>JABWDB010000075.1:0-600000 GCA_019614645.1 Stratiolaelaps scimitus
TCCTTTCGATGAGGGGCATTTTCACTTTCCCCAGTCGGATCTTGTACACTCACTCCTTTCGTGTGTGTGCTTTTTGGTTTTTGTGTTGTTGTCTTTTTTTGTTAGATTGCCCTTACGGTTGGGTGAAGCACTATATAACGGTGAGCGTCATGGTTCAGAAATCATTCAGCAACCATCGAGCTCCCCTAACTGGAACCATGTTTCGAGTAAGTTCCTTATCTTAGTTGAAGAACGTCTTCTTTAGCTTCTGAGGTTTTAAGAGACCCAATTTTTCTACTGCAGATACCGGCTGATGTAATTGTGTGTTACTATGAGTGGGTCACCAAACGAACCCCCTAATGAAATGGATATTTGTTCTAAATATTCTTGTTTTTGCACCTTTCAGCTTGTTCTCGCGGGCTGTGTCCTCTCCCTGGCGTTTTCTGAAGGTCACCATGGCCATTATGGAAAACACCATGGCGGTCATCACGGAGGTACCTCAGCGGTACATCGTCATCAGGACGATCATGGACACTATGATTTCGCCTACGATATCAAGGATGGCTATGGCAACGTGAATGGCCGAAAGGAGAAGGGAACCCATGGACACGTTGTAGGTTCATATCATCTCGGTGAAGTCGATGGTAGACATCGAACTGTCCACTATGTTGCCGATAAGGGAGGATTCCGTGCCGAGGTCAAGACGAATGAACCTGGTACCAAAACAAGTCATCCTGCAGCTGCGTTGTATCACTCCGCCTATGGCAAACATATTCCATCTGGTCACCATGGACACCATGGATATCATCATCATGGCCACCACGGTCACCATGGTTACGGAAAGCACCATGGTGGTGGCGCTGCTGGAGGATTCGGTGGTTTTTAAGTATTTTCACCATTAGCAATATCACCTTGAAGTTTTCCACCACGATCATCACGGTGGACCCCATCACTGCGGCAATGAAGCCTATGGACATCAAGGCGATGAATCGAAACATCAACATGGTTATGCTCGTTATGGACACCTTCATTCGATAGACAGATATATATATGAAGTTTGTATTATACATGTGAAAGTTTTTAAGTGCTACCCCCACTGGCTTGTATTAATGCTGTGCATGTTTCGCGCACCTACACAGCTTCGCGAGAGAGATAGCTGCGATTGTATGATATTGACACATGTAGCACTTAATTTCGCTGGATGTATTTCAATTCGTTCCTCATCGAGTTACTGTTTACTGTTCATAATCATGTCTATTAAATAAACACCAAGGTGAGATAGAGCTGAGTTGCATTGTTTTGTCATTGGTTCCGATTCATCAAGCTCAGCATTTTGAGTTCCTTCGTATTGACTAAACTTTCTATAACATTTGTACTCTAAAATCCTGTCTTTGGCATTCTGCTGAAAGGCATATTCTCTCGTCAGTCATAGCCTGCCCAAGTATATCAAGTCATCTATGGATTTATATCTTCGATGTAGGCCAGCAACGTAAAATACGATAGTAAAACGCTAAGGTCAAAATACCAAAAACCTGAATTGCTGAATTGTAAATAACAAGACGAAACAATCAAACATTCAGTGGTGGAACGCAAGTGCCAGGTATAAGAAAGCTGGATACTAAAGTTGACCTGCGTTTCGCAGAACAAGTGATGTGAAAAGAACGAAACTATAATAAACAAAAATTGCTAATATGGAACTCACAAATACAGGATACTTATGTACAAACTAGCAATTAGACATGAAATGACAATAATAATTGCAGTAATAATAATGATAATAATAATCATATGAGCCGCTGCGCCTCGACGCACAAGATACAAGGAGAGCCTCTCATGTAGAAGAGATTCTGAAGGATTGGTAAATAAACACTATATATATATATATATACAAATAAAAGACAAATTCAACTTAAAAATAATATGTAAATTGCAGGCCAAGCAGCTTCGATATTTACTTTCAGTACGCGAATCGCAGTTTTCTTACAAGTCTCACTACAATTTGTTCAGAACAAGATTAAGGTGAGAAATCAGTGCATACAGTTATACCCACCGGGCTTGCATGACCACTCAAATATCCGGCAATCAAACCTGCCCTACCTAATTATGGCTCAACGACAGCAGCGACGACCGTGTCCCGTTCTCCTGTTCCGACCACGCCATCAGCAACTGACCATCGCAGAAGTAGCCATCATTTGGGTTGGCGTTTGCAGCATGCACGGACGCACACACATCAACACACAGAAATGTATGTCATGTGTGAAGCTGTCATGCGCACCGAGAAACCGCTGAGAAACTGCTAAATCAGTTGTAGGATTTTGCGCTTGTTTTCTGGTCGTATGGTGGGCGAGGGGGTAGACTACGTGAACGAATAATTGACAGGAACCAGTCGTCGTCAGCAAGGTGGTTATTGGTGACCGTTGGAACGCCCAGTACAAACTTGTTGGCTTGACGTCGGCATTGACTTCGACGTGTTGCTCGCATCTGAATGCGTAGACTCTTCAGGTAGGGATCATTGCTCGATTATCACTGAATGAAATGAAACCATTTAGCAAAACGATTACCTAATTGAAGAGTAGCTTCGGGCCAACGTAATTAGGTAATTATCGTATAATCTTCAGTTCAATTCAGGAAGAAAAAAAGCGAATATGATGGTTCGGTTGGTGCAAACAACTAACTATATTTCGCCGTTGATTGCCACAAACTGCTACCGCTGGGACGTCTCCGTGATGAGCAGATGAGGATTGCCAACTGCCATGTGTCAGGGCTGGTGAGGTTATCTCAGGCCAGGGCATGACATCTATGCAAATGACAATTTAGACTTAATTTACAACGAATGCATCGACAAACCCACCCTTTACTTTTTCAATGGGTGCAATCAGTTGACCTGGGCCAGTAATGGACACCACTTTCGCGCCTTCCCATATTGGTTACAAATGTAATCACTTGCAAAGTCAAATGAGTTTAGATCGACAGGTGTCGATTCAAAAGCACACGCCCCTTCAAATGCAAACTGGTAACCGAATGACCAGTAGATAATATATATTTATATATATATAGATCTTGTGTGAAATAATAACAGAGTTAAACCGGCTCCTTTCGATGAGGGGCATTTTCACTTTCGCCAAACGGCTTTTGTACGCTCACTCCTTTCGTGTGTGTGCTTTTTGTTGCCTTTTTGTTAGATTGCCCTTACGGTTGGGTGAAGCACTATATAACGGTGGGCGTCATGGTTCAGAAATCATTCAACAACCATCGAGCTCCCCTAACTAGAACCATGTTTCGAGTGAGTTCCTTATTTTAGTTCATGTCCTTCGGTTTTGGAGTTTCTCGAGACTCAATCTTTCTACTGCAGATACCACCTGATGCAATTGTGTTTTACTATGCTAATTAGGATCACCTGACAGACCCCCTAATCAAATGAAGCTCGTCGATGTTTGTTCTAAATATTCTCGCTTTTGCACCTTTCAGCTTGTTCTCGCGGGCTGTGTCCTCTCCCTGGCGTTTTCTGAAGGTCACCATGGCCATCATGGAAAACACCATGGCGGTCATCACGGAGGTACCTCAGCGGTACATCGTCATCAGGACGATCATGGACATTATGATTTCGCCTACGATATCAAGGATGGCTATGGCAACGTGAATGGCCGAAAGGAGAAGGGAACCCATGGACATGTTGTAGGTTCATATCACCTCGGTGAAGTCGACGGTAGACATCGAACTGTCCACTATGTTGCCGATAAGGGAGGATTCCGTGCCGAGGTCAAGACGAATGAACCAGGAACCAAAACAAGTCATCCTGCAGCTGCGTTATATCACTCCGCCTATGGCAAACATATTCCGTCTGGTCACCATGGACACCATGTACATCATCACCATGGCCACCACGGTCACCATGGTTACGGAAAGCACCATGGTGGTGGCGGTGCTGGAGGATTCGGTGGTTTTTAATTATTTTCACCATTAGTAATATTACCTTGAAGTTGGCTACCACGGTCATCACCGTGGACCCCATCACTGCGACAATGAAGCCTATGGACATCACGGCTACGGACCGAAGTATGACCATGGTCATACTTATTATGGACACCCATATTAAATAGACAGATACATATATGGAAGTGTATATTATGCATGTGAAAGCATTCAAGTGCTACCTCTTCTGATTCATTTATGCTGATGCTATGCGTGCTTGGCGTACCTGTGCAGCTCCTGGATAGAAATAGCTGCGATTGTATGATATTACCACATGTTACACTTGACCTCGTTGGATGTGTTTAAGTTTTCCTCAAAGAGTACTTTACTGTTCATAATTATGTCTGCTAAATAAACGAAAAGCTGAGCTTGAGCCATACTAAATTGTTGTATCATTGGTATCCATTAAACTCATCACTTTGGGTTTTGACGTATTTACTCAACTTGTATAACATTTGTGCTCTAAAATCCTATAATTGCCATTCTACTGAAAGGTATTCGCTTGTCAGTCGTAGCCTACCCAAGTATATCAAGTCATCTATGGAATAATATCAACGGCGTAAGCAAACACCAATTCAACCTAATATAAATTGTACGATAACTCGCCTGTTGATTGTCTACATTTGAGGATTCGAATCGCAATTTGCTTAGAATTCGCAATACCGTTCGCTTAGAAGCAGATTTAACGAGACGAAAGCAAGCATGCAATTATATTTACAGGCGAACCATCACATTTCATTAAAAAGGGTTTTGTGTATAATTATTAGTTTTATGGTCTTATTACATTTTATAATATAATACAGAATTAGATTATTTATATACATTTAATGTAAAGAATAATAATAATTTAATTCAATTAACACATGACCCTCTCAGGGTTTGCGATGGACATCTGAACACGCACAATCATAATCAATATCCGACATATAAGGCTGACCCAAAACATAAATTTCAATATCAACTAAACTGAGTTAAAACAAAGATTTTTTAGTATGAGTTAGAGGTGTGCACCTCTATTATTTATACACTGGTCTCAGAGTTCTTTCAGCCTTCTGACGGCTAGGTATGCACTATTTCTATTCCCATTTATAACTTTGTTATTTATGGTCTCTCGAAGCAAATCGATGTTTGCATACCTTTGGCCACCTATAGCCCTCTACAATTGATAGAAGCAACCATAGTCACACGGGCTTAAATTGGGAGAATGGGGGGGTGACGCCACAGGTCAATATTGTTGGCCTTAAGCCAGGACGTAATTTCATCGCTACGACGTGCCCTAGCACTGTCATCGAGCAGCCACACTCGGTGCTCCCTATTGGCATGCCAACTATTCATGAGTCTCTTCAAGAAATTGAGATCTCGAGCCAAATCAATTTTTTCTTTTGGGCCCAAAATCTCGTACTACCAAGTTCCGTTGAAATCCAAGTTGAGGCTCGAGTCAATTTGGTACTGCTTCCACCATTGTCTAGTCGTAGCCTCTGGTTCACTTGACATTTTTCCGGTCCCCTATACAGGCTGACCAATGTCTCGTCCACTGCAACGGTATGCTCTAAGCAACTCTTTTGCTGCCTATATATCTTCAAATTGTCTCACGAACACTCCTCACGCATTTTCAGTTGGTCAGGACCGAGTTAATGAGGGACCCATTTTACACTTCTTCTCCATCCTCAGATTATTTTTAATAATTCGACGACATATTTTACGAGTCACGTCAATTTCAGCCGACAAAGTCGTCATGACCAAGCTCTAGTTTGATCAAAAGCTTTTTCTATTATCTCCATCCGTTCATCGAATCGAGATTCGTGAAGGGGTGGGCGCCCTCGACGTTCATAACGTCCCAGTCACCTTGCCTAAACTGTGCATAACAACGGCACACCTGTCGTCGACTCAGGGCATAATGGCCGTGCACACTAACCAGCCTTCGATGGATTTCAGCTGGACATTTTGAAACATAAACCTGACACTTTCCTTCTGAGAATGCAAGTCTGAGGGACCTGGTCCGCCGGTTGCCATTTCGAACGCCCAACGAAAGCCGAATGCTAGCGGCTTTCGCGCCACCTGCTTGCTAATTGTTGTCTCTCACTACCGGCCAAATTTGAATTCAAACCGGCCAATAATAAGAATAGTGAGAAGAAGAATAGAGTGTCATTTACTTTGGGTCAGCCTATTAGAAGAAAACAATTTTGGGTAAAATATGAATTCGTTTCGGTTGCAGTCTTCAAAAAGTTCTGAGGCTGAGGTCGACAATGTCCCGAGGAAGGCGATGGCATTTGTATAATTTCACATGCGCAGATGTATATTGAACTGAACGCTCTTAAAGTCCAACGCCATACAAGATAGCCCCATTGTACAATATACTGTGCTTGTTCACTAAATACCAGTTTTGAATACCGGACGTTTGAATCCTTAGCGACCTCCATCTTTTCTATTCAATTCCTTACAACATGTACTTTTATTTTCTATTTCTGCTGCCAATATGAATTCCACCGCATTTGATTGGGGTTAGATTAGTGGATTGGTAGTGCCAGTCCCATCACTTCAGATCACTGTATCACATCACTGGGTGTACGTTGCACTCGTCCATGATCTTTCTTATCTATAATTTGCATAACTAATATTACGTCATCCGCATACACAATATGGTCCACCCTTCCTAACCACGTGTTTGAAGGAGTCGATGAAAGCCACTTGAGCCGTGGTCAGGACTCCCATCCCCAGGTGCTCACTAGCTCAGATCGACAGGTGTCGATTGGAAAAGACACATTTCCAACTGTAAACTAATCGTTCAGATTGGATTCTCCTCCATTTTCTGTTACTACATGCTAGGTAATATATATATATATATATATATATATATATATATATATATATATATATATATATACAGATCTAGCGTGAAGTGACTGGTTCCTTTCGATGAGGGGCATTTTCACTTTCTCCAGTCGACTTTTGTGCACTCACTCCTTTCGTGTGTGTGCTTTTTGCTTTTGTTAGATTGCCCTTATGGTTGGGTGAAGCACTATATAACGGCGGGCGTCACGGTTCAGGAATCATTCAACAACCATCGAGCTCCCCTGACTAGAGCCATGTTCCGAGTAAGTTCCTCACTTAGTTCACGGTTAGAACGTATTTAACTTTTGAGGTCTTAAGAGACTCAATTTTTCTACTGCAGATACTGGCAGATGTATTTATGCCTCAATATGTTAATTAGGATCACCTGACGGACGTCCTATTAATATGAAGCTCGTCTTCATTTTTCTAAATATTCTCGTTTATGCACCTATTAGCTTGTTCTCGCTGGCTGTGTCCTCTCCCTGGCGTTTTCTGAAGGCCACCATGGCCATTATGGAAAACACCATGGCGGTCATCACGGAGGTACCTCAGCGGTTCATCGTCATCAGGACGATCATGGACATTATGATTTCGCCTACGATATCAAGGATGGCTATGGCAACGTGAATGGCCGAAAGGAGAAGGGAACCCATGGACATGTTGTAGGTTCATATCATCTCGGTGAAGTCGACGGTAGACATCGAACCGTCTACTATGTTGCCGATAAGGGAGGATTCCGTGCCGAGGTTAAGACGAATGAACCTGGTACCAAAACAAGTCATCCTGCAGCCGCGTTATATCACTCCGCCTATGGCAAACATATTCCATCTGGTCACCATGGACACCATGGATATCATCACCATGGCCACCCCCCTCACCATGGTTACGGAAAGCACCATGGACACCACGGTGGTGGCGCTGCTGGAGGATTCGGTGGTTTTTAATGATCATCACCATCACCAACATCACCTTGAAGTTAACCACCACGGTTCTAGAAAGAACCACGGCCATTACGGTGGACTCCATCACGGCTATGGACCTCACTACGGCCCGAAGCGTCACGATGGTCATGCTCATTATGGACAGATACATATATGGAAGTGTACAGTATACATGTAAAAGTATTCAAGTTCTACCTCTACTGATATCTTTATGTTGATGCTATGCGTGCTTTTCGTACCTGTGCAGCTTCTCGAGAGAGATAGCTATGATTGTGTGATATTACCACATGTAACACTAATTTCGCTAAATGTATCTCGATTTTCCTCATCGACTACTTTACTGTTCATAACCACGTCTGTAAAATAAACGCAAGGCTGAGCCTGATCCAAACTAAATTGTTGTATCATTGGTATCCATCAAATTCAGCATTTTGAGTTTTGACGTATTGGCTAAACTTTCTACAACATTCGTACTCTAATATCTTATGGTACTCCTGAAAGGCTTTCTCATGTTAGTCATAGCCTACCCAAGCATATCAAGTCATCTATGGAATTATATCGAGCGCATAAGCACACATTAATTCAACTCGATATAAATTTCTTAATTTCTGCGCACGTGTCTCATAAGAGGGTGCTGGAGTGTTAACCACCGTGCTGCTCCAAGCGAGGTGCAGGCCTCGGTGGAACAGGATGAGAGTGAGGCCGTTAGGGCGGATGGCCCAGCGTCGAGGCCTTGCGGCTCCCTTATGCTAGGAATAGCAATACAGAAGAGGGCTCTCACGAGAGTGTCCTTGGTGCAAGACTGATCAAATTTCTCTTCGTCTTTCATAATTCGTCTGAATTGTCTGAGATCAGCACATTTTAGTCTATGACAAATAGATGGTACCTCGAGGCCACGTTGATCAAGTCGACATCTATTTTATATTCAACCTTTTTGGGAAACCTCTGTTGCATTTTTTCAAGAAGATCTGGGTTCCCGAGTTTTAGTGGGTTCCAGATTACTGACGCATAGAGGAGTATGGGTTCAGCATAAGCTTCATAGAATTTCACATGCGCAGATGGAGATTTTATTGAATTAAACGTTCTTAAAGTCCAGCAGCATACAAGGGAACACTATTGTACAATAAACTGTGCTTGTTCAGTAAATGCCAGTGATTCTGAATACCGGACGGTTGAATCATGAGCGACCTCCATCTTTGCCTACCCAATTCCTTCCAACATGCAGTTTCAGTTTTTCTTTTTGCTGCCAATATGAAGTCCACCGCATTTTATTGGGGTTAGACTAGAGGGTTGATAGTGCCAGTCCCATCACTTCAGATCACTGTATCACATCACTGGGTGTACTTTGCAGTAGTCCATGATCTTTCTAATCTATAATTTGCATAACTAATATTAC
This sequence comes from Stratiolaelaps scimitus, assembly GCA_019614645.1. Lineage (NCBI taxonomy): Eukaryota > Metazoa > Arthropoda > Arachnida > Mesostigmata > Laelapidae > Stratiolaelaps > Stratiolaelaps scimitus. The sequence continues at coordinate 9,121 of JABWDB010000075.1, forward strand.
GTCATCCGCATACACAATATGGTCCACCCTTTTTTTAACACCTGTTTGAAGGGGTCGATGAAAGCCACCAAAACCGTGGTTAGGGCTCGCATCGATCAGGTACTAACTCGCTCAGATCGGCAGGTGTCGATAGGAAAACACAAGTCTTCAACTGTAAACTGATCATTCAGATTGAATGATCAGTTTTTTTATTTTCTGTTATTTCATGCTAAAGTACATATATATATAGCTGGCATCAAATAGTAACAGAGTTAAACTGGTTCCTTTCGCTGAGGGGCGTTCTCGCATTCGCCAAACTGCTTTCGTATGCACACTCCTTTCGTGTGTGTGCTTCTTGCTTTTGTTAGATAGCCTTTACGGTTGGGTGAAGCACTATATAACGGTGGGCGTCACGGTTCAGAAATCATTCAACAACCATCGAGCTCCCCTAACTAGAACCATGTTTCGAGTAAGTTCCTTGTTTAAGTTGAAGAACGCATATAGCTTTTGAGGTTTCAAGGGACCCAGTTTTCCTACTGTAGATACCGGCAGATGTAACTATGCCTTACTATGCTAATTAGTATCACCTGACGAACCCCCTATGAATATGAAGCTCGTTTATATTCGTTCTAAATATTCTTGTTTTTGCACCTTTCAGCTTGTTCTTGCGGGCTGTGCCCTCTCCCTGGCGTTTTCTGAAGGCCACCATGGCCATTATGGAAAACACCATGGCGGTCATCACGGAGGTACCTCAGCGGTACATCGTCATCAGGACGATCATGGACACTATGATTTCGCCTACGATATCAAGGATGGCTATGGCAACGTGAATGGCCGAAAGGAGAAGGGAACCCATGGACACGTTGTAGGTTCATATCACCTCGGTGAAGTCGACGGTAGACATCGAACCGTCCACTATGTTGCCGATAAGGGAGGATTCCGTGCCGAGGTCAAGACGAATGAACCTGGCACCAAAACAAGTCATCCTGCAGCCGCGTTATATCACTCCGCCTATGGCAAACATATTCCATCTGGTCACCATGGACACCATGGATATCATCACCATGGCCACCACGGTCACCATGGTTACGGAAAGCACCATGGACACCACGGTGGTGGCGGCGCTGCTGGAGGATTCGGTGGATTCGGCGGTTTCTAATGAATATCACCGTCAACAACATCACCACGAAGTTGACCACCACAGTCACCATGGTTATGGAAAGGACTACGGCCATCACGGTCGACCCCATCATGGCGGTAATGAAGACTATGGACATCACGGCTGTAGACCGCACTACAGCCCCAAGCGTCACGATGGTCATGAAAGTGTATATTATAAATGAAAAAGTATTCAAGTTCCACCTCTACTGATTCATTTATGTCGATGCTATGCGTGCTTGGCGTACCTGTGCAGCTTCTCGAGAGAGATAGGTGCGATTGTATGATATTACCACATGTAACACTAAATTTTGCCAAATATAGTTGAATATTCCTCATCGAGTACTTTACTGTTCATAACCACGTCTGCTAAATAAACACAAAGCTGAGCTTGAGCCAAACTAAATTGTTCTATCATTGGTATCCATCAAACTCATCACTTTGAGTTTCGACGTATTTACTTGACTTTCTACGACATTTGTACTCTAATATCTTATGGTATCCTCCTGAAAAGCTTTCTCATGTTAGTCATAGCCTACCCAAGTATATCAAGTTATCTATGGAACTATATCGAGGGCATAAGCAGAAACCAATTCAACTTAATATGGATTTCTTGCGCGGATCAGCCTGTGGTGGACTCCTTCGAGGAAATCGATAGTGAGAAGGGTCGTGGCCATCGAGGGTTTCGAAGGCGAGATGGGAGAAGAGGTGAATTGCCTGGACGGGCCGGATTTCCGTAGCTTGGCCCAGTTCGCACGGGATACCGCGTAACCAGGAACAGTTACCCAATGGTCGACATAAGAGGGTGCTTGAGTGTCAATCGCCGTGCTGTTTCAAGCGAGGAGCAGGCCCCGGTGGAACGGGATGAGAGTGAGGCCGTCAGGGCGGATGGCCCAACGTCGAGGCCCTGCGGCTCCCTTGTGCAAGGGATACCCGTAGAGAGGAGGGCTCTCACGAGAGTGTCCTTGGTGCAAGACAGATCAGATTTCTCTTCGTCTTTCATAATTCGTCTGAATTGTCTGAGGTCAGCACATTTTCGTCTATGCCAAATAGATGGTGCCTCAAGGCTACGTTGATCAAGTCGACATCTATTCTATCTATTCTATTCAACCTTTTTGAGAAACCTCCGTTGTATTTTTTCAGGAAGATCTGGGTCCCCGAGTTTTAGCGGATTCTAGATACTGGGATAGAGCATAGGCTTTGTATAATTTCACATGCGCAGATGGAGATATTAAACTTGACGCTCTTAAAGTCCAGCAGCATACAAGGGAACACTATTATACAATAAACTCGGCTTGTTCAGTAAATGCCAGTGATTCTGAAAACCGTACGTCTGAATCTTTAGCGACCTCCATATTTGCCTACCCAATTCCTTCCAACATGCAGTTTCAGTTTTTATTTCTGCTGCCAATATGAAGTCCACCGCATTTGATTGGGGTTAGATTAGAGGGTTGATAGTGCCAGTCCCGTCACTTCAGAACACTGTATCACATCACTGGGTGTACTTTGCAGGAGTCCATGATCTTTCTCATCTATAATTTGCATAACTAATATTACGTCATCCGCATACACAATATGGTCCACCCTTCCTGAACACCTGTTTGAAGGGATCGATGAAAGCCACCAAAACCGTGGTCAGAGCTCACATCAATCAGGTAGTCACTAGCTCAGATCGACAGGTGCCGATTGGAAAACACACGTCTTCAGCTGTAAACTGATCATTCAGATTGAATTCTCCTCAATTTTCTGTTACTACATGATAGATAATATATATATATATATATATATATATATATAGATCTAGCGTGAAATAATAACAGAGTTAAACCGGCTCCTTTCGATGAGGGGCATTTTCACTTTCGCCAAACGGCTTTTGTACGCCCACATCTTTCGTGTGTGTGCTTTTTTGTTTTTGTGTTGTTGTCTATTTTTGTTAGATTGCCCTTACGGTTGGGTGAAGCACTATATAACGGTGAGCGTCATGGTTCAGAAATCATTCAACAACCATCGAGCTCCCCTAACTAGAACCATGTTTCGAGTAAGTTCCTTATCTTAGTTGAAGAACGTTTTTAGCTTTTGAGGTTTTAAGAGGCTTAATTTTTGCACTGCAGATACCGGCTGATGGAATTGGGCCTTATTACGATTGGGTCACCAAACGAACCCCCTAATGAAATGAAGCTCGTCTATATTTGTTCTAAATATCCTCGTTTTTGCACCTTTCAGCTTGTTCTCGCGGGCTGTGTCCTCTCCCTGGCGTTTTCTGAAGGGCACCATGGCCATTATGGAAAACACCATGGCGGTCATCACGGAGGTACCTCAGCGGTACATCGTCATCAGGACGATCATGGACACTATGATTTCGCCTACGATATCAAGGATGGCTATGGCAACGTGAATGGCCGAAAGGAGAAGGGAATCCATGGACACGTTGTAGGCTCATACCACCTCGGTGAAGTCGACGGTAGACATCGAACTGTCCACTATGTTGCCGATAAGGGAGGATTCCGTGCCGAGGTTAAGACGAATGAACCTGGCACCAAAACAAGTCATCCTGCAGCCGCGTTGTATCACTCCGCCTATGGCAAACATATTCCATCTGGTCACCATGGCCACCACGGTCACCATGGCCACCACGGTGGTGGCGGCGCTGCTGGAGGATTCGGTGGCTTTTAATGATCATCACCATCACCAATATCACCACGTAATTGGCCATGGCAAAGATGGTAATCACGGTGGACCATGGTAATCACGGTGGACCTCATCACGGTGCCAATTAAGCCTATGGACATCATGGCTATGAACTGAAGCATCACTATGGTTATGGTCATTATGAACACCTTGATTAGATAGATAGATACACATATGAAAGTGTATATTATTCATGTAAAAGTATTCAGGTGCCCCCTCTGCTGGCCCCTTTGTGTTTATGCTATGCGTGTTCCGCGTACCTGTGCAGCTTCTGGAGAGAGATAGCCGTTATTCAACGATAAGCCCACATGTAACACTTGACCTCGCTGGCTGTGCTTGAGTTTCCCTCATCGAGAACTTTACTGTTCATAATCATATCTGCCTAATAAACACCAAGGTGAGATGGAGCCAAGCTAAATAGTTTTGTCATTGATACCCATCAAACTCAGACTATTGAGTCTTGATTCATTGACTAAACTTTGCTCAATATTTATACTTTAAAGTCCTATAATCAGCATCCCCCTGAGTGGCATGCGCTGTAAAACAAATAATTACACATAGATCCCTCTTTACTGATAGTATGTCGTTAGTCCCCTTTTCCAGAGGTAAAAGTCTGGTTTAGGATTGCACTGTGGCTGACACTTTAGCACCTTCTTATGTCAGTCGCTGAGAAACCCAGTCTGGTCATGCAGCCAATACGGCCGAGCAAGCCAGGAACAGAAAATGTTTAGTGCAAGGATTGCCTTTAGATATCTAAAGGGGCATCACACTTTCTATTTTGGGCACACGCTTTGGTGCTGGGGAGGTGGTACCTCCTTGTTTTAAATATTCTATCAAGTGCACATTGAGGAGGCTGTTTTTGGATGTACTTCAACGTTCAACGGGTACAATTGTCGCCCACCTTTATAATTAAATAAATAATATTTTAATAATAATATTAATAATAATATTGTGTGTCTGCTCTCGTATAGTTTGATCAAATTTTACACAAATAGTATTCCCGACTCTAGACTGTGATTCGATTCGTCAAAGGTGGACAAACAACGGACTGGTTATGTGGTCACCAATTTATGTTAGGTTGAATTGGTTTTTGCTTATGCCTTCGATGTAATAGTTCCATGGAAGACTTCATATGCTTGGGAAATAAGAAATCTGAGTTGCTTTCTTTCAAGAAGATCTGAGTCCTCGAGTCTTAGTGGATTCCAGATGACTGACGCATAGAGGAGAAGGGGTTCAAAATAAGCTTCAAAGAATTCCACATGCGCAGATGGAGATTATATTAGACTGAACGCTCTTAAAATCCAGTAGCATACAAGGGAACACTATTGTACAATAAACTCTGCTTGTTCAGTAAATGCCGGTGGTTCTGAAAACCGGGCTTCTGGGTTCATAGTGACCTTTTATCTTTGGCAAGTCACTTCCTTCCAACATGTCGTTTAATTTTTTATTTCTGCCGCCAACGTGAAGTCCATAGCATTTGTGGGTCAATAGTACCAGTCCCATCTTTTCAGATCACGTTATCGCATAACTGAGTGCGCTCTGCAGTAATACGTAATCTTTCTCATTTTTAATTGGTATAACTAATATTACGTCTTTGACTTTTACATTGAAAATCTTTCCCCGGAGGAAGTTGGAGATCGATATCACAAATTTAGTGCCAACTCCCATAGAAGGAGCGATAGAATTTGTCTCGTGTGGGATGGTCTCGAATGTACTCCTAAAGTCTGTCTAGATAACGTCCACTGGGAGACTTTGATTTACGACCAGAGCAATCAGATTCAGAAAATAAAGAGAGCAGTAAACAGTAGACAGTTATTCTATTTCAACATTAGACCTTCATTTTCTATATGCGTACTGACACGCCGAGATGGGCCCGCGTCGTTCCGTGTCCAAGCCGACTGCTACGCACGCCGTATGTTCCAATATTTTGCAATGAATATCTGCGAGAGATACGGGTTTCTTGTTTACAAGGTCACTTCGCCTGCCACTTTTAAGCACGGGTGTGGTCCATGGCGTTCCAAACATCGTCGGAATCTTTCCTTGTTCTAGGGATCGCTGAATGATATAACTAAGTAGGGTGGTTAAATCAAATTTTAATGACAAGCACTTTATTTCAAAGGTATAATTATTACATGCTCTGGGTATTTTTTCGGCGTAGCCAACATTGTGTTCACTTCTTCACTAATTCATAAAGTAAGCGTGATATTTTCCAGGCGAAGAGATCATCATTACAATGTTTTATCGATATTTTTTTTATTAAATGAGGAGTGTTGACACGCTTATGGATGTCAACATCGTCAAAACACACACGTCTTCAAATGCAAACGGGTCACCTGGATTGAATTTACTCGATTTTCTGTTATCGCCCGCTATATGTATATATATATATATATATAGCTAGCTCAATAATGACAGAGTTAAACCGGCTCCTTTCGGTGAGGGGAATTTTCACTTTTCCCAAACGGCTTTTGTACACTCACTTCTTTCCTACGTGTGCTATTTTGTTGTCTTTTTTGTTAGAATTGCCCTCACGGTTGAATGAAGCACTATATAACGATGGGCGTCACGGTTCAGAAATCATTCAGCAACCATCGAACTCTCATAATTAGAACCATGTTTCGAGTAAGTTCCTTATCTTTGCTGAAGAACGTCTTTAGCTTTTGAGGTTTTCAGAGACACAATTTTTTCACTGCAGATACCGGCTGATGCAATTGTATCTTACTATGATATGGTCACTAAACGAACCCTCTATTAAAATTAAGCTCGTTTATATTTATTCCAAATATTCTCGCTTTTTCACCTTTCAGCTTGTTCTCGCGGGCTGTGTCCTCTCCCTGGCGTTGTCTGAAGGTCACCATGGCCATTATGGAAAACACCATGGCGGTCATCACGGAGGTACCTCGGCGGTACATCGTCATCAGGACGATCATGGACACTATGATTTCGCCTACGATATCAAGGATGGCTATGGCAACGTGAATGGCCGAAAGGAGAAGGGAACCCATGGACACGTTGTAGGTTCATATCACCTCGGTGAAGTCGACGGTAGACATCGAACTGTCCACTATGTTGCCGATAAGGGAGGATTCCGTGCCGAGGTCAAGACGAATGAACCTGGTACCAAAACAAGTCATCCTGCAGCCGCGTTGTATCACTCCGCCTATGGCAAACATATTCCATCTGGTCACCATGGACACCATGGATATCATCACCATGGCCACCACGGTCACCATGGTTACGGAAAGCACCATGGTCACCACGGTAGTGGCGGCGCTGCTGGAGGATTCGGTGGCTTTTAATGACTATCATCATAACCAATATCACCACGTAACTGGCCATGGCAAAGACCACGGTCATCACGGTGGACCTTATCACGGTGGCAATGAAGCCTATGGACATCATGGCTATGAACCAAAGCATCACCATGGTTATGCTCATTATGAACACCTTGATTAGATAGACAGATACATATATGAAAGTGTATATTATTCATGTAAAAGTATTCAGGTGCCCCCTCTGCTGGCTCCTTTGTGTTAACGCTATTCGTGTTTCGCGTACCCTGCGCAGCTTCTGGAGCGAGATAGGCTCTGTTTTACGATATTACCACATGTTACACTTTACCTCACTGGATGTGTTGAAGTTTTCTTCATCGAGTACTTCACTGTTCATAATCATGTGTGCTAAATAAACACAACGCTGACCTTAAGCCAAGCTAAATCGTTTTTGGCATCCTACTGAAAGGCATTTGCTTATCAGTCATAGCATATATCCAAGCATATCAAGTCATCTATGGAACTATATAGAAGACGTGAGCAAAAAACAGTTCAACTTCATATGCATTGCAGGATAACCAGTTTGTTGTTCGTCTACCTTTGAGGATTCCAACCACAGCTTTCTTAGAACCCGTAATAGCATTTGTTTAGAACCAGATTTAACTAGACCAGAGGACAGAATCATATCTAGGGAATTTTATGACTGTTCGAATGCACGATATTCAAACGTGCCCGTTGCGCAAGAATTATATCTGGTCTTTACGTTGTGTCCGAGGACTCCATTCAAGGAATTCTATTAAACAGTGTCACGATCGATCGATAACAATTTTAAATTGTTACCGACTCCGTTTTTCATAATGTGACTTTCTTATATCGCAGTCATACTCCTTCCTCTATCGTTCACATGAGGGAATAGGCTCGCTAGATATATTCAATATTCGAATATGATCCTGCAATGGGTGACAACGATGAATTGTTGTTTCCATGAGTGACGAACTGCGAGAAGATCCAGACGCTCTTGGTTGCTGGTAGCAGCAGCCGCGATAGCAGCAGCAGATGCAACTCGAGGCAGCCAGTCTCTCAGGATCGCCGCCGGGAGCTGCATCACGTCTGTTCACTCTTTCCACAGCGAGTCGTTCGCAGTCTTTCCCGCCGGGCCGTCTGCAGTACGCAGAGCTCGTAAAAGAGATCGCCGCCTCTTCTATTTCTCCCTCAGTCCTGTCACCCGGGATGAGTGGCCTGGTTGCGGTTGTCTTTTGGTCTAATGAGCGGCAAAGGCTGGGAGGGCGCCTCCAAGCGATTCCACATGGCAGTCGCCACTCGCTTCTCTCGAGCGTGCTTCTCCGTTTCGTTGTTCGTCGACAGTTCTCCGAGTGGTCGAGCCTTTCTGGCTCTCCCTGAAACAACCAACTCCTTGGAACGGGTCAGCGCCAGTACCCACAGCGAGTTCGGCCCTGCGACCAGTGCACCGTCACCGACTGGCTGACATTGAAACAAAATGTCGACAAGGTACGTACGTGTGTGTGAGTGACAATCGCGTGATTTGTCCACTGAGCGGATGATACTGTATGCGTGTCGTATCTGTATTCGACTTGGAGAAATTGCAAATCGTGTAAACCCAAGATCTATTCTGTAGGATCCAGATTCTATGAAAGATCAGTGCTCACTCTTGTACCCTGTGGATTTCGCGATAGGAACCGCCAGCTCGTGCCGGCGCTTCCGTTGATAACTGTCGGCTGCCTCCTGCTGAACTCGGTGTGCGTGGCACTCCCAAAGCATTTCTCACCTGCAGGGTCGCACGCTCCGCACCAGGAGCCCAACCACACAGACGTCATTGACGCGGGCGAAGCGAAGGAGCTTCGATCTCTCAGTCCCGAGGAAAGCCGAAATCGGCTAGCGGGAATCTTTGATAAGATTGATAAGGTACTCAAAGAATTCAAATTATTGTCATCGTAGCTAGAGGTTGCCGGGTCACATTGTTCATTTTTCTGTCACATGTATACAGTGGTTTGTTTTTCTAAGAAATCTATTTCTCGCGAGTTGTTTGCACGCAATCATTAGTTAGGCACGCTGCTTACTTCGCAGTCTTAATCGTAGAGTTGTTAGAGAGACTCTGACGACAGGGGCACTGATTGCCTTGACACACGTGTCCTAGTGTTCGTCGTTTGAGCTGCACCAGCAACGGCGCATAGTGAAAGGCGATGCGCCTACATATAAATAAGAAATCTTTGTTTTAAAACAACAAAACAACACAGGACTTCGACGGACTTCTCACACAAGACGAGCTCTCGGAATGGATTCATCGAGTGGCCCGCAAAAACATCGAAGCCGGTACACGGCGAAAATGGGCACAGTACAACCCCTACGGGACCGTCCATCTCAGCTGGCAGGAGTACAGAAAATCAATGTACGGCCTACCTCTCTATTGGGAAGAGGTATGTTTGTACATTGATTAACTAACAGATACACGGAAAAAAGCAAGACAATATATATATATATATATATATATATATATAAGAAGATGGAACCGAGAGAAATGTAAGGCAAATAACAAGAGCGTTCGCCTCATCGAGTCGAATCACGCAACGAGCCCCGAACAATTCGCAAAACGTCGAGGTTAATTTTCGAACAATGAACAATGCTTATTAATTGTTCCGTTGTGTTGTTTCTCCCTCAATTGTTCTCATAAAATTAATTTTTCATTTAGGACAAGCATCCACAGCAGGACGTCGACGGCCAGAAGGTGAATCACATGATGAAGGCTGACCGACGACGTTGGCTGGCCGCCGACAGAGACGGTGACGAAATGTTGGACATTGAAGAGTTCGAAGCGTTTCTTTATCCGGAAGAGAAGGAGCATATGGCCGAGGTCGTTGCCGTTGAGACGCTGGAAACGGTCGACAGGAATGGCGATGGGTATGTTGATAATGATGATATTACTCTCAGTTTTTATTCACTTTTAACCTACACCGTCCTCGTTCTTTGCTGCCAGCAACGAAATCATCGTGGTCGTCCTTGGCCCGACAGTGCTCTGTATAGGGAACTTGTCAGAAATGCATTATCTTGTCAAACAAAAAGCAGGCCAACCAATCTCATCGAAAGCTGTTTCGTTTCCTGGACGTAATGTTGTCCGTGTTACTTCGTTTTCGAATCCGCCAACGGCGTGATCTGCTGCTCGAGCAGATCTCATCTAAGCTATTGATTATTATTTATTTGAATTATTCCATAGCATGGTGGATCTCCATGAGTACATGGAGGACATCTTCCCTGGTCTCGATGGGTCTGCGCTGCCTGATTACGCTCGGGAAGAGATCGAGCTCTTTCGAAATCGCCGAGATACTAATGGTGACGGCAGGCTGGACCTTCAAGAGGTTCGTGTGTGGTACTACCTTCGTGTTATCTGACCTCTCGAAAAGTTACTGATGACCTCTCCCGAATTGTTGTGGTCAAGAATATTTACTGATGAGTTTACGGGATGAAGAGGAGTGTAAGAGGGCATAGAGAAAGCTGCCCCAGTTAGGGAAGCCCCTTTCATATAACTAAATAAGTAGAAGTGAAGAGACTGTATGATAAAAGTGGGAGAGATGTTTTTTTGCATGGGAAATTGAAGAAAATTGAAGTTAATAAAAAAATTTAAGGAAAAATTTAACTGGTGTTTCTGTGCAGGGTTTCAAGACGATTTCGTCTGACAGTACAATACAGCCTTTTTTTCGATGAAAGAGTGATTTCGAAAAAGGACAATTAGGAGAATGGATTTCAATGATACAATAATTCTGTAGGTTACATATATATATATATATATATCACCATCCATCACCGGCAACCCACCTGTTTTCCCCCTTGCTTTTGAGACCTTCTGCAACGCCTGTCGCTAGCTGTGCAGAGAGGCAATGCCATCGCCTTCCTCGGGACAATGTCGGCCCCGATCCCAGCTTATCCCCCCCCCATAACCCCTAGAAATAATTCCTAATTATTGTACGTTTCAATAAATTAAATATATATATATATATATTTCAGATGATTTCTTATACCCACCGCTCAGAGGACGATCATCCTGAGGCTGAAGCCTTGCACCTAGTACACACCGCTGACATGGACTCAGATGGAAGGCTGAGCAAGCAAGAAGTGCTGGAACATTACGATCTCTTTGTAGGTGGCCAAGTTACCGATTATGGAGAGGCTCTATTCGAAACGCCAAGTCACGACGAATTTTGAGTATGCATCGAGGCACACAAATCGTATGGGACACCCACCAAGGAGAAGCAAACATGTACAATAGTGCTTATATCTGATTTGATCACAGGCACCTGAAATTTCGTCGGAGGTGCAGCTGACAATACAAATCCCTGGTGTATAAGTAACCCATAGGTGTTTGAAACTTGGTTTACAGGCCAATGTGGATATCTAAATAATCTCATTGTTCCTTCGCATGCGATTGACGTTGTGACCAGATGTTAAATCCTTGTACTTTGCAACCCTTAAGCAATCCGCTTAGGATTTCCAAATTTAACTACTCAGCACCTGCGCCATTTTCGCGTCCACTACGCGTGCACAACTTACACCTTTATCCTCCTTTTAAGCTTTATTTGAAACTTCAATGCCAAATCATATATATATATGAGCATTGACAAGGCGACACACTACCGTAGGTATGCATTTACTAGTAAGTAAGCTGGTATTTACGGAATACATTTGAAATAAAAACCGTATTCTGCTGACTGAAAAACTGGTCAGGTGATCTTGTTATTTTGCTCAGAATTTAATAGAAAAACAAACACTGAAAAAAATGCCTGTTGCTTTCACCGTATCGGGATCGTTGCCGGCCATTGCCAACTATGCTATGTTATATATCACGACTATGTCCGGGCTGTTTCCCCCGCGCTTATACCAGGTTATACCGGATTATACCTACTCGTTAGGCCGGCGCCGCGCCCACCGGCGAGTGCAAATTGCCCACCGCACAAATTCATCTTCCGATATCTGACCAAAGTACCACTTGCTTCTGTTGTCGTATTTGTTTTAAAGTTATGCCCGTTATTCTTCTAGTACGAGGAAGAGAAATAACCGGACTGGCCGCCCGCGACCACTGTTCGCTCGTCTAAACGTTTAAACGCGACTTTCGTTCAGCGGAGGCAGACACACACACACACGGACACATGGCCGAACACGAACAGGCGCACAAACGCCCATTTCTAGTGTGTCATTTTTTGCTTGCTTCTATGCCCCCGTTTTCGTTTGGTGCTGCGACCACCTTGAGTTCTACTGTCGCGCGGGCTGCTGACTATATAACTTGGGGACCAGGCAGTAACTGATCATTCGTACAATAGCGTCTGGCTAACACACAGTGATACCTGACCCCCAACAGAGACCCATGATGCTTCGAGTAAGTGCTTGGTTTCGTTGTTCCGAGGAGATTTCCTCTGCTGTTCCCTGCAGAGTTCAAGTACTGGATCACTACTGACCGGTTGCTCTATACTGTTGAGCATTACCTTGCGGAGCCCCCGATATATAGGCGACCTGTTCATAGTTACGAAGCAATGCTAAACGCCGTACCGTGGAGGTTAAATGTTAGCTGAAAGTGGGCCCGAAAACTTTTTTTCGTCTTAGTTACGAAGTGGAGCGGCGTTCTGACTAGTGGTCTCAGTATCAAACATTCATATAAATTATTCTTTTGCTGCATCATCATCACCATCATCGCTGTTGTAAAGATCTTGAGCTACAAGTGACTGTGGCACTTGGGCCAGTGATTACGGTGTCGATGATTCCATTGGCACAATATGTTTGTAGTTAATGAACACAAATAGTGAAAATCGTTTCTCGTTTACTATCTACAGATTACTAGGACTACTGTTATTCTGATTCTGATAACTGATCTTTGTCGGCAGATTGTAGTTGTTGGATGTGCTCTTTCGATAGCCCTTGTCCAGGGCGGTGGCCACGGGGGAAGTTCTTCACTTCACCGTCATCAGGACGACCATGGTAACTATGATTTCGCCTACGATATCAAGGATGGCTATGGCAACGTACATGGCCGAAAGGAGAAGGGAACCCATGGACACGTTGTAGGCTCGTACTATCTTGGCGAAATCGACGGTAGACATCGAACCGTCCACTATGTTGCCGATAAGGGAGGCTTCCGTGCCGATGTCAAGACGAATGAACACGGTACCAAAACTAGCCACCCCGCAGCCGCGTCGTATCATTCAGCTAATGGGAAACATATTCCGTCTGGTCACCATGGACATCACCATGGCCATCATCACCACGGCCACCACGGTCACTACGGTGGCGGCCAGGGCGGTGGCGCTGGTGGAGGTGCCGGTGGATTCGGTGGTTTTTAATAACGCATACAATAATTGATGCAGTTATTGCTGTTTTCCGCGTGTCTGTATCACGTCAAGTGTCCCTTCACCTCAAGGAGTAACTCGAGTGTCGATGTCGTCAACATGCGAATCTCGAATATTCATGGGAGCATCTACAATGTAATGTCTACACATGCCGGTGGGTTGCCGTAACCATATTGGATAACGGGTTGCGAAATGTTCATAGAGCAGATGATCGACTTCAGTAGAAGCAGAAGTGACTTCAGACTTCCGCAGCCCTCGACGGTGAACATAACGTACAGTAATAATTAGGTTGGTTGTTAATAAAGATTATAATAGATTAGTAACTATAATTGAATCAATTGTGTGTTCAGGTATAGATTGAGATTCGGTGCAAAGCAGCCTCAATCCAATGTTAGTGCAATAAATTAGCTCTCTTATGGTCGATACAGCGGGGTGTGAATTTAAGTTTGCTTCTGAACTCAGCAACCGATCAACGTTCACATCGAGAGCAAGTGCTGAGCATATCTGTATGCATCGAATACTAATAAATAGTATCGTATTATATATCTCTGGCGATTTTTCTACTGAACTAATAAGGACATAGAACAAAGGACCTCTATTCAAGTATATATATATATATATGGCCAGCTGCACAGATCAGCGAAAATTACATTAAGTATTGTCTCCTGTTCGAGAATTGAGAGATGATCGCCTGAGTTTCATCGTAAGTCAGTTTCGATGGATATTGGTGACCACTGCATAATAGGATATATGACAGATAGCAACCGTAAGGTTGTTAGGATTTACAATAATCAACTCCAGGTCCATCAGTGGCTTGAAGATTTCTGTTCGAAAAAGTATGCGGAGATTGACTTATATAGTGATATTTCACTCTCGCTATGAGTGTGCTATTAAATATATTGATTGAATGTATAGCACAAGTTAATATTATCTTCTTTTTTACTTAATGCCGTCACCTGAAGCAAACCACGTTTTGAATGCTATTTTCCATTGTGGTTAGATGATGTCAATGACAAATCATTATGCCCGTCAGTTAAAAATAAGAAATTATTTCGAGGACTCCAATACAAAATATGACACATATGTTGTCCGAAACAAATTCATTCCTGCTGGGATTCCTCAAAAATCTAGAGCTAAACTGTTTATTTGAATACTCATAGCAATGCCGCTGAGGGCCAGATCATTGTTTAATGCGTGTCCTCATATCCATAATAATCCAAATAAATACGCAAAGCTTCGTTAATTTGACTTAAGATATTTGCTTTCGATATATATGTATATTATTATTATATTATATTATATATATAAAATTATAATATACATATATATATATATATATATATATATATATATATATATGTGTGGCTATATTTAGGGAGGAGAGAGCGCGAAGACTGAACCCGAGCTTTCACCAACATCGTCCAGGGGACGCTGCACTCACGTCGTCGTCTGCAAGTTTATATACCAACAGCGCAGACGACGCGGCTACCACCAAGTCCGCTTCGATTTTTCGTTCATGCCGAGAGTCATTCGATTCCAACGCAGTGGCCGCAGACCCCCAAGCGATTGTGTTGTTGTCTCGAAATTCGCGGCGTTGTATTTATTCGAGCGCATGTGATTCGTTCACCGTATTCAACCAGTTGTTTACACACTTGGAAACGCAATCAACGGTAAGTATTCGGAATAGGCGATTGTATTCTCTCGACGTCTATTATCGTCTCGCCCGAATTATGCATGAAGAGGGAAGTAGGTTGTTTAGTGCGCCAAGTCGAATCTATCTGGGTAACTAATTGGAGCTAGTTGTTGAGCTCCCTTCTTTATTAGCACTTATTGGCGAATGCAGTAACATTTGCACTGTAGTGTTTATTTTTTTTTGAAGTTCAGACGCGTTCATCAACATCGTTTTGACTGATTGGCTTGGCGTGTGACTTGGTTTGGCGAGACTGATCGACAGGTTGCATTCGAATTTTATATATGTATTCTTGTTGAAAAATCACGATGTGCTGTCATAATAATAATAATCGTATTGGTATCTAATGGATTGACATGTAACAAACACTAATTTATCATTTACTCAGGGACTTGGGGTGACTACTCGTACATATATTCCGGCCATGAAAATTGGATTGAAAATGCATTGGACGCTAGCGAATAAATGATGAATATACAGAACATGATGCTTTCCAGTGTTAAGCGATTGATTGGTTTGCTCTTCTCGTAACCCTTAGACGTATACTGCGAGCTTCACCGCATGTAGGGCTTGCGTGAACCTCAAACACGTTCAAAATAGTAATACCACACAGTAACCACTGGAGTAATTCTAAGGGTGTTAATATTAATATATCACCAGCATATAGTATTCGAGTGAAGCCCAGCAAAGTATTGGTGTCAAAAACACAGGTATCCAAGTTGTTCTCTCTTTTTTTTGCTGCGTTATCAGACTTTGTATGTATTCAGTGTAGAATATAGAACAGTACCACTGTCAGCTAACCACGTCGCATATATAGTGGTTGACCCTCCATTATATGCTTCCCTCACTTGCCTCGTCTTGCAACCTCATGCTGTCATCGGTCATCCATACACTTGCAGAACCGACTGGAGATACGCCCCACCGGAGGCCTGTCGTGCAACACAACGCTCTATGATCCCGACCAGGATGGTCCCGATGAGCCGGTTGACTTTGTGATTTGCTGATGCTGGAAATTACCCGACTGTACGGTATCGTAAATGTATGCGCGGGCGAACCACTGAAGTGCGCGTGTTTGAGTGTGTGTTGTGTGTGTGTGTCTGTGACCTTGAATTAGTCGCGTATATATGCACTATAGCGGCTTCATTAGCTGGCTCGGCCACGAATCGGATATCAGATCACCATAGAGCTGGCGTGATCTGGATGAGTGGATATTGTAAATAGACACGACGCCGAGCGCCACGCCGTTGACCATATTCTCACTGAAAACTTGTGTAGCATCCGAGAGCAACGGTTACTATGGAGAAGCTTGCAGGAGATCTTATGAATGATTCGGACTCCGACGATCAGGATTACGTTCCGTCAGGCGCCGAGAGCGAGGACGAGGATGACGCGCCGGCGGAAAATGACGAAATCCCAGATGAGGATGAAGAGGAGAAACGAAAAACGGCTGCCCTCTGGGCCGATTTTATGGCGGATGTCGAGCCCGTCCCGAAAAAGGCCCGAGTCGAAGACAAGGAGACCGCTAAGAGCTCAACGCAGTCTAAGGACGATGCGCATGTAAACGCAAAACATGACGATAGCTCCGAGGCGGCCAGCTCGAATAGCCTAGCCGAGGCCAAGACCCAGAAAGAGGCGGTAGCGGCCGGACCCAAAATTGAGAAAGGTACTACAGGGGACTCCTGCACAAGTGATACTATGAAAGCAGCTAGCAATACGGGTTCAACTGGTGATAGCGCCGGCAGCTCGGGAGCGAGCAATAAGATCAAGGTCACTCAGGTGCTCGATTTCGCCGGTGAGAAGATCGAGGTTGAGAAGGAGTTGGACAAGGATTCGAAAGAAGCCAAAAGGATATTGGCCGAACAGGCCAGGAAACCCGACGAGAAGAAGGTCCTTGTCCGGCCGAACGCGGGCGGTGGCCTGGGCACCGTCGTGGGTGGACTGCTTAATAAGAAGAGCAAAATGAGCATCTTGGAGAAGTCGAAGCTCGACTGGAACGGCTTCAAGCGGGACGAGGGCATCGAAGAAGAGCTAGCCAACCACAACAAAGGCAAAGATGGCTATCTCGAGAAGATGGCCTTCCTTGATCGGACCGATCTGCGACAGTTCGACATTGAAAAAAGTATGCGCGATCGGCAACGCTCCGCTAGGGGTGGCAACATGTAAACAATGGAGAAAAAAACATGGCTGGCTAGAAAATGCATGTCACCGCATGTAACCGCCACATGACGCGAATACTACATCAACATTACAGTAGGCGCTGCGGGTTTCGCGCAAATGATGGAACGTACATCGCCTGGCCGCCCTGGAGTGGAACACAGGGTTGAGTTAGTTAGATGGATGAAATGCACAAGGGACCTAGATAGCTAGACGCGTTCTCTCAGAGCACACAAATGATTTTCTACATCGATGGAAATGGAAAGCGGTGAAAAACTAGTTACTTGTTTATTTCTTGTGTACCTTAGGGTTACCCTCGGCGAGCGAGCACACCGTGGCAACGAGGTGCTGCCTGTTCATTTCCAATGTTTTCATTTCATATGTAAATGCGTGTGAATGTTTACGTAACGAAATAGTCACTGTGATCAGTTCGAATGGTCGGAAGAATGAAAATTCTATCTCGGGGACATGCAGAGCGTGTATGTTATGATTGAGGGGTTTACGCACGTATAGTTCGGGTAGATCAAAAATGATTCTATCAAATGAGAGCGGGAGAGAAAGAGAGAGACAATAATTAGCTTAACGAACATTTACGGTACGTTAATATGTAATTAAGGGGAGACCTAGCGACAAAGGTAGAGAAGTGCAGCTAATGACCCCCATTCGTGAGACGAAAGTTAGCCAAGCATGAACCGGTAGACTGGTGAATAACTCGTCATTGGCTCGATGGGACATAGGCGAATGTACTCCTGTGAAAAAGATGAATTATGTATTGACGACACGTTGCCGGCGTCATCTCGCGGCACTATCTTGTATTGCATCGAGAGACGAGATTTGTCAATCAGGATGAACAGATTTCGTCATGAACAATAAACTGGCGAATTAATAATTTATACCCTGCGTTTTCCCTTCTTGGTAGAGACGAATAACACTGGTACAGGGAGTATGCAATCGATGCGGTGCTTT
This sequence comes from Stratiolaelaps scimitus, assembly GCA_019614645.1. Taxonomy (NCBI): domain Eukaryota; kingdom Metazoa; phylum Arthropoda; class Arachnida; order Mesostigmata; family Laelapidae; genus Stratiolaelaps; species Stratiolaelaps scimitus. Next base: position 27,375 of record JABWDB010000075.1, read on the forward strand.
TTTTTATTGTAGCGATACAAAATGGTGCGTTGCCGCACCTGTGTGATAGACTAGAATATAAGACCAACATGTGGATGTACTTTCTGTGAGAGCGTCTTTTGCTTAAGGGGTGTCCATATTGCTCCAGCTCTACTTGTGTACGCCACTCATATTAAGCTTCCTGTATGATGTGATTTATGTGATGCCATTCTACATTGTGTGAGACATTCAAGGGTGACGAGAAGAAATCAAATTAATACATAAAATTGTAGCTTAACAAATACAACAACGGCATGGGGGTCAAGATGGGGTACAGGTAGCAGATGTATGCAAACGGCAATTCAGTTATATCCTCCTCGTGTCACGCGCGAGAGAATGATGAATTGGCCGTCAGGCTGACTCCACACAGTAGTGCGTGGCGACGTGCTCGCACGCTGACCATATACAGATCGACAGCTAGTGTACATTCTATCTCCTGGTCCACTCCCGGTTGGTTGTTTCAGAAAGACGGCGGAGATGTCTAGCCAGTATTTCCCGACTGGCATGCCGACGGGTTCACGACTGATTCAGGATCCTCCGGTTGAAGAGGAGGGTCCAGCAGCGAAGGACGATCATCGTGAGTACACTGACATTATTGCGTTTATTTTGTTTGTCATCCGCCTCAACCCGAGTTAGAGTGGAGCCGTAGTACGCCATTTTAGATGTCGATTCAAGAACATAGGTCTTAGTTTATTAACACATAAACACTGGGATGAGGTCAAGAGTAGTTTCTTTAATGACGGGCGGAGCCAGAATTTAGCTCCACCCCCGACGTCTCTCAACAACCTCACAGCTGACCTGTTAATGAACTATAGACCCCTGAAGTGCTTTTATTATGCAGCACGAGTTAACTCACTTTGGAAAGTGGATATGCGGAAGTTTTCTGGGTGAACCAGTATTTTTGTTAAGGGGGTGGCATGCCGACATGCATTGGCATGCCATTAGCCCATTCCTTCAGTTAGGGCTGTGAGATGTGTACGGGCCCAGCCGCGAGCAACACACATCGTCCTTGCCGTACGAACGTAACGTGGTTAACTGACTTTTAGCCGCTTTCCTTCGCTCTCTCTACCCAGGCTTCTTTTCTTGGATCTCTGTCCTCTTCCCGTCTGTAAACGATTACTGTAGTCAATAGGGTGTCTCTAGAAAGCCTCGTGTATGTAAACATGCAGTATTTATTATGCATACAGGGGGTGTACGGTGCCTTCCTTTCTATACGGTGGTAGCTGTGCCGTAAACCACATTAGCTGCTACTACTAGTTTTAAAATCTTATTGCAGAGATACTGCTCATAAAGGTAAACATGGGATCCACTCAGATTTGAACCTCCGGCCCCACAACACTCCCTTACCCACCATGTCATACCGGCAGATGTTAAACCAGTATTTAGCGCTTGAGAGAATGCATCTGAACGCACGGGTGCCAAGTGATATCTGTAGACCAATATATAATCTTGCATTCTGGAATATGTTTTTCAGTAAAGTTCTACTGGGCTACCATTATGCTTCGACTGCACACGATTGGTCACACGACGTACAAATTTTAGGGGACAAATAGCATACTGATTTCGTGGACAAGATAAGCACAAGTGTTGTTCGTTTTGACGTGTCGCAGTCTACTGCACTAAATCTGTTGCTAATAATAGTGAGAATTTGGCGATCCTCTGCACAAACCTGGAGGAAAAGTTTCACGCCTTCGAAATCTCGAACAGGTCTATACGACAGCTTCGATAGATTATTTGAAAGTTTATATGCAACTGTAGATGCGGCGAGCCGTAGAACGCTCCAATTCTAAAATTCGGACAGGTTCATAACCACCCCACTTGAGATACGATTCAGAAACACTGGGTCATCCCCTCTCCCTTTGATCTGTATATACTTCAAACATATTTCAGCTACATATATCAGCATCTTTGATATAATAATACTGGCTATATTTAGAATTAAGCGAGGCAACTGCGTTTAACTAGAGGGCTGGAAATGTCGAACACAGTTAAAAATGGACTTAAAAATACGAGGTTGCGTCTTCGATTTTATTGTTTTGTTTACGTACAAGATCTGAAACTTCTCAGTGCTAGCAGCCCGCCAAAGGCCATCGCCATCGGTGGGACCAGTTCAAATCGATTACTACTAGAAAGTGTACGAAGAGTTCATGAAGGCAGAAACTGCTTAAACGGACCTCGTACGATCGATGGCAGCGGGTAGGCAGCAGAATGTGGACTTTATTTTAAATTTGAATTTATACCCAAAAGACAGAGTTGGTAATTACGAGAGATGGTACGACTACATTGTTCTATAGACATTATATATATATATATATATATATATATATATATATATATATATATATAATATCTGTTCTCGCCTACGTTTGACCCACATTTGGCGTTTACAGATTGGACGAGAACGGATATTGAAAAAATGCTCCAGTTATACCTGACTTTCTGGCCGCAAATGGGCCCTCGAGGAAAATACGATACGCTCAAAGAGCTGTTTACGGCAATCGCTCACGAAATTAATGTTTCGCTCACTTCCAAACAGGTTCAGGTGAGAATAAAACATGATGTCACCGCGAAATTATATTTTATTTGATCAACTCGTCTTATAACATAAAAACGTATTTAGTATGAAAACGTACATGGGATTTGAGAAGATTGCTCATTTGAACGGGTCAGATGTGCGGGACGCATCTGAAAAATTGTGAAGCCCAATTTTTGTCCAAAATCGGGCCATCTATGGCTGGATCACATCAATAACTTGCTGTTCCGTAGGCTAATAAGTAGACACGGTGTATTGCTTTGTTTAAGGGTCATTAAAATCTACTGAGAGGAGTTTCTACGGATGGGAATACCGTACTCAAATAGCAGACAAAGTCACGTCCTAATGTCACCAAAGGTCGGAACGTCTACAGGCTATTTCACTTGGAGGGAAACTTTCGTGGTTTATTAAACAGTGTTCATCCATGTTACTATAATTAATACTATAATAACTAATGCTGGTAAGAAGCCACCAAAGACTTGTTGTGCGTTGTTTTACGGCTTGTTGAATTTGTGTTCGCTCTCACTTGGTTGGTGAGGACAGCAGCTCGACTTGTAGCGGACCTCATGAGAGGTCTTGTTATGATGTGCTATTAGCCATCTTGTCTAAATGAAACTTCAAAGCGAGGTATCGATCACTGTGGCTAACATTTCGGACCATTTGTCCAGATGTGTCTATTCGCGGCTGACTTGAGCCCTCGTTTGTGATGCCCGAGGTATGCACAGGTTGAATGCAAGGTTGGTCGAGGAAGTTAATCAGGCCCGTTCGCGGCACAACCCTTAGCAGAAACATTGTCAGAATTCCTGAATCACCCCTCACAATAAAATAATATCGTGGCAAGTCTATATACGGCATGCATATGACTCTCGGCAGGTGATCGCCTCATGATTGACAACTGTGTCCTGTTCATTTCGGGCATATTTCTTTACATTCTAGGATAAATTTAATCGGCTAAAGAAGATGCACAAGAAAGTTAAATATGAAGACCAGTCTGGTGGGCGAAAATTTGCATACGCAAAATACTTCGATCAGCTCGAAACGATGGATGAAAACTTTCGCAAAGAGGTAAATAAAGATATGATCACTAGTTATTTGATTCGTATTGGTGGTGGATATTGATGTCGCGAAATCAAGCACCGGATCGTAATATGCATCTAGAACCTGAATCGTCAGAAACCACGCCAATTCAAAATGTTTGAGCGTAGACTATGAACACCGGTATGTACTCTACGTCAGGTTCGTTCTCGGCTGTCACGCCGAGGCAGACTGACAAAGTTATTTAGCTAACGTGAGTTGGATGAATAAGTGGAGTACACCCAATGTATATTCCCCATTCAGCTGATTGGCCATGGAAGAGGTGGCTTCGAAACGCGTCACGGTGACCATCATAGCGTTACTTTTGTTAGGCGTGGTTTGTAGGGTTTGCGTCTTGGTTATGCATTCCTTGAATTTCTGTGACCACATATATAGAATATAACTATGTGAATCGGTGCGCGCTTGACATTCACCGTCGGTTCAAGTGGTCCGTTAAGGCTGAAATTTATCAAAAGAAGCACTCGATGATATATATATATATATATATATATATATTAGGCTGTCCGGATCAAACTGTCCCGCCATTCGAATGGCGCACAATCCGAACTACGCGATACAATGCGTTCATTTTTGGAGTGGGCACGCGGCAGGAATGTGGCTTCCTTTCGAACACTGAGTGCTTTTGATACGATCAGAAAGATGGACACTGCAGCAAAAAAATCAAATTCCCCCAAAAATCAACGGGAAAACATCAAGTTTTTGTTTCTCCAAAAACACCCTCCAGCTGAAATCCATCGAAAATTAGTGAACGCGTACAGCAGGTCTGCCTTATGCCTGCGAACGGTGCGAAGTTGGTGCAAGCGATTTAACAGTGAAAATTTGGACACTGATGACTATGAGGCGGGGACCACAAATAAGGTGCAACGAGGAACGAACGGATTGACAGAATCAAGGCAGCTTGTGAGCTAACTAGAGCTTGGTCCATGAGGTCTTTGTCGGCTGAAACTGTGATTCCTCGGGTGACATGTCATGAAATTGTCACCAATATACTAAAGATGAAGAAAATCAATGCAAAATGGGTTCCCTATATACTGAGTTCTGAGCAGATGAAAATGCGTGTGGAGTGTTCGACATCTAATTTGAAGACTTATACGCAACAAACCAGTCGCCTTTTGAACTAATTTAGTTCAAAACTTATTGGCATTTATCGAGCGGACAGTTTGATCCGGACAGCCTTATATATATATATATATATCTATAACGCCCATATAACGTTAAGTATCTTCTTCATTAACTTGTCATATTGTGGCCATCACACTTGATTCGTTACTGCCCAACACCTCTAATCGCCCATCCTTTGTCCATAGATGTTGATCCCCTCGGGCGCAGGTTCGCTCAATCGTGGAGGTACCAAAGGGGATCAGGCGGAAGCGACGACTGCCCCACCGCCATTCGACGCCGAACAAGCGGCTGAAAGCGCCTCGGCATGGCAGCAACAGCAGCAACAATACGCCCCAGGACAGGGCCCTTCTGGAGAGCCTGGCGGGGCCGGCCCAAACGAGGAGTTCTACTATCTTGATTGTGCTCTCTCAGCGCTGAGAACGAGGAAATTAACACCCATTGAAGGTGGGTGAAATTACAGGACACGATCAGAAACGCACGTTATGAAATGTGTCGTAGCTAGCTTCAGGGTAGTTTGTAGGCTTCACGGCGTAGTGACCACATCGTTGATGGAAACGGAACCAACAAGAAGCATAGTCATTGTGTAAGTTTGTACTTCGTACGTGACACACGTGATGAGTTAAGCGCTATGCATTATGGCCCACGAAAAGAGATTATCGATAGGGTCCATTTAGCTACCTATAAAATTACCCATCTCCATACATAACAACATTGGTTACCGGGGATTCGTGTTACCTTGTCCAAAATCGAAATGGCTCGATTCAGTTAGTTAACACCGCGTGATCGATAAGCATTACTATTTCTGTCTTTATATACAAGGACACAAGGTTGGCTCAGTGGCCGGGTCGCCCGTTGTAGGCTATATGTTAACCATGGTTCAGTTGCGATAATTGTCCTCCCGATCACCACGTCCTTCTTGGAGTATGCCGTCCCCTGCTCGGTCTGGTAATGCTAATGATGCAATCACTAATACGTGATTCCTCTTCCATTCATCTGTCATCGCTGGCGAGTGCGCTTGCCCAATGTTGCCATATGCAACACTCGAGTGCATATGGCAACATTGGAGGAGACGTATATTGTAAGCTATCTGTTGCATCAGTGATGGAAACTAGATACATCTTAGCTAGTTTACGTCTAGGACGAATACGTCATGAAATCCGAGCAGTGTTATGAAACGATTTTCGAAAAGTTTGTAACTGGCCAGGAAACACTGATGGTAAATCCCTTCAAGTTATGTAAGTAGCTTTAATTTTCGTTGATTAAAAATAGCGAAATGTCAACAAGACGTCACACGATATATATATATATATATATATATATAACGAAGAGGAATGCACGCGCAACGCATCAACCCCTGGGGCATGTCTACCTAATTGTTGCTTTGTATCATTCCGCATATCAATCTATAGGTATATTATATACATTTATTGTCGGCAATAGGTAGTATTATGTCCCAGTAGATGTCTGTTGATATTTCAGTTTCGAAGCATACCCAAACTAGCTTCATAGACCGGCAGGATTTCGCTTCGCGGAAACGTGGTTTCTAGTGGTCCAAATCGCTTCTTCGACAAGTCCCCGTGATGGGTCTAGACGGTGACATCGATAGTACCTAGGGACGAAGTTTGGATGGTGAAATCGACCATTGCAGGTTCATCTCCCCTCCGTGGCCGGCCTTCGGCAAGTGCGGCTTTTTCATTCCGACATTTCCTTCACGCCTCGATACGATTAATTGTACCGAGAATCATCGTGGGGGAAAAGATCGGCTGGCGGTTCTTCACCCGCAGAAAACGCTGTCTGGCTCCGCTAATTCGTCGTTTCCGGGTCAATACCTTCTAAAAATGCGGTCGTGTATTCACGCCTTAAATCGTACGAGGTCGACCGCTAGGCATTGTGCAAACACGAGATCACTAACGGCTTTCATCGACACCCCGCACTTTGTTCCTGCCGTCCAAACCCCATCGGCTGTCACCAGTACTGCGGCCAGTGTTGCGTCATACACTCGCTTTGTACATTGCCGGGCTGGTATCCACCATTCTACCCTTAGGCCGCTTGACACAACAATGGCTACCCACGTTCGCCGTTTCTACTTGTTGAGCACAGGCGTCTCGTCGATATCGACAACAATCGAGTCAATTAGCTCGGTACGTAGTGCTAAGGCTATCCAAGGGGAAGGTTTCCCATCTGAATTATGGTGGCTCGTATAAGTGAACCCGTGAGATTATGAGCTGAGCCTTTATCTACGTTTCTGATAAGCGCGTTTGTTTTTGTACTGAGTGCTTATCTACCACCGATTACTGAAATATTGTTTTAAACATTGCGTCAAACGTACACATCGACACTTCCCCGCAATACTGATGCGGCTAACGTCGAAAGGGGCGATTTCTTCTCTGTTTCAATTCAGCTTCAATAATTAGTCAGGGGTCGACAGGTAGCCGCTGCTGCCGCCGCCGCCGCCGCCGCCAACAGTAGCGGCTAATAATAGCCAATCTATACAGAAATGGTCGGTCGAGGCGAATCCCTTAGGCTCGCTTATGTCTCTCTGTGTGTGTGTGTGTCTTCGCTATTAGGTTTAATGTGAAGGAAGAGCGTTTCGGAGCAGTAGTGTCCCCTTCGGAATTAGTAGTGGCTGGTTCGGTAGTAATTATAGGTAATCGATCCCAAGTGTCCAACTAAGACAGAGGAGGTGCTCGATCGCTAGGGGCTGATGAGTTACGAGTCTGTTGTCGGATATAACAGCGAGCAGTCAAGAGACCTGTGACGACATAACGACGGAGTGCTAACATACACACCCGCACGTACGTACACACGGATCACTCACGTGCACACAGCGAATGGGCACGGACTATATGGACTAACACAATAACAATAATGTTGGTAAACCTCTGTTGTTGGTGTTCACAGTGAGCGATGTGGTCGACCAAGTCATTTGTGATGGACAAATGCTTTTTGTTAGTCGAAGTGATAGACATATTGTTTATGTTTTGTGTTCAAATGAGAACATCCCACTTCAATAGCATACCCATAAATTACTTATACTAATTGCGACATTCGAAATGTATTAATCGAAGGCCTTTTGAACTAAAAGTCAATGGCATATCGTTCGAATACGCCCTTAGTCGATTTTGTTTGTCTAATAAACAAATGAGTTTAAGTGAGTGAATTAAGGAAATGTAGCTTCCCGTTTTTGTCCTGCTCAGGGACTCAGTACTTAGCAGGAGATACGGGCGGAGTAAGATTTCTGCGAGTAAGATTTCAAGCCAGCCTTGCCGCTGGCCCCTTTTCTGAGGTCGTTCTTGCGTTAAGATTGTACTATTTGCTTAAGCAGTCCTTTGCGGGGAGATGTATAAGCACACGACCCTCATACTGCTCCCAGAAAACTATTTCCAATCAAATAGCAGTTATTTTTCAAATGGTATCGTGCTGAACAAGAATTTCTAGGCTCGGCATTCGGCCTAACCAAACGTTAGTTGACCAGACTTCCGGATAGTCTTCTCTCGCTAGAGCTGCTGGTCAGTGACTATATATATATATATATATATAATGTAATGGCTTACTGCTCTCCTCATCAACACCTTACTTAGTATCACGTCACATATATACGGTGATGAAATAATGTGCTGAGACGCCTGAGTCACGCCTGTTAAACGTAGCTACAGGGCGAGCTGATGGTATGCAGTCAGTTAATGTTGCGAACAACAAATCTCCAATTCGCAGTTGTGAGAGTCGATCCCGGCCTCTCGTGGCTGTGAAGTCGTCTTCTGACCCACTCACTCATCAGTTAAGCTAATACAGTTAATCAAGCATTGCAATCATTATGTATACTTCACATTTTTGTATACGCTAGGAAGATGCTAGGCTAAACGCCGCACGGTGCCCAGCAGATACACTCCGAACAACCTAAAGAGATACAACCCTGTTCAACCTTCACATCGGATCTTGTTCATAGGGAGCATACACGAAAATCCTGAAACCATCCATCGATCGCACTCATGGTTTTTGTCAGCTTATCCAAACATTAGTACGATCCAGCCAAAAAAGCCAAATTCGTTTGGAACGTCTTCGTTTAGAAGACGAATCGACAGTACTGTGCAAACGAGGCCAAACTGAACCAATAACACAACACTATTCATCTCCTGCGGCACTTCTGATTGACATTGAGTTATTGAGCAGTGTGTCAACCTTTCTCTTGCTCCGTCTCTCTCTCTCTCTCACTGCGGCCACCTTCACAAACTCGGGACGTTTGAGCGCTCGGTTCGCTATCGATATTATGGAAGTTGCGACTAGCACACTAAGTTGAGACGCCTCTTCTTCAACGACGAAGCTTTTCCAGTGTGCTACATCATCCCCGTTAGCAATTTCCTTCGTTAAGAGGCGTCTCCTGAATTGGCAGCGTCAATGTTTAACGTCTGAAGGAAGAACTGAGCGACGGAGGTTAAAGGTCGTGAGGGCCCTGAAGGCGGGCTGTCGAAGGGGGCTCGACCTTAGCTTGTTGTCTGAGCAACAAGAAACGTTTACTCAGCTGAGTCTGGAGAGACGCGGGGCGCATGGACACGAGGAGAACAAGCAAGCCCAAAGCTGAGCAGCAAGCCGGGGAGAAGCTGGAATAACACCAGAAAACTTCGCTGCACGTCACAGATTGTTGACGTTGCTGTATACTCGTACATGTTCACCGCCTATGGGAAACGTCCTCCTCGTCTTGACAGATAAGAAACATCATTGAGAAACAGGTGTTCGCCAGACGTTGCAGCGTTCAAGTACGCGAGTTATCTAGCAGGATGTCGAGCGTTTAACGATTTGTCCATCAGCTATACAGTATGATTTCAGCTGATCCTTTGGCCAAAGTCCGCATCATATATCATACTTCCTCTCCACATTTCTAGGTTCTCCACACTCGTCCGCCTTTTGCGTTTCCAGCATGCCATGCCTTGCTATCCCGGTGGTGCTGGTGAGGTGAGCTGATACAAGTATACCGAAGAAATGCCGAAAGCAACACCGTAGACGTTAAATGTTGGCTGTGAGTCAGCCTCGAAAATGTATTTATTAGATACAAGTATACCTACATAGGTAGGTGTGTATGATAAAATATGGGCGATTTTTTATCGATGTCGGTTCGTAGAATTCCTATCTAGCTGAAGGGCACCGTGTATCAGCTATCTCTGGGAGAGGGCGCTGTGTATGTTGTCTGGGTATACAAACAAAATAGAAATTCGTCCCATAAATTCCCCGAGGGACCTCTGGCCACCGGTTAAATGAAGGTGAACTCCTTCTGCTGCTCAGGAACAGCAGGATAGGCATCACTTTATCAATGTTCATATCAGTAGAATTCGACGCGATTTTTGTTGGTGCCTTGTGTCGTTATCTGCGCTAGCGATTCTAGGCGCGGGTGGTCGACTGCAAATGACCTGAACGATAGAAAGGCGACTGCTCCAGGTGGAACTAGAGCGGCTGTAAATTATTTATGCGTTGTCACGATGCAAAGAGAGACACTTGAAGGCCACTTACCTATGCAATGCTGCTCTGCGTATGCGTGAGCCGAGCGTCATGTGAAGGACGATCGTGTCATCTACCCTGGGCAGCCTTCAACTAAGGAGCGTTAGCTTTGTGCAGTCAGGTTTTCCGACCTCACCGAGATGGAACAATCATATTCAGATAGCGAAATCGTCTCTCCTGTGCCCCCTTCAAATGGCTGTAGTCTGTGTCCACTGTTTGTCTTTTCGCGATGTTTACCAACACAGAAGTAGCGTCTCTGGTGAGGCAGATTCCTCGGCGCGATTTACGCGCACAAGTAACAAGTTAAATTGATCGGCTAGAACTGTGCAAAAATTCTGATCCAGCCACGTGCGTACGCTTCAGCTACTGAAACTGCAAAGCAAGAGAGACCCAGAGAATCTAGAAATGATTTTTATCGGAGCATGTCAATGGGTAGAGGGGGACCTTGGTTTACGTCACTACTCTGTGCAGGGAAGCTTTGGTCACGTTCGGCGGGCGAGGTCTGATCCGCAAGGCTAGCGTCGGTCAGATCGAGTGAGTGATCAGGCAGTGTCTGCTGTCGATTGTCTCGCATGCTGTCTTCTGTGCCCTGGCCGTGCTCAAGGACACTCGGGTGACAACTGGGAACGGTACATGAAGGCACATTGTGAAAGTACAGAGCGATACAACGGATATCTGAAAATGGTTATCCCGAAACTAAACCACACAATTTAACAATATATATATATATATATATATATATATATATATATATATATATATATATATATATATATTAGTGAAGTGGACTTGCAGCGAATTGTTTGTGAACACAGCTTGCTACCGCGTAGCGGTGTTTGAGTCCATTGATAGCTGCTGTGCATACATTGTCCCACCTCCAAATTGATTCATTTATATTCTATCTACCTATCTAGTTACGCAAGTGATCAGTTACACTCGATTTCGAATCGTCTTAGGTCCGAACGACATCAACTTCTAGTGTTATACACTCTCCTGCCTATTTGATTCTCAGTAGTTTTCAAAGTTCTCCACGAACAACCGTGTGCTGATGTTGTTTGCTCAGCGTCGTGAGTACCCCTCGAGGGTTTATTGTGACGAAGTGAAAGCAGGATAGTGAATGTGTGAGAACAGTTAGCAGACTGAGCATTGCAGCACGATTGTCCCTATGGTAGAGACCGGCGAAGGTCTACAGTCTCGAGTAATATGCAAGCTACCCCCCTGGCGCCCCTGTACAGCTCTAAAGTCGAGGAAGGAAATCCCATAAGAATCGAACGGCGTAGAAGCGGAACTGTGCCAATTGTGCCCTTGATCTGATCCGTGAACGATGAAGGGCCGCTGATCACGCACTATGCTGTCCTCCAGCAGGGTCCTATCCTCTGCCATGTGGATGTACACTTTGACATTAGACGGAACGACCGTTTTGTCTAACGACATCCGTTGGCTGATGTAAGCGCAACGCAGAGCGGTGTTCAAGGATGACTGCTGATCTTAGGTGGTCGCTGACGCTGGTACGCGTCTATATCAACAGAGCAAATATATTGTAGTTTTCACCGAGTAATCAGGCCGCTTTACAATAACGCCTCATCGTGTGTGTATATGTGACGGGAGGTGTTTGCTCGATTGCGAAATAAAAGGGTATCATATATCCCCGTTGCCATTAAAGCAGTAAGGAGTTGATTTAATGCTACCGAATACCATAATGGCCGTTATGCTATACTGAATGGCTTTATCCGGCATGTACCTATTATATTTATCATATTTCTATTTTCCGACCACTTGTATTATTATTATTAATTACCACTATTATTATTATTATTATTATTAATACATGTAATCTCATGTGATAGTCTCTTCATCACCAATCAGGTTCAACCTGCAACATCAAACGTATACAGCCCAATCAGTGTTAATCGTCAACCATATCAATCATTCATTATCGCCATTATCAGTAAGCTATCTCTCTTGCACAACATTCGGAAATATTCCGACCTCTCGTCTTCCGTAATAAAATGATGCCCTTTTCCCGAATTGCAAACGCAAACCTTACGTCCACCGTCGTCAGAGCTAGCGTTCGTAGTTGTCGACTCACAGCCGCTGTTGGTGGCTCGCAAAAGTAGCCGCGCCACACATCCATTCCTTCCTCTGTGGCGTTTCCTACTTTCTTATCAAAGAAGAGTTCCTTGCTGCTCTGCTCCGTTAAATGCGGTTTTGCAAGACATGTCCTTCGGCTCCCTGTCGACACCGATCCCCATTACCGACTACCAAGCCGCCACCCTTAGATCCGCCCTCGATCCGTCGCAGTTCCTTATGAAACAGTCGCCACTGCCGCCCCCCCAGCAGCACGCAGGACAGGCGTTGCCCCTGTGAGTTTTTGCACAGATATCGTAAAGTGGCGGAACAGCGGTGTGCGGTCTACGCCTGCATGTTGTCGGACTCGCGTGTCGAAACAAGCATACGCGTAAACAACACACGTATATATTATACATTTCATATGAAGCTCTTGTGTAAAAGCAGACCAGACCATGACATAGACTCTAGTCAACGTCTACCTGCGTAGAAGCCCATGCCAACCTTGCGGGTAATGTGAAATGTCTAAACATGTGTACCTGCCGGCCAGCGATCTATTTTTGTTTGATGTTATTATTTTTGTGAAGTACCGTCGGCTGGAACCCGAGCTGGGTACAGGTGCCTCATTGGACGTGAGGATAATGGAAGGTTCGTTATTGTTTGGTGACATTATGGCTTACTGATATTTCGAACATTTTACAATACAATATTGGATGAGCCTTGTTGGGGGCTTTTCTAGGTCAGTATTGCATGAATTCTTCGAGAGCGTCTCATGAAGTTGAAAATAGATCAGTGGATTTTCCTTCTGTGGACATTGTGGGCAACGCCGATCAGTCAGCGAATTAGCCGAGGATATTGAGAAGTCCCCGCAGTTCTTTTGCTCATATTGTGATCGTTTTTTTGAATGGAACGCTCCGAGCGACGAGTCTACATGAGCGAGCTCGAGTTCGCTCGAATACTCTCCTCATCCGGGAACGATTTTCCCGCTGGCTGTTTCAGGTCTCACTCCGTTTTTCCAATAATAATTGGATTAAATCAGGCCTGGCAGAGAAGCTGAGGCAGTCGAGATTCAGTCGAAAAGACAGACGACCACTCGCGCGGACTCGACGTGAGGCGTTGAAACTAATTGAATTCAACCACGGAGACGACACTGTGGATAAGAGCTGTTCGCTGTCAGGTTGCGGAGGCCACTAGACAGAGCCTGGTGGATTTCCCTTCGGACCGGACAGGAGCCCACAAGGGCAAGCCAATGGAACACGGTAATCTTTCCCCAGGGAACGCAGATGATAATTGGACAAAATTGAAGTAGATAAGACTGTAGGAGGGGCTGCGTAAAACACAGCTGAGGAAATGCCTCTCTTATAAAATATCTTAGGGTAATATTTTCATTATGCTACCAAATTGTATGAATACGAACAGTCAAGAGGCATTTTGTGTTCCGAAACACAGAGCATACTTGCACAAAACATGGGACAGCTGCAACAATTCCTCTAAGTAAAGTTTGTTTGCCATTTCCTATATTTGGTATCATGTCGCTCCACCAGAACGATCCACTTAATTACTGCGGCTAGGCACACATATACATATATATATAATATATATATATATATATATATGTATATGTGTGTCTAGCCGCAGAAATATGTGAGAGAGAGAGAGTATTAGCCTCTAACAATTGTTGCGAGCAAGTCATCAACTGGGCCAACGTGCTCAAGGAAGCCACAGCTCCTGGAGCAGCATATGATGTGAGCGATTCGCTTAGGCCCATCTTCTTTTGGTATCGATTGTCGGCCCGCCATAACCGTGAGGTTATGTCGCCATATCACAATATGATTCCTTCAAAGTCCTGTACCAGAATTCCCGTGGTCTAGTCCACTCCACTCGTTTACTTTGCTGGTTGATAGCGCACGGCAAATTGAAGAGAGAAAGAGCGAGATATTGACAGAAATATATAATGGTCTCTATGCAGATGCCACCCTCATTCTGTCGGATTTCCCATTGCTCAAGCCGTCTCATATATCGGTGTCAATTGAGATTGGCACGCAACGCAAGGTTTTGAAGGGCGTTGCGGACGGCTGGCTGCCAAAGGATAGGTCGGGAATACCGGGTCCACTTCAATGAATTGATATTCTCGTTTTAGGTTTCGATAAGGATCTGCATATTAGCTCATAACAGTGTTATTAAATAGTGACTTCTTGCCCACAAGCTAACCTAGCACACAGAAGCATAGAAGGTAATAACAGAGGGTATAATGAAATAATATTTGAAACGTGCCAACGGTGCGCTCGGCAAAACTCTTCTTCTAGATTATTCCTACTGGCTGAGAGCGATATTAAGGCTCTTTGAAGGGGAAAGGCCGACTTTGTTTTGGTTCCCATCTTTAATTTGGTTCGTTTGGTGTTCAGTGTGAAATCTTCAAAAGGGTTCATGCCCAACACAAGCCCGCAGCGCCTCCCTGTAGGCTCTGGCTAATATCTTGCGTTTGCTAAATCCGTGTTCCGGAGTAGCCCTGCGTCGAGCTTTCTGACGCTGCTGAACAACTCCCTTTAGTGACCTCGTTCAATCCAAGTGAATTATCCATTACATTTCAGAGTAATCCCGTTTGAGATTGAGATACGTAACCACTTCAGACATACAGTACAATATTGATCTATATTTGTTTCTTCTCCATTAGCCCGGGCTCGTTCGCACACCTCCCGTGTCAGTCAACCTCAAGTCATTGCTTTTGTTCGTCGAACTTTTAACGCGAACTTTTGCGAGAATGTTGAGTACTATGTGTACCCTAGTGCCCTGTATGCTTTGAGCTGCTATCAGTGCTATCTAGCGGCATCGTAGTCTGTGTTTGGCCCGTCAACAGGCGCTGTGGACAAGCACGAGATGTGTCGCCGGCAAGAGTTCTACGAGAACGCAGACTTGGGGTGCTTGAACCCGTGGGGAGGCTTGCGTTGTGTTGCTGGTGCTTCGATGCTTTCAAGCCAGGTTGAAACGTTCGAATTGGAAATGCTTTTACTCGTGCTGCATGCGAGCTATATGGCTACATGGATTAGGTGCGGTGAGTTTTCAGCTCGAAGGAGGTAATCCTCGGTGGTAAGCCTCTTACGTGTGTGTACATTTTGCCAAGATGTGGACAACTCGACAACTGGGTCGGCCTCTCTATCTCTTTCTCTCTCTCGCTTGCTCTCTCTATATCCATCTCTAATTTCATCGTTTCGGTTGGCAGCGGCCCACGAGAGGCGGCCGCTGGCTGGAGCTGCAGATGGCCAGTGGTAATAGTCAGCTATCCTATACAGCATTATCCAACGGGGCCGGCCACGCCGTGGTAGCAACTTGAGATGCGAAAGGATGCGCTCATTGCTTTTGGTAGTGCTTAAATTGTGCTGGTACAATACACTATTATTTCGAAATAAGCATGCGACAAATAATCCAATATACGCCGTCGTCACCGGCCAAACGTGAGCGATTCATTTATGATAAACACTTCGATCATATTATTCTCAATCAATCACACTGATTGATGGAGACAATTGAAATTCAACCTGCGTAAGATTTTCTACGCCGCGCTTGTCTCCACCTTCCGTCAACTCGGGACAGATGTTCTTCGTTCGTATCAGCGTTCTATAAACGAACTGATGCGCTGCTATTATCTAGGGGAATTGGCCAAATCTGCTCGGCATTTGGCGCGTGCAAGGAGCTCGATTCGACAGGTTCGCTGGTACGTTTCGGGTGCAGGACCAAACTCTTGTGTCTGCGACATCGTCGAGAACAGCAACGATTTTCGACACCAACTATGTTGTGCGTAAACGTCCAAAAGCGCTGTAGCAGCAGCAGCAGCAGCAGCAGCAGAAACAGGTACATCGAGCTGTTCTGGCGTGTCCACGTAATGTCATACGTTTCGTCTGAGTAAGTTTTGCATTTTGTCCTTGAGCGCTCTGCGGCTATCGAGATCGACAGCGATAACTCTGGTCAAGAGACGCTGCATACTTCAAGTAACAGCCGCGCGACAAAAAACAACGCAACCCGAGCTCCACTTAGGACGGTGGCAGCAATCTGGGCCGGCCAGAGGGCTACGTGCATGAGTCTGAGGCGGTTATGTATTATACATACACTGGAGACGTGCACGATAGCCTTTTTACAGATGGCCCATCACGGCCCAGAGAACGACGAAATACTACATAGTGATTAGAAGGTGTTGCAAAACAAAGATGCAAACAGTGCAAATAACAAGGCTGTTCCTCATTGGGCGAATGCTAGAGGTTGTCTGTGCCAACACTTAGATCTGTTATATATACATATATATATATATATATATATATATATATATATATATATATATATATTATATATATATATCAGGGACGAGACAACTATTCCCTCTTTCTCGCATAGCTTGAAGAATCACTGCCAGGCGTGACTTTATCGTTGACATCGTGGAAACGGACGAATGTAAAGACAAGCAATCTGGGTGTATGTGATCGTAACACTAATAACTGGCTAATGCCGACTTTCAGATTCAATGGCGATTCCAAGTTTAGCTGAAATGTTCCAGTTTTTGCGGGCTACGCGTGATCGTCTGATGAATAGGAACAGCAGAGGGATCAATCGTTCTATCCCCTACTGGTTTCACGTCTCCCTCTCTCTCTCTCTCTAGACGAACTATATATGATATATTTCTATTCCTCCTATTGCAAGGGGCGCCTACAGATCTATTAGCGAAAACAAGCAGACCCAAAGTGGCTTGAGGCCGAGATTAAAGGACGCCTGCACACCTTTGCGACTTGAGACAGGCAAAACGAACATGACAACAAATAGAATCGACGGTATCATTCGATACGCGTTTGGCGCCGGCTCGATCGGCGGTAGACACAACATCACCAGTTGTGGGGCAGCCGCTCGTAGCTGCTGTGAATGCGCTCGTATGACCCGCTTTGAGAAGCAGCCAGCCAGCAGGCATTCGAAGGCCATCTCCGTTGATCTGGCCCGGGTGCACATCAGAGTTGGCGGGTTGAGATGTTGTTTTTATCGTACCCGTTACGTACTATGCGTTGCTGGTCGAATACCGACGCTGTTGGCAGCTTGTATAGCAAATGGCTACGAACCATAGTCCAGCGTGGGAGTTTGATTTGCGGTGCACGCCAGCAGCATGCATTGAGTCGTGTTGGGCACCACACGAAGGCTAACGACAGGTGGCCAACTGAACTGACCAAGATAACGAGTGGATGAAAAACTCGCGGAGGGACAGTGGCAACGAGATCTCATTTAAAAGTCGAAAGAAACAGCGAACCCCCATCGATTCAGTGACGATGAGGGAATCTCGAGAGTTGAAAGCTACCCCCGTAGCGGACATTGTACGCGCGAAGATCAAAGCCTGTCTGGAGAACAAGCCGCTAGGTGCGCTGGAGAAATTGGACTTATTCTCATTTCTGTCATCGGCGATCGGTGTGTATGTGTGGACATCTTATTTTGTCAACTATGTGCTATATTCAAGGTGTAACCCAGTGTAGTCATGGCCTAATGACGGCTGGATGGGCGAAAAAGTCACCCTGTCGATAGGCCATATGAGGCAATGATTTAGGACATCGTTCAGCAGATAGAATTCATCACGTGATGATAAACGCGACCAGCTAACCCAACGCAACATAGCGATTCACCTATCGTCAGCCGCTGTGATTGCATGTGCTCGGCGTAATCCATAGCCAGCAACAACGGGCCATGACGCCAAAGCAAGTTTCTCGTGGTGGAACCAAGCATCGGTTTTGAAAGTAGCATAACGCTAACTAATCTAGTTCAGCGGTGTATGCTCTAAATGTATTGGACGAACGATTCAATATGATTTTTACTAACAGCTGTATGACAATAGGCTCCGTGTATTTTTTTGCTATTAACCTGCTAAACGATCTCGGCGAAATTCACGTCATCATCAGGCGTTCCTCGGTGTAAAATCTTAAATTGACGACGACAGCAGCAGCAGTAGCAGCAGCCGTAACAAGGGACGTGCGCAAACACGACAGGCAAAACACGAAATCGTATTGAGACGGTCACATCGTTCGTGAACGCTCAGTTTTACTTTCGTTCTAAATGGATTAGCTGAATATGTGACCCGTGGCCAACTTCTCTCTGTAAATATCTCAGGATAACAAT
The DNA here is from genome assembly GCA_019614645.1 of Stratiolaelaps scimitus. Taxonomy (NCBI): domain Eukaryota; kingdom Metazoa; phylum Arthropoda; class Arachnida; order Mesostigmata; family Laelapidae; genus Stratiolaelaps; species Stratiolaelaps scimitus. Next base: position 45,838 of record JABWDB010000075.1, read on the forward strand.
AATAATAATAATGGTAATAAGTGGCTTGATTTTCCTGTTGCTATTGTCAGTAATTACGCCTCTTCTTGTCACTCATTAGCATATGCTGTCGTTGTTCTCTGGCTGCTTTTCATTTTCTGTGTATTCGCTAGAACTTCACATACGTTTCGTTGTTCTCTCGATTTTCCAGGCATCGTGTTGACAATGAAGCAGAATTCCGTGGCATCGAAACGCATGCTTAAGGCGTATCAGGAACGAACCGAGTTGCTGAAAGAGATCAACGAAATGGACCGCCGACAACGAGACGAGGAGTTTCGGTGGGTTTCCACAAACTCGCTTAGTGGTATTGCCATTGGTTGTCGAGCCCCACTGTGGCCTGGTGGTGCATTGGTGTGCCGGCTTGCAATCGGAGTTCGATCCCGTCCGTTGCATATTCACTTTTCAAAGGGGCAGGCCGTCCCACGAAGCAGTGCCATGAGCCACTGCGTGTACGCTCAATGTCTACGGCTGAGGGTCAGCCCGGAAAATTTTCGGCCTATTATATATATGTATTTTGCTATGCTGCCTCGGAGCAACTTTTTTCTATAACGATACAATATCTACATGGCTAAATAACGACTAGCGGAAAGGTCGAAGGTGGGCGATGATTTCAAGCTATTGTTTCGATAACTTCAATCAAAATGACCCCTTTGGCTCTATGAGAAGCACGTGGCGAAATACAAGTGTCCACTTCATTACCACCCTCCCCTATATATATATATATATATATATATATATAGTATCAGCTTCTACTTAACTTCTCCCCTTCGCGTTTGTCTTATTCTTCCTGTCCTTAACCAGCAGTCATATAGATAACTATTCAGTCTATGATACGCGGCACTTGGCGAAATGCACGATGACGGCCGGCCAAGACAATGTTTTGCGAACGTCATTCATCGACCAGATGGATGGTTTTCTTAAATCATTAGAAGGTGAATAGTTCCACGTGTCCCATACTGAAACAATGGTATCCACGAATAGACGAGGCATCGTGCTCATCTATGATATCTCGCTTCAGTCATTTTTTTGACGCGTCACGTCGCTGTGTTTTGCCGCCATTATCTTTCTGCGATTTTGATTTGGTGTCGACCCCTCTTTTTTTTATGCAGGAAATGGTGCGAACTCAAGGAGAAGGAGCTGTCGGTACAACAACGACTGCTGGCCCTCGAAGAGGAGAAGATGATGATCGAAAGGGCGAAGCGGTTCCGCACCCAGTAGAAGAACAAGGGCTTGGGCTGTCAGCCACTGGGATCACCCGGAGCAGAGTAGCGGGAGACAGCCCAATTGTTGAAGGGGGGATTCATTTAAATATACAACTATATATATATATATATATATATACAGCTCTGATTGATTTCGCTCCGTCGGTTCCGATGACCGGAATGAAATAGCTCGTGCGGCGAGCGTCAGCAACTTGTTATCAGCTTTTTTTGCTTCGCTGATACGAAGCCAATAACGCCTCAAGGGAGCGAAGCCAGATGGATATTTCGGTGTGAACCTCGCAGGGACTGTCACTGGCTGGGCGTTTAATTCGGGCTATATTAGTTAACAATGAGATCTCTGACGTTTATATGTCGTTTATCTGTGTTTTATATTTGTGTCTGGCAACATATGTTTTGATGAGCTTGAGTTTGATTCCGAGGTTAGCTAACCACAAATATACAAGAAGCGTATTGAGGCATTGTTGGCGTTTACTTGCGATCTCGTGACCACTGTAAGACTGTGGTTGTTCATTACAAATGGCGAGAGTCTGTCTCTCTTCAAGTAACAGAGCTTTATCGATTTCTCCCGTAATCATCTGCCACACAACAAGGTCAACCTTTATGTAACCAGCCGTCAACGCTATCGAAGTTCGGAGAAGGTGGCTGTTGTGCAAGCGCGATATATAATAGCTAACGGCATGGCTTCACTGCACCATTAGCAACAGTATACCGGGTCCGTCAAACTGTCAAATCGAGAAGAGACGATCGCGAGCCGATCACCCCTTCGCAGCAATAATTAGCATCAGAGACAGGAGTTGGGAGACCTTGTAGTCGTCCAATGCCTTGACCTAATAACAATAATAATAATAAGCACCAAAACAAAACATGACACTAAGAAGTGAAGCTGGATTCCAAAAGACGAGCAGGCGATGCTAATCATGAATGGTCACCTCTTCGCGACGTCTGTCCACCAACACAACCCGTCTATTTGTTCGCAGATGCCCACAGGGGTTGGTAACTAAACTGTGGCAATATAGTGCCATAACAATCTAGAAGACTCGAACGACTTGCAACTGTCACTCCGGCTGAACTTGTTGATTGCTTAACGTTGGTGACTGCGTCGTAAGAACTTGAAGAACTCAACAAGCGATTCGCTCTTGTTTACAGTACATCGAAATAGTAAGCACGCGAGAGAGAGAGAGAGATCAAGGTCGGCCTGAGATTAAACAGCATCGTTGTTGAATCGCGTTGAATAGCTGCCGGTTGAGATGAACGTGACAATCGATTTGAGGCTGGGAGGGTCGCAAGCTGATGTTGAACAGCTTCAAACATTTCATAGCGATTGACCAATCATAATTACATAATTAACAATGAGCTTCAAATATTAATAAATCAAAGGTACGAAAGCATAAGTGGACAAAAGAGAAACTAATCCCAAATCAAGCGGAAGTTCCTCGTTGATAAAACCGACAATGCACGAAACGACGTAAATAAACAAACCACCACCCGAATTAAATTAACGTATTTGTGCTTAATATCTTAATTTTTCTTAATAATAATAGTAATATTCTTCTCTTCTTAATAGCAATATTAGTATTATTTGTTATTAATATTATCATAATTCTAAAAACTGGAAAATGGGTGCCGTTTAGGGGGATGAGCTTGTCTGCTGAAGCTGGCTATTATTTAGTATTTGAGCAATTTAATCGGAGTCAAGCAATCCGCACAAATTGTATTTCGCAGTTACTATAAATGTACGAATTAATTATCGAAGGCTGCTGCTAATGACATTCTATACAGCGTAGTTGCTGGCAGCTGTTGAAAAGCATTAGCAAATGCTCGCTTGCCGTTGAGCCATCAACTGAACCGAGAGTTGAATAATAATGCTTTTCGGCGTATACATATGGGATATACAGGGACCCTACCAGTTGTTGCATTATATGTTAGTAGATCATTATCATTCGCAATTCGAAGTGTTCTTCACCAACTACTCAGCCGATCTCCTCGATCTCAAAAATAAATCCATCGATCACCGGTCATAAACTGCCAGGTTCCAATGAACGACTCAAGCAGAGGGAGTTTACAGCTCAAGATTTCACCACGGTCACCGGTCGCTGCTGCTGCTGCTGTCAACATGGCCCGCATCCAGTATCGTGGCGATACCAACAGAGTCCGCGTTCGCTTGGTCATCAGGTCGATGAAGTTTATATGTGGAGAAGTAAGACACATCTATATCCGGACTAAGTGGAAAATGCGGCTAGCGTTCAAGTGACGTGCGAAACGTCTCTTTATTAACATCCGCTGTCAGCTCACCATGGTCATCAGCGTTCGCGCGATCGATTCCCAATGCGTCAGGACGCAAACGTGTCCGCTAAATTTCACTTAAGCCCCTCGGTGAGATGGACAAGATTCCTGCGGATTCTAGCACGGTGGTGGGCGACGTTCGTAATACGAAACTAGTACAGTTTGACGGGCGCAGCAACGTGCCTACGAGGTCATGACGTTAGCCATCTGCGGCCCGGTGCAGCCAATCAATCAGAGTCTAGGTAATCAGAGTCTAAGTAGAGTGGAGCCAATACACGCTGGCACACGCTGAAAGGAAAGCCGATGCCGTAAGGCTCGGACAGCCAGCTACACCTGAAGGCCAAGGCTAGGCCAAGCCCCTCTCGGCGACGAGCTCGTTGTCACTTATTAGGACACGTATCGCGTGAACACTGCCTGCGTCGGAAACGAAATGAAGAAATCGATTTAGCATCGTTCCGTAGGAATTGTAGAGATGGGCGAAGACAGATGAGCCTTCGTCGTCGCAGGAAAGTCGTAGCAAATGTTATTGTATACGTGTGTCCGGCTGTAAAGATGCGCAGGCAACACAGGATGTGTGGGGGGGGAGACAGCCGATTCGGCGAACCTGTCGCCGCGGTGATGAAAATGAGAGGATCATACTCCTTAATTCCAAGGATAATTGCCTCTGCTGGCCCTGCTATAGTTGCCGCTGTGGAACCGCTGGTAGTGATTCGCCGTGGCAGGAGGATCGGCCCAGTATATCCTCATTATACGGCGACCGGGAGGCGAAGGCCGTCCCCTCACGAAGTTTGCTTGTCTATTGTCGAAGGCGCTTATTACGGCTCATGCAATCAATGAACGACTGTGCACATGAGCGGCGCATAGAAAGAGAGGCGCCACAAAATTCGCGTAGGAAAAAAATACGACTGGCAGACCTGGAGCTCGTTCGCTGATCGCTGGTCAGCAGCTGGCAGATTCATTCCGCGACATGAAGCTGACGCATACATGCGCGCATCCTACTGTTCACGGCGTGCTTCGATGATTTGCTCCCCAACTGACCTTCCTGTAAACGGATACAGCGGGAAGAGATTCAGACACGATTCGAAATGATGAGGATTAATGCTGTATTGTTCTGTCCACCTCTATATATATATATAGAGAGAGAGAGAGAGAGAGGGAGAGAGAGGTCTGTGGTTCGCGCGCGCTGCCTAGGTACCCGCCATCAAACATACTGACGTATCTAGTCATCTGGAACGATATGAACTCATGCAGCGTTGCGGGGTTTAGTGACCCTGTAGAGATGTGCAAATTTTGGAACACTTCCGGGCCGGGACAGAAATTCACCGACCGACACAACCGCCGAGGTGCATTTCGGTATGAAATCGGAACAGGATAACCGTACATGTGCTGCTGCCGTGACGGCTGGCGCACATGAGAACGCGGCAGTAGTCGGGTATCATTTTGTCTTTAGTTTGCTCTCGTCATCAATATTACTGGTCCACACAAGGAAACTCAAACTATAGCACCGACGCGGACATTATAACCACAGCGGCGTTACATCGACAACCTCACGCCGATATTACACATAAAAATAGCCCAGGCATAATTGATAATCAGCAATCTGACAAACTCACTCGAATGTAGAAAAGATGAAGACGATCATTTAGGCAAAATCCCACAATCTGGACTCGGACATTAGCACGGCGTGGTCAATAGTCTATATTCTCCTCTCAGTCTCATGCACTGTTCTTAATTTTGCTTAATTCTCCGCCTGTTCTGTTTAGGATTTTTCTCGAGTCATTAGGCCATCGAAAAATTACTCCCGGTCCACCCGAAAGATTTTGAATGATAGCTCGGCTCCAAAGCTGATCATGATTTGAACTTTCTGGACGAGAGGGAATTACGAGGATTCCACGGGCTGCGATATAGCGTTCACGCTATTTATCGGCCAGCAACTGAGCTGGCCATTGAGAGACAGAGTTCTCCTTCTATGAGGCGTCCATCGCCGTAGAAAGCCTAATAGAGCAAGCTCTGTCGTTTGCATGAAGTGCACTCAGGACCAGCACCTCATTACTCCTCAAGGTCCTGCCTGCTCGGTGCATAGGCGCGATGCAGTTTCTGTACCGCAAATACACCAGCTTTGGGCTGATCTCACGTCGGATACAACGGGTCGTGTTAATCGAAATGTGTTCCTGCGAATAGCCTGTGGTCTGCAAGTGAATATTGATGCACGTTGAGCTACGCAAAACCCAGTGTGTGATTAGTAAAAGAAAAAGGCTATTATTGTTTACTCTTGAAGGACTGCAAATTTGGACGAACATGTCACTAGCGAACATTTCATTTTCACCTCAAAATCCACCCGAAATTCGACGTCGTCTGGGATTGCTTTTTTTGTCTACTATTTCTCTTTTTGATTATTGTTTCAAAATGCACGTCACTATATAACGCCGTTAATGTCATCACTTAGTGTAGTAAGCTGCAAGTACATGACAGTATAGGCAACCACAGAAACAGAGGAACTCGGAAGAACTACAGCCCGCATTGGCCAAGGAATCTTTAGCAGCACTTGCTGACAAACGAAGGAACGCATATGAAACACGAATTGACAGAATCAATTGTACCCACAGAGAACAGATCTGGTGCTGCGATGATATCATTCTAGGATAATCACTTGAAGGACCTCATCACGATAACGCCTAGAGATCACTGCCTTTATAGGCTATAGAATATTCCAGATGGTGGTCCGTGTCAACCGGTTCAACCGTCTCGAGTTATTTATTAGTTATTAAATTCAAGCCTATTTAAATGCAACTTATTAATTTTTTTAAATGCAAGTTATTAAATTTAAACCTATTTAATTGTCATCCATCCGTTACTTTTGATTATGACAGCTAGCGCTGACGGTTACTCCCGGCAAGGTGATTAGGTGAGATATTAGGGTTCATTTTCTATGACCATGTGACAATGTCGAGCCCGGTGACCTAGTGGCGCATCCGCGTGTTCCTTGCAATTGGAGGTGATACGTAGGCTCGAATCCCACCGGTGCACATTTTCGTTAAAGAAAAGGGGTGCGTTGTATGCAACACTGCGGAAGCAGTACGGTGAACGTTGAACATTCTAGGCTATCAGTCAGCCCGGAGAATTTACCTTAGGCAACAATACGAGATCGCCGGGCAATCTTTCAGTGGATTTGAAAACAAGGCTCAGCATAGGATCGATAAATCTAGTCGGACACACATGTTCACGCTGAGAACCCCTGAACGACTGGCTTAGGATTTTGAATTGGACGATACCATAGACTACGAGTTTGATGAGCTGCTCTACGGAATGAGAAGCGTTAAGTCTACTGTTTGATTTTTACATCAGATACCTCTCTAGGTGTCTTGTTTTCTTGTCTCTGCTTGATAATTTGTGGAGCCACCTGCGTTTCTGAGACAATTCACCACGGTCTGATGAATCACGAAATATGAAATATGACTGATCGTTCGATCGTGCAGGCGAGAGATCACGTCCGAGCCTCTTCCACACATCGCAATTGTTCTTGTCACTAGATCGTAAACATTTACGTCACAAGCAAAATAATAACAGTTATGTTCGCTATTCTGTTGGCGACCAGCTATATCCGACGATGAATCGCGGTCAAGTGCAGCGCCCTTCTTACTGCTAATTATACGAAAAAATCAGGTGTCACACGCGAACAGCCGGTGGTGAGCAAGAGAACAAATATCTTCATTTCACCACGAAATTTGTGTATAGCCCTATTGTGCCTTATGCATCTCGCGTGGGTGAACCTGTGGTAGGGCCGACGCCTGCCCGAAGGCTTGGGTCACTTCGAGGCTTTTCACGACGGGGGTGCCTATTGCCGAAACGGGCTTTGTGCTGCTCGTGTCTGTTTGGCACTCTTAGTCCATTTGTGATTCGATTACGCTACGCAGGTTTGCGGTGCTTTACTGCATTATTCTACTTTCAAGGCAGCGTCATAGCACAGCTGTCCGGTAGAGGAACGAGCTTAGGCCTATGGTGTATCTATCTCAAACCCGTCTCGTCCAAATTTTTCGTGCCTCTCGTTGTTGTTGTTGTTGCTGTTATTGATCCTTTTAACCGAGTTGGGCGGCTAGGCTTAAGCAATCGCCCGCCCGTAGATCGACGCACAGGCCTCACGAGGTTTCGAATTCAAATCAGCCAAAGCAACGAAAGAAAGCCCTGTTTTACAATACGTAAATTTGTCGCGTGTATTTCGTTCCATCGTACGCTCCGCGTGGTTGTTGGGCAATGCCAAATGGCCGATTGCATTCCCGTTTCTGTACGGTGCCTGCCACTCGACTACACAGATGTAGCTAATATGTGGGTGGACGCTTTAGTCAGTACGCGCTTTAGGGCGCTTTAGTTCCCGTGGCGCTAGACTTCGGCTTGTTGTCGACTCAAGTTTCTACGTCTCTACAAACACGCAGGAGACAAGCAAGGCAACGTTTGGTAAACACGCTAACGCAAATGTTTGATACGACTCTCTTCGTAGAGGAATGGTCCCGTTAAGTGGACGTCGTCTACGACGTCAGATAATCTTCCTGTTTCGCCACGGGCAAGTTTGCCACTTCGTCGCCGAAGGGCAACCGTTTCGGCCCTTGGACGCTGGGTCTTTATGGTGAAATACTTCGTCGGGAAGAGTTGCAGATTACAGGTCTCCGCCATTGGGCGATCTATCATTCTATGTACAAAGGGCTTAACTCTGACCCCCAAGGCCGGCGAACAGACGTAAGCTTGAGACTGTTCATACTCCGCAATGCGTCCTAAAAATATAGCAGCATCGTGTCCACTGTGCGTTCTGCTATACATACAGTGATAGTGCTGCCATATAAGAGAGCTTAAGCATTGTAAAATTGCAGCTCCTTTAATAAACCAATAAACATTTACCATTTACCATTTACCATCCTCATGCGACACAACCCGATTAGATGGATAAATGCAAATGAAAGCTTTCCAACTGACTGTATCCAAAGTGTCGGTCGATTCTTAAGAAGCACGTAGAATAGGGTAGAAAAAACTCTTTGATTTTCATCAAATGGAATGACGGCCGGGGCTGGCGAGTTGGCCGTTCACCAGATAACAGAGCGGATGGACTTGAACGAATGTCCAGCGGGCGTATTCGACCGGCGTACAGTACTGAGACAAGGGGGAAATGTAAATCCCTAAATTATTCCCCCTTGGGATGAGTTTCCTTTCGACTCTGCGACGCCTTTAGCTATGAGGCCGAGTGGCAATGCCACCCCTCGCCCGGGGGTGACCGTGACGGTCTCGGCCTGACACCCAACTGTCCCCAACTGCTTCTCTAATTGTTTTACACGTAAAAACGCACAATCATGATCCGTAAACTGACTCCTTCGTTCGGCCATCTCTAACGGCCATCTTGTAACGGTAAATGTTGCACTCAATTCTCAATGCTGCACCACATTTCTATGCGTTGTGGAGGGTCTTTGCAATAGGTGACAGCAATTTCTCTCGTCACTATCGTCCATTGCATTTGCATTGGCGTATATTCGAATATCGCTCGTTCGATGATCTGCTACAGTCACAATTGGTTGAGTTCCATTCAACTAACGCATACTTAATGCAGAATTCGTCGGGCAACATGCCGACGAAATCTGTTCATCCGTACGGAAAACATCAACGAATACGGGACACACCAGTCTCTAAGAAGGGGACCGCTCATCGGGGAGTATCGGAGAGAGAGGAAAATTTCGTCCGTTGACAAGTGGCACTTATTGGCCCACTTCTGATTATTATCGATTGCTGTTATTATATATTAGTATTGTCCCCTGTTTCGTTGAGTTCAGGGTGAACGCTGTAGCTACTTTGGTCTACGAGGAACTCCTCCAACAGAGGAGGAACGCACCTGCCCGAAGTCGGTGAGGTCTTCATCAGTATCGATTCCGGTTGTTATTCTCGTCTGTTGTCGCGTTGGTCTATATACTACGATCGTTTGGGGCCGCTATAATCGCCGATGACTCGCCAAGTAGCGACTGTGGTAGTTTCAATGTATGTCGTATTGTGGCATACCTGGCTCGCTCGTTTGTTGATCGCGTGACGTGATGTGCTTGACCACTCAACCCCGTCATCGACTCGTCGTATCCGCGTCTCGAACATCAAAGATAAACTTAATATGAAACGTAAGAAAAGTGAACGGCGATACGAGCGGGTCAAGATGAGTAAATACAAGATAGGCCTTTCATTTGCTGTTCGAGTGAAGCCAGTCCACGTAGGATAATGGCCGTGCCGTAGTAATAAATATTATAGAGATTCAAAGAGCCCGTGATGTTGCATGACGGCCTCGGCCTGACATTCTGCCCCCAAGTGCGTCACTCATTAGTGTTTGCATTAAGACATACAATAATATGAAATAAATATGTATGTATATATTCTAGGGATGCGTGCGCCTAATCAGAACTGCAAGCAGGTTAACCATATACCCATATAAAAACTAATGTATTGATAATTGTGTGCGTACACTTGAGTTCTTCTCGTTATATAAATGGGTGACCCTGGCCATTTCATCCGGTAGGCATCCATAGCTCTTACCGACGAATAGTACCACCGAAAGAAGAGCTGGGAGGTATGGAGGGACGCTTAAGAAAGGCTGCTATGCTGGGTCTTTCAGACCAACTGAAAACCTAGAGGTTGGTCGGTCACGCCGGCAGTCTAGCTTGCCGTTCATCTATGGCGAGTTAGACATTGTTCGGTCCACATCTAAAGGTGGTGCCCGTTCGTGCGTAACGCGTATCTTTCCTTTTAAAGAATAGTGACATAAATGAGCTCGGTAGCATTCATGCGCGCCTTGGAATCGGGGGAGACATCGGTGTACAGACAGGTTGGATCCCCACCTTGCGCACATTTGCATTTAAAGGGGAAGTCCATCTTACGAAGCAATGCCGAAAGCAGTTGTGCCTTCGACGCTAAATGTCGGCTGAGTGTCAGCCCGGAAAATTTACTATTAGCTATATAAAGGTTTGCATTGCAATTCCGTGGACTTGAAATGTTTAAGGCTGATTTTCCTTATATATTGTATTTTTCATCCCACCTTTTCTCTAAGTCATCCAAGGGACATCGACGTTCGCTCTTATAGTGTCCATCCCCCCAACGACTGTTGCAATCACCTTTCTGTTCGCTTGTCCTCCTCCCCCATACCCCGCTCCACAAGTCCACATTCGCACTCGTATACTGCCGGCGATATTCCGTCACCTGGTGAACCAGTCAGTCAGCGAGTCAGCAGAGGAAACTTCTTGCGGAAATGTCTTCGAAGTTGCTCTCGTTCACCGACAGACTAATCCATTGTGAGCCTTGCCCATACCGTTTCCTCTGTCAGGAGTCAGGCCATCGAGGATACGCACTCCTGGCGGGGAGGTCCGAGACGACTCTTCGCTCCGGGTCAAGATTACGCAACAACGCCTCAACTCTCTCGACCTGCCTCGAAAAAGCGAGACCTTCACCGCCACCGACGACCTTCCTTTCTCAAACCAGCCGTGGGAAGCAGACCAGCTGTCGACTCGGCTGGCGCACGGATTCGGTGGTCTGGTCGCTCGCTGGCAATTGCTGCTCCTGGAAAAACCCTGCGAATTCATCAAAATGTGGATAGAGTAACTTGGGACCGGCATTCACGCGATCCTGCTTTGCACGTAATGTCGGCCTTCCCTTTGAGATGAACCCGTTACGTTAAGCTTAGGCAAGGAAAGTCCCTGGATCACAATCACGCAACACGTGCCTCGTGGTCTACGAGCAAAACAACAGCTCTTTTCGCTATTCTGTTGTTTGGACACGTGCCATCTTAACCGGATGTTCATGGCTAATGAATACCTATACCACATGTGTATGGTTACGTATATAATAATGCTGCCCCCCCACATAACACTGGAGGCTAGATGTCGAGGCAGTCGACGATGTCAATCGTATTTAACAATGCAAAAAACAAACGCCAAACGACTGCTACCGTTTTTGGGCAAACTGCTGGCGGATTGCATACCTGCAGGCCAGCAATAATTATCTCCAATCTACGCTATAATACAGTACATATATTACATGTATATATTACATACATATATATATATACATGGAGATATGGGTCGTCGTTCCTTTATTGTTCTCTTTTGATCACATTAACCGGTTAATGTTTGCAATCATATGATACCAGATCGTGATATCATATTCACGCTAGCTTTGGCTTGTCCTCCTTCTTTGAAAGTGCAATATATATATATATATATATACCGTGCGGCGAGTTTTTGCGGCTTCATACATACGTCTACGATGGGTCCCCATCGAATGAGCGGGAGTTGGAAGGGTTTATGTATCCGCTAATGAGGGTTATATGCCGATGATAGGGATTGAGCACTAGGTTTTCACATGACCATATGGTCGTATTGACCTGTACGGCAGGGTCAATGCGATATCCGTATTGAGCCGGTTGAGGGAGCACAGCTTCTGATCTGGCAAAAGCTGTCAAGAGTACAGTTGTTTCTGAGGACACGATCGGTTTGGCCTGAATCCCCACCAGCGTTCTCCTCCAATCTCCAAGCCCGTTCGTCTGTCTGCCTGCCTACAGATCGGCAGCGAGCAGCTGTAAGCAGCAGTAATCCGTCATGCACGATTTGTCGTTCGTTGAATCCCGAGAGATACTCACTGTTAATATGAGCATATCATTTTCGGCACCCAGGCACACCTGTGTAAGCAAGCATATTATATTACGATGCCTATAAATGACCTAGCACATGTTGTCTGTCTCCACCAATCAGTCGTCATTGCATGAGCGAATGCTTTCTTGTTACGAGAACTCGTGCGATGTGGCCGCTTTTAAACACGTTGGTACAGAGGCAGTTAAATCGATTTAGCGTATAATAATCTTAATAATAGTTGCATTTTCATCTGGACACATATGTAGACACCTATTAGATCGAAAAAATGATGGTGGGAGGGAGAGAATTCGACGTATTTCACGTATCATAATCTGTTCGAAGGACATATATATATATATATATATCGTCCGGTGTTGATCTTCATCGATCATTCACCATGTGACTCTCCTGGCTCACACCTGCCCCCCCTTATTCATATCTATCGCGTATCATAAAATTCCGCGCTGCATCCTTACATCAATCGGCCACTAGCGCTTGTCAGCCTTTCAACAAGCGTCGACAGTCCCCGCCGACCGTGTCGCCTTCATCCTGGTCGGCCCATAGCTCAGCAAACACCCGGGAAACCCTTCTATATGATATGTGCCTTAGCCATTGGCATCGCTGCTTCCGCTGCTGCAGGCGCCGGTGCTACTGTTGCCGATACGGGATAAGCAATGCAATGTTGATTTAGAACGGGGTGGGCGGGGGGGGCGCGACATTCTGTAGGGGCCAATGACATCGATGCCCCCGGGTCGGCCAATGGCAGGCGATGTATGGAAAGAAAATATTTGCGTCCGCCCCAACCCTTGTTTCTATTTGTCGTCAACGGGCCTCAGATGAAAAGGCGATGCTGACCTCGTTAGGCAGGCGGCCAGCGTGCAGTGGTGGAGCCTGCGAAGCCTCCGGCGAAGGCAGTTGCTGCTGCTGCCGACGGCTGCTGCTGCAGTTCAGCTGCACGATCTCTGTTGGAGTGGGTATCCGATAAACGGTGACAACGACGGTATGGCACCTTGTCCACCGTCACTGTGTCGGAACCGACGGTTGCTTCGTTGGATGGCTAGCTGCTGGGTGTTCCGTTGTTGTAGTTCTCGACAGAAAGCTCTGTCTGGTGTAGGCCGAGACTGCAAATCGAGGAAAAGCGCGCGTGGAACGCGATTCGTTTGGATAGTTGCTTAGCTCATCACACGGTGGTGCTATCACATGGTGCGATATAAATGACGCTTCGGTCTCGTCGTTGTGACAATGCCTTGATCGTCTCAATGTTGAGATAACATGGAGGACAGCTGAAGGTTAGTTATAGGAAAATGGTTAAGTTTGTTAAGTAAATGCAACATCTCCCTGGGTCCACTAACGAGACAATTAATGCGGATTTATTTCAGATTCAGTCGCCGATATTCGTCCACCGTACGTATGCACTAATGCATATCGATTAGGTGGTGCGCATAGTCGGCATAGTGCGTATTGACGGCCCTATTCCTCAACAAGGCCAATGTATTTTATATACTCCTGATTCGGCTGAAAGAAGTTCGTGGTTCATCCCTCGACGATCTGCGCTGTGCACTTATGCACACCTGTTTCCCTGGGACTCGAATTCGTTCGGATATTTCAACATCCGTGTTTGAGTGATCTGGCTCATTCAGCAACTCTCCAAGGACGGACGACTCGGGTCGAGACACTGAATGGAATCATAATTGCGTAGCGCACGATGGCTGGCTAAGCTAACAAAAAATCAATTCTTCCGAGCTTCTTCTGACTTACGGCCTCAAATATTTAACTTGGTCCACGGTACAACTGCTTTCGGCATAAGGCTTCATAAGACGGACAAACCCTTTAAATGCAAATGTGGGCAACGGTGGGGATCGAACCCGTGCACCTACGTGGCTAAGCGAACAGAAATCACTTCCCTGTACAACTCAAGTACAACTTAAATAAGATGTGTCTCTGTCCACTTCGCTTAATGCTCAGCTTCAGGCAAGCGAACTTCCAGCATTTCGAGCCTCCACAGATTGTTCGCTGCGTACATGCGAGAGAGTATATCTTCAGCTACGTATAGAAGTGTCTATGGATAGAAGGATAAAAAACAACTCTCGTTCTATGGAGATTCCGCATCTGCTATCCGGTAGTGCCTCCTGGAAGAAATATATTGTCTCCTATTAATGACGAATACCAGCCCTGATGTCTGCGCATTCGAAATGCTTGGCACTACATTCCCTACTGTTATGTTATTAATATTGTATATATTTTTTTTTTTTTGTATGTTATCCATATTTGTACATGTCTAACTCAGGGGTCAATACGCTTCATTATCTTACGACTGACCGCGACTTACGGTCGCCATGTAAGCGGTCGAATATCGTTCATCTTCCGCAAGCCCAATCTGATGAATGATCTGGTTGAGGGATGGCTGGCACAGGCCCCGACTCGTGGTAGTGTATGTTTAAGAAATATGCGTTCGTTGAATGGCTTGAATGATTCCTCTAATCATGATGATGCCTTTAATTGCGTCAATGATTTTAGCAAAACGATTCCCGTCCCCTATTCCTGGCAAGATCCGAGATCCAAGGAACCCAATGGTTGCGCGAGACTTAGAGTCTCTGCCCTGTGTTTGCCATTCGTTAACCCCTCCTACCCCCCCAAACGTGTGCCTCGAGTGCAAGAAGCGGACACGGAAAGGAGAGCCGATTTCAGCTGCGTTCCCGCATACAGAATACACATCTCCGTCTGGCGACACGGACGTATCCTGCTCTGGGTTGGCCGTTCGCACAGACACACGTACACGGCACTTTTAAGTTATTGACTCGCTTCTACGCCTTCGTCATCTTCGTCTCCTTCGACGAAGACCAGAGAACTGTCCTTTTTGGTGGGACACGGAGGACGAGGGTCGAAAGAACTCCCTAGCTTCAGCTGTTATATCGGCAGCTGGTGCAAGCTGGCTCCGACCATTGGCTGGCGCCGCGTCAAAAGCCGACAGAGCACTCGGCCTTGGTGAAGGAAGTCGAGCCGACATTACCGGCAAACAAGTGATATATGAGAACGATTGATGAGTGGCTGTCGGCTGCTTTTGCTGCTTAGTCCGACCGACCGACCGACCGGCCGTCTCTGACGTCGACCGACTTCCTCTGACGTTTTCGCTTTCGGCTTTTTCTTCAGGAGAGCTTGAATGTCAAATGAGGCTGCGTACATTCTGCTTAGAAAGGGGTACAGAAGGGAGGCTAAGGGGTATGAGGATGTAGCATATGTGTTCCGTTCGGCTCGGCTACTCGCAGCCCTGCCAGTGGAGCGCTGAGTCGCTGGAGTCACGGGTCGCCATCTTTTTTTTTCGCCGTCGTCGGCTCCGGGTCGTCTTTTTAGCGGGCGTCTTCATCTGAGGCCGATACCACCACTGCTCGCTGCTAGGCCTCGGCCGCCTCTTCAAACCGTCGAACCGCTTCGTTCTGACTTTTTCCCGGGGCTTTACATATTAGAAGGACGAGGCGTTCGTCTAGTAATTGGGGGGTGGGGATGAAGGAATAAAGACGTTGAAAGTCGACCATCGACAGGCGCGGCAAAGGCGGGACCTGCAATCGTGCGACGGATCACACCGGCGTTGCGTTCTTGACTATCCGAACGTATAGCGGATATCCCTGTATGGCGCGTCTGCTTGTCGTCGTGTGCAGGACGCGCCATTGTACGGTGTGCCCCCTGTGTGCGAGTGTGCGTGTGGTCTTCTAGTAAAGTGAGGTCAGGGGTGAGGGGTTCTCTAAGGGCTGGATTCATGCTTGTGGCCACTGTTACTCTGATTCACAGCGTACGAACGCGCCACATTCACTCGCATGAACATGGACATATATTTGATGTAGATTTGTGATGATGTGTTGTATGAGAACTCTATGCTTTCCGTACTTTTTCCACTTTCGTGGCGCCAACGTATGGTAATTACTAGATTTCTTTGATGTCACGAGTTGATCGTAGCAGGTGTGCTGCCTTTGGACGTATGACATATGCAGGCACGGGCCAGCATGCTGGCCCCTAACATGATTCGAGTTTCGATAGCACGCAGCGGTTAACCATGCCGTCGTATAGCTGTGCGAGTTTAGAACGTAGTTACGTTATTTCAACAGGAAAAATTCACCTTACGGAACCCTATAGCAGCTATTGCAGTAGCAATTGTAAGCAAGCTTTATTTTTCGGGATTGAATGGGTTAGCATTAACCGGTTGCGGTTGGAAGTCCCCGCGGTCGCGAAGTCACAGATACGTGGTTCGTAGGGGACGAGATCTGATGGTGGAGTCCAGCTCCGAGCAACTAATTATCGAGGGAACCGACGCAAATGTAAAATGATAGTAACTGTTTTTTTTCAAGATGTCTCATCGGTGGAAGGCCCAGGATGCAGTGCGTGTTTTTGACACTCCGATATATATATATATTGTTCTGCCTATATATTTCAGCCTTCCCCCCACGTCAAGCTGTTTGTCGGCTAAGTGACAACACGACTGGTGGCTCGATCCAGGCGAGACCATGGTCTCCACGCCATTCGCTTTGCGACGACCTTCTGCCGTGCAAGTGCTTCTTCACAAAAGATAAAAGTCAGTCCTCGACGCAGCGTCGAGTCACAAGGGGCTTTGCAAGAGGTTGGCCCGCTTTCGTGCGATTTAAAATTCAAATTTCAGTGAAGCACCGTGACGCCTAGTTGACTCAATAGTGGAACAGACTTTGTGATTGAAATGGACGAGGTCGTGGATTGAATGAATTGGGCAGATAAACGTCGAATTGTGACGAACTACGAATCTCCACAATGACAATACAACTCTCGAGACATACAAGTATCTATATATATATATATATATATATATATATTGTTTTTTCACCAATATGCGTATATGTGAAGAAGATTAAGCCTGGTAAGGTTGAAACTGACAATGTGTAATATCTCTTGCGACTGAAAGGTGCAGTAAAGGCAATTTTTTTCGGCGGCATGGCAACGTCATTGTTCATTGTTGTTATTGCATGCTTGGCGAACACCATTGCAAAAGGGACACACATTCGTGGTTTAAAAACTCTTGGTTTTGATGAGATGAAATAGAGTTGTCTCGTGATGAATTTCGCGTTGTTTTCCTATTCATAATTTGATTTTCTTGTAGAGCAGCGCTCAGTTGATTGTCATGCTATCGAAGCTGGTATAGGATATACATAAAAATTCGCTCAGTTTTTTTTTGTATTGCACGAAACCTGCTCTGGCTCCTGGAACCCATCATACAAGTCTGTGCATGCCGTAAAGACCAACTTTTAATGTCCTAAGGCCACGGCTGTAAGGACTACCTATTGCTACACGAATCTACATGAGATTACGCCAGGGACATGTTTAGCAAAGAGCTGGCACGCCGGTTCACGCGGGTCCTCAAAATTCGGTGGTTTGTAACCTCGCATTGCTGGTGTGTATGTGTGTGTGTGTCATTTATGGGCAATCTCCCATCGGGCAGCCGTGGCCGGGAACAAGTGAGCAGCTTTGATTAGGCGTCATTCTTTCAGTTCGTATGAGCTCTCTTATTCGTTCAGCGGTCGTTTTTTTTGTTCACGTTTGTGATGCTCTACTGCAACTTGGGAAATATCTACATTTCACCTTTTTCAGGCCAACTAGGCCTAACCATCAACGTCTGAGGACACACAAACATCCCAGGGGGAGGCAAATAGAGAGAAAGTGAGAGAGCGAGAGAGAGAGAGAGATCGTGTTCGAGGACGGGCTACAGATTGTGCCTGTGTGTCTGCGTTGATGTCGACAGTCAGACCTTGGTTGCCAACCGTATTTTCGTCACCGACCAAGACGTGACATGGGCAATCGGGACAGAGGCGAAGAGCAGAACTGTCAATTCCCGTTTGTCTAATAAAATGCGCCATCGAACGAAGCGGAAGCTGCCAGATGCCTAACCCTACCGAGGCCGAAGCTGACTACCGGAGACGGCTGGGCCACGGGTGTCGTCCTTCTCGGTACGAACGCGTACCTTGCTGAACTCTCCGCGCTCGTTGCGTAGAAGGAGCTTGAAGGCGCCGCCCCATGCTTCTCGTTCACGTAGGCCGCATGTATCTAGGCTCTCTCGAGGTCCTATCTGGCCTAGAGGATAGACGTGAACCTGCTCGATTGGCCATACACATACTGATGTATGGAGGGAGTCAACTCAATCGGTGCCTTTACCTAAGGAAGCTGCCGCAAGGAAGGGCAACCATTTGAATATAATTGCGAATCTTGCTTCTTTCACATGTCTAGGAGGTAGTCGGATCGAAGTTGTTGAAAGGCTTGCCGGGCCAAACCGTATGGCCACAATGATTCTCAGGGTTGCATGTGCCTGTTCGGAGATTAACGGTGAACGCTTGGTGTGAGTTTGTGTATGCTTCATAAATGCTAAGTTAGCGACATATATGTAATTTATGCAGATGTAATGTGCTACAAACTGAATTATTCCAGGGATCGTTCCAGAAGATCAATTCCAAGAGTAGGGACGTTTGTGTTACGGGGCTGAAATTTCGTTCGGTCGTCCAATTTCAGACATCCCATTTTCGATATCATTGTAAAGGTTCGCTTGTTAAAATTGCTCCTGTATAGGTGACATTGAGTACGATTCTTTTAACCTCCTTCTGTAAGCTGCTCGTGAAGCGACACTCGCCTTGTGCGGAGGGTACAGTTCTGACCTGATCTTACACAGTCACGAACCCGGCACTAGCCCTACACTTTAAATGTTACAAACACATCGATACGAACTAAAAACATATCAACACGAAACCATAATTCCACGCGATGTGGTCTTAGTGACGACTTTCACACAGTTCAATATGGACCGACCAGTAAACACGATAATCTCTTTCTTCTTCCGGGTAAAATGAGTCATAGGGTCAAACAGCTCCAACCACCCCCATAGCACGCGAGGAGGACGCATCCATTGCGATGGTCACGTGAGACCATTACATAATGTATTCATTTAGTATCATCAATTTTTAGCTTTGGCAAATAGCGAGTGTGCCATACAAATTGTGTGTCTATGTGCAAGGCCCAATGTGCGCGAAAAATTTAGAGTGGACATCAAGCACTCGACTTGCTCAGTGCGTCTGTCTAACCCTGAGAATTGTTAACGAACCGATCGCGGCCAGCGTCAGGGTTGCACGAGCAGGAGATGAGTCGGATACTGGACAGGTTCACCGTCGACTAGGGACAATATTATACATGACTCGGTGGTGTGGGGACCGCCTTCTCCGAACGCGTGTAGCTGGCCAATCCAGTCTCTCTGCCATAGATTGATGCGGATCACAGTAATTCCGACTTGCTTTCTGTCAGCCATTGTGCTGCCTTGCAAAACCCCTGCTTTCGTTTCGCCGGACGAAGCGGTTTGCGCGAACCGCGACGACGAGACGTCCAACACAAACCATTTTACAGGCGTTGCCTGCCGGCCGCTGGGAGGCGAGTTGCTGGCGAGCAGACGCGGCAATACTGGCGCCATTCTTCTGTGCACCTATGCCTATCGTTAAATGAGCTCAGTTGCGGGAGTTGGTTGGCAGCCTCGATGACGATGAGGGACGCACCACAGTGGCATAGCGAGCTCAGCTTCCGTCGGGGTGGCTCATAGCTGGCGACGTTCTGCCCTTGCATCGAGCAGCCGCCAACACCAGGCGGACAGCGGTGCATCTGTCGTTTGTGATGTTAGCTGCTAAATTATTCAGGCACTTTCGAGTAGAAATTCTAGGGGTCGCCGTGTGTAAAACATAGGGACACCTATGGATAGGGCTAGCTGGCAGGTTCGTGGCCCTGAACTAAGGGTCGCACCAGGAGGACCCTTGTCCGCGCTCGGTGAGTGCGCTATCGTCCACCGACTCAAGTCCGCTTCATGCTGGATCCGTCGAGGAGAGCAGCAGCAGCAGCAGTAACCGTCGCAGCAGCCTCAGCCATATGTTAGGTGGGTGTTTGGCGTAACACACGCTAGCTAAACGGGGATTACGTAGAGTCGTGGAACAGAACGAGGGCAGAACGCCCGCCATGTGGAACGGCGACCCCATCGCGATGGCCGCCCCCCTCGAGTGGCCCGTCCAGGGCCTGTGTAGATGACGGGGGCGAGCGAATCCAGAGCCGCGTGAGTAGCCAACTGCTCGCCGGGCGTATGAGCTCTCAATGTCAAAATACGCGCATGGTCCGAACGGCCTGCTCTGGACGGACCGACAGGGCCATCTGGACCCTGCAGTCTACAGCGAATCGCACTGCTGGCGGTAGCAGACTACACTACTTATGGCAGTTTACGCAGATCCGGCTAGATCTGACTGGCTGACCGAGTCGCCTGATCGCCTATCCACCCGCACCACATTGATTAAATCGTACGCGTTCAAAATTTATGTTGCGGAAAAAAGGAGCAATCCCCCACGTTCCACTCGGAATTAATATTGATAAAAAATAAATCTGATCCTCCGGAGCGGTAGAGTATCACAGATGGTAGCGGCATTATCTGTGATTGGTGATTGGGTTGTCGCACTTATTGTATTTCGTCTTTACCTAATCGATGGCTGGTGATGGTTGTGCCCAAGCGGTCCCATCAAACATGTGAGGGTGTTGAATTATTCCGGATTTGGCAGCCCAGAATGATTCGAATGGAAGCCTGTTTTCGTCTCACAATTGACCTTCTCTTCGAAACTGCTGGCGCCGAGAGGGACGCTAATTGACGCTACATCGGTCTCGAGGCGTTAAAGAGATTTGGATAGATGAAAATTAAAGCCGATTGCCTCGGTGTTCGATAAGGAATCCAATTAGCTCTGGCAGAACTGACCGGCTGACAGAGCTCTAACTCTTTAGGGTTGGCGTATGCAGCGTTAACGCCAGGGTACTTTTAGCGCCCTTTAAACAACGCCCAGTACGATCGTAACGAAATGCTTTGGTTGTGAATATATGATGTATTCTGAAACAAACTTTAGATGCATTTCTGTCCGGCACATTCGATACAATCTGTCCTTTATGCCCAGTTAGGAACTACGCGTAGTGTAATCATTGGACAAGGGGTAAGTCTCCAATTAGGAAACATGCAGGTTAGCAGTTGGAAATTATGCCAAAAAGTGCCGCTCGAAGCAAAAGCTCAGGTGTTTAAGCAATCTATCAGTGTGCGAGATCGCCAACGAATGCAGAACGTGTAAGGTCTGCTTGGCATGCCTTGGTGGTAAATACTTCCGCTTGACAGCGGACGGGAGAATGCCTCCCTAGGGTAGGGTATACCACTCGCTACGCGTTTCGAAACGATAGTCCCCTATGCTATTCTCAAGGGCGTTCGAAGGGGTTCGGACGTTTATGACGAATAAACGCATACAGCAAAATGTACTCGATACATGGTAGCGTTGGGTTCCAGATCGATCGAAATCGTACTTCCTGCCAATTATATCGACAAGCCATTTATTTGATTACCCCCCTAGTGATGGGCTGTGTTGGCGTAACGACCTCGACTAATCGGCTGATTGATTGCCCAATGAATATTCGCTGGATAGCTGCGTCTCTAGCTTGACCCCAATTGAGCATTCGTGTTAAATAGTGGACCAATTCTCTTACAGATTCAGCAAAATTGGCCTGACTAATATCTGTGCACATGTTCTATATCTGCTCACACTGACTCCCTTTAGCCAGAATTTGGTGAGTCGTTTCCTGTCTTGCCCATGTTGTACGCAGGGGTCAAGGAATTCGGACAACTTCGTTGGACGTTGTCAATGTTGAAACCCCTACAGGCAACAGCCAGAGTTTTTGTCGGTTTGTTTCGTTGATCTGTCGACAGCAGCAGCAGTAAATTAAGCAATAACTCGCTGCCCCTGCCTCGTCCAGTTCGACAGTCTCAATGCCGCTGCAGCGGTGCATGCCGCAGTGGTCAAGCATGATTCTTTTGATAATTAATTGCAATAACGAATTGCATGTGAATTGATTCACGGTTGACCACTAATCTGACAATAAATGGTCCCACAGGCTCCGCCGCGCGACGCAGGCGGCCGTGATAGAGAAAGATAGAGAGGGACCGCGAAAGACATTAGCTCGACACAGTGTTACCTCTGGATCGAGGGCCTTTTCGAGACGGTTGTTATGAAGTGCATGCCCATTATTTCGATAATCGCGAGGCGGGGTTAGTTGATAATATCCTCGTGGGTAGCTTTGCTCGAATGTGCAGAGTACAGGACAACATCGGCAGCAGTCTCTTTACAATTTGCGTAGCTAATCGATTTCAGGGACAGCACATCAAAGCGGCTGGTAAATAATTCCTCAGGGTCAAACGTGTCAAATACGCAGATTCTCGACGGCAACAGCGGCAGGAGCTGTAATAGCCAGCCAATGGTAGACGAATGGCGACAGTAACGTGCTTGAAGCAGTTTTGTCACAGTGACAAACAGATCGTGCTGTGATGGCGGCGAAGTTCCGAGGAAAAATGAGGGCTGTTCAGAGTCTCATTTTCGAGTCCGGCGGTGTGGTGCAATCGGACGCAGCACGTAAATGCATGGTTTCGATCCCCCCACCGTTACATATTTGCATTTAAAGGGATCCGTCTTATGAAGCCTTATGCCGAAATCGGTTGACCCATCGACGTCAAATGTTCAAGCTGAGAGTTAGGCCAGGAAATTTGATTTATTGTTCAAGACTTTCATCCTGTCTGATTATATGACATAGCCATAGAAACGTTCCACTATGAGGGTCAAATTCAATATTCAGCAGTAATGTGTCAAACAATTCGGTTTCTTGTCTCTCGCATGCATCACATATTTTGATAGCTAATACGACAAATAATAGTCAGTGGGGCAGGTGCGCTGGAAGGGTTAGCAGCCACTTCGTGTCCACAGTCCCGTAAGAACATGTTTATTGTAAATATTGCAATAATGTTAACATCTAGTCACAATAGTCACTGTGTAAGAGGTGAATTGCTGATGTGCCACTCATTTACAAAAATGTGGTTTTTTTTTCTATAACGTAAACGTTATCAGGACTGCAGTTCCATTAATAAACGGAAATTCGCATTGTTGAATTGTACTATTGTGAAACTTGTGAAAATGGCGAATGCATTATATACCATACAGCGATCGTTGAAAGCACAAAAAAACATAGATACTTGAACGATCTCGAATGTGTGGTAGCGGGGTGGCGACGATTAGCGATGGAGACGGTGAGACGTTCGTATAATATAAACAACCACGACGATCTCCCGTCTCTCAGAAACTTAACAACGTAACAGCGAGATGCCACACCGGCGAATGCTGGCTGTGATCCCCAAAAATCTGTGAAATGTTTGCTACGATACACGTACACCGACGTGTGTCCGGACTAGGTGTCCTGAGCTCAGGCCCTCCTCAAGGCCGAAATGGCAACCCTTCTCAACGTGGTCTGACTGTGGGTCCGACGCAATCTGCTGGCTCGTGTTGACTACCAGCATGCTCTGTCTAGCAGCATCGGGTTTGTGCGTCGCGTTAGGAATAAACAAAAAAGCGCAAGTCAGAAAGAGGGAGAGAGAAAAATTCATCCTCGTCGTCCAGAGGATGAACCCTTCTCTTCGACGATCGGCGACGAGCAGTGGTCGCTTGGCGATCTCTGCCACCCATCATCGTTTCATGATAGTTGTTGGCAGTGGGTGTAAGGATTCAAGTTTCAAGTTTCAAAAATCAGGTTTATTTTCGGAACTGCAATATAATACGCTTTAGTTCTCGATAAAATAAAAATAAATAAATATAAATAAAAGAGATAAAAATAAAATAAAATTCGATTAATCATATCTAGAGACATGTGTATAACGCATGGACTATAGGCCATATCACAGATGATCCCGCCTCGGGCCTATAATGTAATACACACGTCAGAACACACTTCTCGAATATACACGATATTCTTTCTGTATTCGCGAGTTGTATTGTGTCACAATTCAGGTATCCGGTTTAAGAGAAATATGGCATGGCCGTCCCACATAGCTCCTACGATGATATGCGAACCGCTCTAAATACGTTTTGGCTTCGTTTTCGTTCGTGTGGCGAGACGATGTTGCAGAAATAAGGATATTAAAAAAATTGAAGAAAAAAAACAGAACCCAGCATTCTGCACCCTTGAACGATGCATTTCCTAATCTTAATAATATCACAGATGAATGCTCCCTCGGACCATATCATATTGTCGGGAGAAATTGCCCTTTTTCGCAGCAAGACGATGAATATTTGAGTGTTCCACTGTCTGCTGGGCGATCCCAGCAGGATTTAATCTGAATGTCAGATTAAATTTTGTACAAACAAAGTCATTACATGTCGCCCCCAACATCAGGGTTATCCCAGTCGAATGCTCTCGGGATCAGAAGCAAGCCTTATCAAGTGGACACCGCAGGGGTGGAGTGGAACAAAGAAAAACGCCGTCCAGCCAGTTCTCGTCACCGTCGTCATAAGCAGTTGATCTTGTCGTTGTCTTCACGCTTGTGCCTCTAATGGCCCACATCGGGTATGCTGCCTTCCCGGGTATCGGCCAGCTCACGCCCACCTGCACCCTACCGGCTGCACCGTCACACATATTCGCTTATATATATGTGTGTGTAAAAAGTTAACCATCCTTCTATTATAGGTTAAGTATCAGCGAACGACCTGACCAGTCTAGCCTCTCGCACCCGCTGCCACCAGTTTTTCCATGCCTGTAGAATCCCATCGCTATCGTTTGTGTATTACTTGCCCTACTACTGCAACTACTACACCGCCTGGAGAGACCGCCGCGCTCAGATGGCGTGTGCTCGGATCGCACAGACGCGTGTCAGTCCGTACGATCTAAGCGTGCACACAGACGTCAAGCGTACTCGTTCACCTCTCATTCTCAGCTAGAGCATACGGTCATCTCGGGAAAGACGGACGACGCTGGGAAGGACAGCAGGTTTGTGTGATGAATTTATACAGCACGTGGTAATTGCTTATATAAATAGCATCATTAATCATAATAGTAATAATAACACTCTTGAAGCCATTTAGTCATTTTGACTGAGTTGCAGCCTTGTCTAGCATTCAGTTGTGGTAGTAGTCATTTAGCAAAATGTTGAGTTGTTCGAAACGAATCACTCGGTCAAGGCGATGTGCACAAATGCGAGAAGCGTTCTTCGTTTGGAAATTCTCCCTGATTTGCAGAGACAACTTCGTTTGGACACTGTGAACAACAAGATCTCTCGCCATTTCCTTTAGGTATATCCTTAGACAATATATCTGCATTCAATTAAAAAAAAAAATATATATATATATGAATCAGGCGTTTTCATACCGGATTTGTTTTCGAAAAACTGAGATCGACACAAGATTAATTTCACATAGAGAAAGCACAGCAAACTCGTTATTTGTTTGCTGTCGGCAACCCGTTATCCAAGACGCAAAAGTAAAAGCGGTACATTCGATGTCATGTTCTCTCTATAGTTGCCATGGTTGTCAAGGATTGGTTCCTGTCAAGGTCGCTTAGTCAGTCATTATTAAGGAGAGTCGTCGTCGAGTCTCTCTCTCTCTCTCTAATAAATCCTATGCGAATTCGCCCTGGCGCCATATAATATCTTCATCAAGAGACCATTTTACTTTTGGAACCAAACGAAAAATGATTCGCATGTGGAGACGATTGGAGGGGATCGAGTTTGCTTGCTTACTCGTCTAACGCTGGAGCTATTTTAATTCTTCTGCGTCACTGGCGTAATGATTCGGCAACGAGGCGCGGCGAGACTCTCCCATATGACGATTGATTGCGGTCCAACATTATTTGTGTTTTCGACAATCAACGAGCAGAATTGTAATTTCAAAAACGATAGTAATGTTTAGTAGCAGTAGCAATACTGATATTATTAACAATAATGACACTAATGACTGAGTCGCATTATACGTGAAGTAGCTAGCGACCCATTAGGTGGAACAGCGGACAGGAGGACAGACAAAATCTCCGAAGTCGAAACAATGGACCAATAGAAATGGATCCAGTGTCAACTGAACGTTTGGAAGCGACGGCATTTAGACGGTGAGACATTTATCGTCAATCATTCTTCATTTAGTCGGCATGTGACCGAACTCGCCGCCTCGAACCCGCCCGATCTCCGCTACTGCGCCGGTCCTGCTGTTCTGTTATCATTGAGCGTTCGTGTCATCGACCAGCCGCTACGCTGCTCAGTGAGACGCCATAGAATGTCGTCGATGGCTTTTCGGACCCCGGTTGCCGACCCCAACTGGCATCTGGGACCATTGTGCCTTCCTTACGGAGTGAACTCCACGGAACGCCGTTCCTGTTCAAGGCTTCCCTTTCCACACTCTCGCTCTCTCTCGATCCGATCTTGCCGCGCCTGCTGTCTCCTGTTGGTTCTTTAGAACCAGCCCCCTACTGCTGCATATCGATCCGTATCCGCCGTCATACCTGACTTAGTGTATTTTCACCACTAATGGACTTTATATGTTAATAGACATGTGTGCGTGTACGTGTCTCCGCCCGCATGCTGGTACCCGACACCAGTGCGCTCTCCTGTGCCGTTGCCGCTGTTGTCGCCGTTGTCGTCATCGTCAATTCGACAAGATGCTATGATATTAATATGTCGCTGCTTAGGTCGAGCTGGAACAGCACGAGTCGGCCAAACCGAACTCAGCGGGCAGGGCCATACGCGGACGGCACGCGGTGCTATAGCGAGAAGGACGGCATGTGAAACCGTGGATGTCCTGTTCGGCGAGATGCCGACGCCGGCGCAGTTGTCCTGTCACTGCGCGACCTGCGGGCGTTATGCAAATAGGCTACACTCGGTACAGGGCCAAGGCAACGAGAGCAACTAGGTGGGGAAAAAGCACAATGACGAACTGAAGAAGGATGAAATCGGACAACACCGCGATCTCCGTCAGTTGTTTCTGGTCGTGGTACCGTTCCTGGCGATGGTTCAGCTCGCGCAGCGGAAGCCACATGCACGCGAACGCTTCCGCCTTTGCGCTGCTTCTGAGGTGACTCTTCTGAAGCGTATGACAATGATTGCGTACGAGGAAGAACGACGGTATGAAGATGGTGGCTGGGGTGAGAGCGCAGATGTTTAGACTAGACACGATGTGAACAAGATTGGAGATTTCTGTGAACCTCGAAAGCCTCGAGAGAAGTCTGACGCAGGGGGCCGACAATCGAGGCAGGAGCTGGCGATGCCTTGTAGTATTCAAATGGCGGCGGACAAAACAATGGACAAGGAGTGCAGATCGAGATACAAATTTCGTCGATCGGGTGCCGTCAGCAAACTTATCTCTGGCTCTCTGAACAGGGAGCACACATGAACGAATAGATGTTGTACTATGTAAGTATCAGTATTGGAGGAAGATACGTCGAAAATACAGATGGACCTCGTTTTTCAAGAGGCTGTTTCTCCGCCGTACGAAACATTCAATGGCGAGCAGGAAACAAGACACAGATCGACGTTGCTTGGCTTGAGATTTGTTGGTGCTCAGCTACATACCAACATATGTAGTTTGGTACGGAGTCAATCGACAACACGAATATGAGATAGTTAACAAGCAAAATTGTAGCTACCGTAGTAAAAGCCGTATATGTGTTGTATTTCTGTGCATTTTTGAATGTATACAAGAAACCTGCGCAAGGGCAATTATGGCACAATTTCGAAGGGGACGCTAACTCTTGTTCAATCGACGCCTCCTTCACACTCATATACACAATAGTTGTTCAAATCGAGCATGTATGGTAACCTCGTAATGACTCAGTTGTTTCTGATTATGTCCAATTTGCAGATCAGACCATACACACTGTTGCTCGTTACGGAATAGATACTACGAGAAATCAGTGCCGGGTCGAACGAATCAACACCTTCCGGAGGCCATGGCAAGATTTCGACCAACGACCTCGGGCATATCCCACAACCGGTCTATTTATCCAAGCTGTACCGTAGTTACTGCGACGTTGCCATCTCGGCCGCCATCACGAGTACAAACTGATCATCTGTGTTCACTTCCTTGAACAGTTGGCTGTCACCACCCACAGTTCCTCTCCGAGGAACTTTCGAAGGCGCGAGCGAGCGCGGCAAATCGGCTTAGAACCTCCGGAGGTCGCCCCTCCCCCTGCAATTGCACAATGTAAGATGATGATGCATCTACAAGCAGTAGGCTAACCCCTCTACCTCCTCATGGTCCCCAAGTGGTCTCCTTGCCCCCGGGGGCTGCTTCGGGTCTGGCCACCCACAAGATTTATGGCGTCATCCGACCCGCCCAAGTTCGTTTATTTCAAGGCGAAGCCAGCGATGGGTCAGGAT
The DNA here is from genome assembly GCA_019614645.1 of Stratiolaelaps scimitus. Lineage (NCBI taxonomy): Eukaryota > Metazoa > Arthropoda > Arachnida > Mesostigmata > Laelapidae > Stratiolaelaps > Stratiolaelaps scimitus. Next base: position 74,235 of record JABWDB010000075.1, read on the forward strand.
CTTTTCCACAGCGCATTTCCTCCGTAAGCTGCGTCGCCTTGGGCTAACATCAACGGGAGGAAGATAGAAGTCACTGAAAGTCCGTCCACACAGCCTCACTTTCTGGAGCCATTGTTGAATATAATATATAATATGTACGAGAACGCCACTCGACGGAATGGCACTGAAAGACGAAAACAACGAGATACAAGTGCTGTAGAATTCAAGCGAGGGTCTGTCGCTGGAATATACTTAACTGTGTGTGTGTGTGTGTGTATTTATGGCAGCTAGACAGAACTGTCATGCCTATTCAGCATTGCGATCGTATGCACGCGAACGCAAGACTGAGTTACCTTACGATATATATGTATATATATGTGCATCTATTTTTGTTGTCTGTTGTATCTGCCAAGGACATTTGAATGTCGTCTACCTAAACGCGTTACCTTGACATCCTGAAACAATCTTTAGATTTTTCGTTCGAAATACATTTATCGACTTACCGATAAGTTTCTACCTATGACTTCATAGCGCTTTCTCTCTAACGAGACCTTATCTCTCTGGCATTTTCGTCATCCAGTGGATATTTGAAATTCTTCGAAAAGGTAACAGAGTCGCCAAAAGATTATTGTTCTTCCTCCTCAAATAATAATGACCAGCTGACGGCGTCTATCGGGAGCCCGCATATAAAGTCACAGCGCATGACGTGCACATGAAGCTCTCCAACGATAATTGGTGGCTCCATACATTTATTTCACATTGTGTGTTGTTCAGTATAAACAATAGTCAATCAACACAGCATCTCACAACATCTCACTGGTCGACCCCGTCGAATGGATGGACGTGGAACAAAAAAATTGTGTGAATGAGAAGATATACAGATATATTTATTTAAACATATAATAATTAGGATTTCTTCCTAGGAATTATTGGGGAGGGGGGCTTAGCTGGGGAATTGAAATTTTGATGATTTTTGTCCTGTATAATTTCGATATATATTCATATATATATATATATATATATCCCATCTCCTGAGATTGGTTTCGAATATTTAAAATACCCTCGAACAACGCGAACTATAATAATATAAGCTTGCCATTTTTACGACTACATGAATGAAAGTCGGTCTGGGTTGTCCTGAGGAGTTCGTTGTGAATCTAGGTCACAAAGCGAGTAATAGCATCGACGAAGAAGTCGTCTTGCGATTTAAATAGCTTTAGCGGCCACCATTCTATAATTTCGTTATTGTGCACTATATGTATTAGTATAGCTCCAATGTACCTTTGGCTACCCGATTGAATCCGTGGCACGGAATCGGCAAAGGACTCGTTTCTGTCCGTTGATATTTAAAGCATCTGCAAATGCTGAGAATTGTGGCCGAGCCTGTCGATGTGGTACGGTTGGCCCTCCATCGCTTGTCGCAGCCATTTCGCAGCGTTTCGGATATTGGCTGTTTCTGCATCTCCTCAAGGATTCGATCCTGCTGCCTACACTCGAGTTCTGCGTTCAAGAGCCCTCGGATACCGCGACGAGATTGGAAACGGACTTACGTTCCAATTAGTTAGGAACAAAACAAGTGGAGTGAGTGGCTGCCCTTGAAGACTTTGACCTGGCTCTTGCTTCCTTGCGTTGTCGCTTGAAGCTACGCTGTTACCGAAATCTTCCGGATCTATGCCGAGATCTATAGCGTTCAACAACGTCGCTTGGCATGGGCCTTGCGCCATGATTTTATATTAGGGGCTATACCATACAGAGCTTTAGAATTAACTGTTGTTGTGACGAACGACAATGGTAAAAACATATAACATACATTGCTGCATATCATATATAGCTTACCATTAGTTTTAGTCTTAATATTTGACGCTCTTCAAGCATAGGGCACTCACATTTCCAGGAGATAACCCAATAACGACAATGCTTTTGCCAGCATGTGCATGTGAACCAGAACATGGCGAACATCTGCATCACGGGCATTTCCGCAAAGGAGCATGATGCACGGTAATGGTTTCATTGGAAAGCATCAAACGTTGGAAGGGGAGGCTTTCGATTAACGGCGGGACAATCTCACGCTAACGGTACCAACCAAATCCGATGGGCCTACAACAATTACAGGCATAGGACATCATTGTCAACAATGAAACCGTACACGCGTGCTAATGTCCTCCGCAGACGGCCCTCGACGCGGCGTTGACCGAATGCTGCGCAGGCTCATCGAGGAACCAAGACGACAGGCGGAAACATGAGTCACCCTACGTACCCATTGTATTACTAGGACATCAAGGGGAACAACTTGTTGCCGTAGCCATCCCAACTTCTGTAGGATGCACCAGCGCGTATAGGTTTTCCGGGACGCGCCATTGAGCGCGACGAAACTATACTGAGTATATCTTCCGTCTAAGCAAGGCTCAAGTTTCACCTTTAATTGCTCTGCTCCTGTTAATTAATACAAGCATTCGAACCATACCGACGGGAAAAAAAAACACTTGGGCCTTGACCTGTTGCCAACAAGCCATTCGAACTCCGATAAGCGTCGCCCATTTCACGGATGTTGTGTCAGCATGAATATTGTGCCTAGCTGCCTAACCGTCGACGTAGCATCAGGGTGCGACAGGTTAGTCTATTGCGATGGGTGACATTGACGATATTTCTTTCGCATGTGTCCATTTTATATTATGTTATGTTTCTGCTTAGACGTGCTCATATGAGCGCTGCAAGGAAACCCTTCACCGGCAGGGGATTGCCCACTCGACTATACGTATGGGACGTCTGTCGACGCTTCGAGAGCCTCTTCGTTCGCTCGGCCGTCGATATGATAGGAACATTATTAGCTGTCACTCGCGGGGAGACACAGCGGAGCGCCGCTTACTTCTGAATAAGGTTGCGAAATCGACTTGGCAGGATTCGAAAGTCCAGCAAACGCTCGTGGTTTGAGGTCACTTCCATTCAATCGTCTCGTCTGCCACAGTCCATGCAAGTAGGATATCTATATATATATATATATGCATATGCAAGAGTGTATTTGTAGTCACTAGCAGGATTCCCTACGCATCGACTGTATTGACACGGTGCGATGCCGGTGTTGAAATAACTGCTGTAGGCCATGCAAGCAATGGAGTGACTGCTATCTGCCGCTTCACTGATTCATCATGAATGTATCATTCGGCTTGCCTTCAGCACAACAACGTTGAGAGCGTTGAGCGATACAACTAATGTTGAATTGAAATCGGTGATTTGTTTTTACTCAAAACATACTATATTTTTGTGGATTTTTTTACATGAAGCATTTCAAGATGTTAGCGATGGCTGTACCGAAAAGTTGCTGGCGCGAAATATCGTATGATCCGTAAACGCCGGACTACTGATATTTACTCAGCGATCATACGCCGGGCGGGAGGCACGAGCGTCTCCACACAGTGTCCAAATCGTTCACAAACGTTTGTCATAGAAATAGCGGCGAAGAATAGAAAATACATTAGCGAATCGTGCGAAGAAGCTATATCGGAGATGTCGATCGCGCATGGGGGAGCCCCTTGTCGCGATGCGATGAACAGCCTCAGGAATAATAATAACAACAACAATAGGACGGTTCGTGCAACCGTCAGCATGATGGTAATATGGCATTGTCGCTGTGCGTGCCTGCGTACATCGGTGTATGGGCGTGCTCGAGTTTCGAGTGAACTCCTCAAAAGAGCACACGAGAGGATCGCGGGTGACGATAAACTTATAGGTGTCAGGCACATCAGCGCTGACAGGGCGATTGATGGACAAGCAAGCCGAGCCTGTGGATTGACTGAAAGGTCAAGCGGCCACACACTCGATGTTCGAATGCTTTGGATCACTTCGGCCCGATCGAAGGCTACTGTAAGTTATACTAATTACGATAATTCATGCATTCACGTGCTCCAAAACTCTCGTTTTGCTTTTTTATTTATTTTTTTGTTGAACATGCATATATATTAGGTAAAAAATATCCCAAAAATAATGAGACACATATAAATAATAATAATCATATATATATATACTATAGCATATGTGTATATATATATATATATATATATATATAATCAGCGCGATTGGGCTAAGTGGGGCTGGGGACAGATTTTCAGGGTCGAGACGGTTATGGACACTCAAAGGAAGTGATGGAGACGGCAGCTAGGAAAAGGCGCTGCGTAAAGAACGACCCTGTGCGCTTATTACCCTTGGCACAGACAAGCCGTGAGAAGCGAGTGAAGTTTCGAAGGTGAGAGGCTAGAAGAGGCGAGTCCGGGGGGCCTAAAGTACGGTGCATGCAGGGCACTGTACTTTCACGGTTTGGCCCGCCCCGCACGTGACACCAGGTAGCATATTACACATTAGCTATTATATTATGTATGCATAGATTTTTGTCCAACACAAATATAACATATTTGGGGCTATCACCCAGCGTATCGCGTTTTTCTTGCAGGGAAGCGATTGTTGCTGATGGCTCAATTAATAATAGTTCATTTAGTTATTATTGTGTAAATATTGCATCATTATTTGCTCGTTCATCACACATTCTAGTTATGGCATTTCAGTCGCTGAGCGCAAACGTGATACGCGAGAGAAGCGGATGGCTTTCTGGGTTCCGATAGCTGGCTCTTTATTCGACGCAGCATTGCCAATGGGTGAAAATTCTCTTCTGCAGTTGTAGCCATTGCTCATTCTGAAACACATGCGAGTAGGTCCGTCTTTAGGCAGTATGATGATTGCCTAGCTTAGGAGAAGGATTCCTAAGTCAATCGCTCTGTGTTATGATTCTCACACAGCAAATGACCGGCGGGAATGCTACCCGCACCGAATTCCGTTCGGCTCAGAATTAGGTCGTGCATTCTGAACGGAACGATTGATTGCCACCCCGCCATTTGTGGTGGCAACAACTTTCGGAACCAATGAATGATGGCGAGCATTCGCATTCTGCGTCTTGCGTGTTAATTAGTTACGATACGTAAGTGTATGTGGGTGTGTGTGTGTCTCGGAGAAACACAGCTGATTAATCATATTATTGTTCAACAGCGTGCTCTTCTCTCCAGGAATTCGGGATAGTCGGGATAGAGGTTGCCTGAAAAGGCGGAACAGTCGACGTGACGGAAAGAGGGCGCTTTCTCTGTGATATTGCCTGACGTATTCGGGTGGTGTTGCAATACTTTGGAGGACTTTCTGTATTTGATGTCGCCTGCTTCGAGGAAGGAGTCATCGCCCTGCCTCAGTTACGTGCACACGCCAACTCTACGGCAGACTCTCACGGTGCAAGTTTATCATAGATAAGGGAAATGATGAAGATATATATATATAATATATATCATTGCTATACGGATCACTTAAAACTGGCAATCGAACCGAGCGCTCAATCGTTGCCGCGGTGTGGTACACCCTACCACCCTGAAAGACTACGACTTATCGAGAGATTCGTTCGCTAGTGACAATTGCTGTTTGCCGACCCCGAAGGCCGCCTATACAAGGCTCACTTGTGGGAGTCAACGGGGCCAGGATGAGCTAAAGTGAGCGGGAAACGTTAGCGAGAACAGGCCCATTTTCGCCGTTGTCGCATACTCGAGCAAACCCCAACTGCAGCATTCGCCCAGTGAGTGATAGCAGCGGCGCTCAATTCCAGAGATGATCTCAGGCCTTCGACCCGAGGTAGACAGATGGAATCCGACTAAACGACCGAAAAAGGCGAGCCGTTATCGTGGGTCGAGACCTTCAAACAATGATATCCACAGGGGACCGATGGACACGGTCGCAGTCCCTGCCCTACTGGTGGTCTGACCCACTGAACGAACTGTCGCGACCGAAAATTAGCCCTTGGCCGTGAGACCTGCTGCTCGAGTTGGCTCGGATTCTAGTGGTGGTGGTATCAGCCGCAACAATAGCGCTGGCTTTGACCGTCCATCAAATGCAATGCTGCCCAACGTAAAACACGAAGGGCGCAAACACGACATATCGTGATGCCAACAAACTGTAGCGTATCTATCTATATACAATACTTCGGGACGTCACTGGATATCGATACATACAGCAGGTAGACACGAACGTGTTGGGCAGTAAGGAAGACGTGCATGTATTGTAATTCGTACAAAAACATCATCTGCTATCCGCAATGGGCAGATATGGCCCGCAAGGACCCTGAAAGGAGGGATTGGGCACAATCGTATACTGAGCTGCTGTTCGACGAACGCCCCACCGGCAGTGTGGTGGGTACAGACTCACCGGTGTCGTGTTAAGCTAACCAATTAGACGTCAAATGCAAACAAAGTTATTAAGGCTATAATGTGAGACTGGAATTTTACATTTTCACAGACCTATCCTGAAACAAGTGCGATATCACCTAGTGACGTGCCATTTTAGTTTAGCTAAATAGGGGAACTCGAAGGGAAACGAAGAACGCGCTTGCTGGGATGATGTATTGATCGAGGGTACTTCTGTGTCACTTGTGACTTGTCAGAGGATTGGCCGATGGGTGACGGGGCGAAACATCTGGGCATGCCTAGTAGGTAATTCGGATGAAAGCCACTGTGGCAGGCCACCTCACGCTACTTCAGACCGAAAGTTGTATCGGGCATCGCTCAGATGAGATACTGAGGCACGTCAACTGATGTAAGTGCGTTCAGTTGCCGCTTCGAAGTCTACGCGCAGCCTAACCATGAACCTCGCACCTATCAACGTTAGCAAAGCGCCACAAACCGCAAGCTCAGTTACGCCGCGGTATGGGGCCTCATTTTTCTCTAACTATGAGTTCCACACGTTCGTTATGCACGGCGTTATGTCGCTGCGAATCTGGAGCGTTACCAGGAAACGACCTGTGACAGGGTCGGATCACCTAGAAAGTTACGTGCGCAGTGGAGATTATTCAAAGCGTGCGGTGAGGACGAATACATTCGGCCTAGCAAGGGAGAGCTTTGTTTTTTTTTGTTTCTTTGAAAACGAAGCCTTGCCCATTTTACTCCGACAGGTAGGTTAAAAGTTAAGTTTGAGGTTAAGGTTTATTGGTTTATTAAAGAAGCTGCAATTTTACAATGCTTAAGCTTAAGGTAACACAATAGACGAAGCAACAGGGAACTAGTTTGATGCGTGCAGTGTCAAGTTGCCAAGTTGTTATCTTTGTATCTGCACTACACTATATAAGCCCTTCATCCTGTGTAGTATAGTATATCCATGCGTTTCCCATCGCCGACAGATTCTCCAAGGGGCAGCGCCGGCCTGCTGCTGGAACCAGAGTCTGGGGCAGACTGGTGCAAGGAGCGCAAGGCGACCCCTCACGGCGGTTCGTGATTGAAAGGCTGAGTAGAAGACCCCCAAATGTTACCCTTGTTGAGTTTCCGTCTGTCTGCAAGGGGACGTTACGCTTACATAATGCCATATGGGTCAAATGAGCCGAGTGCGGTACGTTTCGACGTTGCTTGCGAGGTTTCTTGGTGTCAGCGAAGGTAGCAGAGGTTGGTTATAGCCGTGAGTATAGGGTCGAACGTAAAATAATCGAGTACTTTGGGGCGCATGTGTTTATTCAGCTGTAGCAGATTAACGAGTAGAGAGGCAACGGGTTCTGTAGGGACAATTCTTTTACACGGTGCTTTCAGATCAGCTCAGCTGAAGTGTCTTCAACTCGACGAATGGTTTAAAAGTGGATCTAGCGTGTAAGCACATCCGAGCTCTAATCTCCTATGAATATTCACAGGACAGTGGAATTTCAACTATATCGCTCGGTTACGCAATGGTGAAGCTTCACTTGGAACTGTTAGAAATTGGTATGGAAAAATACGTCGTTCTAACCAAAGCGATTGATGTCACAAACGCCGGTTTCAGCAACGCATCGTTAAAGCTCATAGCTAATAATCATATAACGAAATATATAATAACAACATACACATCATAACAATCACGGAGTTTGCGTTTGACATTTTAATCACAGCCGTCAGTGATTTGGATGTGAACAATGGCACGCGTGGTGTGACTCGTAGCGCGATCATTGTCACTATGTATATAGCAACATAATTTGCAAATATGGGCGCGTGAGAGACAGATATTCGCGGCTGATCTCCAGCAGGTGTCAATCCACAGAAAGGACACGCAGCATACAGGCTAACAACAGATACTTAAGGGAAAATGTCGCACAAACTGTACACGCAGCACCGTGCCGTGTCGGTGATAACCCAACATATGGCGAACGTGTTTAGATAAATGGACAGCTTAGGCTTTCGACGGCACGTTTGGCAATTTTCTACGTAAAAACGCCTACGTATATTATAACGGCCCAACAACCAGCATCGGCAACAACAAGCCTCTACTCGTGCGACCTACTCCTGCTCAGATTTGCTTCAAATCCGTCCGTCGCCGTCGACCTTCGCCTAGAACAAAAAACAGCCTAATGCTGTCTGCCACCATTCAAATAGGAACGCCGGATGAAAACCTGCCACTGCGAGATTTGTGATAAAACCACAGTTCGGCCGCCAGCGACACCGTCGGTAGCCTTTCTATGCGTTGACCGTTACCTCTATTTTCATTCAATTTACTGAAGGATTTCTTTACAATCGATTGTTGTGTCGGCCTCGTGCCTCTGCCGCTGTCACTACCACCGGCGGCTGCGGAGAGGTTCATGCCGAAAAATCCCCTCGTTCCCGTGTCGTTCAAGCTGTAGCGATTTTCACACAAAACCGCGCCGCTTCCGGCAACATTGAACAACAGAGGTCGCGTTACTCGGGACTCCGGCGCTGTACTAAGCGAAGCGCCCGGCAAGAGATGTGGAACGGGGAGCCGGGAGATGCCATTCGTGGCAAACAACTGTAGCTCGTTTGAAGCTGCGAGAGCCCGCGGCGGCCGTCGACCGACCCGTTTGCACTGAGTCCGTGTATCCTTCTTGCAGCAGGTGCGCCCCACGACGGTAGTCGAAAGGTCGAGCTTACGAGCTGCGGTAGGATGCGGCGGGACCTTGTTGGGATTGCTCTGGGGACTAAGTTGCGGGCGGGGGGGGCAGGCTGCGAGTCGCTATTCTTGTATTCTCGTTCCCACCTTTTGGGCTCCGGCTTACCAATCCCACCCGCTAAAAGGATAGACGGCTAGCAGAAGCAGGTGGCGGCCGGGTAAAGATCTGTTCTGCCACCTAACCTAACCTGGCCAAGCCTCGCCAAGTCCCATCTCGGTCTCCCCTTCGGTTAATGCCCCCACCGGCCCTCCTAGCAGGTGTCGAGTGTCAAATGTAGGTTAGTCAGTTAGTGTGAACGTCGCTTGTACTTAATGCAACCCCGTCCGAGCAGGATGCGGGCCCGCCACTGCTAGCGTCTCCGGTTGACTCTCGGCGGCAGGTCCCGACCGTGTCTCAATACAGATGGCCTCGTTGCGGCTGCCCCCGCCCCTCCTGTAGGGATAACCTGCAGTGCTCAGACTGGCGTTGTCTCACTTACCGGCTCCGTGGAGCTCGTAACCTCAGGTCTCTTCGTTGTTCGCTGACGATTAACGGATGCTGTCGACGACTTGTCGTGGCAACGCTGGTGGTGGCGCTCAATACCGACATCATCATTGTTCCTTTGCCTTCCTTCTTCTCTGCTTATCTCTCGATCTTGGCTCGGTTAGTAGCTTCTCTGCTATTTATGGCAGCTGAGGTATCTGAGCTGGGGTTAGCCGAGGTAAGCGATGGCGGCTTGAGGGAAGCCACCCGCCTCGACTCGCTGCTTGCCGTAGTCGAGCGAGCTGCTGCTGCAGCTCGCAACAGCAGCAGCAGTAGCTTCGGTAGGGAATGTTCGCTGAGAGGTTTATTTATCGCGGTTGGTTGGATGAGCAGTCAGAATCTGGGGCCACCTCTCGCTCCTAGATGCGCATCCATAGCAAGACGACAGCAGAACACAAAAAGGCCCGCATTACCCGATATACGGGTCGCAAACCGTTCGCACACGAAAACACACCGCGTCACAGACACACACATATATGCATACAAACATGTTGGCCGTCGCCACCGACAGTCTCGTACCGGAGTGATCGTCCCTGTAATCGTTCACTAGCGAGGCTGCCGAGGGATTATGGGTAGAATGGGTAGATATATAAGTTTCACGTGCGCAGATTGGGATTTCCCGTCCACAGGTTGGGAAACACTTTCTCGACGAATTCAGCCCGATAAGCGAGATGCTTAGGGCAAGCAGACGTAAGTGGGATGCGTATAGCTGATTAGCCACAAATTAGCACACAGTAGCATAGCGTATCGTATAGCTCCGCAAATATAGAGGTCGGCGTCACCTTAGTGAATCTCACGTGTGACTGATTCTTTTTAGCGCCGGGAGAGAACTCTGCCGACAGTGATGTATTTGTTACAGGATGAAAGCATCACTCGTCCTGCTGATTCATTGACTGTTAATTGAACGTGAGATCTTCTACTTCTCAAATTTTGTTATTAGGTTGAACTGCAAATTATTTCTGTAGAAACACCGATCCAGCCGCTGGTCCACGCTCGACCGAGTGTTCTATTGGGTGCCACAGTGGAACTTGAGTGCCGGCCGAGTTCATTCTAAGAGCCCGCTCACGAACGCTCACGACGGCGCCACCATCGTGAGTACCCTTTCTCATTAGGGGGAGTCCGTCCCCCGGCCCAACGCCGACAATCTAACGGTCTCAGCCTCCTCGGCACGGCGCTCACGAGGTCCAGACCGTCGATTTTAGTGGAGGGGGCCGATCACAAACGGAGCTGTAGGAGGCTCGCGCGGCCTCTGAGTGGCCATAGTTAATTCTCCAGAAGCCACCCTCTGTCAAACTAGCCTTCCTCGCCCTGTGTGCGCTCTGTTCTTATACCTACCACCGGCTATGCAGTTCTACTTTCAATCACATACACGGCGCCCGGTAGTGATTTCCGTTGCTCGAATGCAGCCAATTCAAATGTGACTGCAGCGCGGATTCATGGACATCTCACCCGTCGCATAATTCAATACATATCGAATGTCCGAATCGGTTACCCTGTTTTCAGTATTGTAATATATATATATATATATATATATATATATATATATATTTGCTAGATGTTTTTTCTTTCTTAAAAAAATAACGTCAGAAAGTCTTCTTCTCTCGAGTGCTGCCCTACAGACAAACCCAATGAACGTGACTCGAACGACAGGTCGACGAAGTCGAAGGGACTCGTCGACTCCGGAAGGGTTGAATCCTGTTGATCACTTTTACATTTTTCACACGAATGGCAAAATGTCCCTCGAAGACGATGCACTCTCGGAGAGAGTAAGCAGATAAGCCATTTGTGTCTTGGAAAGCCTATTGGCTTTCGCCTATGCGATATGTATGCTCGGATTATTTAGCCGATTCGCATTTTTTTATCCCTTTTTATGATGAAGGACGGGCGACTGTGAGCGAACAACGCATGCTGACATCGACACAGACTCCTTCTGGCGTTCTGATCGTGCTTTGCACTTATATCAGCCTTCTCGACTGCTTCTCCGAAGGGAAGCCAGTATATATATTTCAAGAAAAACATTCGCCTTGAGAATGTCGCACCTTTGCGCAAAATACACACACAGAATTTAGAAGAAAACTTGTAATGCAAACGTGTAAAAGCCTGACATCGTTACCACTATAAACCGGGGAATCACCGCACAAAATCTCGGGACTTACCATTATGAAACTGACAGAAACTACGAACCAAGGAAGATTTTCTTCGCTCTCACGTTTCGTCACAGGATGTTTTCGAATTCGCAATAGAGGAGACCAAAAGGAGTCGATATCTTCTGCGGATTGAGGAAGCTGGTGGCTTCCGTCTGGCCTCCTGCTGCGACTGACCTGATTTAAGGCCGACGGCACGCACGTGGAGTGGCCCCTTATCTAGGTTTGATCAAGTGGAATGACAGAGGAGCGGCCGCGACACGTCTGGAACAAAAGGACTGGAACAAAATTTCCTAGCAACATGAAACAGCCATACTCTATACATGGCAATAAACGGCAGCGTTTGCACGAGGGTGAGCCCAAGCTGAGTGTTCCTTCAGCGAATCGATGGCTGCTGAGGTGCAGCAACGGCTTGAACACAATGGGACGGTAAAAAGGGTCAGGCATCGTGCATTTCGGCTTCACACATGTACTTCCATGAAAATCCCTCTTGAAACGTGTTGTAGTTGGGTGAGTCGTTTATTATTATATGCATATGCGATTGGTGTTCTTTCTCAGTTCGATCGGCAAACGAAAGCAAGTGTACTTTTATTTTATGTGCAATAGCTCTATATTGAATTTGCAACAATTGTTAGTGTTGTAACTATGCTTGTTGCCCTCTTTGTGTGATGGTAGTTTGATTGATTTAAGGGGTCCGTCTTACGAAGCCTTCTGCCGAAAGCAGAACCGTGGGCGTTAAATGTTGGCTGTGAGTCAGGCTGGAAAATCTACTATTAGAATGATTGATTGATTTTGTGTGATTGCCAATACCGTGGACGTCAAATGTTTAACTCTGAGAGTCCGCTTGAAAACACTCAGATTGATGAATCATAAATCGGCAGGCGCCGTTAAACGCGACAGCGACCTTGTAGCTGATCGAATGCCATGTACAGATTGAATAGCGAAAGTGACACACTTATCCCTAAGGCCCTAAACCTCTCGACAGGCTAACAGGGCCTAAACCAGCCAATGGTTAATATTACCTGTGTCGCGGACAGGACGACTTTCGAATCGATTACGGGAAGAGAACGAAATATATTAAAGCTCTTCCGACCTACTCAGGCCTGATAACCTCTGAAGTGAACTCAATCAATGAATCAGGTATGTGTTAATTTACGGAACCGCAATTGTACCTAAGGTCTCGTTACTTTTTTTTCAATCATATATTTGTTTATTTATGGCAACATCAATAAGCTAAATTGTTTGAAATAATTACTTGGAACCCGGATTGAACCTGAGAGTTCGTGGTTTTGTGAATCAGCCGTTTATCCCACAATGATTACACACTCAACGAGCGCGATTGACGCTGAGAACCTTAGCCTGTTGTGAAATGAATGTTATTAATATTTAAAACTATTCAACGATTTTGTGGGCTAACTATTGGCCCAAATTGTATTGTGTAGCTCATCGTACGATTGGACCGTCAACAAGCATATGGCACCATGCATGTAGCGATCACTCTGGGCACTTTATTTTAAAAATGGAATACCCATTATATATTATAGATTTTTGTTTAAGGTAGCTTCTCTAACTAATGAACTTTTCTGTACATATATATATATGGGAGAAGAAGATTTACAGATCTTCCTTCCCTCCAAAAAGTCAAACATTAGCAATCCACCGTACGGTCACATCAGTGTTTGAGAGTCCCGTAGCCCGTACCGTGTACTTACATAATTATACAGTAATATCACATTTAGCCCGCGCTAGTTCACGTGACAGCGAGAGATTACATAAGCAGAGGGATCTGACGGTTGAATTATCTGTCGTGTTTTCTAGGTAAATAAGTAGGACAAATAAATAAGTAAATCATTACCTTTACATGTCTTCTTGTAGCCACACATACAACGTAGCGCATCGGTCATGTAGGATTGGTTTTCTCTTTGTGATCATCACAGAAGCAGCGCGATTAACCCAAGTGATTGATGTGTGGCCAATCGATCTCGACCAGCGCCAAGCCACAGAAGGCGTAAAACACCCCGGATTTCGCTTTGAAGCAGTGTCAATGACGTAGGCGATCCCGATTATTGATGCCACTTTTATCGATGTATATCTACCTGTTTTAAATGAGAATGCCGTACCAACTATTTAATATAACTCGATCGACCTTTCTAATATAGTCATTCAAGCTATACGCCACTTGATCGGGTTGAGCGCTTTGCCTAGCCTGGCACTGCACGCGAACGCGCCATCTGCGGCAACCAGATCGACAAACATGGGACAATCGATTACTCATTCACACGCCACCATATAGTCTCCTGCCCGCACTTCGTCGGCAGGACGGACTCGCTATGGCAGACCTGTAGATTTCCAGTGTATAGAGACATATGCCACGATGTCTCATAATCTGGGTAACATTCTTAGGAGATATTCGGCGGACAGACATCAGCACCTAACTTTTACCACTACCACTCTCGTTGGCGGTTTTCCGGGACACGACGCTGTGGCAACAACACCGTATGATATCATACGGTGCTTAGGTCAAGTTTAAGCCGGGCGCGAGCAGAAACCCATGGACGCCATCGAATCTTCGGTTGCGCGAGCTTCGCTTCAGGAGGTTTTCGTCGGACGTGATTCTTCTTCTGTACTATACCGTACCGTGGACGCGTGCGCCCCCCGGGGCGTAGATATGACTGAACCACATCGATCACATCGTCCGTCCATGTTGGCTACGTTGTTGCCATATGTGATGTCGACTGCGAGCGCTTCTTCTAGCCCCGCTTCGCCTTGCGGCTTATCTGAGCTGAGGCGTCATTTTTCTGCCTGATGAAGACCAGGTAAAAGGATGAATGCCAGCCGGGCTGACTGGCCCACAATCAGATGAGATGGCCGGGCCGCGTGGCATACATACTGATTGTAGCCTATATGCTATCTTCGCCCACAAGGCTTGCTGATGCTGTCCTTACTGTTGATGCTGCTGCTGTTGTTGTTGTTCTCAAAGCGAAAGAATTCTTAGTAATTATAGTCCTAGGTAAAGCAGCACCGTATCATGTTTGAACCGTATCATATATGTTGCAGAGTGTGTAAATGGCCGTTCGCGGACGATCGCTCTAGTGGCGTGCTGTTCTGCGAGCGTTCCGCTAACATCGCATCCATCGGTCGTCGCTGACCTTCACTCGATCGGGACCCCCTGTGTATCATTTAGCATTATATCTGAACGAGCTGGATCTGAACCGAAATTCCGCTTTTGCCAGATCACACACACACACACATATCCAATGGACCGCAATAGTATTTTCTGTGATCTTTCCTCAACACGTCTTAATGCTTTGTGTCGTTGCTGTCACTGGTTTAGCTGAAAGCTTGGTCAGTACAGAGTTTTCAGACCTCAGTGTCTGCTGCGATCCGATGGGGGGGGGAGGGTCGATAGCGTCAGCAGAAAACACTGCCCAATGCATAGAACCATTTGTGGTTCGCGATGGAACAGCCGGCGACACTGATATGAGAGTCCTTTGTTAGTGTGTATATATATATATATATATATATGTATATAATCTGTGTATGTATTTTGCAAACGAAAGATACCCAGATCCTCGCTGGTGGACAACGTAGCAACCGTGCGCGCGGCAGGGAAAGTTTATCGATAAGGCAGTTTCAGTCGTCCGGCGACAAATGCCCCACGGACGACTGCTGCACCAACCGTTTGACAGCGGATATGAGCTTGGTCAGTTTGCCACATCTACACGTCCTTTGCCCGTCCGGAACCACGTCTCAACTCCTCCAGCGACCGAAGACAAACGAATGTCAAGCCAAGGTTGTGGATAGCACACGGAGGAGGTGTAGATCCTTGACGACGTTGCCGCACCGCAGCACCGAACGTAAGCTCTGACCCAAAACGTTATTTGAATCGCTTCAAAGCTTCAAAGGTTCAAATCACCTGTCGAGATCGCTCGCGAGGCATGTTCACGCCCTGAAGTTTAAGCGTCGAATGAACGACCGGACGGGTCGAGACAACGACTCAACAAACTAAACAGCTGTGTCATGACTATTCGCTGGATGAGGACCGTAAAACTCGAAACGGGGACATTCACTGACGTTGAAATGGAAGGATCCAGCAGCCGCTTCGGGTGACAATGACGAAGGGGACAATGCAACGAGCCGGCGCATTCGTTTGCTGGCTGCCAATGCACACGTTGTTGTTTTTTAGTGGGGAATTTGTCAGCTGAATGTGTATTGTAGCCTTATGCATTTTGAGCCGACATACGCTGTCTGCCAAAGGAATAATTCCACATCATACGTCTAGCTGTGCAGTAGGTTCTTTGGCTGGGCGAGTCGACGACTATTGTTGGTGCCGTAATAGGGTGTTGTTTCTAGGTTCGAACCCTGTCAAAGGTATACACATATTATATATAGTAATATAATTTCGACAAAAATAGGGAAAGGTGTATTCTCTTAGAAAATTGGGGGTGTCTTCGGGACTTAGTTTGCGCGGAGGGCTCAACGTCACACAATCTGCCCATTTTGTTTATACACGTTTCGCTTTCATCTCCTGCAGCGACAGTTCCCACTGCCGACTGCTCCATATATCGAACGTCCTTACGCTCCATGAAAACTATTCCTCATTTACCCTACCAATGGGGGCTGAAAGCGAACTAATCAGAGAAATCAATTAACAATTATAAACAGTCGCCATAGCTATTTCATTAAAGTAACTTCTAGGAGTTAAAACTTCCAAACGAAAACGGCCTTTGCTTCTATCTAATAATTTACATGCAATATGTTGATACAGAGCAAATATTTTGAACACACTTCACGAACACGAAAGTTAGTGGTTTACGTCACTAAATCATTGGGTCCGCTTCAATGTCACCGCCGGTGTTGCACAGTGATACCACGCAGTGATGCACATAGGCTCCCATGGGCATGCACTCACAGAGGCGATTATGAATCTGCCAACTGTCTAGCAACCACAACGCTGGAAATGATAGCAAGACTAACAGGGCCGCAGGTGGGGATCGGTGAACTGAGAGAGCCGAAAGCGATTTAGCCACAACATTGGTGATGTCCCGCTTCGTCACCACCGTGGTGGCTGAGTTCATCAAAATATCAGATTATTGGCCTCAGGCCACCATCTCTCGGCTATCGACCACGAGGAATGAAGCTCTGTCGTGCGCAGCCTTTTTTGGGTGAATCTTCCTATCCCGGTGCGAGCTGCACGATGGGAACTGGCCATGTTGTAGGCTATGGACCCCGAACAGTTGTTAGCGCATCGTCCGGCACCACTTTGAGACGACGGTTTGTGGACCGACATCGGAGGCAATCGATCGTAGCACGCACCACGCTCCAGTGTTTTCTTCTTTGTTTCTCAAAAACAAATCGAACCCAAGCGGTGGCCATAACGATTCGAATAGCCGTTCTGAAAATCAATTTCAGCTGCAGTAAGTCATCTGCTGAGAAGAGAGTCGCCGCGTGAGCCACGTTGTCTCCACTTCATTTCTTGCGTCGACGTTCACCTAAACGAAGAAGCATACGTTCCTTTGGCAAGAGATAAAAACGTCCGGAGTAGACATTGAAACAATGACGGAGAAAGTCACTAAACAGTACGTAATATATAACATAATAGAAGGTACAGCAAGTAAATATATATATATATATAATTAATTCACATCACATCTCACGAAGTATAATACAAATTCGCGCTCATCCACATTCTAGCATTTGCTACACCGCACAATATACTTATATATATATATATGACACGGTGGGTGGCTCGACGCCGGTGACTGACTGCTCGTAAGAGACGCGACTCTCCGACTAACTTGCGAGGCCTGCCCCATGCGGAGCTTTTATTTGTTTCACACTGGCTGAACCGGGCGCATTTCGCCCTCTAATTACACATTGACCAATCATACAACGATCTGCTGTCCGTAGTTCCGCTGGCCAATCAGTTTACAATACCAGCGGCCAGCAGCTACTCCCATCATCAACATCAACATAAATACTGTGCTTGCGGCTTAGTTTTCACCATGAGTAGTCTCGACTATGTTCACTAAAGTAACTTCATTTCGGTTTCATTATTGTGTGTCAAACGTCGCCTAATTAATTTGTCGACGCCTCAGTGCAGCTGCTGGAGCACATTTCACTAATTATTACCAATGCCCTTCGGAAGTTTAACAATGCTTCCGAGTGGTTGTCCAACACGTCGCACCAATACGCCGGTAGTATCAGCTGTTGCCAAGCGGCGGCGGCGGCGGCGTTGGTGTGGCCAGCCGCGCCGGTGGTTTCAGCATTGCGGCCAATCACAGTGTCACATGCCCACCGCATCTCAATTCACATTGCACAGAGGGCACGCCATGTGCACGGTGATCATCGTTTGCGCCATATTTGTCTCACCTGACCAGCACGTGATATGACACGTGCATGGTGATCGTTGTGTGGCGGTACGTCTGTGTCACTACTTCCGTTACAATATTACTAAATTGTATTACACCTGGTGCGATGTGATGTGCACAAAAAGATTCCCGCCATATGCAATTTTACAATGCTTAAGCTCTCTTATATGTGGAAATAATGCACGTATGATGAACATATTCATCGATACTAATTACTATAATTAGTGCATAATCGAATGGTGGTAACGCATACGTGGAGTTTCAACCATTGATCATTCCCCTCGACACACAGTAACTCGTACGTGAATGCTTGAGATTAGCAGGGGACTGTATCGAGCGTATGTAGTCGTAATATATTTTCCACTTGTTCTTGTGAGGTCTACAGCATCTGCGCCCTTGGCCGAACAGCATCCCTTGTTATAATTTGTTGTACGGGCCGATTGCGACTTCGACGTCGGGATTCAAGTCGAAGATCTTCACCGCATCGCTGTTACCACAGCGGCGCGCAGGATAGCCCATGACGTATCGGTTTTTTGTTCTATTTCGAAGAATGCTACACGTATATGCGTGGCATGTGCGTGTAATACCTCTCACTGATTTTACACCGCTCTGCCGATTGCCGCGTCAGGATACTGCTACGTTCGCTTGCGCGGTTCTACGTTGCGCTAGACGCCGTAGGCCAGCCGGCGAGAGCGGCGTCAGTTCAGTCATCCAGGCCGCCAGCAGCAGCCTTGAACGGCCGCGTCATCGACGCGATTTCCCGTTCGTGCAGATGTCTCCGTGTGTGCATCTGCAAAGAGAAAAAAATCACGCGCACAACTGAACGGGGACGTCGCAACAAACAACAACAATACACTGCTACGCAAGAAGCACAGCACGCATGAACCCGCACTGATTCAATTACTACATATGATACCGTAGACTGATGTGGATTGCCGCTGTCGCTGATCTCGTCGACGTTTGCACACGAATCAAGACGTCCATCTCGTTGCTTGTTTTTTTTTTTTGTGTTACCACAGTCAGCATCGTCGCAGAGCGAAAAAGGCGCAGGCAGCGCCGGACGACGAATTGCTATTATGTATTATATGTATTATATAAAATAGACACTAAATTTCTAAGTATGAGAAAAGCATGAACGCTGTGTCCCTTGGCAACGGGCAGCATTGGCAATTGGTACTGCGGTTGGGGCGGACGTCTGAAACGGCGGCGGCCAACAATCGGGGTTCCATGGTAGAATCGCAATAGAACGGCTTGTATCGCAAAAGCGTTCACACTAGCGCAAATTTACAAACGAAAATGTGAACAAAGCATGATTCAACTCGCTCTCTCTGGCTGTCAGTCTGGTAAGCGTAGGATTGGCGGCTGACTTCGTCGAATCGGGGAGGGTTGGCCGCTTGGAATCTGCTTGGGGGAGGCCACTGGCGCCCATCAGACGTTCAAGCGTTGCCGGTGAACACCGAAGCTGCTGAGCCTGGAAGCGAGCTAGCTAGCTACACGGGGCCCGGAACATGTGAAGATGCGTAGCCGAGACAAAATAATAAACAATCACTATAACAACACGAACATAACTTATTAACCAGACAGTTCATTAGTAGGATGCGCGCGCGCGCTACACAATTGTACCACTGAGCGCATGGTCGATGACGCAATACGCGATATGGAACCTCGGGCTGTTGCTCGGAGACAAATGGATCGAATTCTTCGAATCGTCGCGAAATTCACGGAACACTACGATGGAAAAATTTCCCCGCTAGCGATACACTGAGCGCATGGACAAATTCTAGTTGGCTACATATCTCTAACCAGCGACAACGGCCTTCACACGATGCTACGATTGAAGTCGCTCTCCGGTGGATGATCTGCTCGTGCATGGGGCACGTCACTGCGTACCGACCTCGCGTGCCGATTGCATTAAGAGGCAACAATTGGATTTTGCTGGTACAAATCAAATTATCCGAACGCCGCTGTACTCGGATGCATCGACCTGTGTCCTCTAAGGTAAGGGTCACAGCAACACATTAGTATCGCTTCTCTCATATATGTATTGCATGTTTAATTAATGCTGTTTGTCATTTTCGCCAGAACCTAAGTACAATCCCTCGTGGAAAGTACAATAGAAACGCACGGCATTGCGTGCGATGCTTGAACGGCGCAATTAGGTCAGAGAACTTGCAGACACAGAAGTATCGGGCAGGTGGGTACCCTGAATAGTATGCCGCAGAGACTCGCAGAACGCGCTGCAACACGGACGCTAGCTCTTCCAACAACTGCCGCCGTGTAAGTGGTACAACGCATATGCATTGGTGTGTGCTAGTACATGTAGGTAGCTAGTGGAATCGAATCGATAATGGCTTCATCAGTCCTCAACGAGGACTGGTCTACCAGTGTATTACAAGCATCCTCATACATATATATACATATATTATCGTTTATTCACACCGTATTTTGTTATACATGTTATACTATGTGTATTAAAATGGTACAACGTAAAAAGCAGTAAAACGTGTAGGGTCAGTTCGCGTCACCAGGGCACGTACATACATCTATGTATCTAAGTATAAACATGTTTAGGATTGTTGTTGGCGGACCAGCGGGGCTCAGTGAGATAAATCGACTGCATTCTACAACGTGATATCTGGCTCAAGCATTATTGCAATATCTACATAACCAAGACTGATATAACACGCCTTGCGAACCTCGAGGCGATCCCTAGTAACTCAACAGATGAGAGCGATTTCGTTTAGGCACTCACCTCCCCCGCCCCTTCTCTGTGCTACAGAACATCTTCCTCTCTCACAGGTACAGTCGTGAAATTTGACTAGACATCGAGGACGACACGGACACTGTTACCTTGTTTAGCTGTCGGCGTTGCGTACATTTAAATAAGGTCTTACACTTCTGATAAACGATTGAGAGAATAAGGAAAACACAAAGAGCAATAACAGTGACGTATCATAGCAATGAATCAGTGGCGAGATCGAGCCGACGTCCAGCCGATTTACGACGACAGCGTCGTTGGATCCTGCCGCGGACTGACAGTTCGCGTTCGTTGCAGGGCATCAGCACCGAACTGCGGCCGCAGAGGGGTAAAACCGCAGCTAACTGTAATACAATAAATAGTAACGTACTGATGGGCAAAACGGGCCCGACGTTGATGTACACACAACGACGCCCCGAGCGCTCTGCCTTCCAATACGAGTGACAAAGCCTGCCAAGTGAGCTGACCCAGCAGCGTGGGCGCTTGAGGGTCGACAGTTGTCGCCCTGTTGTGGGACCAAGCAGCGGCATGGACAGCAGGCGTCGACATCGTCGTTCTTGTGGGTTACTTGGGTCGCGCGCGTCGGCAGCTGCAGCTATCGCCGTTATCCGGGAACAATGGGATAATCCTCCCCGACAACGGAGCGAGGACAACGCGCCGGTACCGTCGGCGCGTACAGACGCCCGCCCCAAAGCGAACGAGACAATGAAGAACACCCGTCAAAGCGTGCCGCCCCGATCCGTGTTTAGTTTCATCTATTATGTATTGAGCTATCTAGCTAACTAGCTGACAGAGCTGACAGGCAATCATGTCCCTATAGACAACGACAGGGGCGATGTCACCACGCCATCAAGGGATTGCTTGTTATCAATCAATCTTTACAGAGAAATTGCGATTTCACCGCTCGGCTCGATGTGTGCGCGTGCGTGCGTGTGTAGATGTATGTGTGATGTGTCTTCGAAGATCTAACGGACACCTTGCTGAATGCGTGGAGTATCATACCATAGGGTCGTGGAGAATCAGCAATCGGTTACCATTGCGCTGCGACTCTCGAACAGAGATTTATCTAGTGGAAATGGCGGGGCAGACCTGTCATGCACGGATTTCGTGGCCGTGAGACCGTGCATACGAGACGCGGGCCGTCATATCGGGCGGTTTCATGAATGTTCGCAGTTTACGAATCTACTATATTTCGTAGGCCGTTTCGGTAATGACCAAAAACTAGAGAACAGCAATCAAAACGCATGGACAGATAGTGATGGCGGTTAAACCAGCGACGCCGCAGGGTCCTGGGACACACACAGCTTGGATATTTATATGACCAGAATGGCGTCGGATCATAGCCGGGGACTTGGAACCCTAGGGTCTCGGGTTCGATTCCCGCAGGACACATATGGTTTGACGCAACATGAAAGTAGTACCGATGCATAGCCTAAGGTACAACACCTCCAGGGTCAAGAGCATATAAAAAAGATTACCGAGGGTCGGATTCTATCTACATATATTTAGATCATGTATTCTCCGGGGGCTGTGAGCCTCGTGGCGTCGTACTATTTATAATTAGGCAGTGTATTATCCGGCTGTGCTCGAGTTACAAAATGTGTCTGGACGTCTCCGAACTTTCGGGAGGTCTTTCGCGTCCCGGAGGCATCACTGGATCGATTTCTTTGCTTCTCTATGGGCAAACTGCAAAAAAAAGTAGATTTTCCGAGCTGTCGCTCAATCTACGACATTTTCACGTCCACGGTAGAACTACTTTTGGCGTAAGGCTTCATGAGACAGAAGACCTCTTAAATGCAAACGTGCAACGGCGGGGATCATGCAGGTGTAGGCGAACACGAATCTGTGGTGCAATATCCACGAGTGGTCACCCAAAGCCGAGTTAATGATGCCACAGAAATTTAGATAACTACGCCTTTTGTTTGCTTTTTCATAATAGTCAATGGCCAATTTCGCATGCCTGCTATAACTACAATAATTATTCCTCATTCACACATTGCTGTGGCCATCTCCAGACCCATCTGACAATAACGCGCTCGACTCTCGATTGTACTCGACTACACCTAGAGAGAGAGATATGGACTGTCATCACAAGGCTAGAAAAAGTGCTAGTACTCAGCGTATTCATGCCAGTTCATCTAGCGGTGTCAGTACGATACATTCAGTACGCGCTCATTGCATTGTTTATAAATATGTTAATGATCTTTTCTTATCCCATATCCACATTTCCACCATAATCTCATTTTGCTTTCCAGAGATCTCACTCGATGGATTGGCATAGTTTCGACACTGTTTTTTACTTCTTCATTCCACATATATCAGATATTGACAGTGATCGTGTGTGCTACAATTATACCCAATCTCTACCAATTGTCCATTTCGAAGGCTAATCAGTCACATCACACGCTCTCGTCAGTTTCAGCTCGCCCTGTCCCAACCGAATCTTAGGCGGAAATCGTTTACAGTTGTGATTTGTGCTTCGGGTGTTCGGTTGCGTGCTCAGAACATTTTCGGCAGAGTGCCCGTGACGCTGAGCTGCTAACCAACACAAACGACCAGCAACATTTAACAGCGTCATCGACTCCTAATTTTTTCCACCCCCAATGAGATGACTGCTGTAGCAGGGACGGCTGTGAGAGACTGATGACTATGAGGGAGGGGCGGTAACTAGCGGGGAAAGATGCATCAGAAAAAATCTGTGAAGCAAACGCAATCTAATGACAAATAGCAAAACAAAAAGGGGCAAATATCGTAATGATGGCCTCGAATGGTCATGCTGACATGCGTTAACAGGCAACAATACTCCCTATTCTGGAGATAGAAACCTGTTCGCATATGCTCAACGCCTGTACACGTTTTGCTGGACGAACGTGGCTTGGGTGAACGCATAGAATAGCCAGTTTATGAATCGTACCGTTGTAGTGTTTTGAAAATAGCTCACCATGCCATTACTCGACTTACAACAAAAGTAGAACCCAAGACAAAGTTCACTACGAAATCGAATGAACACAAATGACAAATGTATCATTCACCTGTAAACGCGTAGTAGTTATTTCACCCGAATTGTATGCTGTATGTGCCGCGCGCGTTCGAGGACAATGATAATCGTAATCGTTTTTGCCCGAAAAGGGAATATTTTTAGATCATCTTCGTATTGCGATGCATGTTTTCCAAGAACAGCTAAGGTATTGGATCGGACCGAGATCTCATGTCTCGTGGTGACGTCTGATCTCAAAACGACGACGACAGAGTGCCACCCTAATCCGTGATCGGATCTCATATAGATATAACTCTATTTCGTCCGTGAGTCCAAAGTTAGACAAATTGCGCCATGGGAGATTTTGGTGAGATGCTTTTAAATGGCAAATCGAGTCACCAGCCCGATACAGCTGAAGGTAGTAGATGAAACACACAATACTATATATACATATATAATATATATATACATATATAATATATATATACATATATAATATATATATACATATATAATATATATATATATATATATATATATATATATATTCCTGTTCAGGTGTTTTCCTTCTTCGTTTGATCGCTGTTGAGTCCAGTCCGTATGCGCCCATCATGGTGAGTGTAGAGGACAGCGACAGCCACTGCGTCAATCTGTACCGAATCCGAGCGTGAACGTCGACACGAGCGGACACACATAAAAATGAATACGCCTGGTAGAGGGCTATAGTGCGTCATCTACATAAGCCGACTCGTAAGGGCAGTGTCTGGCTTATAGCGACTCCAAAGGCCATTTATAGAAGTCGTCTCTATTTTCGTGCTTCGCGTGCGTCAGGTCCGCAAGCCGCCCTCGAAACCCTTTCGGTCGGCTGACTCCACGTGTGATTTCGAAAATGTGAAAACAGTCGTTGCCATCATTATAATTGATCGCGATGCTGAGCAATGATGTGTTCGACTCGTACAAAAATAACACAATGTTCAATTTCATCTAAACAGGACAGCTTCTTTTATCGGGAAGCGTATAGGATTTGCGACGCGATTTGCATCCCATCGATCTCGTATGCCACTTGTTTTTGTCTCACTTTCGAGTCGCGGACGAAACCGAGTCATATGTGAAATCCGATCACGAATTAGGGCGAACTTTTCCCCACGCTCCAGAGGCACTTCGCATCGCCGTCTCAGATTGGACGTCACCACGAAACACGATCTTGGTCCGATCCAAGACCTTAGCTGCTCTTGGAAAACACCCATCGCAAGAGAAAGACGACGATCTAAAAAAAAACTTCTTTCGGGAAGCCGGTTTCGTTCTACACCCTTAGATTTCACCGTGGAGGGGAGAATAAGTTCGCTTATCTTCATTATCGAAGTAGTTCCCTTGTTCCAGCGTTCCACCAGCTTCGTTATGCCCGATTAAGAGGGTTACCGTATTTTTCAAGGAAGGATAGAGGAGGAGGCTTCGTTTTCGAACTCACTCAATGATTTTGAACCTCTCTCTCTCTCTCTATATATATATATATATATATATATATATCTACATATTTTTTTCTCAAAAGATGCACCACAGAAGGACGTAACATAAATCAAATAAATATTATATTCTACGATGATACTGTTGTGGTCTGCCTGTCAAGATTTTTATTCATTGTCGTTTCTTCTAGGTTTTAGCGTTGTCACCTCTGCATCGAAACTACCCCAGCGACTGCGCTCATCTGAGCACCCATTTCCAAGCTACATTCAGTGACGAGCATCCCCCCCCCTCTAACCCTGATCTAAAAAGCGCCAATTTACTCTGTTTTGCTTAGCTAATATGTGCGTCCCTTGCAGGCGCTTCAATTCGAAGTTTTACCTCAAATTGTTCAAAGCGTTCTTCTTAGCACTGACGTCTAACATGATTATGTAAACCAACAAATTGATTTTTTCTCTCGCAAAGGGTGCCACTCCCCGATAGCATATACAGACAAGCGCGATTGAGACGCACGCGTATCGGGACTAATCTGTAAAAATCGACTCAGTATGACGCTATACGTGACAGTTTAACGTCATAATGCACGCCTTGCAAGAACTCGCCCCTGGCGACGTGACAATGAAAAGACGGCAGACCTCACATCGAATAATAATAATAATAACAATAATTGTTGTATGAGAAGGGCCAACACCCCTCCATTGTGCTGTATCACGTTATGGTTCAAGGGGGATGGCCTGTTCGGAGGGCGGTCCGTCGCGCGACGAAACAGAAACCCGTGTCGCGTCTAGCAGAGACTCTCCTTAGTGCCTATTCTACCATAGACACTTATACTCCTATCTGCCGGTGACGCATGGACGTGAGGGCGGCGGCGACGGCGGCAGAGGCGGCGTTGGCCGCGCCGGCAGCGACAACAACAACAGCGGCAGATGATCAAGTAAAATTGTTCGCGCTGGCGACGCGACCATGACGCACGCGTTAGCAGTGCTAACGAACGAGCGGATGGAGAACATACGGTCACGTCTCGGCTGGCTGCGATTGCAGCTCGTTGCAGCGAGCGAACGCCAGTGGCAGCAGCTATCTCGTTACGTGTTGTTTTTTTTCCAGTCAATGTCTTTCTTGCCCGTGAGTCCAGTGTAGTCGGTTTAGCAGGGCCTGCTCGCAGCGCTGCATCGGCCAGACGGCGGACTACTGCCGAACTTCGCATTGCAGTTCGCTCTTCGACTGCGGTGGCGGAACTTCCGCTGTGAGCAGCAGCGGCGCCGCCCGCTGGCTTGCTTGCTGGTCGGTCAGTCGGTCGGCCGGTCGGCCGGTCGAGCTATCCCAAATGGCTAGCGAATTTGTACAAGCTACAGGTATCAATCGACGGACCACCACAATTCGTTCACCGCTTCGCCATGCGGCGTTTTACGTGTTACCAACGATCGCCATTCGTCTAGACGGGACGCATGACAAACAATGGCACAACAAGCGGCCTGCTGCTCGATCTGCACATCTGTTCGGCCAACCGGGGGGCCTCTCAGCTTCGTTCTCGATTGATTGAGACGCCAGCAATGTCTATTGGCCTAGACAATAATACCATTGGTACGTTAAATCGTCCAACGAAACGGTACCGCGCAAACGGCTGGCAGTCAGGGCGGGCCGGAGCAGAACGGTGCCAGGCGCGGACCACGCTGGACAGGGCCATTCGACTCGAGATGTCGGCGGACAACAAGCACACTAGCATGTAGTTGCTGTATTACCCCACCTGGACTTCGCCTTCACTTCACGTCGACGTGCCGACAATCGCCGACTACGCCCTCGGTCGCTTCCTCCAGCATCACCGCAGCAATTAGCATCACCATCAGCAGCTGATCGGCTCTGAACTTCACTAGTTCTCTTCGAATCATCATCATCAACACAATAATCATTGTCATTATCTATAATATTTATTATTGTTATTGTTAAGAGGACAATTAGTTCGTTTTTCTTATCCCGTTTTTTATTACCGCAGCGGCACAGTCTGTCTCCCGAAGTGTCGGCCACAGCGGCAGGTGACGACGAAACCATTAACTAGTAAACCCTCCGAAAAATGGGATGACTCTCTCTCTCTCTCTAATATATATATATATATATATATAGCTGTCGTTTCCACTGTGTGCCGGTCCATCTGACGGTGATCTGGTCGCGGTGATTAGGTTCCTTGAACTTGAAATCATTACAGCTGCTGCAATTTTTGCTCTTCACAGCGCGCCTTTGTCGGCTTCTCAGCGATCAACGATACCAGGACATGACTGCCGACATCGGCCGCGATTATATACATAAATATGTATATATACTATATATGATGTCAGCGTGTCTCTTCGCCGGCGTGGTTCTCTATCCGTCCGAGGCTGTGTGTGTGCGTTATGGGGAGCGTGTGAGGGGCACAGTGTGATGGGTGATGTAAGCTGGGTTAGTCGGTGCGAGTAGCTTCAGCTGTCGTTCTTCTTGCGTCTCATGCGGCTGCTGCTGCTGCCGCTGGTTCTATCGTTGCGCACAGCTTCCGCTGAAGTACTGAGCTGGTTGAGTAGTTGGCTATTGGACGTGTTGGTATTGTTGCTGGTGGTGCTAACGGTGGCCGTCCATCAACACGGGGACTCGTCTCCACTTTGTGCGTTCGTTCGGCAGTCGTCCGTCATCCAATAGGACGGATATCGTCGTGCGCAAACGGGAGACAATTTATATATATATATATATATATATATATATAATCGCGCTTAATTTTCATGTAAAGCTATAGTTGCTGGTCAAGTGGCCGTTACGCTTCCCGGAAGTTCAGATCACGAAAAGAAGTAGAAACACCGGCAACAGCAGCAGCAACAACAATACCAACAAAGACCACAACCCAAGTGATGATCAACAACGTCAACGAAAACAACAATAACACTCGAACAAATGCGAACGAATAAACAACACAAAATTGTGCTGTGGGCTACACAAATCCCCCGCTGGGCCGTGAACTTGGAATTTGACATCTCGTTCGATAGATACGAGGTGCAGCTGTAGCATAAGTCCATCAACTATTGGCTGGGACCATAGACGGGAAGCACAAGGACTATGAATGGACAGGGCAAGGCTTCGGGAAATATCAGCCTTGCGGGTGCTCGAGTTGTCCGCTGCCCCGATCGGCTGATGCTTGAGCTGACTGGCCGAGCAGTTATCCCTGACGATTAGCAATAACGATTTATTGAGAGCTGAATGGCGTCATCCCTGATAGGGTGACTCGCTGCGTGTAGTCGACTCATCGGAACCACGTCGTGACCTCGTCGATCACCGAGTGCGATCACCACATGCGCAGTATACGTGACATTTATCTTCATATAAAGAACTATATCAGCCTGTTGACGCTGTTCCAGCTTAGCGAGATAGAACATTTCCATCCATTGAAGATGTCGAAGCCCAGAACAGAACGCCGACAGGGAGGACACTTGAAGAGTGAAGGTAACCACATGAGTTTGGAATCTGGAGACTGGAGAATCATTTAGTTTTTTTTTTTTTTCGAGCTGACCCTCAGCTGTTCCCCTATTTGACAGGTCTCAGCTCTTAACCTTTAGGTATTACTATGAGGACCTGTCGGGGCACGATCTATAATAGTACACTGTATATACATTCCAGCATATGAATTCTCGAAGAATCACTAGCGAATTAGCGAAAATAGTCTGAGGTCATACCAAGCTGGACGACCACGGGAGTAGCGGCCCGGAATATAACGAACTCCTTAACAATTGGCCATGAATGCTCATTATATAATAAGTGTTATTATAGTGCAGCCCCCCACCGGTGGGCTTGCTTGCTGCTACACCTGCCATCCCTTGATAATATGGCATCAATAACTAAAGCTCTGTGTTGTGAGAGAAAATCTTTTAATATATTTTTCAATTCAAATGCAACTACTGTTTATTTAGGAAGAACGACTGAAATGTCCCAAACAGATTGGATATCTCGTTGAGGTTTGCTCGATTTCCAACCTGGATCACATAATAGAATGGGACATGTGAGTGTCCCAAAATATGTAGGGGCATGCGACGTTTTATAAACGGTACGCGTTGAGTACGCGTACACAAAAAACTTAGGTTAGGCTTGCGTGCCTTTTTGAGTATCCTATATCCCTAGTTAGTTGATCAGGAAATCGTAATCATTCTCGAGAACACTGTTGCTCTTTCTCGGAAACAAACACTCATTATAGTTCTAGTCAAAATTCACCCACACGCCTCCTCTATCGCTGCAGTTTGATTACGTGCGAATTGCCCTGCTGGTAACTGCTGACCCCCACAGGTGACGAAGTCCGCTGACAATGACTCGCCTCAAATCCGTAACACGCACTGACATATTTGTTGATCCGTTTTTGCATGATTAATATATCTAGCACATAATAGATAATTGTATGTGTCCTCTTCTTGTACTACGTATACTACAAACACGCAAAAACACAGCCAGTCACGAACGCGTCAATGCCCGCTCTGTCGAATTAGCACGCTCCCGGCCCTGCGACCCCGTTCAACTACGGAGCTGTCCCCCATACCCATAAGTGGGTGGATGCATATCGAAGCAGTGCTGCTAGACACGGCGGGACCGAGGCCTGCCATGGAACGTAAGCCGAGGGTCAGCTGACGAAGAAGAACAGATACATACGCATATCCCCTACGTACACGTCTTGTACGTCAAACCTATGAGGGCCTGCGGCAGTCAGCCCATCTGTGTGTTTGCCTACCCAAACATTCGGCTGAGCGACCAACTGGCAGACAGACAATCGAGTTGCTCGTCCTTCCGATAGCAGCGAAAAAAAACACACACGATCCTGGCGGTTGCGGTGTTCGTATCCGCTGACAAGGTGCAACACTATCACCGCGCCCCTAATCGCCTTCTTCGTCCTCGTCGTCTCGTAGAATAGCAGCACCACGCTGGCATTAGTTAGCACTGTATCTTTAGTCTGT
This sequence comes from Stratiolaelaps scimitus, assembly GCA_019614645.1. Lineage (NCBI taxonomy): Eukaryota > Metazoa > Arthropoda > Arachnida > Mesostigmata > Laelapidae > Stratiolaelaps > Stratiolaelaps scimitus. Next base: position 104,337 of record JABWDB010000075.1, read on the forward strand.
TTGTCAGCCGACTTCGTCCAAGTATACAATTGTTTGTTAAAAAGATGGCCAAGACAGATAGAGACGCGCGAGATGTTGTTATGTAACAGCTAGATATGACAAGCAGTGCAATTTCACAGTGTTTGCCTACGGGGAGCGGCTGCTGCGAGTGGCAACTTGCGTAACTTAAGTGAACTGTGAAACGACTGACAGTTATAGAAGGGTGGCTGCGAGGGGGGCCGGCTTCGAAAAAGCAAAGTAAGTAAGCGCTTAGGGGAACCTTGTTAGTGGCATCTCCTTGCATCTATTACATCTATCATCTTGAACAAATGTGCTGATTTTTCTCCTGTTTAAGCTTCAACGACTCGAGGAATATCTTCAGGAATGGACTGATTCATATATATATATTCTACACCATAACATATAAATATATATATATGTGTGTGTCTGTAGGCCACTATGAGGCACCGATTAGGCCTGAGGTGGCGAAAACGTGTTCGTGGCGATGTTATAATATTATAAGATTCTATCAGTGAGAATTAGATGTGACTGTACTGTAGATACATATGATATGTGGGTGGGCCCGACTATCCAGACACGTAAGGTGACATATCAAATTTCCCATTGTCTTCTATAACATGTCTGCATTCTTGTCAATGTTCTAAACATAGCTATATATATATATATATATATATATGAATTGATAGTGAGCATAATTAATTGATGACTTTTCAACCTCCTCAAATAGTCCGGAGTTCTCATGCTTCTAATCTTCTTTTTCGCTTTTCGCTTTCCTCAGTTCAGAATGCAATTTCACTGTTGTTACCAATTATGCTGGTATTTGCTCTCCTCTGAATTCTAATGAGAATTGTCTGTGACCAAGGGGCCAGCCTTGCGATAGTCCTAGTTTGCATTCAAGTCTAGATGAAGATTTCTGTTTAAACATTTCACAGTAACCATTTGGCTATTATTATTATTATTATTATGATTGACATATATTTTATTAAACGTTCGGCGGATAGCAGGTTTTGCAGCTGTTATCGTGGCGACAAACAGCTCGAAGACGGAGGCGAATCGTCGGGTTGAACGGAGCGCTGATTTACCACCGCCGTGAGCGAAACGGCAGATCTCGATGTAATTTCCACCGATTTCCACTTGACGCCGAATTCAACTTTGCATTTAGTACAATAGCGATGGTGGTGAAGAGCAAATAGCTGAAGAAGCAACGGGAGAAGTTATCACAAGACGGGCGTCGGACGCAACGAGCCGCTGGAGCTCGCGCAACAACTGTGTGGAGCATCTTCACTTATTAGCCAAGTACCTATTAGCCAAGCATTGAAACAGATTTGAGAGCAAACATATGTCGCTCTCGAATTTGTTACAATACTTGTTACAACTTCGTCGCTCCCGATCGGAATGTGATTCATGGTCGAAGCTATGTGGTAAAAGGTAACGATTTATTGGTTTATTAAAAGAGCTGCAATTTTACAATGCTTAAGCTCTCATATATGGTATACGCCACAACCGCCCATAACTATTGATTGCTTGCTCCGCGCAAGCTTTGGTTCGAGGAAAGTTGTATTTCAGTGGCAGATCCTCACTAATGAGAGCTCATTCGGATGTGAAGTAAACAAGACGGTTGCGGGAGGTCCGGTGAACCCCATAGTAACAGTGAGGGAATGACACCATTACGGACCTCATTCCACCGTGAAGCTCGTGGGAAGAGGTCCTATCACGCTAAGCTTGTAGAGGGTCTGCTGAACTGCTATTCTGTCCGGGCAGTTCAGTTAAATGTTCTGGAAATGTGTACTATCGATCAATATAATCTTTTTTAATTCAATACCACAATAGCCCCATTTTTCAATCAACATTTCACACCTTTATGAAATCACAGCATTAGAATATCGAGCATAATAATAATAATTCACCTGTTCAAGGCATATATCATAATCCGATCTGATACGTCAATATTTGACACCACCTTGTCCATTAATATTATAGGCATTAGTGGGCCACAAGTCATATTATGAATAATTGATTTAATAGTCCCACTCGCTGCGCTCGTAATCTGTACACCCACAGTGATATCTACGCTACCGAGGCTGGTCCCGTGACCAATGATACCTATGTTACCAATTATACTGTTAATAAATATGAAAAACCTGTCAAAAAACAAAGTCCATAGTTTCTACGTAGTGCTTGCTAGTCACACTTGCCTCTCGAGGGATGATGAACCCTACCTCGCAAATAGCCTAACCATTCGTAGAAATCGAATAATCGTACGGATAAAGGAGACACTACGAAGCAACACATTTACTCGTATACAAACAAGGAAACTATCAATCAAAAAATCAATTAATTAGAAAAAAATTAGCTCCACTGCATACATAGACCTGGATCGTCTGCAGCAAAACAGATAACACGAATTTAATTTTATCAACTTCTGCACCGCCGAATACGTCCGAAACAGCAACACTGTTTTATACTGGCTATGTGAACACAGATACTTGTAATGAATTCATGTGACTGCACAACCGCCCATCCGACGCCCCGCTTACGCGCCCCATTTACACGAAGCCCTTGACGGCCCCACAAGACCTTATCCTCCGGACGGACGTGCCCTTTTGGCCATATTATACAATACAATGACATTTATATAGTATACTATAGCCAAAATGGCCATACAAGTAGCGGTTTCGTGTAAAGCGCACGAATTGTCGAACGAGTCGCGCTACCTTCCGGCCGCTATGGTGCCACATTTTATGTTACCCAGATAAATGTAACAACTCGCAACGGTGGCGGCCGTAGAGCCTCGCATAAGGTATATGCTCAACAACATGGGCCGGAGCAACAATGGCGATAATGGCAGGGCAACATAATTGGGTTCGTGAGATCCAAAGCTTTTTCTCTCTCTCTCTCTCGACGAAAGGAAAAAGCTATAAGTGAAATTCGGTGTCACTCTATACGATATTTACCTCCGTATATGTTTGTGCGCGAAGACATATATGAAGAACGCCTTGACCCAACGTCGAACCGCGAGAAGACGACAGCAGAATATCGTTGGACAGATTGCAGAGTTGAATACAATAGTCGTTTATCTGTCAATTCTCTGGAACATCACTGAGCATTAAACCGTAGCATTTTTAGCGTCACTAAGCGCGTTGTAAGGTATTGCGATTATTTTCACAAGGAATATTAACAAGACATTCGTATAATAACTCTTGAAAGACAACCTACGTATCTGCCTGTTTTTTGGCGAACTTGCTGCCCAATTTCGAAATCACCCTGCATATTTACTATAACGCGTATTGATTGATATACCTAGGTGTGCGGGGCTGTTCGAGACCTTATTTATCAAGACGGTAGGCGGTAAAGTGGATCAGAGCGAGAGACAGGGAGACGGACAGGGTAGAAACGGGCGGCGTTGACATAACTCTAGACACACAACCTACACTCGACTATTGTGCTATTGTTCTCAAATAGGCAGGGCCGTAGTTAAATCACAGGGAACTAAAATTCTAGCCGCATCAATATATTCAATATGACAATTAGCCGTCCGGCGCTTCGGAAGATCCACCTGGCGTCTCGAGCCACCACTTCGTCCGTTATCAAATAGTAACGCGTCTGTCAGGAGATATCTGTCAACAAACGAAATCCAAAGAAGACCCTTGATGCAATCAGTTATTGTTGCTGTTGCAGCTGCTGCTATGTTCTTGGCCTTATCAACCCAAGAAGGTGTCATTGTTTTGCAGTTGCTGATTAGTGTTTGTTGTGGTGCGTTTCCATCTGAGTATTCAACTAGTAGCCGAGTCCTCATCGGTAGCCACGGGCGCTTAGATAGCATAGGGTGGCGATCCACCGCGGTTTTCTCCCTCGAACAAAGATCGGGGTCGTCCGCTTGGCCACCTTCAGGCTTTGTCCTTTATCCGTTAGTATTATTGTTGGAATTATGAATGTTGTTCACTGTCGACGTTACCGTATCACGGCACAGCACGACCAGATGCACAGCATAGATATATACGCGCTTATAGGTAGAGCATACTGTAGATTAAGTAATATTGTTCAGTCCTAATGCCAGGACACTCGAAGGTTGAGACGAAAGGTACACCCAGCAAACTAGCAGCTGGCACCCATTTAGCGCATTACGGAGAGAGAAGAGAATGAGTGTACAGGAATAGGCTACGAGTGCCTATGCGATGCCCAAAAAGGCCCTTAATGTAAGAAGGCACTAAGAAAGCGAGAGCGAAGGGTCGTGGAACTTCACTTGGTGACCCAGCACTTGGCGACCTAGGCATATCGAATTCCGCTGTCATGCCTCATCTTCACTCTACTTCGAACCCAAGTGTGTCTTCCTTTGTTAAGAGTCAAGCAACAACCTCGGCTAGAGAGACAAAGCATAGTCAACGAGTATATTCCATAAATTATAACAATTATACCACCATGCTCTATATTCGAAGCGAACGAGCTGGCAGAGGAAACCCGGAGAAATAGTATTTTTTTTCTTCGCGCTGAAAACTTCTCCCACATAACGAACATTGGCTAGGACTCTGCAGGCCAATTCCCGTTAGTGAGCCGCCCGTTTTAGTGGTCGACACAGACAAAATGCTAACGACTTCCCCCCGGGGGGCAAGACGAGGAGCCAATGAATAATCGAGTCGCCATCACCTCCGACAGATTGAATTGCAAATCCGACAAATATAGTCAAGCTACTGATAAGCTGTTAGCAACTAACTATCATGTATAATGTATGAGCATAACGGCAAGATCTACCTTAAAACGAGATCTACCTTACTTTACCTATAGTTACACAACGCGGGTGTTTGATGGCTGCCTTTATTTGTTCGTCATTTGACCGCGAAGAAATTATCAGCTCGGGTAGACACCTCGATAATGGTAGACAACTGTTGGATATTGTTGCAAGTGAAGAATATGTGTAGCCGCTTATCAAGAAACATATTGGGCTGAGAACGATCGATTTAAACAGCTGAGAGCAAAATGTAAATCAGCGATTAAATGCACTCCAGGGTGACCCGGGCGATTGCGTAGCGGTCGTTCCGAGTTGTCGACTCAGAGGTTGTTCCCAATTACTATTTTTCTCGATGAATAATGCGGTGTGGTCCACCTCCTTCGATAGTCCGGGGCTGTTGACATAGTGACACCCTGGCCTACCTAAGGTGTCCTCTGTTACGCTGTAGGGGCACACTGTGTATAACACTATGTCCTATTGTGGATGACTCTGTCGCTACCACATCTGACACAATACGTTCAAGTAGTGCTGATTCAAAGCATTCACCGAACTCGTTCTATGGTACGGGGCTGACGATTTATTGAATTATTGATGTACCAAAAAAAGACACACATGTGATACTGTACTGTTCACAGTGACTGTCGTACGATCAGCACAGAAGATGTTCCTCACATAATTTCTGGGCTATTCAATATCCTGTGTTCGTACACATGCAAACATACTCATTGACCCTTACCCTGAAGCCGACTCGCCAAGCCATGACGCTATTGGGACTACTCACACCCATTTTAATTGTCGATGACGATATATATATATATATATATATAATGTGAATAATAAAGTAATAATTGCGGATATATATGTATATTGCATTCATTACATTCATTGTCCTCGTTCATTACCATGATTACGGAGCAAATAATGATTTTCTGTAACTATGATGATGATGACGACGCCGCCGCCCACTTCTTGAACGAATCGGAACGGAAGCCGCGGAGCCACGCCACTAAGCCCTGCATCCGCCCGTACGCCATTATATATATATATATATATATATATTGATACAATTAATACTGCCACTTTGATACATGCACACAGGGAGGCAGAGTGGCGGATGACGGCTTGCAGATCGAGCCAGTCGATCCTCATCATCGATCGGAACCAGACCCGATAGCAAAGATGACTAAGGAACGCATGATCGATGCCGTTGTCGTTGTTTGAGCCACCATCGTCGACGGCCTCATCTATAACAACATATGATACAAAGGAACGCCCAGGGAAGGGCGTAGAGAAATAACCAACAAAAAAAAAGTCCCAAGAAATTCATCAACAAGGCGAGCGTGCTATTGTCTAGCACTAATGACAGAGACACGCAAGATTAACCATGTGATCAGCCGTGGCAATCGTTCATTATACAACGACGCCGACACCGTTACCTCGGAATAAGGGGATTTGTATAGGGGTTTTGTTGTATGGTGGACGCAGGCGCGCGTTAGAATGCCGGCTAGCTTTGCCGTATTCGTAGGCAGAAGCCAAATCGGTCTCGAATCATCGACACAGTGCATGATGCAACCGACCGAGTGAGCCTCTATGTGCAAGCCCTGTCTTGGATGAATATACCGATTGGAGAAAAATCTATGGGTGAATTCACTAGTTATGTGTCATACGTACCGGCTGGCTGCATATACAACAGTATTATTGTGCTGTCTAGATACAGGTAACTCGACATGGCCGAACAGGCAAATTGACAATTGGGGGTGTTGTCGTTGTTCGTGTGTGGATATGTTCCAAGTCCATCATCCAGCACTTGCTCATATGCAGCTCCTTTCAACGACTCTTCTTAGTTAGTTAGCAGAGTCGAGTCGTAAAACGGGTTGCCGTCTATGGGGAGATCTCATGTTGAACGTGGAACCGAAATCAGTATCGAGTCCTCGGTCGATAGTTGCCATCTAGGTTCTCACGGGATGCTCAAATGCGGCCATCGATAAGCGCAAGACACAGGCCTTTTGATTGGGGTCCGCTCCTCTGGCACAGGATGATGCCGACCTCGTGTCACTCGAGGCACCGACGGACGATATGGGTCGTCAACCGATATCTTGGCTACGTGCTAAAATCAATTTACGCCCCTCGTCATGGATATCTTAAGGCCACGCACCGACGGGCAGAGAGGTCACGTATATTACGTCATATTGTGCATTGGAACAATAAGCGTCTTTCAAGAACAACACTACTCCACGCGGCCCGGCGCTTTCACAATTTGAGGTAGGTCACTTTGCGGAACTTGTCAATGGGGGGAAAACCACGCCCGTTATTAGTTCCGTTAATGATGACTCTCAACGATGGCCGCTCGGTCCACGCGTAATGAGCGCGTAAGCAGACAGCACCAGGTCAACCAACCACCACCGGTAACATAGTCTAAGATGGTGGCGATTAAAGGGCCTACCAACAAATGCTTTTCATTACAGGACTTCGTGCCGGCTGCTGTCTGTGAAATGACTCCAGTCTAGTCGTGGGTGCATGGATACAATCATTCGAATTCTATTAAAAATAATTCAATAGCTAGAGTTCCCACGTTTTAGTTTAGTTATTCTGTTTACCTTACGCCCGAAGTCCAACCCACCCCCGTGGGTTCTTCCTAATGAAATCGAAGTTTCAGTACACCGAGTCGCTAGTTTCTATGCCCGCACCAGTGATTCAGTACATGATGATGATTATTATTATTATAATTATTGTTACTATTATAATATATGACCAGGCCTATTATCGATATATCAAATTCAATCGACTAAGTCGATCGAAGAATGTTGTCCGGAACAATCCTAGATAACAACGTCAAATCACCGACGAGCAGCGGTTATTGAAAATTGCTACCACAAACTAAACTGCACCTACCCACACACGCATGTACACCAAAGGCAGACGACTTATAATAACAGCAAAGAAATGCTGGATAATCACCCATGGAATCGGTATAGCAGCAGAAGCACCAGCGCTGGCAGCGAATTACGAAAAACGTAATGAAGATTTTTCGTCAGCAGCCTCCCGCCAGAGCCACTGGCGGCGGCATCGACTTGCACCTATTTTTGCCGAAAATTTTTCACTGTTGTTGAAAACGAACGATGCAATCAGCGACATGGACAGAGTAATAGAGCCCGTCTCGACCCATCCCATAATGTGTACTCGAGCAGCGAAGGCAGGAACCACCGTTGGGCCACGGGTGCAGCAGCTGGCGTTGCTGCTACTGTGTGCGAAGCGCAATGTGCCTCATCGCCGAAGCTGTCCATGCTCTGTCATTGTTGCTGTTGCTGCTGCTGCAGCAGCTGCTGCTGCCGTTCGCGTCGGCGATCTAGCCAAAATGAGCAGGGCCAGACGTGCGATTTCATAATCCGATGCAAACGCCGCAAAAAGATGGACCAGCCAAGCCCAGCCGGGTGGACCGACGGGCCACTTTGGTTTGCTCGGCTCGGCGTTGCTTTGCACGCGAACACATCCGTAGTGCAGCTGTTGCCATTCCTACTGCGATTGCTCTTGCGGCCGATTCTTCGCTCACTGTGGAGGCGGCGGCGGTGGTCGGATGCGGCGGCCGCGGCGGCGGCAGCACCAGTAGCATATCCACCGCAGGCGCGAAATTTTCGACCAAAAGTCCACGAACAGATAGAAACTGTCCGACAGAGTGACGTCACGAACAGGTGGCCACAGCTGCCGCTGTTGCCGCTACAACAGCAGCATTTGCTATTCGTGCATAGGAGCGAGTGATGCGGAGACCTACGCGGGCTAGTTCCACGCGGGCTGGCGGACAGACACCGAGCAGCAACCAAAACACCTCACCACTTACGCACATGGACGCCAAACACGCACGCACACACACAGCGAAGAACGTTGCCACTGAAGAGCATTGGGGCACCAACAGCAAGTGAAGATGAAAAGTATTGTTGAAAAAAACTATACATCTAATGACAGCGACAGCGGCCGCGCGGCCGACGGATACGCGGACACAGACAGACAGACAGATGACCAACCGGGATGCCGTCTGCAGCATATATAATATAAATAATCATATTGTATTATATCTGCTGGTTGGCCCTTGCTGTGGAGCTATGTATATTGTGGTAGAAGTCGCAGCAGAAGCGGCGCTGGTCCTGGTGGTAGGGACGATAAGAGAAATGATATTAGCCGCTGAAATAATATCTATTTATGTAACGTGTGTGTGTGCGTGTGACACACTTGCAGGGGGTTAATTATTATTTCTATTTTTTTTGTGTGTTTTGCAGATTAGAAACTTCTCCTAGTAGTAGTAAAGGCGACCACTATTTTTAACAGATGTAAACAAGGTCTAACATTCACCGATACAGACTCTCACGGGCATACGGGCCATGAAATGTTGATGGCAGAGTTAATTATTAATGATATTTGTAGAAGGGACGGTGGCGAGGAAGACGAGGCGACGCCGGGGTTAAGCATTGCGTCTTGTGGCGCTTGATCCTTTACGACGGATTAAGAAGCGCATGTTTTAAAATGGGGCCAGCGTTTGAGATGGCGATTGACTAATATTCATTGGATGAGTTCCTCGAATAAAAATCACGATGCAATAATGAAGTGAAGACGCAATCGAGGGTCGCCATCTTTCCAGGTCGACTTTTATTGTTCAGGTCCAACTTGGGGCCTATCCTAGGTACGCAGAATCGCCTGTCAATTGATTTTTTTTTTCGAGCTGACCCTCAGCTGTTCCCCTATGTAACAGGCCTCAGTTCTTAACCTTTTAGGTATTACTATGAAGAGCCTATCAATTTATATCTGGAGCTTTCTGACACAAAGGTAGGGTTCGATGCACATGCAAAATAATAATCGGAAGACAACGAGGGAGAGTTTTGGCCGATAATGCAGTAGAAGATTTTAGTTTAGAGAATAAGTAACTACTCTAGCAGTACCTAGACGTTAGACCAGCATCGTACGCCACAGTAGTCGTAGGAGACCAAGGCACCCGGCAATAGAACACTAGTCGGAGCAGTACACACCTTCCCCAGAGATCGCGATAATGCCATGCGTAAAGCCGGCTCTAGGAAAGAGATAGACATTCAGCAGGGGATGGTGCTCTTAGCAGGCAGAGGCGTTTTATCATCCACGTCAACCCCCCTACACTGGATCGGGGCCCACTTTAATGGAGAGTGGAAGGTGTCTCTGGTGGTGTCCGTGCGTTCCTCCTCTCAAAAAAAAGACCAGCGTCCTACGATCTTCTCGCGACGAACCATAAATGTTTCTTTACCATTTTCATGTAAATATTTTATTTGAATGGAAAATAGTTTTAATGAGGACAAATATCTCCAAAAACACCTATATCTATATATATATTTATATATATATATATGTATAGGTGTTTTTGGACATATTTGTTCTCATTTAAACGATTTTCCATTATATATATATGTACGAAACGGTATATCCATGAGCGTAGCCCGCGTTACTCGACTAGCATTAACCATCTCATTTTTTTGGTTGGATTTCGTTAGATTTCGTTAGATAGTAGGCATTTGTGATACTCCTCCCCGTCGGTGCGAGCAAAAGCTAGAAAACTATAATTTATTGCTTCGGACGGTGACAGACGGCCTCCCGAGGCCCAAGAGATCACTAACGCCCTGCTGGTGCTTTATGAATAACACGGTACGAAGCCTATGTAGGTCTCCTGTCGCTGGAGCTGACTCGACGGTTGGTGGCATCCGCAACCGGCTTCCCGCTCGAGTCCTGTCCAGGACGGAAAATCTTGTTGACATTAGTCCCGTGTTCTCCCAACCTGCGTGTCTTCCCTATGTGCCCCGGTGTGCCAGCGGCTTGCCGTTGTCCGTGATCCTCTCCGTTGGGAAATCGCACGGCGACTGCTCGGCGAGCTCTTCCTGTGGAAAGGTAGCTCCATAGCGGAAAGACGGTAGATCTATGGCATATATATATATATATATATATATGATAATAGTGATAGTTTTACTAGATAATTTGAAGTATATTTACAAACATTCTCAGTAAACACTGAGGGCATTCGTCGTCTACGTACAAAACGAAAAATCAGCTCTTCCATTTACTCATATCTATGTTTGTTTGAGGGTAAGTTTCTCACTCACAGACTGCCTGCATACGGGCCAACGGTGTAGCTGCCGTGCACAGGCAGTCCGTGACCATGACGTGCGTAGCGGCAGCCATTAGGGAAATTTCCACATCAAAGTGCGATGTTGTCACCGTGAAAATGTCGTAGTCCTGATGGAGATGTCGAGCGACATGCAAATTAATTTGCGGGGCTATCTCAAGACGCGAGTGCTTCGGCGTTCCTCTAATGAACGAGGTGAACCGGACGTTATTCCCGCTTCACTGGATTCCACATCAATCGCAATTGCCTGATATATTCCATTCGTGATCGTTGCATGAATATCGCTACTGTGTGACGGGGCACGACGACGGTGGAAGGCGAGTTTTGGAAGTAGGTACTTATTCATCTCGCAAAGATCATTTTCCGTGTCTCGCAAATCATTTCCTCCGATCGGAAACGACGCCGCCGCCGCCAGAGCATCACCTAGCAGTGAAGACATCAGTGGAAATAAACGCATTTGCGGGAGCTCTTCACGTCGAAACAGAGGCGGCACAAATTCACAAGCTTGTTTTGGGACTCTCGTGAGGTTCGGTTCGATCAAACTTGCAAGTTGGTAATCTGAGTAATTCTCATCAAAGGCGTACTCAAACTTCCCTTCGCGTGGGTTTGTTGCCGAGCGTCGAAGTTGCACGCTTATGCTTCAGTACGGTGCAGCGATGGTATACGTCAAAGGTTCGATCGTCGGCAGTGGCTGCAGTGCTGACGGTGACGTTCTGTGCGCAACTTTGGCAAAATAGACATTTTGTGGCGATTAGCATTGTCGCCACAAGTTGTACATATAATAATTCGTTTTTCGCTTTGCATAACAATTAGGTGATATGAATGTAGAAGATTTATATTGACCCTGTCTCGATCAGCTCTTCTAAACTATTATAGCTTGCCCATCGAGGCTATGCAGAGCAAACAGTGAGGTAACTCAATGAAGCGGTATTAATTATTATTTATTATTATTAGATAATAATAATATTCTTCTTTAACCCCAACAACTAATATGTTCGAGGTTGCTACGTGAGTGTGTATGAACGGCGATTGGCCACTGTAGCTACGTTGGGACGCTGCTCGTGTTCGCAATGGAGGAAGGCTGGCTTCAAATCTCCAATTGCCTCTTGCGAGATTTTGGCAATAGACGATAAACGGTCATCACTCCACCAATATTGTGACTAGTGTCCGACTCACTTGCGAACCCATAGACCCCACCAAAGGCGAGGGCTCTGCCCAATCCTTAGGACTTGGAAATTGCTGGCCTTTACGAATGGCTTCAAGGGGTATCGCTCTCCATACCTCGCTCATTGCCACAAGTTCGCCACCTCAGCCGGTCAGTGCATTATAGCCGGGAACGCCCTAATCGAACCGTAATGCTCTACGGATAAGTAACGAAAACGTCTAAAATAGCAACACTGCAAAGCTTCTAATGGGAGGGTTGATGGGAGCCCCTCGGTAGCCCAAATCGGGGAGGCACAACTTGCGGCAGGGTTCGGGGCGTCCCCTCTTAATCCGCCTGTCCTCCGGCAAGTGGATTAGACTCGCCCCGCAGACGGCTCCTCGGAAGAGCATCAGAGGAAAGGACAGGCAGTTTTTCAGCTCAGCGGATTATAGCAGCCATTTTTGGACGAGCGACGATATTAGACAGCTTCCTAACATTTTGCTGCAGTGAAGAACGGTGCTAGTATTTTACCGTTGTCAGAGTCCCGCTTTGTTTAGTCGAGAGGTCACGATCGATTTGCGCAAGTCAGTCAGTACGCTGGTAGTGAGTTGCCTTCACCCAACGGGAGCAGGAACAAGACATCTCTGATGGAACTTTTCTGGGATGGCGGGCGCTGTGGTGCAAAAAATGTTGATACAATGTTTCTGAATTGGAGGTGGAGAAGCAACTCGGGGAGTTCGGCGGCTTCGCTGAGTCTTGGACATTCTTGGCCAAAGTTGGAAAGAAATGCTAGTTTCTCGGAACGACCTTGAAAAGACTGGATGTTTTCAAATCTTTTCTGGACCCTCCCTGTTACTCACGGACCATTCATCGCAGGTTGTCGTTGCCAGCATTGCTGTATATCGGCTGAGCATTTACCAACAGACTAGCTGATAGCATCGTGAAAGCTAGATACGGATAACGGGTACTTGCGTCGAGCCCTTATATTAATAACGATAACAATTAGTAACAGTCCGAATACCATCAAAGCACTACATAATCATTTGCTGTTGGCCGCATTTCCATTCTAAAGGTAGAGTTGACATCATTTTGAAACGGTTGTACATATATATATATATATATTTATATATTCCCATTGTCTCTCCCAGCTAGACGCTCCCTGCCATTGCTTCTCCGCTATTCATCATAGGCTATATATCATACATCCAAGATTTCCAGCAGTGCGACCCTTTCCAATATTATCTTCTTTTTTACAGTACGCACGCACACACATGGACACTGTTCAAGGGTTTGCGCGCTGGATTGTTTGTTGTTCTTCGTCCTCCTTCGTCTACAGCCATTTGGTATTTTTTCTCATTGATTCTTTACACGAAATCACCTTTCGCTTCCCTCATCGAAGTCGTTCACCCCTGTCAGTCAGCCGTCGGAGCGTCCACCAGCAGATCACAGGACAGCCAACGCCCACACCGCCGCTATGCATCGGTCATCTACTTCAGTGTTGCTCGATTTGCGATGTCTATCCATTGATCTGTTGGCCATCGCCAGCCCGCACCCGCTGGCTCAATCGCTTGACTTCAACGAACTGCCCCACTTCAGCCGAACGAAGCTTCACCCTCTTCCCCGATCCCGCTGCCGTCGCGGCCGTCGCCGCCGTCGCCGAGTCGCACTTTTAAATTTGTCGACTTTTTTTGTTCTTGTACCAACCTTCGACTCCTCGTTGTGTTCGCCGGTTCCCCAGCAACACTTGGCATATCGCGGACAAACCCGTGCGCGCATGCGCTGCTCACCACCGGCAGGAGTAACGTCGCCAGCGACAACAATGGTGGACGCCAGCGAAGTGTTGGAGTGACAATTTATTTGTCATTGGCTTGGGTGGGATTTTCGCCGCCGCGGCCAACCCTAGTAAGTGGTCGCGTTTGGCAACACGGCGAACAAACCTGCTTGACCAATGAAAGCCTGATATTAGTGCACGTACCATGTGCGCTGTGCGCTTGTGTCGACGGCGAGTGACTTCGAACAAATGTCCCATATTTAGCGGTTTTGTCTCCAGCCAGACAGCCGGCCAATAGTCACCTTTGATACCTTCGTTGAAGGGATCGACTGCGCTGCCGCCGCCGTCGTCGCCTTCGCGACAATGTTCGCTCGCCGCTCGCAGGCGAAACGCTTCCAGCCAACTGACGTTTCTGCCGCGCGAATCCCTTGCGCGATAGCGTCACCACCGCGAGAAGTGTGTCCTTTTCATGTGTTCAGTTTTTCTTTGTTTTCCTTCTTTTCATTGTTGTTGCTGTTTGCCTCTGTTGTTACCCGCTGGCAGGCGGGGGTCAATGGAGGGCGCGGAGAGAAAGCGATTGTTGCAACATACGCCGAGAGATGAAAATCAATAGAAAAGACACAGAGAGAGAGAAAGAGAAGTCCCCGCCAATCGGGCTATTTGTTGGCGTCACCCATAACGCCCGATGTGAATTATGTGAAAATGTATTGAATAATAACTGGCTGGAGTCGGGCTGACTCCCTGCCCTGACGGATCCGAGCTAATCCTCGTACCTCCACCGCAAGTGACTATAATTAATCTATACTTAGAGATTATAGGGTGTATGATTACTCTGACGTAAATACAGATATGTAATCATAATATAGCATAAGGAAGTACGGTCTCTCTCTCTCTCTCACACTCATTAGGATCGCAACGCAGTGACACTCGGGATGCAGGATCAGCAAGAGACTCTGTGCAGTATATTTAACTGATATATTGATGTTTGCCTTGAATTTCTCCTAATGTCACTTGATGGTCACGTCCCGGCGGACATCACTATATAGGGGGCATATACATTGGCCTAGCTAGGAGTTGCTGGTCGTTAAGGACCTCACTCATGGTCGTCACCCTTCATGGCTTCCTGCTTACTCGAGCATAACGCAGTATGTAGGTAAACGTTTACGCGGTTGAATAATGTGATTCATTATGACAGATTCGGACACTCGAGGTGTGCGGTCTATTTGAGCGAGTTTTTGTTCATATTGTCGCATTGACTCCCATAAAAACGTCATAATCGCTCTCAAGAGTTCTACTGGCCACAATAGCTCCAGAAAATAATGGCTCGTTGTAATAATCGTCGATCTTTCTGACTTCTCAAGATTTTCGTTGCTCAGAGAACTGCGCACCGCTATGTTGACGACAGTCACATTTAACACAATCAGCAAAAAGGTACACTGGTCGAAATAACGATCTTATCATATGCCCAGTCACGAAAAGCTCCACGCCCACTAAGCCCACTACCACCTGTAGAATTTGCAGTTTTTGTTCATCGCTTATCAAGCTGATTTTTGCTACCCTCAACGGAATCGATTTGCATATTGGTATTATCTGCAAAAAATGAATTAAATTTGTCTATGCCACTAGTTGTGCGCCTTCTAGTTGTTCGTTGATTTGAAAATAGTTCCCTACGAAGAAATTTAGTACAAGATGAAACAAGCAGTTTTCTCGTGCTACGAGCAATGTTATTGTGACCCACTCAATGGGCCCAGCTCCAGCTTGACGTCATTATAGGATATTACACTACAGAACAGCTAGATAAAATAGATTATGGACATCGATATTTATGGTACAGTGTATTATTATTGACGCTAGCCTTTATGCAATATGCTTCACTCTTGTACTCGCCGGAATCTCTGTTTCGTAACCACAAAGAATAGGAAAAGCAGGTCATTCATAATAGCGTTCTGTCCCCATGAGCTCTGTTTTCCTTGAGAAACAAATAAATATAAATGTTCCTTCCGTGACCAGTTCGTTGCTATATGTTCTTATCTATACAAAGCCTCGTATGTATCCATATGAGCTTACTGTTTAGCACGTGCCACGCTGAAAGAGGCGCAATTTGCGTGCGCGCTGTCCTAATACGCATTAACGCTACCGTGTCTCGGTTGCAGGTAGCCTTCCGCATGCACTCTGATAGCGTCTGATGATCTCCTCAAGCCTTCGCCAGGAGTAGCTAATTAGTGAGTGATGCTGGACATTGGTCTCACGCCACGGTGACGATGATGATAACGATGCCATCACATCGAGCAGGATCTGGGGCCTGACTTCCGATCTGAGGCGGCCGTAGACGTCGCAGGACCGAGATAGGTCCATAAATTTGTTAACGTTATCGCTCCTTCGTCTTTGGCCGCGCCTAGGATCGCGATACCTTTGGTCCACCGGCGTCATCGAAGGTGGACAACGTTTTCTGTCCTGTGCCGTTCGGCCACGGGTTGCTATAGTTGTTCGCTGCTGAGAAACAACGTACCAGCGGGTGAAGGACAATCGCGATGAGTCATTGTAATGACATTTAGATACTAATCTTGCGTACAGCAGAAACGCGGTAAACTACCAGCAAAAGGTACGACGATATGCTCGATGGATACGAACAAATAGTACTGTGGCGTCAAGGCTCTTCCATTTATTGGGTCGTGCAAATTTTGTTGCTTTTGTTCGTTTGAAAACAACAGCAGCGCTTCAGGATGTTCGAAGTGGTGTTGGGGTGCATCGACTGGAAGCATTGTGATGCATTTAAGAGACGCCAAATGTGTGAATCGTGCCATGATCTGGGTGGGGCGCCTGTTGACTGATGGTCACCTGCGACAGCGTGTAGATGCATGCGGAAATTTGCTGATCGACACAAACACGGAGCACCACTTTGCGAAGACATTTTTGATAACGGAAGATTGTTTACAATGATGTAAAGCGCAAGAGATCCTGGGGATCAAAAGGCGAAAGTTGTAGCCAAGGGCGGACTTTATCCGAAAAAAGTGATGCTCTGGATTCGGTGGGATTATAAAAGGCTGCTGTACAAGGATCTGTTGGACCGTTTGAGAGAAGCAATCGCTCTAAAACGCCCAGAACTGGCAAAGCGACGAGACGAGACTTTTCTCTTTCATCTTTCCGCACTCATGAAAAATTGTTGGAGTTTTCCCGGAACTTTTTCCCCCCACTCGCTGTACAGCCTTACTTTGCACCTTCAGACGTTTCATCTTCTTCGCCTCAAAATTCCCTCAATAGCCAACACTTTCAAGATATGCCGTCATCAAAATTCACCTTTCTCAGTTATTTGCTCAAAGACCAAGAAAGCCTTCTGGGAGAAGGGGGGGACACTGTCGATCTACCCAATCGTTGGGCAGAGGTGATTCAAAAAAGTGGAGAGAATACATCATTGAATACGTTTTCCTAAGCATCCAGAAAAGCAGGCTTCTTATTTTAGGCAAAAAATTGCACAAACCTTTGTCGCCGACCCAATAGAACAGATGCGCCCAGGTTGCTACGCAGAGCGGAGAATTGTCCGGCATTTGAATCGCGGAAACGGTGCGGCGCGCCTGCGGGTAAACTTCGCCGTTAACGATCGAACAGAAGGAGAACTGTAAAGCATGAAGATATGCCCAGGCCTTACAAACAACTGTTGGAGTCTACACCATAGTCATCAAAATGGTCATACCCAATGCACCATAATGTGGTGTATGTATTGGAGATGACCGAGGTACGTGGGAACTCGAACGAACACCGAAACTAAGAAGAGTCGGAATAACCAGTCGTGTCATAGTTTCGTATTATTATTATTATTATTATTATATTATTATTATTATTATTATTATACTAGACTTGGAATTGTCTAAGACAACAAATCGGAAAGCAACTTGCTTTCGCAACATAAAGACAATGAATTGCAATAGACGACCCAATCTAATACTTCGCAAGAAACGAGTCGCTATACTTTTGACAAATAAATATGCTACTCTTTGCTGGTTTATCAAAATTTGCTTTCTTCGCCTACAACAACAAAATGTGTTCTGATGCTCAACCAAAACATTGTCTCAATAATATGCGAGCACTGGAATGGTCCACATTGACCCCGTCGCATAACATCATTACAGCTGTTATTCATATAGCGCCGCATGCTTCCTTCCCAAGCAACGGTGATTTTCAGCGATCGCAGTTCACAAGAGATCCCTCCATCTCGTTCAATCTGAGTCGAGTCCGAGTGTCAACTTGTCGCTCTCCCTGCAATTGAACGTAATTAGTGCAAGCGAATAGTATTAAATATAGATCCGCAGGCTCATCAAAGGGTGATTGTAGCTTCTTGATATAAAGTCACAAACATTAGATACAGAAGGGAACGTTTACGAGAAAAAAAATATAGCGTCAAGTTTATAAGGAGAAACAGCTGCTGTGAACACGCTGCGTTTACATGTACATCAACACGCCTCTGCCAGTTGCTGTCGAATCGACAATAGAAACAGTGACGCAACCTTCATATATATTCCACTTTATCTGAGAATAGAACTTATGGGTGGGCGTCCCCATTTCAACACGCGGCCATTTCTGTCATTTCTTATGGCCATTTAAGTATCGTTGTTTATTAGGGATTGCAGCATTTTCTACTCTGTATTATTCTATAACCTGACAAATCGGCCAGGAACCTCACAGTGGCTAGACTCTGAAGGTGGGCGCTACTTTTAGATAATAGACAATTTCATTGGAATATTACAACTGAGCTAGTACTTGACAAATTACTACTACTACTATTATGATTATGATTATTACTATATTTAGTTTTTGGAATCTAAATCACACCCTTCAGTGAGCCTCGTGCCCATGATGAGAAATAGAAGAACATGTCTCCTGATCTTTGTGATACGTCATGGGCGGCGGTCCGTGTAAAATACGTCAGTTAACCGTTGCCACAAACGGGGGACATCACACCATCTCTCATTGCATTGCGTGATACAAAAAATATAGAAAGCCGCTGAGAGGGCGTCAGCTTGTCGAGTAACTTTTTGTCTCGTAGACACAGATGTAACTCATTGTCGCGTTACAGTAGTGTGTTCAGATGTTAGATTCTGTTGCAATATCATATGCGTATTGCTGATCGTTTGCTCATTGGAACGAAGGTGGATTCGCCCGCAACTGGGTGTTGATCAGGACGTCACTGACTGATTGAAGATCGGGTTCAATACAATTTGTTGTAGCGTGAGATGCATTGAATGAACTCTCCGCTCCCCTTTAGTGAATGTCGACTAAGTGTCAAGTCGCTTGAGCTAGACGTGGATCTCGAGTTGGAGCGACACCAATGATTGTGAGCATCATCCGGAATCTAATAAAGCCGACTATATTCTGAGGCCCGTCCCTCATATATTATCGCAAGCTCTTATGACGATTCTGAGGAAGTTTCCGCTAAATACGAACGCAATCGGGACGACGTCGTTTGGTGGCGTCGGCTTTCGAGTGAACGAATTTCAGAGGCGGCCAGTGTCAGCGTTCCAGTCACCGAATATATAACGAATATTGCTATCCTTCTGCTAAGTAATACAGTGGTGTGCTCAGTTCGAAAGCGGGGTGGATGCGAAATTGCTGTTTTTTGTAAGTACGGTGCAAAGCGTTTATGAGTTATGTCTGTAAGACTTCCACTCGCTTGCTGCGGGCTGACAGACATTTAGCATGGTGATGCGATACGGATAAGCACCGAAAAATATCTACCGTGAGAAGGGCTGGGGGGCCTATAGCTGCAAACAAAAATATCGACCATGTTCATAGAGCCCATCGACCGCAGCACTCAGTAAGGGTGAGGTAAATGTTTACTGATTTATTAAAGGAGCTGCAATTTATACAATGCTTAAGTTCACTTATATTTCACGTCGCGGAACTCGAACTGCGCCCTCCGGCTTTTCTCCAGCTGGGGACCAAGCCGTGCGAAGGAGGCCACCACGACGACCAGCCCTTTTCGATCAGTAGAACACAGGCAGTTGCCGCGGGCGTGGTCTGGAGGCCAATCATCGCATCATTTTGATACATTTCCATAGGAAACTCGAACAGTGTGGCCCACCCCACTGATTCAAATCTCAGCATCGGCGGAGGGCAACGAAACAAAAAATTGTTGTCGCCGAGGGGGCCATTCTCGCGGACGGCGCTAGCATCCGCAGACCGGATGTGCGACTAATGGTCGTGCAATGGATGACCTGATCGTGCAGTGATGTAAATACATAGGTATTGCATACAGATATTATCTAACAACCCGTCGTTCGGGGCCGTTCGTGAAAACGCGGATGATTGCCTCGGCAATATTCGACGTACCTTGTTACACACGCCTACCGTTCCCGACGCATGCACCTTGAGCCCTGTTCTTCTGCGTTTGGCGGCGCTTTTCTGTTCCGGATCTTGTTTACAGCGGGCAGATATTATAATGAAACTGTCCTGGGCGGCGCTGATCGCTATACCAATCGCGAATTACAATTAGCTGCCCCGATTGGTAAATGATCCCTGATAGGCGGCGTTGTTTTTCAGCGAGCCAGCTCGCGAGACAGAAAGCAACTTTTGTACTTTTCTGTAAGCATACAATTAATTTTGTTTTATGCATATTAGTTAGTCATAACAGATTGAAATGATGAGGTAATAAACGAATCCATAGATGTCCATTCGAATGGTAAGAAAGGAAATAGCTTCAGTTAGCGCAATGCGCAAGGACTCGTCTATGCGCGCTCGATGTGCGTACGAAATAGGGGTCAGCGAGTCGAAGTCGATTTCGTTCGGTTCAGTGGCACACCGCTCAGTTAGCTCAGAGATCAGATCAGAGATCTGCTTTCGGCACGTCGGAATCGCAGAACAACAGTGCTGCGTATTTTACACGTTTCAACTAATTTGTCGCAATTAGTTCATTACTACGTCACCATAGCTAAACCAATCAAATGGTGCGCTCTCGTCGGCGTGCCTCCTGTTCCATGAGCTGAATGAGTCTGATAAGGGGCCGAAGGACGAGTCAGGTAACAGTGTCTAGCGGTGCTAACTCGTGGCCAAATGTATATGTGAATGTGTCTCGGATTGACTCTGCACGTAACTCGGGGGACGTAACGGGGACAATGTGGGCATCTTGCCACCATGTTAATGCAATCGCCGTGATCATGTGAATGGCATATAGAGTGATACATTGGCATCATCCGTACGCAAGGGGATAGCCTTAATGAAATGAAGGCAGCGATGTACATTTGCCCGAAACGATGTTCATTCAAGCCGATGTATTTTTACAACCGTAAAGCTGATACTGATGGTGATTTGTTGACCACAAGAGTAAATTCTCCAGGCAGATTCTCAGCCTCAAACATTTCACTTGGTCGACGGTACAACTGCTTTCGGCAGACGGCTTCCTAAGACGGTCTTTCTCTTTTACATGCACATGTGCAACACGGGTGGGCATCGAAGCTGTGTGAGCGCGTACTTATCTCCGCCGATTGCAAGGCGCATACGAATGCACCACCATACCACCGAACTCGACGGTCATAACAGCACATAGCGTGCAGGCAAGGTCGGTGGTCGATTCTACCGGGTAGATGGTATTTCATAAGAGGTAGTTAGTTGAAGACTCGCGCTTCGCAATCCTATAAACGTATGAATGCAACGTACTTGTCAGATGGCCAACCTTGTCTTTTTTTTTCAATACAGTATTCTCATCGGTGGTTAATGCAGACTCAGCGACGCCGAATGACCGTACGAGTGCTCCAGCCAAATGAAATTGCCAACGCCTGACAGAAGCTACAGCGACGGCAACAGTGGTAGTTACTATCGAAATCGGTAACATTTTTCCACGGACAATTCTAGTGTGGCAACGTTGATTTTTGCCGAGGCCCCAAAAGCAGATGCCAATTCTTTGATCGATAAGACCAGTGAAATGGTTAAATATTGTACAAAGTCAGTCGGAAGTAATCACACACAGGGCGGCAATTTCGTGGCGGAAAGCTACGTAAAGTTTTCACAATATTCGCCGTGTCCTCCACGGCCATACGCTTTTTACGTTCTCTCACACTCGGCGTTAGCTGGTCAATCTTCGGGCCTCACCGATGCAGTGTGGTTCCGCTGTTCATTTGGCGACCAATTTCCGTCCGTTTGCGCAGCTCGTTTTTTTCTGCTGGAACAAACGCAGTGCTTTACGTACTGCGATGTCATTCAGTCAAATTTCGCGAGCGACGCGGTAATAGTTAACGGTAGTAACGCGGCCTAACTCGCGTGTGCCGTCACTGTGTGTCGTCGTGCGAGTTCTGGGCGTATTCGTGTCCACTCGAATTTCCGTTCAGTTCGCACACCGCCTATTGTCGTATAGCAGAGTATAGCAGCGAACAATAGCCGCTGGGTTTGCCATTTGAAAAAGTAGAAATAAAACTCTGCAAGTGCTATCGATCGATTCTGTTCGAGGTCGCTGACTAGATCATGACAGAGACTCAATGCTTATTTTTTGTTATTATTATTATTATTATTATTATTATTATATTATTATTATTATGAGAGGACGCGTGCAAGCCACGCAACGTGCGCTAGTTCTCGCTCGATGTCTCCGCACAATGTCCCCGTATACGTAACTACAAAAAAAGTTGGTTCCACTGAACGCTACTGCAGGTGATATAACACGAGATATATTCGCTCGTGGTATTTCAAGGCCTCGCTCATCGTTTTTAGGTCTTGCAGAATGTAAACTAAGAGAAAATGACTCCAATCCATCAATAGATGAGCGTCGGTATTGTTCCGAAATTCAAAAATACACCAAAATAAAATGGTCTTCATTGAAGCAACACCAGCAGCAGATGCATGAGCTGAAATGACCGTCTACCTTGCGGTCGGACGGAACATTCCAACATCTGTAATCGATCAAATGGACAGCGCGAAATAGCCACACACACACACCGAGGCTGACAATCACCAACGGGAAAGGTGAGGCACATTTCGTTGTATTGAAAATGCGAACGGTTGACACTTCTGACTGACGTTGATAGTACTGCCTCGCCCGGCTCCATCACCGATATCCATCAGCAGCGTGAATAGCTCCGGTCTCAACGTCAAATCAACTCATTGCTTTGCTGTCAATGACCGATCTCCGATATGGACACGTCCACTCCAATCGTGGAACACATGATACCACCGCTTCTGCAGAAGACAGCCCATCGTTGTAGGTATCACCAGATGGACAAAAATCAATCACACAAAACGTGCCGTCACATTTAACATAACGATAGCGTCAGCAGTTATCGTATAGGGATCACACGACGTCGACATTTTATGACAGTGCCCATAGGCGCATATATTATTGACACAGGTTGGCCGCTCGATTTCGAAGCTGGTTGTACTTTCGAAGCATCTGGTGAAGCCTCCTGTGTATCTGGGTTTCTACCGATCCTCGACATGGATCTTTCCAGCTCAACGAGCGACTGACATCAGGGACAGATGCGAGAGTTGTGGGTGGACGAAGCTCAAGTGTTCCTATGCGTTTCTTATGCTCTTGACATTTTGCTCATCGTGGTCGTGTCGCTATTATATCCACTGATCCTCCAACTTTCAGCGTGCCTCTCCATCGAAGGCTGATCCGATCCTTAAGGGGATCGCGACCCGGGAAGATTGGGTCGAATCAATTTGCTGAGCATTTTGCCTCCTGAAAGAAAACGATAATTTTGAGCTGACGATTTTAATAAATACGTTAAAGATTACGAAAATATTGTAATAGGGAACTTGGTCAAAATAAACATCTACAACAAGGCTACCATTATTACTATTATTATTGTTATTATTATCAAATGTATTCTAACCATAAAAAATTGTTACAAAACATTCGTTAGACTGCTTCGTGTTCAACTGTATGTGTTCCAACGCTATCATTATAACAATGGCATTTGATCGCTACGTCGAACAATGAGGTGTACGCTAAGTGTAGTTCTCAAGTCTCAGTCGGTGAACTACATATATATATATATATATGTAAATTTCAGTTCAAAATGAAGACCTCCTCTCTCCATCCGCTAACAAAAGTCACCATATACACAAATCAATATTATCCCGGTGTTCTGCGTACAGAGCAACTGCAACTGTTTGCATTTCTATTCAAAAGGTACAACCTGTAGCTTGCTAATGGGTAAACGCGTACCCGGAGACGGAGCTCGAATACTAGTACCTATTCGGTACAGAATTAATGCCTCTATTTCAAGATGGCCTTATTTATTGCGTCTATGTTGGAGTGTAGGACACCCAGAATGAACTGAATAAGCATTAAGGCTAACTGATTCGTGTCCTAATTCGGCATTCTTCTTCGACGAATAGGCAGAGAATATGTTTTGTTGACTGATGCCCGCCTGTATTTCTATTATAACCCAAAAGCTTGTCTCCACTTTACAGCAGCATGAACGTTACATGAACGAGCAATGTTGCCGAATAACAATGCGTTACTCGTTGTGTTTCAGTTAGATAGATATAATCGCCGGCCACGTTTCGTCGATATTCGATTAGCGCGGACTCGGTTGATAGCAGAATGACATTTCATAGACCATTCATTTGGGTGCTATCTTATCAATAACGGGCGATACGGCTACTGAGAAAAATAGTATCAGGCACTGAGCACCGATACACGAGCTAAACCAAGCCAGAGAACAGGGTATATAATTATTTTTCTAGAATGAAAAAGCAATACGAAATTATCCCGCTAACGCCTGGCGCGAGCCCCCCGGTCGATTTAACGTTAAATCCTTCGGCCGAGTAAATTTCTCGGGGGAGGGATCTCAGCCTTAAACATTTTGCGTCAACGGTAAAACCGCTTTCGGCCTGAGAGGGGGAGAGAGAGAGAGATGGAGGTTCAACGGGAAAAGGGTGTGCTGGCTGTAATATCTATATATTTTATTATATATAATAGTTAGCGAATTGTCAATAAGAAAACGAGAAAATGTTGCTGTCATAGTGGCTTCGTAATACGTATTCCTTAAAAGGCCAATGTGCAACTATCGGGATCAAATCCGTGTTTCCTCTAACAGTTCGGCCTAGATGGTTAGTGTCGTCGGAGAAATCGCCACGAACGAAGACAGGGATACAATGAAAGAACACAGTGGTAGATGTTGATCGAATCGAAGCCAGAGCCGGGGTCATCATGAAGAAAGGCTGAAAGAGGCCTCGATGGCAAATCAGCTTGTGCGGTCCTGCACGCGCACGAAAAAGCGTCCACGCATGAACGGGTCCTGGCCAACCGCACTTCTTCCAAGAAAATATATCAATAAATAAACAAATAAACAAATCAACCGTGTGTTTGGATGAGCGAGCTGGATACCGGTTGTTTGCGCCTCTCGCTACACGGCACAATGTGTTTATTCATGTGCGCAGCATGTGGAAAATTATTTTCGTATTTAAGTAAATGAGCATCAATTAGGTCGATTCAAGCAAAGCCGCCGGGTTTTTAAAACGCCGTCTGCAGTGATAGCTGTGTGGTTTTCAAAACAAAACTACGTATAGGCTCACACGTATGTTGAAGCCTTGTGGATTGATCTAGAGGCGAGTTTCGACTAGTGGATTTTAGCAATTAATATTTAAACATTAATTTACTTCAAAAAACAATGATGGTTTACGAAATTCGGCGTTGTGCTACACGAGAGCGTTGGCCTAATTTAGTTGGTTTTGGTAAAGTTGTTAGGCCTGTTTGCGAGAAGCGTACGGGGACGGTAGTGCCTTGAACACTGCCCCCTGCCCTCATTCGCAAATCACACAAAACTGTTGTACTCTATGGGCTGGCACATCGCAAAGTGCCGATCCTCGGGTGGGGAAGTTTCTAGGTATATCGGTGCCTCGCGAATTAAGCTGGAACATAGAGATTTCGGCGTTGTTTTTTTTTGTTGCGAGCATAACTTACGCTATTATCCTAAGACGAAAGCGGCCCCGAAACCGACGCTCACGATTGATGAGACATAGGTCAAATCGCAGTCCAATATGAACCAGCGTCGATAAAAATATTCGTAGCCAGCTGAAAGATCTGAGTCAAAGGTTTGTGCACAGATTCTCGGCAACAAAATGATGCTGACTATGGCCATCAATTTTGACGGAATCGACTTCTATCGGCTTCTAGCCGCGAAAACCTCTGTTACCAGAAGGGATTTGCATAAAAACAAACTCAAGTAGTGCAATACCCGTGACACTGAAGTCATCGACGAAGCACCGCCATACGTATAACAACAGTCCAATATTTTTCGCAGTTCAGATATTAGCAACAACATTGGCGAACTTGCTAGTGTCGCTGAAAGCTAAAGTTTAGCATAGCCACGGTCCGGCCGATTGGGATGGGCCTAACTTATAGCTCGAGAAGGGCTAATAAAGAATTCAATGGCCTTTTGACTGACGCCTGGGTCGCGCGAGGTCTGCAGCAGCTCTGGCTAGTTACTCACATCCCCGGCGTTTGATTGCTGTTCTGCAACTCAACCCGCAACTGCAAACGGGACTTGACGCTTATCTCGACAATATGAGCGCAACTAGTTCGCAACCGAGCAGGGGAAACCCACACGTCGTGCATTGGCATGATGTCAACTAGGAGCTTGATTATTTATTCACAAATCCAACCCGAGGTTGGACCGCGGACCCGTTGGCTGGGCGCTCTGGAGCCCTTGGCAACAGATACCATACGAGCGTGTGTGTGACCGCAGCTGAAACCATGCCATGGTCTAAGTTGACGTCGGAGCCTAGAGGAGAACAGACCATATTACTATACCAACTTGGTCAGTACAGCAGCGTACATGACTGCTTAGAAACCGTGACCAACTCGAAAGGTTAGCACTCGGCTACAGACGCCTGCAGTAGTGATTATTGTTTTAATTATTAAAATAATGATATACAGTTAAAAAAAATCCATTAGAATCCCAATTTCATAGACAATGGGCGAATACTTTTTGAAACCCTTTTTCGCCGCCGATGTCACTTTATGCCGGCTCGATTCAATCGGGTAGTGAGCAATGGTTTGGGAACCGCCCGCTCTAGTCTCTTGGTATGATACATTGATCGCATCGGGTACCGCTCGGATTATTTTCACTCCGAGCTGATTAGAACAGAATGACCTGTGCGTGCATTTGAGTTCACGGTTCACAATTTGACCACTGGACACCGTCACCAGTCATATGCTTATGGGATTTGCTTTACAATGACAAGGTTGGCCTCAGAGCGTTGTGGATTGTTCTTCCGAAATTTCTCACAGTAATGTTGCCATTACTACGGATACGAGGTATGTTCCGTGGCGAGTCTGATAGGAGAAGCTGGTGCTGGCCCGCCAGCTGCAAACAAACCAAAGTTCACTAACTTTTTTTCAACCTAAAACGCAGGGAAGCACGTAGAGCTGGAATCAGTCGGCAACAACCGGTTGATGCTATTCGATTGATGGGTGACCGCTGCTGACATAGGCTACACGCACATCTAGCGTTGCGGCTGTTGTCTTGAAACTGAGTCGGTCGGCGTAGCAATGTGTTAACAACGACAACAGATTCGATTGTCTTTCCTGCTGAGAGTGTTAAATCTCGCGAGTGGTGGCGAGTGATGAGAGGTTCATCGGACCGAGCGATCGGCAGCTATCGCTGACGGAAATATCTACATGTGGGACGGAACTTCTCATCCGTTGTGTCATCGAAAAGTGATCAAAATCGAAAACGCCTCTTATGAGCACGACAACAGACGACAACGGCAACAGCGGCAGCAGCAGCAACAACGATGACGTCGACGACGACAAATCTACTCGTACTGCTTATTGCCGCTATGGACCTTCTATTGCTGACCGCAAAGCGCCACATGTCCCATGGTATGGTCGCCCTTCCAGTGGAATCATGTCACGAGCACATGTGATGCGCTGGTGGCCCGACACAAGCCGCGTTACTGCGATACGCTCCTCATTCATATATCTTCATATACTTTAAAGCTGTTTATCCGAAACAATTCGACAATCCGCAGACGTCTTGAAATAACTCGCCAGGCGAGAGTGTGCACCATTACGACGTGACGATTTACAGCTAAGCCTACCCTTAACGTGCTAATACCACTTGATACCTCGGCTCTGCAAGATGTCGTTCCTGAGATATATATATATATATCTAGACAGAACGGTCGACGACTGACGTATGACATGATGCTGTCACCAAATACGCTGCAAATATGTCCATATATGTATATATATATATATATATATATATATATGTATGTCGCGTAGAATTGAAAGGCAGCAGCAGCTGCTGCTGCTGCTGGATCCGACGATGGTATAGAGCCTTCATTCAGCCCAGGCAAACGATTACCTCCGCAGCTGCTCAAAGGCAGCTGGCACTTGCACCAATCTGTCGCCGGAGCGCTTTGACCTGTTCACTTCCGTCATCACAGCGACCGGGGTGGGGGGGGGGAGGTAGTGCAATGTTCAGCTGACTGTTTTTAAGAAGGTTGCGGCGTTCGGTGAACGCTTCGGTCAGCCCTGCTAGTCTGAGCTTAGTAAGTCATACGGCTGATGGTGGTGGTGTTTTTTTTTCGTTTTTGGCGATCCTTTACTGCGTTCTTCTATTTAGGATTCTAAATATAGTTCTAGTGTCTATTCGCTATGGGTACATCGGGTAGAAGCTTGTAGAGACCGCTCAGGAGCGGAATACAGTTGTTGCTGTGGCAGGCGGTGGTAACGCGTTTGCTGTTGCTATATCTAGTAGTATCAATTGTTGTTGCAGCTAGAATAGCAGCAGTGGCCAGTCCGCGGTCCTACGAATTAGAAGGGATCTCGGCCACTTTTTATGCAGACAGAGCAGAGGCAAAGAAAGAAAGAGAGAGACGGAGGGAGGGAGGTAGATTGTGAGGCGTAATTTGTACTTAGAAATCTGATGCAGTTCTGAAAAGAAAAACGAGGGAAACACAAGCGTTGCGCCTACACAGGATTGGCGAATCGTTCGTTGCGGAACTAGCGGCTCGTTGAAGTAAGCGGTCGTTACCGAAATCTAGATGGGCTTGGCGCGCGGCATTGTCCCGCCGAACTGATCATTTCAGCTGGAGCGATCGTAAATTTGAACGACTCCGGTATCAAATGAGCGTTCTACTGGTCGCCATCTTGCAAACATAATCGTTTCGACAGGACTAGTCAGTCAAGGGGGTCGCCACCAATGTGAAATTTCGAATATGGATAGACATGTATATGTGTAGTATTTGCCTGGCATGACTGTGTTGGCCGATTTGAATTCGTGCATTCGCATGCAATTCCCTCTCGGTATTCTGTCTCAAAATCGGGCCATCTACTGAGCCACTTACCGGGTGCTATCTGCCGCCTGCCATTATTACACATTGCGTACTGCTCAAGAGGGGATTCGCCGAATATCATATATGTGCTAGAAAGTTGTGTGCGGACAGCTCGTTGAACTTCTTCGTTGAGGCGGACAGGGGACTCTACCGACTCATTTATTGTTCTGTGGACTGCCGAAGACACCTTCTGAACATTCTACAAGTACAGACTACTGATATATCATACAATGGATAGATTGAACATTGACATGACGGGGTGATGGCCACCCCGGGCCATTAACCCATCGATCGATGCCCTGACCCGTTGACGCTGCTCGCTCGAATTGTTACTGAAAATGAAAACCACGTGATCGCGAATCTAACAAGTTCTAGCCGGCCACTTTCAGTTAGCTGGATTTCTCGCCCGCCCCGTGTGGGTTGCTTGAGCCTCACCTCTGAGCCCAACACTCTGCAAACGCTCGGCTTCCTTCGCGATGCACACGATCCTCTGACTCTAACCACACAGGGCATGTGTAGTCGGCCAAAGCCCATATATGTACATTAAACAGCGGAAACGGAACAGTTGTCCCAAAGGAAAACCACGCTGTGCACTTCGCACGCTGTGTGCAAAGTACAGCGTGTGGTGTTAGGAAGGCCTCGGTCCCATCTTGTAGCGTTGCTTCAGGTACTTCACTGTCAGCCGAGTAGGCTTATGTGAGGGCAAGTATAGTGTTAGCCACGAGTAGGGATTATTCATTTTTGACACTCTAGTCTTTACACGCACATAGACGTAGCTCGATTCCTACGCTCGTACATATTATAGATTTCTGGCGCGAACGAATCGGGTTGAAAGCGATCGCACATCTTTTTTTTTTAATTATCACGGCGACCTATGCAAGTGTATATGTATGTATGTATTTTTTGTATTTGTTTGCATTGCATCACATCTTCAAGGTCCACACTGCAGGACTACATAAATATTAGAAATTTCATCATCAAATGGAATACATTATCATCATTCACCCCACAGTTATGCTTCATCAACAGGTGGCGGTGTGCGGTCTGCTTTATAGCATATCACGACTAGCCACGATGCTCGATCTACCACCACTGGCGGCAGGTCGTTTCGTTGCTGCTGCTGCTGTTGGTGGTGGTGGTGATGCTGCTGCTGGCGGACGACATGCGATGGGTAAACCATCTTAATTCTCCTCCCCATCCTCTTCTGGTGGCTCGCCACGATGGCGAACCTCATTGGCCGCTTTGTTTTTTGTTGCCAGCTCCTGCCTCCGCCGTGTTCGTGAGCGAGAGAAGAAAAAAATCACGAGGTAACGAACATGAAGGGTCCCCTACCAAGGACAATTAATTAGTGTAATATTGTGAAGACCACGACAGCGGCGACGGCGGCGGTGACGGCGGCAACGACAGCAGCAGTAACAACAACAACAGCAACACCAACAGCAGCAGAAAAAACAACAACAAACCGCTCAAAGAGATGTTAGACGGATGATGATGTAACTAGTATTCAGTAGACCGACGTGCACAGTGGCTAAATCACGGACGCGCGTTTGTCAGGCCTCTTCGTCCGCTGCCATCTCCCCCCGCCCCCTCCGAATCTGGTGCCTCTAGTTGGTAAGCTACGCGGCCGACCAACCGCTGGCCTACGTGGCCTGTGATGCGTCAAGCGGCTGACTGCCGCGACCGGCGATGACGGTTGCAAGGGTCACCCAGTTTTTACGGCGGCAGAAGAAGCCGCGTGGTAGAAGAGAAAATCCAGGTTAATTCTCAGCGTTCCTAAAGCCCCGACCCCGCAGAGCCCCAGCAACGAACGCCCCCCACCCCCGACTGGGCCGCGTCAAATCTTTGTGGTATATGCCGGTACGACATTGGATCGATGTTTACCATCGCTCGTCATCCGCCGCTCGGATTAGACGACCACCGCGGTGTGTAGGCTTGTTCAGCCCTGCCGACTGGAGGAGGGCCGGCCGCCACCGCCGCCGCCAGTAGAGCCAAGTCGTCAAGCCGAGCAATTGGCAGGCGTCCGTCGGCGCGGCGATGTTCGAACCGATCGCGAGGGGGCGATCGGTTGAACCGCCATCGAGAACTGACTCAAAAATAGAAAAACCTGTTAACAGTCGTTATTCATGTCGCCAAACTGGATGCGTGGTGTGCGCCCATTGATTTACCCACTTGAAGGTTGGTTGACTCGGCTACTCTGCCAGCGGATACACTTGAACGTTGCGGTCGCTGGGGCCGCCGATGTTGTGGCAGTCGTTGCCTCTGCCGCGATGAAAACTGTTCCGCGTGTGGACACCAGACGTCCAGGACGGACCGCCGATGACTGGCCTCCGGTGGGACGAGACGCCGAGAAATTATACACCGTCCATGAGCGGCTTGCTACAACCGATGAAGTAGCGAACGAATTTTATGCCCCTTTATTATTCAACCGCTATTTGTATATATATATATATATATATATATATATGTATATCCTTATATGCATTATAGTAGCAATGTATTGGAAATGGAAATTTTAGTCTCGTTTGACCGCTGTGCCACTTGCCTAGATGGCCTACAGGGCCAAGCAGCCGATTATGTAATATGGGACCTACGGGTGAACAACTTGTGGACAAGACGATTGGTCGTGACTGTTGCGATTTGCCAGAAATAAAGAGGTGTCTGTGTGTGTGCTTTTTAAGGAAAATACCTCTGGTGTTCGTCTGTGAGCCTGTCTATGGGCAGAGTCTATATACTGCTTATTGAGGTTGAATATGTGTCCACATAGACGTTAAACGTATATATATAACAATTTAGCGATGTATATGGCCAATCATCAATGGATGCACGGTCGGATGGACGCCGTTCGATTCGCTGACTAGTTGAACAGCGAGGAAATAACTAGATTGCATTCAATAATATCGGAATAAAATCTGCCAATAACTAGATAGAATACAAGCCTAAGTAAGATGTTTTAATTTTATTAAGGACACGTGTGTCTTTAACAAATCTGTAATAAATGTTAATATGTACCACAAGTGTTGGACCGATCCGCTGGGTGGTCCCGAGTAACCCTTGTACCGGGATACAGATCGTACTCGAAGTCATATTTGCACGCACTGTGCTTACACGAAGTAGAACTATTCAGTTTTCGCTTATCTCAAGCCGAATGTCGCCATTCGGAGTCGTAGAGATCACGCCGAAAAATATATATCGTGAAATAATGGTATCGTTCGCCAACTCGTAGTCTGAACGAAAACCTACACTAAAAGGGGTGTTTGAATCGATACTAAAAAAAAACCATTGATCCATTGATGGCATGCGCTGTCGAATCCAGAAACTAAGAAAAGTCGACGAGTCTAACTTGCAGTGTTGCACGGCCGGGCACGTAGCAATCCTTTTAAGATTTCATTCTACCTCATATATATATATATATAGTATGGCTTAGCGGCGCAAAAAGAGGCTTACCTTGCTGCAAACGCAATGTTCGTGTTTTGTTACCCTTCCGAAACGGCTAGGCTATAAACGATCGTCAAAACATGAGATCCGGAGAATCGGCGAACTCGGACAGTTAACAACACGAATAGCTAGGACTGTGAAAACGTGTAACCATGACATTGGAAAAAGAGCCGAGTTACACTTCCCTCGGTGGCTCAGTCGCACGATAACGCTTACCGAGTACAGGCAAGTCCGGTGGTGCCAAATATTGTCCCGCTGTACGTCGCCATAAATTGTAAGGGATACCTGCTCGGATCGGGTTGATAGCAAGCGAACCCCCCTCGCCGAAGAGGATAAGATCCCGTTGAAGCAGAGTGTACTATCCAGCTGCCACCAGTTTGCTTAAAAAATGGAACAAAATTAAAGTTGAGCCCACATTAAACATCCTTGGTATCCAGGCGCACTGCTGAAGGTTTTGTGAGTGGCAGAATCTGCACAGCATGGTAACGCTGCCTACGGCGAGTAACATCGGGAAGCAAGCGTCATGTTCGGCCGGGCTATTGTGTTGATGCATAGGTCCGTCGTGAAAATTCCGAGTGAATTTGAAACGCGGAATATTTACTGAACAGGCGATTCAAAATATATAGAAAATATATAAATTGATTTCGTAACATTGTGCGTCTTAATGTATATTTACATATATATACCATAACCAGTGACGTAGTTGGGGACAGTTGGGTGTCAAGCCCAGTCCGTCATGGCCACCCTCGAGGGAGGTGGCGGCGGTCTCGGTGAAATCAACTAAATATGTCTCATTCTGTTCAACGACTTTCTGCCAATCTCTGCACGATCTTCATCATCTCGATTTCATCGCAGTCCCGATCAGATCTATGGGCAAAAAACTCATTCAACGTCTTTCTGAGCATGTCCAGGAAACTGAAGGTTCGATTATTCAAACTGTCCCGTGGTGCCCGAAACAATCGACAGTCTGCAGGTGCAAGGTCCGAGCTATATATATATGCACCAAAACATCCCACCCAAGCCTCAACAATTGTTGCCGGTTTCATTAAGGAAACGTATGATTAGCTTCGTCGTGGTGGAGTACAACGCACTTTCTCTCCGCCAATCCGGGCTGCTCCTGAGCGATAACTCGCTTCAGTAAAAAAGCGAAATGTATCAAAAGTAAAACACGTTTTTTATGTTCAAAATACAATTCAACGTAGTCGCCCGTACCGGATCTCGATGGTTATGATCTTGAAATGTCAGCACAAAGGTCCATACAGCGATTATAGGACTTGATGGTAGCGAATTTTTGTTGAACACCGCGTTGGAAACGCTTGCGATGGTGAGTCGCTTTTTGGGCGTCGTCTGCCGGGTCACATGTGTCACTGCCGCAATTGAGATGTCCGCGCACTCTGAGAGAGATGCACTGATCCATCTATAAAAGTCTCCGAATCAATTGGAGTTGAATTGAAGATAAAACGAATATATACATATATATATATATATTCACAGTGAAGATTAATCGACAGTCCACTGGGTCGACCCGCAGATCTAATGGTTGCACAGCTGCACACAGATGAATTATCGGGTTGGTCAGCGAAGCGGTGGCCGAAAAAGCGGATCAGGGGGTCTTCTCGACGATTTGGCAAAACAAAATTGTATGATTTTGAATCACTTCGCATAAGGAAAAATATATCTAGGGAAACATCCATAAACTAGCATTGCCTACTGTCTACTGTACCTACCTAAGAGAATCTAATAATTAAGATTCCTGCTAAGGTTTCTTAACATAGGCAAGCAAATATTATATATAGGAAATGAAAGCAGAAATTTCTGGTGAGAAAACCAGCCAACAAAGACATACTTAATTCTATTCAACCAAATATTGCCAACTGAATTAAGTAACATAGAGAATATTAAAAGAACTGAAAGAGAGAGGGGAGGGGGGTAACTGACTGGGAGGCTTAGGAGTCACTAAGTAAGGTTAGACGACCTATCGTCCACTAGCCTAGGAGGCTTAACCTTCACTAACTGAATTGAGGACAAACGCAGGCAACGTCGACCGTACGACTTCTTACTCGACTTGAATCTACTCACAGACTAAATTTAGCCCGGAAACGTGGGATAAACCGCTAGTTAGCTGATAATTAGCTGATCGTCAGATAGATATTATAGCTGGTAGTCAGCGGTAGCTGATATCAAAACAATGAACCTTCTCGCAACGCGCCAAAACTCAAATTACAATTGAGCAATATGTAACAAGACTATTGGAAGTCCGTCCGCATGTGAAGTTCTGTGTTCTAGTATAGAGCCGAGGCTAATTTTGACAGCTAGCTAACGGGGCGGAACACAATGCCGCTGAGCGGTTCGTTGTCGTCGACTTGGTATCGCGATCAAAACCCAACGCTGACGACTATGTGGGAAAGCGTTGGGAGAAAAACCCCTTTTTCGAACAAAAATCCCACGTAAACGCCGCACACTGGACCACCAAAGGCAATGTGAGAGCTTCGTCGAACCTCAAGCGTGATCGCGTCCACTCGGCGTTTTGGGGCCCCGTCTCAAGGAGCAATATTACTCGAATGTCGCATGATACTCCAGCAGGCCCGTCGAGCGGTGCTACACTATGAGGTCCTATGTATAGTTAGAATAGCTTATTCGCCGGATGGACTTGGTGAGTATATAAAATGTATATAGATTCTTCACTTAGCTGGCCAAGTATTGTGTGCTTTGTTAGGCTTAAACAAAGACGCACGATTAATTCAGCTGTTTTTGGGTTTTCCACTGGTTGTCGTCTGATGAATGCGTGTCGGTCGGTGAACGTTTGGTCTGATTAGACGGACATAATTAATACTAACGTCGGGTTTCACGTAACCAAAGCGACGAGTTGTCGCAGTTGGGTCTACGGCGTCGTTTAATCGAGACTCGTTATTTGATCGCGATATATCGTGACTTGTTACTAGTTAGTTAATTAGTTGCCACCAGAACTGATTGGGTCGTTTTGTTCCTTTGTTTTCATTTCACGGGACACACTCGTAGTCGCCTACAGCTCGTACGAACTAATGATATAATCATTATGTTAATTCGCCAGGTGGAAAAGTTCATGCCAAATGTGGATGCCAAACGAATCCACAGATAACGCAGGTATATACATACAACGTTAGTAACAGATCCCATACGAATAGTGATCATTCAGCGCCGCTCCCTTCCAGCCTACGAGGTATTCAATAGCGGCTTCTGTAATAATAGGGAGCGGCGACGTCATTCGCCGCCGCTGCCACGGCCGCCACCGTGATCTCGTTTCGTTGTCAACCCTCATGAGGGTCTATGGCTGTTAAAGTTGCCGTTGTGCTCGCCTTCTCACAGCTCTGTTACGAAGCTCGCGAGTCGACGATATCAGGTGAAGTTTGCGTATGAATTGCTCGCTTCGCCG
Organism: Stratiolaelaps scimitus; assembly: GCA_019614645.1. Taxonomy (NCBI): domain Eukaryota; kingdom Metazoa; phylum Arthropoda; class Arachnida; order Mesostigmata; family Laelapidae; genus Stratiolaelaps; species Stratiolaelaps scimitus. The sequence goes on from JABWDB010000075.1 coordinate 140,234, forward strand.
GTACAGGTTTATGATGCTGAAGTTCGGTATCTTTTTTGTGTTCGCAGCAACCTTACGGTGGGTATCATCATCGTTATCCTCCGCTCTCCACCCTCTCCCTCCCCGTGGGCCCGACCAACGGCTCTCCAACCCCTCCCCAGCAAATTCTGTGTTCACCATTCGATAAGCCAATAGTTCTGAGCAGCAAACAGCGCCCGCCGTGTGCGACGACACGGTCGCATCAAACGAGGCAAAGCGCTCGGCAATCCGCTGAGACTTCGTGTTGTGCCGCTTATCTGCGATGAAGCATGACGCCACGTGAATCATATGAATTGTATCATGGTTCCAAGTCGATCGCATCAATTTACCCTAAGCAATGTTCCTTAGCACTGCGTTTTAACCAGTTCTATCTGACACTGCCGCCCCGTCGGTTCAGCAGTTCGGTTCGGGCCTCGTGACGAGCGGCGATCAAACCCCGGGATAGTTCGGCCGGTTCCACGTCGAGACCTTCACGTCAGCCAGCGGCAGCACACCGCTGATATTGCGTGACACAATCCGAATAATTCTATACGACGGTGACGCATCCGAAACAACAACGCCAGCCAGGCGTTGTTCACGTTGTTCGACCGGGTCGCCGCGACTCGATGTGTGTGTGCGTGTGGGCGTGAATGCATATGTGTTCACGTGGTAGCGTCCACAGCCACAAAAGTGCCGCGATGCTCGTTCCGTCGCTAACCGGCAGATGCGGCAAGGGACCGCGGCTAAGTCGGGCTCGACCACCACCCCCGACTACGCGCTGACCATTCGCGATGCATGTCTAATACATGGCACTCCAGTAGCTTGCATTGTCTATTTTGCTTGCCGTGCGATCGACTCCCTACTGTGCGGGTGGATTCGGCGTTTGTCATTCAGAAAGTGCCCCACCAACGATTCAGAAGGCAGCAGGATCGCTCTGTGAATAGTTTCGCCAGCACGCACTGGCAGCGTTGCGCGGAATTCAACAGCATCGCCGACGAATCTAGCTAATCAGCGGTTGCACTAGAGACATCTATGAATCGATGGTACGTGCGGCGCGGATGGCCTACGCGTGAGTTATGTGCGGGCCGATCTCTTCAGCCGTGGTTCTGTCCTTCTCTGTCTAGGCGAATCGCGCCTTTGTCCTTCTCTAGGTGTTGGTAAAGGCGCACTGCGCCTGACTCATCATTGCAGCGTGCATCTCTCATGCATGCAATATGCTCGCTAGTACAGTGTTCAAAGCAACAGCCACTGCTACACCAACAACAACAACACCAGCAGCAACAATATCGTACATGGTGCAGCATCTTCGACGCCGGCACAAATACGACCAGCGGCAGCTAGGGCGATAGAAGTAGCCACATCAACAACGGCAGCTACAAAAGGCGTGAGAGAGAGAGGAAAGAATGGGTTATGTGTACATGGCGGCCACTTGGGACTAAATTGAATTCACAACACTTGAACACTCGCAGCGAGTTGGACCCACCAGCCAGGAGATACTGATAGACCGTCATGTAGAAATAATCATGTTATATAGAAGCCAGCCATAGGGTTCGCCACTCTAGTGGATATGGGCGACGACTACAGTTCACGCGAGGGCCGTTGTTGTTATTGTCACTTACCACAGTTACTTTGTTCTTATGCATAGATAGACAGGCAGCGACTAGCCTATGCCGGTATGTACATAGGCGCTCTCGCATCCAAGCTGTCGCCTGACACCTTGACTCTGGGATCGGTGCACGAATGCCGCCCGCTGAATTCGTTTAAGTACACCACCATTAGATATCTGGGAGCAGTGGAACAGTGTCACTATTGAGAAGGCGCGCGATAACTGAAATCGCGCTAGGTGAAGAACGTGGCCGTTACCAACATTTTGTCAAACGTGTTAGATTAGCGGACGAACGTTCGCGAGGCGCAACCGAACCGAACGGACTTTCTGGAGAGATGCGGGCGTTTGCCGTGGTGGAGCGCTAGGTCACAAGCGAACGAAATGAAGCCAAATGAAATGGAATCACAGCAGCAGGCGCCCCACCAGCGATTCAGTCAAGTCGCGTTTTTCGTTTAACACCTCTAGATACGCATAGCACCGTTCAGCAGGGCTGTTTCTTCGTTGACGATCGCACACAGAGCGATCCTGTGCAAGAGGAGGCATTCTGTCGGCCACCCCACTGCGAGAACAGATTGCATGGGGTCTACTTTTCGGTGGGGTCGCGCGTGCTTACGGCGAGCACCTATCATTGTAAAGTACGGGACACAAGTGTGCGGTCGGCGTCGCTCGACAATATAATAGCGAGCTGTATGGTGTTCCATGGTTTGCGTTACAGCGTTGTCTGTATCCACTGTCGTAAGCGTGTGTAAGCGTATAATGTTCATGTGTAAGCATAATGTAGGTGAAGAAACAGGAATCGGCAAGAAATGTCCCGATTTGTGTCTGTGCCTGTGGTGTTTCTTGAAGCTTGTCCATTCATTGACAAAGTTCGAATGTATATCACATTGAATCATACACCGCCGATACGGGCGCACGCCACTGTTTCGGCCGTCGGTATCTGCCAATGGACGACCGGGGGGGGGGGGCGGGCGGTCGGCAAACCTAAGGGGTCCCAATGAATCTTGCATTACATAAGATGCTAGATGTGACAAACAGGCTAGCGCTGGCTGTCTAGCCTCCACTAAGAAAGAACGAGCAGCAATTAAATGGCCTTTATTCGCTTGTATTATATAATATCTCAAGTGCTCATTCCCGTAGACACTAATTTGGATTATCTAGATATAATGCATGCTGATAGGTAGGCGATAATGAGTGTTGTACCGTGTTAAGTAGCGGGATGGGCACGCTTACGATGCCGTTTCGAAATGAAGCGTTATGAAGGCCGATAGGTAATGCAATTAGCAGTGATCGTCTCGTCCCATTGTATTGAAGTCAATTTCGAAGAACGCTATAGCCATAGGTTTTTTCCACAAAATCGAATGGCCGAAACACAATAGCACCTTTTCTCTGGACACTAACACCGTTCTAGTGCCGAATGTGCATCACAATTCCATATGGCACGTTGAATTTGACACAGTCCGCTATCTCTTTTATCAGTACACAACAATCTAATTGTAGTGGCGGAAAAATTGCTGGCCCGGAAATGGAGCGGTTTCACAGAACTTCTACCGCTCTATCATACGACACACGGAGTACAATTTATTCGCTAGCCTTCGCAGAGCATTCAAAGTTATCCACTGGTTATTATTCAGTATTTTTAGAACTCTAATTGGCGCCTTCGTCTTCGGCGTTTGCATTTGCTCGTCATCCTGAAGTCGTGTTGAAATCCCTATGGTTCGAACATGCGCGAAATTCTGTCCTTCCGCGACAGAAGATAATGTCGTATTATGTAGATGTTAAACAGCGTCCATTTAACAACGACAATTCGCCAACTCACAGCAAGCGAACGCCGACGGCGCATCCATCCGCTCGCAGGCTGAGCGTAGGGCCGTGGCACCTGAAAATGTTTAACCACCAGAAATGGCCGACGACTCTGGAACGAACCAATTCGTTAGTCGAACAAAGATTGGTTCAGCCGGGCAAACATAGTTTGGCAGGGGCATCTAGAAAAATTTTGGCACGTCTCAGCAGCAGCGGCGGCAGCGAACAGACGATCAATCGCTGATGATAAATTCGTATCTCGGATCGTTCGATCGATGCAGAAGAATCGGACGTTTCCAGCGAATTCGGCTAGAACATAGGACTTATATATAAGTTTTTCGTTGGCGGCTACCCCGGACCTCGATCTGGCATCAGCCACCACCCTCCCTGATGGCCCTAGACGATAGCGCGCCTGGTTATGGCTGGCGGGCGGGCGCGCGTGAACAATGTGCGTTCACAGATGAGAAGTGACGATTGTGAGCGGTTGTTTTTTTGTTCACTCAAGCACTATTGGATAAGCTGGGAAGCAGTCGGAGACGGGTAGATCGTAGCGAGGCAAACGCGATTGATATCGGACAGATTCACATGATCTGATCAGGGCGTCGTGGAAACCACCTGTTCGACGACGGTAGCAGATCTTAAGGGACAGTTAAAGGTTATGTCCAATAGAAAAGAAACAAAACGAAAAGTCAGCAGAGATTATTCTAAATGGTTAGATTTACATCGTCAAAGGTGATGAAACATGATGATATATATATATATATATATCTACTTATGCAAACGACCTAAGTAAATGATACAGTTGTGCAGAGAGGGAAGTAGTCTGTCTGACCGAGGATGACCTGTCTCGTGCGGGCCCGTTTTGCCGCTATATCTGTGAGCCGAATTATCCACCGACTGTCTTTCATTGTATTGAATCGTCTGTGTTGCAGCAGCTGTGACAACGGTTAGGTCAAGCTTCCCGCTTTCCTTAGGCTTACTTTTTTTTATACCTCACGAACAACTCAATTGACAATAACACTTTTTGTTGTGTCGGCATGGCCTGGACAGCTAATTCGCATCTCTCTGAGTACGCTCTGAGTCATGAAAACCACAGGCAGCTTTAGCGCGGTTTGTTTCGAATCGCCTGTACGATTCGCTGAAATCGCTGTTTGACTTGGACATGGTTAACGTTGCCCTGCCGTCACATACATATGCAGGTCTGTTGGAGAGAGCCCATACAAGTCCAGCTTGACCGATATGGTAGGTCCTTGAAGCAGCGCGGTGGCACCGAGACCCGGCATGAAAAGCCCGTCGAGGGTCAGCTAAAATAAAAAAAAGACAATAACACTTTGTTGGTTGTAAACATCGTGATAATGCTGCTCATTGTACTACCTCAGGCTTGTTTTTGCTGCCAAGCTTGACGGTAATGCAAAAACGAATACTATTACATACGTGTATGCAAAGAGGATTACGGAGGCGGGGTGGTGCCAAATGATGTAGATCTACAGCTGGGCCACAGTTAAGATATATATATAGGCTTAAACTGAAGCTGCTTCTGTCGAAACAGAACCTGTTTCAACTGTTACTCCGCTGTAAGCTTGCTTCTGCCCCCCCCCACATCTCTGTTTATATTATATATATATATATATATTGACAGTCGATTAGTCGAGCCGTTTAGTTTAAACAGCAGGGTACATTTAGACTTGCTATTTATGGTGGGCAACAATTTAAATCGATCACATAAGTGATGCTACACTACTACAACCTAGTGCTGCTAACGACAGCTATGATTTACGGTAGAAGAAGATGGTAGGTACAAAAATATAACCATCGTTGCGGTTGTCACCATGTCATAGCGATCCTATATAGTGGTTGTTGTTGTTGTAGTTGTTGTTGTTATGTCGTAATATGATTGTATTACTATAATATTTGTGGGTGTTGTTGCGCTGTGTGACACACCAGGCAGATCAGTCGATATATATATATATATACATATATATATATATGGACGGATTGATCGATTGATTGGTTCATTGACTGATTGATCGATTTGGGGATCTAATCCGAGCCTTTCGAAACGTTCGGTCTTTAGTTTCGTCGAAAGAATATCAGCAAGATACAAAGGAGGACACCTTGACGGCAGCCTCCCGTTCTCCCCTATAATCCATCCACCATTGAGATCTGATGAGGGCGTTGGCCGTGACGTTCATCCTGCGTTCATTACGGGAGGGGGTGTTGTCGCGAGAGAGACGACGGCGGCCGCCGCCATCACATTCGATCCGCTACGTGGCCGGGTTGACGTTGTGTTTGATTCGGCCACCGGGAACCGGCGTCGCCGGCGCGTCGGCTTCGATCGAATCGCAACTGAGGCGCGCCGGCCTGAACCGATGAAAAATCGCTCGCGCACAGTCATAGCACAGCGGGCACACGCAGGCACACGCACGGAGCGATGGACCGCTACGGCTGTAGCGCATCAGGTAGCCGCACACAAACAGATACTGATAAAATCAGCAGTGGGACAGGCAGCGGACACCGATGCTCGATCGAGCCAAATATATACTGGCACTCCAGTGGATTATCTCTCGTGGCAACCAGCCGGGTGGCTACACTCAGCGGTCACTGGACAGCTGAACACTGAGCACTGGTCGCTGAGCGGGGTAGGACGGGGATGCTGGTAACGGCGAAGCAAGGCAGATACCGTGGTTAGCAGCGGTCAGCGAGACGCAGATTTGGGATGGCTTGTTCATCGGGGGCATTCGTTTGACGCAGCTGGATATGAAGTGGTTAACGAGAGAGAGAGAAAGAGAGATAATACATTGTGAGATTGGTTGAACTATAATTTTTCAATCAAGCATTAAAACAACCCATTTGAGTTTGATTAAGATTCACGTGTGGAAGGAGCGGGGAAAGTACGATATATATATATATAAATATATAACCGAAAGGGATTGCAGCAAATTAAATGAGAGCGGTCCGCGACTAAAAATCGATTAAAAACTGATTGGTTGGCGTTAATATCTATAGAATTAATATATTTATATCTTCCGTAATCTTCTGTCCATACGTATGCTCATTTAGTTAGTCAGCCTTGGAGATCAGGGCAATTCGTAGAATTGGTTGTGGACGCTCGTAATGGCCAGTTACAGGGAAAATAACAAAATGAATGAACGCGAATCAGGTTCCGTGGAAACTCAACGGGGAGGAGCATTCTGTCCTGAGAAAATGTCCTGCTGAGATCGGATGGAGCAGGGGCCTAGGCGACACAATGGTTAATTCCATTGGGAAGATTAGGACTAGAGCAAATCACACGACTGCCCTTCGAGAAGACAGAGGGAGAGAAGAAGAGATAGAGAGACAGTGAACACCTGATTTTCAATAGGAAATCCAGCTTACCAATGCTGCTGCTGCTGCTGTTGGTCTGGCGGGTGCACCACAATAACGACTGAATCGAACGGTGTTTTAGCTGTTTGTTTCGACGGGGATTGCCAGCGGATATATGAGGCAGAAATGTCCAGTGACCATTTTAATTATTAAAGCTATTATTCACTGAGGAATCTAAAAATGGTTGATGTATGTCTCAATCATAATGTCAGCAGTCAATCATACCAATGTGTGGACCGCTGAATAGTAATAACTGTGAATTACTGCGTGTTCTGTAGTTTAGGCGTCGGTGTTAGTTAGCTGTGCTCATACGCGGGGAATATTCAACGGCAGATATCGCACCGGGGTTAAACGTGTATCTGACACAGTGTACCAAAAATCTAAAAGTGTCGAAAAACTAAAATTAACTGACTGAAATCATCAAAGTGTCGAAAAACATCCAAGGACGTTATTATTGTCGCGATAGCTATCGAATAGGCGATAAACTCCGCACAGCAAAGCAAAGCAAGCAAGCTTATCAAATACGCCCTTCTCAGTATTGTACATGGAATAAACGCATTGTGGTGGACGGACGGGCTCGTTACGCTTCCAGTGAACAAGCTCAACCCTGTCGATCTACGTCAACAGCCCTCCTCTACGGGTGATTTCCCGTCAGAAGCCCCGTCCAGCCGTCGAGCTTTGAGACGTCTATCTTATCGTACGGGCGAGGCACCTCTTTCTGAGGCAACATCATTTTAATACACTTAGGAAAGAACGAAGTCAGATGCACGAGTTGTTGGGTTATTCTGGTTACCGATTCGAATTTATAGTAACTGATGTATATATATATATACATATATATATATATATAAGCTCTTAGCGGCAGCATTCGGTGGCACGTGAACAGTGTTGGTATCATAACCATCGTCGTCATCGATTCGGGCAGACTTGAAGGGTATTTGGAAAAATAATGTCAAGTTGTTTGCCATGCCCCGTCTAGAGCAGGTGTTGTCTAAACGTTTTTAAAATGAACCACTCGTTTCTATCCACCGTATGTATAAAGTAACCGCGTTCGAGGCAGCCACTCAGGGGGGGGGTATTGCTAACTTGATTATGATCATCAGAAGACTCGATGCCTCCCTCTCGCGTACATCATTCCGTGAATCACATTTGTCAGTTAACAATTAGTTAGACAGATTGCACGCGACCAAAATTACTACAGCTGATTAAAAAACAACGCCTCCGCGAACGACGGCCAGCACAAACACCCGAACTTCATCCACCCACGCGGAGACAGTCAATTGCAAGGCAGTTTTTCGTATTTTATAGCGCCAATTTTTTACTTTTCTAAAGGATTTTTAGGTACTATATGTAGATGATCAATATTGCCACCTATATCGAATTATTTCCCATACAGACGTACTGCGCTTCATCGGAGTCATTGCAAATCTATAAACCTACCTGGCTAGCTACAATGTTCTTTTTTTTTTGTTACATGCAAGCCCTACAAGCGTATCGACCACGCACGATACAAGAACTCGTTCGTTTTTCACGCCGTCTGAACGGTCCCCGTAGGGCGGCCAGTCAACCAAACGCCGTCGAGTGGGCGGCGTCCCCGTTGACCGTTGAGCGTCGGATGCTGACAATGTGTCGAGTGTCTGCAAGCTGTTTAGTAGACGGCAGCAGCAACATCTGCAGGGGCGGCAGTTGAACCGCAGCTGTCGAGACGATGGTGCTGAAGACGGCGTCAGGTAACGGCCAGCTCCGCCCGGCGACGTAACGGTGAACCCGATCCACCTCGGCAACAGACAGAGCGAAAACCGTGACGGTCGCCGGGGGTGGCGAGGCTAGACGCGCGCGCGGGGGGGGGGCTGGAGGGAAACCTGAGTAGATTGAGCTGCCGCGACACCAGGCGTGCGCATCGTTTTCGGCGACGCGGGTGGTGGTTGCAGTGGTGATTCAGTGCTGATGCTGGTGCAGTGAGCAGTTACAATGGCCAGCCGATAACGGTATACGCCGCCCGGTACATGAATCACCCGTCGACCAAGGCGTCCCTGCCACTATCCACCTAGCTGCCAAGCAAAACTGAGGGAGAAAGTTACACCGCGATATTCCGCCGGTATCGTTGTCGTGGTCACCGCTTTTACAACCATATGCCGTACAACCATGTATATATATATATACATATACATATATTTGTGAGTGGAGCAAGTGAATGATGCTGCGATTGCTGTTGCAAGCTAATGCTTCTGCGGGCTTTCTGCCCGCTGCGCGCCACCTGAGTGCCGGTCAGCACAGGGCGAACGAGGAGAGCCGAGCCGGCAGGCCGGCCAGCAGATGGTCTAGCTGTTGCTGCAGCTGCTGCTTTGGCAGCAGTAGCAGCAGCAGCAGCAACGGCCGGTCGGTCGGTCTTCGTTCTTGCCCCACTGTGCACCAGACTTCTTTCGGTCTGGTCGCGTTCGGCGCTCGCCTCAGAAAGCCGCCATCACCACGGGCGCCACCGCCACCGCGCGAAGGGGCAAGGGTGTTTGCCGTTATTTAAACGGCGCAGCGAGCGTTGCCCCACAGTCGACGAAGCAAAGAGGTTGTTGTTCTCTGGATACGCGCACGTCTCACGCAGACACACGAGCCAAGGTAGGCAACCAAACGAATCCACCACAACCACAACGAAATCAAAGCTGAAGTGCTGGATGATGCTATATGTTATAACACGTAATACCCCATGACGATTAATGTTTCATGATGATAATGACGATGTTCCGATCTTCGAGTGATGTTGCCCAAGGTAGGTAGTGCTACGTGTAGGTATCCTGTCCTTGAGTTCTCCGACGGACGGCGACGCGGCAACCTTGACTGCAAACGTTGCCCTCCGGAGGCAGAAGATAGAGACCGTTCCGCTCTGTGGTGGAGCCCTTCAAATGCTAGTGAAACCCTCCACCTTCCTCAAAGAGAGGAATCAGGGTGGGAGAGAGAGAAACGACGAAGTAAGCTAAGCGTGAATCTGAAGTCGTGTGTGAAAATCGTGTGAGTACACCGGGAGAGCCTCTGAGTTGAACAGAAGGTTCGGCCAGTGTTTGCTTGTTTCCGTGTTGCACGGACGTGGTGCAATCTGCCACGCGTATCATCGTTGTGCCGTATATTGTTATGCTGCCTCCTCAGCAGGAGAACATTGTTATTTAATCAGTTTAGGTCGATCCTCCATTGACAACGAGTTCCAACTGCAGAGTGTTTAGCATCGAGTCCGCGGCGCGTGATTACGCGAAGGCGCGCTATCTCTTCAGCTCGAAGAAATTAAGACGCGCTGCCTGCGTCCCGAATTAGGAGGTCGTTGCCCAGATAGCCTAGACGAACAGATAGAAGAGACAGTGTACTCAGTGTGCATGTATCTGCCCACATGATTAGGGAGAACCTTTTTATCAAAAATAATTCCCGAAATAGCAAATGTCTATCAAAATGCAACTGTTGTGTTTTAGTTCCCGTCACGAGCAATATAGTCCAACCTTACTAGTATGTGTTACAAGGGCTAGAAGAGATTGAGAAGAGCTTGTTGTCACACATGAACCATTGTGCAATCCTTGAACGTGTCTGTTACATACAATCCTGCATCACACGTTTCTAATCGCGTGATGCCTCCCTGACACCTCAAGCAGTAGCCGAGTCACTTACGTGCCCAATGCAATAATACTGCTCTTCGCGTATAAGCATAGGCTTTGTGATGCGTTTGATTTTCCTCTGTCTACGAGCATTTCCCAGTGCAATTCCGTTGAGCCACATCGTGGTTCGCGTTTTGCGAGTGGTCGAGGAAATGGCCCAGCGGAGGCATTTCCATCGGCAATTGACTCGTTGTACCATAACAGTCAAGCAACAAAACGAAATGCTCCGTAGGCGATTTCCTCTTGTTCATCTTCACTCGTAGGCACCGCACCTACCGATTTTGGGCCGGCGACCTTTAAGCGGCTAAGGCAGTAGCACAGCAGGCTATAGACAAGGAAACCGGTGGAAGGAGTGGCGAACATACATGCGATCATCTCTCCCGGCCTAAGCGGTCCGGCATCTCACGCCGGCGCCAACTCCTTCTTCTCTGTATCCGGGGCCGCCCTCGTCGTACGGGGACCCCAGATCCCGAGCCCCGAAGAGTCCTACCTGGTCGCGCGAAGAATAGGGTTCGTTTGCTTTACAGTAGCCACTACCTGTCGCTGTTGACCTAGAAAAGGAAGGCCGAGCAACAGGAAGAACAGGAGGCAGCCGATGGGAAATAGCGCGAGAGGAAGCGGTAGCACCGAGAAAGGAATAGAGTTAATTCTCTCATAATCCCTCACCGCTGCGTCTTTCTCGATGCAACGATGAACGACTGCCGGCCCGCCTATGTTGCTTGCTGGCAGCTTGCCCGACCGGCTTTATGTGGCCTGATTCGCCGAATCGCTGACGGGTACTGGCGAACGACCGAGTTCGGCCTTAGCCGGTCCCAGGCAACGGCAACAGCTCGTAGAGCTACAGTATCGGAGGAAGTGGCAGCCCGGCCTTCGTATGATACTTCAGCAAACAGCGGCCACGAGTATATCGAAGTCGTGTCGTAGCACTGCTGCTCGCTGTGGTGTGGCCTGCAACAGCAGAAATATGGACAGACGCACGGACAATGATGGCATCGTTTCCCGTGGCCCCTACCTTGGATTCGAGTGCTTCGATCTGGCAGCAGGCGGACACGACTTACCTTTCAGAAAGCAGCTTTCAGTGTTCGCCCTTTGCGCGTGTAGTGCTCCTTTGGCAGGCAACATTGTCTGCCGTATGTATCCGTTAGCGATCCTTGGGTCGTGCCTTCCGAGCGAGCAGTGATGTTTACTGTAGGACTTAACAGCAGCAGGAACGCGACTTCGACGCGCTGCTGCTGCTGCTCGTACTGCGGAGAGTGTGAGATTCATGGAATTGAGCGGAGTAACGCTGGTGTTCCTGACCTGATAGGCCTTACAAGCTATAAGATTTATCGAAATCACGGGATCGCTGTTTAGTCGTTTTCGCAGCCTGAAAATAGCAATGACAAAGTGCTTGGCAGATTATTTTTCAGGGACAATGTGATATATATATAGACGCCCTGCAAAATTTCACATCTCGATCTACCCTTTTGTGGCCAACAGAAAAACTGAAACAACAACATGCCAGCCATCATGTCCCCTCACTTCTCCCCCGGACAGAACTTTTCTAGGCATCCGATTCCTCGTCGCAGCTGTTTGCATAGCGTATTGAGGTCACCTTCACACCGTCTGTGGTACCACGCATAGGATTTCGCTTCAAAGCGAATGGTAAACGTTATTACGGCTAAAAATACGGCCCAGCTGTCGCCAGATACAAACAGCCACCGTCGACGACAGTTGTAGACCGATCTCTTTTTAAACGGCCCTTGTCGCTCGAGTCAACCATCGCGTTGGACACGCATACACAGGCGGACACAAACACTAGACTGCTGCTATATGTTCTTTGGAATCCTCTTCGATTCCTTGAGCGTACGCTCGACCAGACCACATACATATAAATCGCAAGGTGGCTGTTATACGCCATAGGGGATGGTGTACACACACCTTAAGCGAGCGCATGTGCGACCGCCATCGTGTGGTCGGTCCGTCAGCGGAGAAAATCCCGACCCTCGTTCGAAATACTTCCCCCGTATTTCCGCCGTTTGTTTAATTTCTATCATTGTTATCCATATATGAGACTATTGATCATATTGTTTTTGATGCGTTTATTGCTGTTGTTGTTGTCTTAGCTTAGCGTCTCATGTATTGTGCTGATCATATCGGCCATGTTAGCTGTTGAATAGAGCTAGGCAAGCTTTTTCTAAGGCCTGAAGGAAAGAGGACCAGACACAACTTGTAATACAATGCCGATTAATGCCACGACCGTCGCTGCTCCAGCTGCTGTTGTTCAGAGGCGACGACACAAATTGCCCGACAGGAAAAATCGAGTCGAATCTTCTGACGGACATCGTTCGCGCTGATATTTGATATTTTTGCACGGCTGCTGTCTCGCGGCAGACTGGCTGCCGTTGGTTGTGGTCGACCTCTTGACAGCGACCAGAGCTCCGTCAATGTTCTCGTTGTCTCGTTGTATTTGAGATTTGTTGTAGACTCCTACAGTGTCCCTGGTATCCCATCTAGCAGCTTACATCGGTGACACAAGTACGCCGTGATTCTGTCATTCAGCCGTACGAATCCAATGCAGCGGCGCAGTTCCTACAGCGACTTCAACGCGAGACCGCAAGAATTGTGATAGCTCTCGCTGGTCGCTGGTGAACACCGAATGCCCACATGAGGTGTAAAGCACTTTGGTTGTGTGTACGCATTCGTATATGTCATTGATTATACTGGCGGCGCCGCATATGCATGTCCACATTCATCATTACCCCGTCCGCCAGGGTGAGTCGCATCATCAGCGTAGCCTGCTTTGGCTTGTGGCACATTTCACGCACCGGTAGAAGTGTGATTTTCAGTTGATTCTGCTGCTGCTGCTGCTGCTGCTGCTGCTGTAACTGCTGCTGGTGCTCATGTCGCCAGGTAGCCCGCCCGGTTGCGTTAGAAGTACGGCGGTAGTTCGCGTCCGCGACGTCGGCTTCCTTCGACGAGTTGACTGTTGTTACCGGTTTGCCGGCGGCTTCGGGACGCCGCCAAGGTCAACGAAGGCCGCTGCCGGCACCGGCGCCGTCACCGCATAGCGATCGACAGTCTTCGACACACGCACGAACGGCGGGTGGCCGCTACTGCTTAGGCGGCGCCGGCTGCTGCTGCAGCAGCAGCATAAGTCTGCAGTAAGCCGCCAGTCTGTCTGCAGTTGTACTGGCGCTGGTCGCCCGGGTACCGGGTCGTTTTCCCTGTCCGGCGTCCGGCGCCACTCGTATCAGTGGCGCGTATTCGATCAGAAGAACTACTCATGGCGCCCAGAGGGGCGGACATCGCCCGCCGTGATCTGCTGCAGCCGATAGTGGACTGTGTTGATAGCGGCAGAATCAGCAGGAACGAGGCCAACTTAGGTGAGATAGGCAGCAGCTAAATAAACACTTTACCATCTCAGCTACACTCATTCGTGTTCGCCGTTACCACCACAGATGAATCGTGTTCTTGTTTGGTCGTGATATGAACCTGTCCAGCGAGGCGGGCACTTGGCCGACGAAACGGGTCGGCACGAACGAGCCGCACAAAAATAGCGTATTACCAGAAACAGTCGCAGAAACGGTGGCGGTGGTGGCTGTATACCACGTCACGTTAACACGTGCTGACGTGGCTACCGGGTGACTCCCGTTTGTAAAAGAAAACACAAGACACCGCAGAAACAAGGGAAGGCCACGACCTTGGGGGTGTTTATTTAGAGGCGTTTCACCATCAAACGCAACTGTGCTCGCAAGGGGAAATCATGCCACGCAGGATCCAGACACACATGGCTACGTCACGAAACGGGTTCGCCGAGCCCGCGTACAGACTGCCCCTTTAAGACGTGAGCTTGCTATCCTTCGCGAAGAAATGTCGGAGGACGACGGGTCGATCAGGTGTGAGTCGCTTGTAGTGACGGCGGCGAGCAAGACGTTCAGACAGACACCGAAATAAAAAGCCATCTCATAGCAGCACACAAAATCAAGAAGAAACACTGACAATGTTCGTATATATATATATATATATCAAATTATTCCCCTATGTAGAAAATATGGTATAGTATGTTATATAGTGGCCTTCGTAATTCTTTCCCAGGAGCTGCAGAGCTCGATTTACGGGGGTTTAGGAAATCGCTGTTTTTTTTTGTCTGGATCGAGTTAGCGAAGCCGCGGAGCAATTGTCCGCACATACCCTCTGTTATATCTATCCATATATCTATGTATGAACACAGATGATTAGACACACAGCCATACACAAAGGTGAATGCTAATTAATCAATGCTATGCTCGCTGTGTCATCATCATTGTGTCAATGACAAGCTCGACGATTGTCATCGTTTACAATGTTTTCACCATGGCGTTGCCGGCGTCACCGTATTCTATCGGTAGCGTCAGGAAGAAGACAGGAACGTATAAAAGTGAAACGGGCCCTGTTTTTAGGCAAGACACCCTCTCTATAGGTGTCACCTAGTACGGCAGCAACAAGCGTCGACCTCAACCTGTGTCCAGGTATAGGCTGAACGCAATCGATGTAAATTCGATAGCATTTATTGCAATATATATCGGTCGGCTAGCCCTTTCGAATAAGGCAGGATCATCTTGTCAAGGACTGCAAATCTGCAGACCTGATTAACGCGACAAAAACATCCGATGGTTGATCGAAGGATACGACTATTCACTGGCCGGTGAACCGTTCAACAATCGTCAATAATACGATAACCGATGTTGTTAGCCATTGTGCCGATACGGCTGTTGTGGACTGTAGGTCGCTGAGTGGTTAATTTTGTCAATCAAAGTCGATGTCGAATATCCCCTAATGTACGTGTAAAATAACAGAGTGAGTGTTGAGTGAATGATCATAGATGATTGTCATCAATCGAGCCCCCACAATGGGACTTCATCGGTCTCTCTCTCTCTGTCTCTGTCTGCGGTTGCGCAACAACTATATAATGCCGATGTGAATACGATCCATGAATTTTTATTATTGTTATTATGGCTTATTAGATACCTTAGGATAGTCGCGCACAGAGTGAATAACGTCGACACTATTATGTTACTGTTTTATTAGCACAACAAGCCCACCAGCGTGAACCGTCATGGCCGTCAGCTAATCGTCAAATCAATCTACCCCATAAAACCTATGTGACATCATTCGGGACACACAGAGGCACACACGGCTTCCTTTGGTTCACAAAAATGTACCATTGTACAATTTGTGATTCAGTCCAACAAGAATTACAGCTTTACGCCCTAACTGCTCGAGCGTCGTGCAGATGTTGGCCGTGGAAATTGTCGCCGTGTCAATCGACACTGCTGCTGTCTGACCAAGTGCCAAATGCGACAGCAATGCATACGAAATATACACGATATATATATATATATATATATATATATTTAATGTATTTCTTATCTCTCGCTCTCTCTCTCTCTTCGCCCCTTGGCTTTACCAACGCTAGGCGATTCTCATTGTGCGTTTTGATGGTGTCTGTGTCCAATGAGCTGCTAGCTTGCCCCTTCTCGTCAGTGTTCGTTGACATCACTGGCGCGTCCGTGACGGCCACATTTTGATCCAATTCGATTTAATTACGTTCCGGCTGTGCAACGGTGGAACCGCGCGTGTGTGTGTGCGAGTGTTAAATAGCATACGCTTGCTGCAGCCTCTGCAGATTAGATCAGACGTCGCATTGTGTGTACGCCTGTGTCCGTCCACCCGGCCCGGCTGACCCTGTATGATTTTGAGCATCGGTACACACATGGCGGACTGGTATTTTTAGCTGAGCCTATCTATGGACGGCACTGCTCGAGCGCGCATGCTGTGCTGTCGTCAGTCAAACGCGAAGAAACGCTGAAACGATAACTGCATTATACATATACATATATATATATATATATATATATATATATATATATATATATATATATATATATATATATATATGTGTGTGTGTATATAGCCAACTGCTCGTGAAAGTCAGCTGGGTCAAGCGACAAAAGCGGGCAGAGCCAATGAACGTGTGAATATTGGGTTCGTGTTATTCGAACCACGGGCGATGCTCGATTTTGTATGGTAATATCATACATTTGCTCTATTACCCTATTGCCGTTCGGCTGCTGTATCGACTATATCGGCGTCTGCATAAATCGAATGTTATATCACCCTACTGATACACTGACTCAGCCATTGACGAAAGCCTAACCGTGACCATCAATATCGAGCGGGGGGGTGGGGTGGGTGTGTGTGTGTGTGTCTACCACCAACCGTTCGACTATATTTGGGTTAAGCCGCCGTTTGAGTTTTGACGCTACACAATTGTAGTCTATTAATATTATTATTGCTGTTGTTACTAGTATGATTGTTATTATTTGGCTGTCGTTCCCTCCGCATTGCAGCTGAGGCGTGAAATCGAGGGGGTCTGCTGCTCTTCGTGTCGGCGTTGCCGGGACGGTAGATCTATGCGGTAGAGCGTTGTCTGATCTTTGTTTGTGAAATAGCCACAATGACAGCGGGCAGATGATCATGTGGCGTTGAAATGTTGTGGCCCCTACGACGGGTTAACGAACGCGGACGACATGATCTGACGAAATATTATATCAGTTTAGATGGGTTTTTTCTAATTGGACAAAAGTATGGAAGAACGGTGCTGACCAGCCGACCTTCCTAGAGGCTCTGTTGAATATATATATATATATATATATATATATATATTCAAGTAGAAGTTTGATTTTCGAACGGCAACCAACACGAGCAGTATCAGTGGCTGGATTACCAGCACGCCGCTTCTACGTTGCGGCGCCGTGAGCAAACACCGTTCGATCTTGAACACGCTATTGCCTGCACGATTGTGGGTGTCGTTCACTGCTTCGAGCGCTGCAACCACTCGTAGTAATGTATAGTAGTTACTCCTGCGCATGGTCAACCAGCCCGAGCTGCCGCTTCTGCTGCTGCTGCTGCTGTAGACGATGTTCATTTCGTTGGCTGCATTTGTTCTTGTTGTTGGTGCTCGTTGCCGTTGATAGTGATGCGTTTCCGCTGGAGTAGTCGTTCTTGTGTAACAGGTGCGATCCCGTTGTGCCCGGCTCTTCGAACAACAACAACAACAACGAACGGCAGTAGAAGCAGTTCACTGTATTAGAGCATCTGAAAACAGCCGCCTTGAGTCAGAGAAGAGATAGATAGATGTGAGTATAGGGCCGGAATCAAAATAACGATATCTATCAAAGCAGAGCAAACTTATCCAGGAAAGCGCGGATCCAAACGCGGACAGACGATCCGACTTCAACTGAGCGCTTTGGTTTCAGCTTTTTCTTCTTCGTTGGTTCGGCCCGCGCTTAAAGTCAGCGCGCGCGCGCGCAAGCGTAGGGGGGAAAACCCTGCACTCATTAGAAATACACACGCGGCTGCTGCTGCTGTCGGCTGTTGCTGGTAGTGAGTGGCGCGGCGTTCTTGTTTGATTGCGCAATCTTTCGAGACATAAAGATGCGGACCTAGATTGCGGCTGGGCGTATGCGAACAGAGCATGGCAATAGACTGATCACCCACCGCCAATATCTGAACCAATGTGTTTCCTTTGGTTGTTCTTGATGCTTACTTTTTGTTGACGTGTCTTGCGTTTAGCATAACTATATATATATAGATACCATTTTCCGCCAAGTTGAAGGGTGTCAACAAGTGCTTGGCAAGCCAGCGCCTTGCTTGGTTGTTGCTCGGGCGAATTTACCGAAGCCCGTTATCGTTAACGACCTGGTTGGCTAACTCACCAAAAAGATGAGTGAACATAACCGTCTATTTTTATCATGTGTTCCAATGATTTGGCGAACGTCAAAATATCTATTGGGACACCTAAGGAATTCACCAGGGCAGCCACGTGGCACGCAGATGAACAGTGGAACACAGAGGCATGCGTATTCCTTCTCGATTAGTTACTTCGTTAAGCGTTTGCTTCCGCTGGTGACCACAAACCATAGTTCGCTGTTGGTGTCAGTCAGTGCATATCGCCAAGTGGACGACCTTTCACGAGAAAGAGAGACAAAGGTCGTTTCCGTATCGATCGAGGAATATCTACGCCTGTGTTTGCATCCGCTGAATACCTGACTAGAGACGACATATCGCCAACTTTATGTGGATAGTGGGAAATTTCGAAGCCTCCCTTATAGCGTGTAGTGTCACACGCATCTTCGGGTGATTCAATGCGATACAGTACAAATTCATCTATTATATATTGTTAAAGCCAAGCGGGGGGGGAGAGGGTATGGCATTATATAGGACATGTCTGCAGGTATAACGTGCTTTTTATTCGCTTCGGTGTATCGGTGTGAGATAATATCACACGTGTCGTACTGTGCTATGCATCATCATATTATTATTTTTTATTTTCTCTCTCTCTCTCTTAGTCTATCTTAGTTCGTTCGGTCGATGTGTATGTATCGTACCCGCGCTCACTATAGTCGGCCTTATGTTCCCGCTTTGCGTTACAGATGAGGTTCGCTCTCGCAGTCGTAGTGGCTCTCGCCGCCGTGGCCTGCGCCGAAAATAGGGTATGTATGTGGAGATCCCCTTCACGAGAACTGCTACGGCTACCGCAGGCTTGTTGTACAGAGCTCTTCGTGCCATCTGCCTCGATCCCTCTCCCGGCTTCGCGGCTCGGGGGATGTTCGTTGCGCATCGGTGTACAACCCCTCGCGCCTCCCTTCCGATATCGGTGGGGACACTGCCGATATTCACGCATCGTTCTGTAGAGCATGCCCCTTGCCACACCGCCGAACCCCGGCTCGGCCCGGTCCCCCCCCCCCCCCGACGATTCCCAGCCGACACAACCGTCCAGAGACCCTAAAGCTCTCGAAATCCACCTGGCTACAGAGGCTCAAGAGGCGGTCTAGTTCCTCGTGCAGCATTGCCCGCCAAACTCTACGTCGTCCTTTTCAGGCGCTGCCAGCTCGCTGGCTCAGGTCCAGGCTGCTTGGAACTCGCTTTCTCCTATCTTCGGTGTGCCTCCATCTCGCCCGACTCTCACAGCGCCGCCAGCAGCACGACTTGATCTCGGCAGGCGGCGCGCGAGCAGTAGACAGCCGAGAGAGGGCTATTTTTAAGTTCATCCAGCCACTCCCGAGTTGTGTGTGCGCGTGTGTGTGTGCTGTTGAGCGGGCACACAAACAACTTCATCGCTGTGGAGGACGATCTCTACCATTCTCATCCCGCTGTTCGTTGGGCGGTACACGGCCTTATAGCGTATACCTATACTAGCTACTTACATGCGGCGATAAGAGGACCTGTGCAGTGGACGGTGGCCGGCAGTAAACGACATCTGTAAAATCTAATAATCATAAATCTACCGCAAATATTATATCATTCTTGTAGCTACC
This sequence comes from Stratiolaelaps scimitus, assembly GCA_019614645.1. Lineage (NCBI taxonomy): Eukaryota > Metazoa > Arthropoda > Arachnida > Mesostigmata > Laelapidae > Stratiolaelaps > Stratiolaelaps scimitus. Next base: position 159,973 of record JABWDB010000075.1, read on the forward strand.
CTGACTCGACTTCCAAAGATCGTGTACCAACTGATTTGAGCATTCGCGAACATGCCGTCCCTCTCGACTCGACTATGTTTGGCTTGTTGTTTTTGTTGAGGCGTCTAACAACATTGTCTAATTATTCTCTCTCTCTCTCCATCTCTTTCTCGTGTCCTCTCCAATGCAGCAAAAGCGGCAAACTCAACAGCAGCAGTACTATCCCGCGCAGGCTCAACAGGCCCAGACCCAGTCGCCGCGTTATGCCCAGGCTCAATCCCAGTACCAGCAGCAACAGCCCGCCTCACAGTATCAGCAAGGCCAGCAGTACTCACAGTACGACTATCAGCAACAGGCGCAGGCCCAGCCCGCTCGTCGTCCCGCTAGCAGACAGGCGGCTCCTGCCCGCAAGGCTGTATCGCAGGCCTCTCAGGAAGAGGAGGATGAGGAGGAGGCCAAGCCGTCGCCCCTTGAGCTGCTCCTTGAACGGTCGAACTTCAAGTGCGACGGCAAGAAGGACGGCTACTACGCTGACACGTCCGTTGAATGCAAGGCCTTCCACTACTGTATCGGCGGGGCGAAGAACTCGTTCATGTGCGCCGAGGGCACGGTGTTCCACCAGGTCCACCTGAACTGCGTCCCTGCCGACCAGGACATTTGCGGCTCGTCGGAGAAGTACTACTTCGTGAACGACTACCTCAACAAGGAGCTTGAGCAGCGCGGGCCAAACAACACGATCCTGTACGCCGATCGTTATTATCCCGAAGGATTCGTCGTTGGCGACCCTATTCCTCCCGCTCCTCAGTCGGCTCCGGCGGCCCGAGCGCCCGCATTCGCTCAGCAGTACGACGATGAGCCTGCACCCCGTCAGCGGCCTGCTAGTCGTCCCGCTCAGCGTCAGGCCGCTCCTGCCGGAGTGACGTACCGCCAGGCAGCTGCTCAGCCGGCTGCACAGCCGGCCTATCGGCAGGCCCAACCCGCTGCTCAGGCAGCGCCAGCCTATCGTCAGACGGCGCAGGGTGGTGCGACATATCGTCAGGTAGGACAAAATGAATTTACTAGATGAAACGACTCATACAGGTGTTTCCCCTGGGGCAAAATACTGAGGGAGAGAATGAGAGAAGATGTGGGTGTGTGATTTTGCATGCATGCGGTGAAACTAAATATGGTTGGACAGTGCATAAGTAAACGTTAGCGTACTGTTTCGAGGTCCAATACACCGGTTTCGATTTTATATGAGGCCAGAAAAAAACTACCCTCTCTCTGAGCTTGAACAGAGCAGGTGATCAAACAAATTCACACAATATACAATTATACATATATATATATTTATATATATATATATATATATATATATATATATATATATATATATATATATATATATATATATATTTATATATATATATATTATGGATGTGACAATTGCCAGACACGCAGCTGTTGTGTTGTCCATGACCCAATGAAGAACTGAAGGCAGAGGTGAGTTCGGATCCGTTTGCCCTCCCCATGAGACAGGTCAGACACTCCGGGCGTAAGAGACAGACACAGACCTATGACGATTGATCACCATCATTACATTTTCGTTATGCCACACCGGCTGAAAGTCATCTATCCGACAATAGCATCTGGTTTGCAACCTCCAACGAACGATATGCTAGATGTACACATATAGCGAGCGTCCCAGCGTCTGTCATGGGCGTCGCGTCTCTGTGAGACCAAGGCAAGGATATCTTGTTTCAGGCGTAAGCAGCCATTACCATATGTGATACGCTGGCCGGGTCAGGGGCGAGTAAGCGACCGTAGGAGTCAACTCGCGCATTTGGCAGAGAGAAAGTGGAGCCAGTGAGAAGGCTCATAAGCGAACGGGCTGAAGGTTAACGCACGGGTAGATGTACCGTTGTTGCCCGAAAGTGCTTAATGGAGGAAACGCGTGCCGGGTTTCATTGCGCATCGCGGGAACCACCGGGAAAAAGCGCACGCGTTTTGGTCTTGTTTGGTGTGAAGTCGTCGTTATGGACCCTCTAGCCAAAATCCGGTCGTCTATTCGACCAGGCTTGATTCGGCGAAGAAGTCGTGGCTGGCAGCGCAACAACAAGAATACCTATGGAATACATTGGCTTGGGTGAACTCCTCCGCTCCTGAGGTCCCAAGGTCTCTGTCACACACATATCAAAATCGATGTGCAGCAACATTTCGTCTCGCATTATGTAGCACTGTCAGCCGCTATGCGTTATCTGCCAAGCTAGATACGGAGCAAAGCTGAAAAGGACTATAGCAATTCCAGAGCCCTCTCGCTTAGTCCGTGTACAGCTCTGCGTGTTCGATACGTTCGAGTGGCCCCCGAATGTGTCACGATTTTGTATACCATATGGCGCCAGGGATCAACAAGGTAGCGCGTGACATTTGACGGCCCGACGTAAACATGATGGTCTCGATTTTTCCCGCTTACTGTCTTACCTTTGAACGTGGTAGGTAATTTCGAAAATTGGTGCAACTAAACGCTCATTTCTGTCCGTGTCTGTCTTCAGGCTCAACCCGCCACCCAATCACAGCCCGCCCAGGCTTACGATCCCTACGCGCAGTACCGCGGAGGTCAGCAGGCTGCCAACGGACAGAATCCATACTACCGGTCCGCCGCCGCGTCTAACCCTCAGGCGCAATACCAATATGAGGACCAGAGTTCAGAGGAGCGCGGTGTCAAGTACGACGATGAATAGCTGAAGAACCGCCCGCACACGACAGGAATAGATAGCTCATCAGACCGTTTATCTATTTGAAGCAGTAGCTGTCGTATCTGTCTATGATGCCCCTATGGGATACGAGCAGGAACAATCCGAATCTCACGAACGATTTCATCTCGGAGAGGCCACCACCGTCACAGCATTGGGACTAATAAACAACAATGAGAGATAGAGATCTACTGTTGAAGCATACGAAGAAGATCGGAGATACGATCGGATTGATCGGAAATTGGTCAACGAAAAAGCCGACCACATTTCGCCTCCCGAAACCTTCCAGTGTGATTGGAAGTTAGGGTCGGCGAGTGGCATTCTCAACCCCCGAACTATGATCCTAAATAGGCATCCACGTATTTTAATTTAACACACATATAGACACCTGAGGAAAGACAGATTTAAGGTATAATGGTATATTATATATATATATATATATGTATGTATATAAGGTATACTGTATTATAAGGTACACTGTATACTGTGCTATATATATATATATATATCTATATAAATATATTTAAGGAATACTGTATATGCGAGTGGGCGTCTATGCATCTGCCGCAAAATGGACCACCGCCTGAAATGTGGACGACCATAGACGTTACAGATATACGACAAGCAAATACTACAGAGAGCGAATATCGACAAAGTTGTGACGACAGACCGTGGCGAGACCGGTGGTTCTCGGCTGAGAAGAGGCCCCGAACACACTGGGCCAAAAGAACTTTACCATTCAAGAAAGGAACAACGAGAAATGACGGCTGGCGGCGAAGGGCAGCAAAAATAACTAACTACTTCTTGAAGATTGGAGCGGGGTCTGGGGGATAATACCCGAAATGGGAAATACGCACCCGTCCAGTTTCGCGAAAGGCTGGGCGGCTGTGACGCGCATGGCCCCCGCCGCAAGGGATTAAGCAGGACTCAAAGGCCTCTTCCTTCAGCAGGTCCTATCCGCTAGCTGTGAAACGCGACGAATGCACGAACGCGCCAGGAGGCGGAGCGTCTCGCTGAGGACAACACGCGGCAACACAAACAAAGTGCCGACGCCGCCATTGTCGTCGCCGTGAAATTGCCGACCCAACACGAGTATACATGAACGCCACCGATTGAACGGGACGTGCAAAAACGCAACGGTTCGATAGGGCTGCTCGCTGAGGACCGAGTTTGAAGGCACCACCTTTCCTTGCGCCAACAGGCGATCTAACTCGCTTACGGGGAACGATATGGGAGACATAGTACTACAGGGAAGGAAACACGCAAGGGACCTAGGGAACAACAGGAATAGACGTCTCGGGAAAGCGGGCATAACAGTGGTTATCCGACGATTCAGTGGGGAGTATACATAATAATGATAATAATTATAACTAATTATATATATATATATATATATATATTTATGTATATATATATAGATATATATATATATATATATGGGTAATATTGTGGTAGTGACAAAACCGGTGGCCACGTTTAGAGACTATGAGTGTAGTGTGTGCCAAAAACGATTCTCTCTCCCCTTGCAACAAAGCCGAATGATGAATGAGTGCATGGCTGACGTTAATCGTAGCGCGACATCGATGCGTTGAGCGTCACAGTGATGTGGGAAGCGGCTGCTGCTGCTGCTGCTTGCTAACGAACGCGTGGCAAGGCGATGCGGCTGGACGCAGCAGCTTGACGAGGAGTTTACAGCGAATTGGAATTGGAACGATTCGAAGCGAGCGCGAAGATGTAATAATGTACGAGCGAGGAGTTGCACGAGGGAGCGCGGACTCAAAAATATTGACGCAGGACACCGCATAATTAAATCTATTATTAGAAATTAACAAAAAAAAAATAGAACATGAAGAAGACGAAGATAAAGATGCCGATATATGTACAAATGAAGAATAAAGTGTTTTATAATGTAAATAGGCTGGGCTGCTTTTTATATTGAGAAGTATTATCGAGATTCGTCGCTGCGCCATAATCAGCCATCCGGCTGATGACAATTAGGCAAAATTTGTTGTATGATTAATCATACGATTATCATACGTCTGAATTTGGGTAGAATTGTGATGGAATTACAATGCAATTCGCATTGTGCCACTTGAGATAGTTAGATATTTTATAATCGTTGATTGAGAGGACATCGAATTTAGCCGAGGAACAGGCCAGGGTCAGTTCAGCGTCACTTCGTCAAAGATCCGTCAGAGGTCGCTCAGGCAGCTACATCTCTTCGTTTGTTATCGAACCCCTGACGTGGTGTCGTCTCCGCGGGGCTGTTTGCTGTCAGATTTTCCAGAATCAATAGCATTCGTTCAAGGGCGTTCGTACAGATACTAGGTTGTGAATACTCCTTCCAGAGCCCAAACATTTCGAAGCAACAGATTGGCCTTGAATGAGGAAAATGCGGAAAAGTTATTCTTGCCTTTGGTGACCAGGAACGCCCAACACGATTCTGCTGTGAGATTAACCTGCTGTTTACCACTGTCTGCTTACGGCATATAATTCGCCAGGGCCTCGAGCTAGTTAAGGTGCGAGCTAATAGTTAATGCACAGATTGTTTTCGAGCTCGAATAAGCCACAGCTGGCCAACAGCGAACACTCAAACTGGCTCGGGACTGTCAAACTGCCTTAAAGATGAACACTGAAAGCATTGTTAACTGGCGACATTCTGTCAGAAATTTCGAGGTCGTTCTGACTCGGTCAGCTGTAGATAAACACCCCGTATACCAGAAGGGTAAGCTCTTTTAAAGCTGTTGTTTGTTCTTCCAAAGCTTCTCATCATCATCATACGCTAATTATAGAGACAATATGTCGAGAGACGATTATAATTACGGTGGGGTGTCGCCATCAAGCGGCAGTCCACATAGGTACAACAACTGGAATTAAATCACCCCGCGAACAGACGATGAGCAAACTGGATACACTAATGTGCTGCAGTGCGGTCAGCCGGCTGGAAGCTGCAAACAGCGAGCAGCTATAGCAGAGGATAATGGATTGAATTTTCTCGCACCATTAAGACCATTAGAAGACCGGCTCAAGGCGAATTTCCCCGTCCCAGGCTAGAAAAGAGAGCACCTCAGGCCAAGTGTTAGCAACTCGTTGCTTGGTATATGCGGCGTTTCTAATGTTCCGTATATTTGCCACCTCTAGTATGTACAGTATTTCCGACGACATATTTACATGCACACCTTCGTAATATACCCGGCTTTATTGTGGGGAAATATCCTCTGGGTGTACCTCTGGCCTGACATCCATAGGCAGAATAATCTTTTCGGGACAGCAACGAGCGGCCTGACTCAGCGAAACGGTGTTTTGAGACGGTGATCGATAACGCTGGATAGTAGTGATTTATTGCCTTTAAGTGGAAACGGTCTCTTGGAAGATTTCTCGGACAGTGCACACGTGTAGCCCATTTATATTATTGTGTATAATAGCAGGCGGGTGAAGCGCCGACCTCAAGACGGAAGGTCGACTGATTGAACTATCATTTCGTGGATCTATCCATATGATATTACCGGCGTGGAGTGAGGCTTCAGATCATGAAAACTCAAAGGCCGGATCTCGCCGATGATCTCCTCTCGAAACTCGTCAGCCTCGTTCCTCTGAATAATCACGAATGAACCAATCAAACAGAGCAATATGAGCCAATCAATGAGCCGCCTCAAATGTACCATTATTTTCCTCAAGATGAAACCCAATGCACCGTTGAAATCCGGTGGCTTTTGTTTCTTTTTTTCTTGGCAGAAAATCACCACCGCCACAAGCACCCCCGTACATCGAAAACTCGCCGGGATATAGGGCATTCAATCGCAATAATCGGAACCCGAACCGCATCCTCGTTACGCTCATGGTTCGAGTCGCTACGAAATCTCACTTGTTTACTGCGGTCGTTCGTCTTCGTGGCGATGCATTTTTCCACCGCTAAACATACGTGTATATGGCGTTATTTCCCCGAGCACCGGGTCGCGCTCGGTCGAGACCTGAAAGATGTCTGCTTGACTGTCGAGCGGGCGAAGTTTGCCGGTGCTGTGTACTCAGTCCAGGCAACTAACTGATGGTCCGCCGTACGCTCGCGAACGGCCAGAGGATCCCGTAATGGATTCCGTGTTCGTTTGCGCTCTGCCTCTCTCGTCTCGTCTCTCCTTTTCTCTCTCACCTTTCTACCGCGTCGTTTTGTCCAGGATTCGTATGAATGTTGAACGCAAAGCGGTCACATCGGGAGACGTTCGGTGGCGGCCAGTGTCAGCAAACAAGCGCCACCATCGTATGCATATGTATGTACATCTGTAGCTCTTGTCATCGCTAGGTGTCATCGGCTGATGCTCTTTTCAGAGCAATAAGTACACATGTAATATACATCATATATAAAGGAGCGTTGTTCATTTCGAGAAATGAACTCGCCGGCCTCGTTCACTACCCTCAACTTTCTGCATAGCTTAACTATGGAGAAAGTGGAACATTTCGTCAAATTTCTTAATTGATGATTCGAAAGCACAACGTGCAACGAACGAAGGTGTGTGTGTGTGTGTGCTTTGGTGAAATTGCTTACTGACCATGAAATCCGAGACAACATTTCAATAGGCGAACACCTCCTATAGAATTGTCGATATTTTAGTAGTACCTTATATTTGAGAAAAGCCTTTGTTAGCAACGACTGTCGTCAATCGAGGGCAAGCCTCGTTGTAACGCTCTTCGGAAGCAAACATCTACGTGCTAGTACTGAATAACCCTGTGCCGAACAATGGTTCGGCAACTGAAACTACAGATGTAAGCTCATTATAGGTATGTGCTGTTTTGACTGAGATCGACTGTATCAGACGTCGAGTAGTGACGTTTACTAAACGATGCGAGCATGTAGCTTTAATATCGGCGTTGTGGTAACGAATTCTAGTATTTCTCAGCCCCAAATTCGAGAAGTGTTGTTGCTGGCTTCTCAAGAATACCTATTGTACACAGGGGTAACGGGTAACTATTAAATACCTCGAGGTCTGTTCATATGAATAAATATATTTCAATTTCGGGTTGCCGTTAAACATTCCGTTCGAACGTGCCGACAAGGACAACGTCATACACACGCACAGAAAGACATAGACACATACACGCATATATATATATATATATATACCGACTCAATCAAGGTTGTTAAATAAACAGATTTTTGCTCATTCCACCAACGTCTCTCACGTGCTCGTAAGTATCATATCATAGAAGAGAGAAGTTCAAAAATAGTCCACTTCAAATCATGGTGTCCCGAATGGTCGTCGGCCAATGTCCGTCAGCGTTCATAGTTCGTCCATGCTTCTAGGCTATGCTTCGTATCAGTTGTCTGTCTTGGCCATTTGGAGTCCATCCTTTAGATATATAACTGACGCTGTCCCATGATGCCATTTGCTCGCCACGTCGAACGGAACACCTGAAACACATAGGTCTGTCCATTAGAGATATATTCAGATGATTAAAGAGTGTGATGGAATCGTACGGGCTGGGGGCAGGGTGGTCGCTCAACTTCAGATTGGGTCGATTAACCAGGTCGCCCAGGTAAGACCAGCGAGACGGGTCGGTGAGTGAGTATATCCGTAACGCAGAAAGCCCTGCGAATCGCTAATTTGTCAAACGCGATATCATAGCTCACGAATAGTATAATATGGCGCTTAAAAATCCATCCGTAGCCATTAATCCGTCCATTAAGGCAGGTCAGGTATCTCGCGGGTTGTTCTGCTCGGTAGATTTTCCCAGAAGTTGGAGAGTGTTTTTAAGTGAATACAATTTAGGCGCATGGACGATCTCAATTCAGAAAAGATGAATGATTGGTTACATCGACGGCTAAGCCTGTCTATAATCATTGTCTGGCCTTCGCTCATCCGAGATTCTACCGTGCATAATACCTAAATTATCTAATGTTGGGAAACTATAGAATCTCATCTGTGGACAGTGAGCCAGAGTCTGGTAGGTGTCGCGAGCAGCACTTAATATTCGCAAACCAGCCGACAATTAACATTGTCAAGCAATTAGACCATATCTGCCCAAGTAAAATCAGGAAAGCTAAAATGATTGCGATGAACCGAGGTCATCCCTTGTCCTGCGGATACGATTTCGAGACACAACGAATATACCGCGCGCGCTGTGAGCAACGTGACCGCCCAGACGATTTTCTGCCTTATTGTTGCTGTTGCTGTATGCTAGGGGTCGCATCAGATCTTAGTTGCCTCACAAATTTCAATGACACTCGTACCTTGCATTGAGATCGATGATTTCTAGCAGTCGATGTTCATTTCGCAGCTGTGGCGATTTCGTTGAGGTGGGACCTGAACCTCCGGTAGCCATGAACTTTAATCTTCGGTCTCCCAGCGGGATACACATTTGGTCGAGCACTGCGATCAACGCCATGGTCCGTGAGATACGCGTCTCTCGGCGTGCCTGTTTGAAGAACGATATGTGAGCTCAGGGCAGCAGTGGCGCGACCGACAAGAACTGCCAACAAAACCAACACGATGGTTCGAGACATGTTGACGAAATTTGCCGTCAACGACCGCTAGCACACCAGATTCGAGAGAACAACACCGGCCTATGTTGCTTGTACTGACACGGCTAAAAATCTGTGACGTCGGCTGGCGACGATAATCTGATCGAAGGCTACGCTATCGAGCGCCACGCGGGAGTTTCCGTCAAGCCACCAGATGCCGAATGTGTGTCCAAACTGAGAGCGGGTCCGAGATCGTAGGATGCACACAGATCGCACACGTATTTATGGTCATGCGATGTGACTAGCTACGATAGTTCTGTGTTGTCTAACACGCAATCTTCGTTTGATCTGTAACAGAGGCTAACTGCCGGCAGAAAGACGGCCCACCGAGGTCACTGGGGTTTCATTGAGTGAGCCACAACGTGTGTTCGGGTGAAGACGACGATCGAATTATCTATCAGTGCACTATCGATGGCGGGGATGGGGTTTAGCCTAATATTTGACGATTGCCGTCTCACTAAACCCGCTGTGCGATGTTTGCTAGACAAACTCGGCCCTCTGAAGCACACGGTAGTAGCTGTCGTAGACGCGGCAGTGCTAATATCCAGAATAGATGCCACTCTGCAACTGACGTTGAGCGATGCCAACGAATCGCTTAAAACTCAGCGAACCCCGGATGTCCCAAAGCGGGTCAGAGGTAGTGGACGAGGCATCTGGGGGAGGCTGGCGTCCCGACGCCACCATGCTCGCCATAAGCATACAAAATGCTCACCAGAACACCAGAGAAAGTGATTAGTGGTCGCTCTTGTATCTGCACGTTGACCGACCGTTGTTGTTGTTGGTGGTGGTCTGTCGGGTGACGCACTGGGGGTCGAGGAAAACGCATTTCGACTGAGAGCTGAAAATCGCGAGGGATGACCTGAGCGGACGACGGGGCGGAAAACGACTGTGGCTGCCAACAACAATAGCAGCCGAACGTAGCCGCGACGTTTGGCGGAGTGACTCCGTGGATGCACTGCTCTATAATATTTGTCGAATTGTGGTGGCTAGCTCGCGATAGGGAGTGCGATAGATAGATTTGGCGAGAGAGCGAGCGAGCGAGAGATGAGGGGTGGTCGACAAAGCTGACAATATTCCACACTGGGTTCTGCACTGTAATAACATCATCTTTACACGGTATGCCGGCCGTTGTAATGACGGCAGATACGAGCCGGCCTGATTGGCCCGTATCGGCGTCACCTATAAAAACATTCCGGTCGAGGGTTGTTAAACGCACAATGACAAGCCAATTACGGCTTGAACCGGTTGCGTCGCGGCGGTGTGCAGTTAAATTTGAGATCCTGTAGATCCTGTATCCGGCCAACAGACGCGGGTGGCTATATTATTGTTATTATTACTTTTGTCGTTGTTGAGCTCGACGAGCGAACGCGAATAATGAGTGATGACAATGGACCACCTCAGATTTGCGTTGAACCCATCTGGTGATGTCTGTTAGCTGACCCGTTCGTTGAATAGTGCCGTCAAAAAGCGATGTCGAGGAACAGGAGCTTCGAGGTGACCCAATTAATATTATTTTTAAAAGAATCTGACATTTAGAATATTTTCTACTAAAGGAAACATATTCCACGAGGGCTATTTATGCCCTATTTAAATTATCTGTGTATGTGTTCTGCCTTCTGTGGAATGATTTCGTCTGAAATTCTGTTTCAATCTGCCACGTCTGCCAGCAATATCGAACAATATGTTCTAACACTTGTGTTACCATTAATTTATTGAAGATGGAGTAACGACCCATCTTAGCTATCAAGGCGCTGAGATTCAAGCGCTTATTGAAAATGTTAGGAGATGTTTGGGCGTAAATGAAAGTGTCTCAGAAAAAAATTCATTTATTAAAACAACAACAACAGCAACAATGTTGTTCTTTTAGAAAATGTTCCCATTTATAGAATAAGACTAAGATAACGTCTTTATAAAAAAACATTTTAACAAAGCGTTTTTTTCAGAACCAAAAGTGTTTCGTACGTCGTATATGATTTAACCTCATGACGTCAACAGCGCTCAGTAGTGCCAGCTGTCAGCTAATGCGTTATTTGAGGCAAGCGAAGTCATTTGACGTAGAAGACGAAATGGTAGAGGAGCAGGCCACATCGTTCTGAATAACCCTGAGAATAATAACAGAACAACCCTGAGGCCAGCAAGTCGTCAGGAGGATGCAGTGGACGAATCCATCGCCTAAGGGGACACTGTTTCAGATAGCGGACAGCAGGTTCAGGCCAAGTCCTTTACTTGTTTCAAGAAGAAATATAGTAGCAATAATCAAGAAGGGCCATAGTTGTCAAAGTGGTCTTCTCTCCTCGTAGGCAAAAACCAAATAGACAAGAGGTGCGAACACTAGGAGGCGAGGAGCTTTTCCATTTTAAGTCGGTACCTGTCAGTACGCCTGCATATAAACCCATATAAAAAAAATTAACATACATAGGCAGAAACGATATATATTCTCGCCGGGACACGATGTCGGGGCCACCTGACACACATCTGCGATGCTGCTGTGGCTCTAGGTTTTCCACAATTTATCGGGGGACGGCTTTTCATCGGTGAAGCTAACCGAGGTGTTTACGCAGTTGAACTGCGCAGTGATTAGCGATTCGGGGAACCGGGCCGGTATCCACGACCCGTGGCCCACTTCGCGATGAATCTTTCATGTTGAGAGTGGCCTATTTTCGACACCACCGGTGTCCTATAGATGACGTCTATCCCCCCCCCCCCCGGAGCGTTATTTCACTGCAATCGAGACATAGTTGACAGCACTTAGTAGGGCCTTGCCAAAGTATGCCAGGTAGTCGTTACGATAATGAAGTATTTTGACATAATTGTTATTCCTTCGAGCGGTTTCTGATATTTTGTTAGCAGTTATTCTAGAGAAGGGACGCGTGCGCCTAATCACAACGGTGAACAGGTTATATAATATCGTGATTACTCAAATGATGAGAACGACCCTATGCATACGAAGCTACAGTTCCTCTATAAAACAAGGTATCTCTCTCTCTCGCTCTCCCAAGCCCAAGCAAACTCCTACGATAGCAGCCTAAATTTTCAAGCAGGTCGTATTATTATCGTTGGCCTTCAATACGAGTATCTCTATGGCTAGCAAACTACTATCGTAGCAACAGTGGTAGCCGATGTAGTGATCCTATTTGCGCTGTCCGCCCGCTGTCATCCGTCATTTGCTAAGCAAACGCGGCTGGTTCGGAGGACAAAATAGGCCGCCGTTTGTTGCCGCCAGGACGTTACCGCAGCAGGACAACGCCGCAAATAACCCTGCGGCGCGGCTCGGCATGACAGACAGCTTGTACATAGGCCGAACACACTCGGCCCCCGGCCCCAGGCGTTGATGGCCCCGACGTCGTCAACACCTGGCGTCTACTTCTATCTATCTGGCCGATCCGGCTGTCGCTTACCCGCGTTACGTGTCAAGACACCCTCCTGATGACATTCGTGCTCGCATGCTTATCTCTGAGTACATATACATGGAGGTGACGTGGCCGTCGCATCGTTTAACGGCACGCAGCCGTTTAAAGACGGTGTTAGGCTCGTGCACGATGGAGTGTTCCTTCGAAATAGTGGCCTATCAGAGCCTGCCCTAAGGTGCCCTTACGTTCAACAGAGTATAGCCTTCTCTGGACGTTGTCACGAGACCGATATTGTTTATTCAAGGTACACTGTTGAACACTATTGAAAGAACGCTACAGTGCGCAACATGCAGCGATGACAGATGGGTGCGCTGATAACCACACACACACACCAACAGCAATCGCTCTAACAAGAACTCATGGCCTGTTTATCTCTTCAGCTACTAAATCTTATATTTGGAAGTGGGTGATTATATCGTCGTCTATCTGCCAGTAGTATAGTTGTGCCATGGGTACGTATTCCCTCTGTGGGCATCCTCGGCGTTCCTCCCGGCGTTATGATGACCCCGGTGATGATCACGTGAATAAATCATCGCGGTTTTCTACATAGGCCTATGAATTCCAGTCCAACGAGATACATACACTGGCCAGTTGGCGTAATCTCTCATCGTAATTGGCCGGCCACGCTACCAAGACCCACGAGGTTGGGTTCCTGTTCATGTTGAAGGACCACATCATTGAATCGACGTATGGATACGATGTCCGCGACGCAGTGGTGACGAGAGACACGCAAGATTCATTCACGGGGTCTCAGTTCACACCAAACTGAAACCCCGATCTAGCAAAAGACTGCAAATGGAAATGATTTGTATTTACGCTTTTTGCGTACACGTGGATACAATATCGTTTAGTAGATTCCAGCTCAGCGTGAAGAGGTTCTTTTTTTTCTAGTTGCGCAAGTTTTCCAGCCCTTCCCATGTTCGAAGCTCTTTCGCCCTGAGTGCTCCCGAGGATTTGATCAAAATTCACTGAACTATGAAGAAAAAACGTCACGAAAAACGACTCCAAATCACTCGAGACGATCAAGTGAGCTGAACAAGGCTGAATGCCACAAATAGAATTTTCCGTTGTGTCATTTTCGACCACGAATGAACCCTCATGCCAATTGTCAACTTGCCGTACAGATTGGTGTCCCTATGACTGCAGCAATGAAAGGTCGCCTACGTTGTATCGACGCCGGGTCTAATACTACCGAACAATTTGCGTTGTACGGTACATTCGGAACCGCTAAGATACATTCGATTAAAAAATGATGAACCAATTCGCAGTTCGTGAATGCTCGCCAATGGGGAGATCAAGATTCACTTAAGATCCGAGAACCACCCAAGCTAACAGCGAGCTTGTCCGGTCCTCTCGAAATCCAATACCTGGCGTGCTCAGCTGGTGTTTTTCGACACTGCGGTGCCCTTGATCAGGCTAGGCTTAGGAGGCCCCTACCGATGATGCTTTCAAACATGATCGAAAACATCGAATCGGTCTCATGTGCACCGCTCACATGCAGATCCTGCTTCACATAGGTCCCTTGCGCAGTACCTCTCCTTTTCGTACAGCAAAAAAAATCCAGCGCCATTTCTGAGAATTTGTAGAGTCGATGCCTCTGCGGACAGTGTCCTTCATTAGATACATAGAATAATATATATATAAGGCTCTCTGATTCCGAAAAGCCCAGCTCCGAAAAAGGTCATTATACAACACACTCTCCGACGATGTTTGATATGTCGACAGCCGTAAGTTAAGCAGAATCGAGTAACGCTATAATCACTGTAATAATAATAATAATATTGTTATAATAGTAATCCCAATTACTCGAGATTTGAGAATTCGTCGATCGAGTAAGAAAAGGGCACAAAATACAGTTTTAGGATCAAACATTAGAACAAGCTGATTTGTTGTCACATATTCGACACACCAGAAGTTATTGGCTGAACGACATCACGCACTCGAAATCTAGATACGTCGTCTGTCCACACCGTTGTACAATGTCCTCATTATTGCAGCGTTCGCGCGCTCCATATTTGACCTCGTTGCCGGCCACCAACTTCCACAGGCGCATCCAGTGAATTCAGCCTTGCGTGTCTCGCTAAAATGCGAGTGGGACAACTTTTTTCAGCTGTACCGTATCCAATCAGCCAAGACCTTCCGCCGGTAGTCCGATGTCACCATGGATCGCCGATGTCAATTCGCAGTGGGGCCGACGGTGCATACGCCACTGACATCTCGAACCCTTCGGGATCTGGTAGACTTCTGTAGGCGGTCGATTGCTGTTAAGTGTTTTGACCCTCGACCTTGGGTTGGTTTCCCAGGAGGGAGAAGACCTTAGCGTTCTAAGCACATCACCCGGACGCTGTTTACGCGGACAATCAGAACAGCGCAGACAAATTGCATCGAATCTGCGTCACGTCGACGAATATGGCACGTGCTAATTGCGCTACCTCTTGTACGAACTTATACTTGCTGACGATTCGACGGCAAACTCCTCGGAATATAAACAGGTGCTCTTCGGGCAGAGCTTACGATAATGTCCGTTTTTAATCAATGGCACGTTAAACACTTGTACATGATAGCTCGTAATTATCTGGCAGACGAGTCAGTTACAGACATTATCTTGGCAGGTTCTTAATCCTGGCCTCTTCAAAGACCTGGATCCTTAATCTCTGCTTAAATATTGGCTCTTACACTCGGCGTGGCGATATCGCCTAGTGATTGCAGTTCATCGCCGAGGATCAATGATTCATTATGGCTGCTAGCTATGAACAAGCATACATTGGATAAGGTATAACGACGAGCTTCTGTAATCCTCTCCACTAACCGGCCGGTGCAAGGCACACGATAATCTGAGGGCTTGGAATCAGATATATATTCATTAGGATCGGCACTTATTATTGTGTCATTAATTTACGCGATTTAGGCTGGACAAATACTCAAATACTCCATTACATCTCCAGCTGAGGTCCGCCCAGATTACTTGTGACACTTACCTTCGTATGAGTGCTCCTCTCTCACGAATTGTTTCTCACTGTCCTCAATATGCGGAATAAAACCCGATTTGACATCGGAGATCGGCCACTTACGAGAGGCCATAGGTGCCGCAAGGTTTCAGGCCAAGAAAATGATGACTACATCATGCTTCTGGCTAACGCTACAATCACTCGCATGGGCTCCCTCTCGTATGAGCATCAGTTTCCCTGCAGTGGTCAGCATAACATATTTTTTAGTGCGGGGCAGCCGACATCTGCTGGTTCGATTTTCGATGTTATAGCATGTGCGTATAACATGCGAATAACAGTCATATAGAATAATAATAGTCATAAAAATGCAACTGCTACATTCCAGAATAGTTTCGGTTGAGCATATGTACAGCAACTTTTGAGACAATTGAGTACCCCAAGCACTTATAGGGCACCCCAGCCCCCACATCCCATCGTCGTGTGCCCACTTCGCAAGTTTTCAGCCTCGAAGTCCATCTGTGAAACTCTCTGCCCTTAGCCCAGCGCCGTGATTCGGACAACTCCGCGTAAGCGGTGTTATAATAACTATGATCGGACAAATCGGTACGATGTCTATCGCTTAGAAAACATACACGCCCATAGAATTTCGTTGTCTTCCACCAACAATCGAAGTAGGAGACACTCCATGATTTCTTTCTTGTCTCGAATCTCTACACGAAGTCGAAAAATCAAACCTATTCACAGACTTCGTTCGTCGCAAAAAACGACATGCGCGGTACACACGCATGAGACGCTTGGAACGAGAAATGTCCTGCCCAGCTAAGCTATCGAGAATCGCGCCATCGTGTCTCTAGTAGACGTGGCACGGATTAGGTATACATAGCTAGCACACTCGACGGCTACAATATATGTTGCTGTCACCGAGAGTTTTGACGATGTCCTTAGTTAGATTCCCGCGTTACCGGTGGCGCAGTTCCGGGCACGAGGGTGAGGGGCGAACAGGCATTGTATCGCCTCTACTCAGCCTAGACCGGTAGACGTAGAGCTTTGTGTCGGAACGGCGAAAAAAAAGTCAAATTTCCGCTCTGCGAATGCTTGGCAACAAAGACGATTCGGATCGCAGTGACTTATTCAAGCTCTTCGCTGCGCATATTGGCGATGCAAGACTTTATTAATTCGATGAATTCGATGAACATCGTAGAGTGCGCCACTACCATCGGAGGATAATCTCGCCGCCAGTCGACAGTTTCGAGAGAAGAAACACAGGTGAAAACACACGTACGTGCTAGAAAAAATCATCCTAATCACAATCGTTCAATCAAACACTGATACAACCGGCGGATTAAACAGTCCGTCGATGTGTAATGGGCTTTGTCATATATTTTGCCCGCAGCCGGCAAGAAATATCTAGTCTTTTGATATTTTTACCTTTACTAGTGGTGCTATTGACAACCGCGCCGAGCTCGCGGGCCCTATTCGAAATTAGGTAATGTGCTGTCTCTGTTTACACCTGCGGCATTCCATTTGCCGCTCCTGATCGGGCGCAAATTTGCCGTTCGACCAATCAGCGGCCGTTATCTATTGAAATTGTGTGTTGTGGCTCGAAGACCACAACTATATTAATACGTGATTTTAGTGGTGTAAAGTGTGTGTATTATCACGTGAATGGTGTCAATTAATGAGGAATTACGAGGAGCACCGATTGTAGTAATTTTTGCGGTATGTTAATTGATTATGTTATTATTAGAAGAGGTCTAGTGCTCTAATAGCAGAATTTCGATGTTTAGGATTATGTACTTCGCTTTCCCGATTGAGTGATGGAAACTTCACCCTGAACCAGCCGAATTGTTTGAAGTGGCGCTGAAGGCCACCAGCGGAGGTGATGTCGGGGAAGACGCGACCTCTGATAATAGAGTGACAGTAGAAGCCGTCGTAGACGGTCAAGTTTGTGCAATACACCCGCTGCGCGGCAGTAGCCTCCTGCTACTACCACTACTACTACTGTGTTTTTACTGACAGCCCCACTAGCGTAGACAGTGATCCCCCATTTGGTCTAGCATATACGATCAGCTCCAGACTTATTCGGTGACCGTACACGGCCCTCACGGCCAAACGCTCTCGCTACACAAACGACATCTCAGTTTGTGTACCGGTCCCTCCGTTTATCTCTCAGTCTGGTGTCGGTGACCAGGATTCGACCTTTTTTTCGGGATTTCGCTGTTGACGGTGCTGTCAATTTCTGCTCGCACAGTGGCAACCCGGTAATGTGCTACATCACGCTGCGCAACGCTGTGTCACCAACGGCAGCAGCCTACTGCCCCAAAGGTTACGGCGGCAGTATTTTAACCCCGCAGCACAGCAACCGTGGTTCGCGTTTTTACAGGCAAAGCCTAGCTACTGGTGGCTAACTGCTACCCCACTATACCGCCGACTCACTCGCGGATAGTGCCTCATCATAGTGCTCCCAGGTCGTGAAGAGCAACCAGTGCCCACGGATACCATGGCTATCGACCATAGCCCGCTGCCCAACCGGCCCGCTTCCACATCCACATCCCGTGCAGCCCCTGTGCCCACGAATGGGCCAAAAATTTCGATCTTACGCTGCAGGAGGACGAAGCTGCGTAACCGGTTCAGCGACGAAGAGTTTCAGGCCAACGGCATCGCCGCCGTGACGGAAGAGACTAAACCCATACTACGGGAGCTCGTCGCGAACATCAAGGAACGACAGGATGACATTGACTCACTCAATGAAATGATCCAGGCCCACCCAGACCTCAAGGAAGATGATGTCGAGCCGGAGGTTGACGAATGCTTCGACGTCACAGAACGGATGAGAGCCTGCTTGCGTCGACTACGAACGTTGCTAGCCGGAGATGTCAGCGGCGATGCGCTCAATTTGACCGCAACCGCCGCGTCCCAACCACCGGGCCCTGTGCAAGCGGTCATCACTCCTCCAGCCCCGATCTTAGACACTGCGCCAGAGCCGTTCGCTGGCGAGGTGCTCAGTTTTCGGTTATGGCGTGGCCAGTTCGAGAATTGGGTCCAACGGAGGACGGCGGCTACCGATGCGGACCGATTCATCGCGTTGCTACGCTACACCAAGGGGCCGCCGCGACAACTGATCGCATCTCTGCCAGTCAGCGATGCTAATTACCGCATAGCGCTGAAACTGCTGGAAGACAACTACGGTAACAGGGATGTCGAGCGACGTCGTGCGATGACAACGCTAACAGCCATCCCGGCGGTTCGCTCGGCAACCGACGCGGCGGGACTGCGACAACTCCTGAATCACGCTCAGAGCTCGATCCAGGCGCTCGCGGGGCTCGGTATAAAGCTGTCCAGCTTCGCACTCATGTACGAGCCCATGTTGAACGACAAGTTACCACCGACGTTGTTGTTCGAGTATGCAGAGAGCGCCCGGCGCGACCAACTCGTCCGAGGGCCCGAACCGGCGAACGATGAAGCGACCGAGATGACTGGCGATAGCGCCGCACGGCGCATCGAGTCCTTAATCGAGTTCCTGCTGCGCTACACTAACCACACCGAGAAGTTCGCGCTCTCACAGCGCACTACTCAAGCCAGTTTCACTGGTACCCACGGTAGCACCCAGCAGCAGCAGTACCGTCACCATCAGCGACACTTGCAGCGTCACGATGGTCAGTCAGCCCGGTCATCGCTTCGTCATCCACCAAGGTATCCACCAAGCTACCCCGACCGCCGGGCAACCGTCGCCGCGGTCTCCACCAAGCATCAATCCATACCAGCGCCCTGCTTCTTCTGCAACGAGACATCACATCGACCATCCCAATGCAACGCGCTCAACTACGAAGATCGATGCAGCCTCGCCCGTCAAAAGAACCGTTGCCTCGTGTGCCTGGCCAGACGTCACACCGGAAGGGAGGCATGTCGCGGTACCCGGGCCCCCTGTGCAATCTGCAAGAGCAGCGAACATTATACCACCCTCCATCCACCGTCTGGAGGTGGTGTGGCCGGTACGTCGTCGACCCCGTCCATTGCCGCCGGAAGCTCACCTTCCGCGACAGTGGCTTCGATCGTAGCTACTGTTGTACCGAATCCAGCGTCGTCGACAGCAGCACCAGAACCTACCGTAGCCCCCTCGGCAACGGCTATACCGACGACGACGGTGCCTACTACTGCGTCGTCCACTGCCCCGTCATCGGCGGTCGTCATGACTGCAACTGCATACCTTGTCGATGGCAAGGAACGTCACCCGGTCCGCTTGTTTCTCGACACCGGAGCGACAACCACTCTGGTTTCACCGTCTGCCGTGGCAAGTCTGCACGACATCCTGCCAGTTGGCCAGCGCGACCTAAACATCGATAGCTTCGGGGGAGCATCGACTAACTCCACCGCAAAACGGTACTCGCTCTCTCTCGCTAGTCGTCACAACGATCGCGTCCGTGTTCAACTCGACGCATACGCGCACGATTTCAAGGTGAACCCGTCGATCAACTGTCCTCCCGACATCGCCCTGAAGATCCGTCAATTCGGCTCGGAGCACCCGCTCGCCGACTCGTACCACGTCGATGGCCATTTCACCGAGCCACCCGCCTTGTTGGTCGGCATTGACCAATTCTACAGGATCCTTCTCAAGCGTCCTCCGCGATCGGTCACTGCAGGTATAGTCGCCACCCAGAGCCGCCTCGGTTGGGTAGTAGCTGGAGATTCGTCTCTGGGCGTCGTTGACGCCAGACCAGCCTGCTACGCTGCAGTCACCACGAAGCCGGGCCGCGACATCGAGAAACTGGAAGCGCTTGGTATTTGCGACCCAACCGAGGGAGCCATGTCTGCTGACGAGAGCGACGCGCTCAAGCAGTTCTCTGACCATCTCGTGCACGGCGGTCTCTCGTATACGGCATCTATGCCTAAGCGACCGTCGGTAACGACACTTGCCAACAACCTCGACACCGCAACGCGACGCTTATCCTCGAAACGTCGTGCGCTGCTACGCGACCCAGTCGCCATCGATCAACACAACTCGGAGATCATGGCTTTCGTCAACCAACGGCCGTCGGCCAAATCATCGTTGGCCCCGTTCACCCTGTTCACTGACGCTGCCGGAGTGTTGCGTGTTCGATCTCGGCTCACACGGGGAGATCAGTTTAGTTACAGTGAGAAACACCCAATTGTTATACCGGGTGAATCTCGATTGTCTGAGATCCTCGTATTACAACACTGACACCGATTCAACTCGTCAGCTGTAGCCCCGCCGGCCAGCCGCTGTCAGAGCTGAGACCAATCGACCAGCTGAGCACCAGCACGTCCACCGCGGTGGAAGTAACTCTTGCTCATCAGCTGCGTGCATCGGTGGCCAAGCGCACGAGCTTCTCTAAGGCTCTCGCTGTTCGATGGCACCCCGAATACATTCTCCAACAGCGCTCGGCGAACGTGAACGCTAGAGTGATATGATCGACGTGGCGTAAAGTGCATCATCGATGGCTGCGACGGGCTCGTATGCAATGATGACGTGTAGTGGAAGCCGTCCTCCGAACGGCCTCCACGGGGGAGTGTCATATATTTTGCCCGCAGCCGGCAAGAAATATCTAGTCTTTTGATATTTTTACCTTTACTAGTGGTGCTATTGACAACCGCGCCGAGCTCGCGGGCCCTATTCGAAATTAGGTAATGTGCTGTCTCTGTTTACACCTGCGGCATTCCATTTGCCGCTCCTGATCGGGCGCAAATTTGCCGTTCGACCAATCAGCGGCCGTTATCTATTGAAATTGTGTGTTGTGGCTCGAAGACCACAACTATATTAATACGTGATTTTAGTGGTGTAAAGTGTGTGTATTATCACGTGAATGGTGTCAATTAATGAGGAATTACGAGGAGCACCGATTGTAGTAATTTTTGCGGTATGTTAATTGATTATGTTATTATTAGAAGAGGTCTAGTGCTCTAATAGCAGAATTTCGATGTTTAGGATTATGTACTTCGCTTTCCCGATTGAGTGATGGAAACTTCACCCTGAACCAGCCGAATTGTTTGAAGTGGCGCTGAAGGCCACCAGCGGAGGTGATGTCGGGGAAGACGCGACCTCTGATAATAGAGTGACAGTAGAAGCCGTCGTAGACGGTCAAGTTTGTGCAATACACCCGCTGCGCGGCAGTAGCCTCCTGCTACTACCACTACTACTACTGTGTTTTTACTGACAGCCCCACTAGCGTAGACAGTGATCCCCCATTTGGTCTAGCATATACGATCAGCTCCAGACTTATTCGGTGACCGTACACGGCCCTCACGGCCAAACGCTCTCGCTACACAAACGACATCTCAGTTTGTGTACCGGTCCCTCCGTTTATCTCTCAGGCTTCATCCACGGGGCTGTTTAAGGCTACCATGGAAATTATTGAAGACTTGCAGTTCCTTCAATAAAGCGATTGCTTTATTAAATGAACGTTTACCTCTATAATGCAATTAAACATTTACCTCTGTAATGCAGCAGTTGTCATTATCGTCATTACCAGGCCGTATGTCCATGTGTCCGTAACATATCTAACTTGATACACTCATACAAATCAATTGAATTGAACTCAATCTGCAATGTCGCAGTAATAATAACCTCCGCGACGGCTAAATGAATTTCCTGGGCTGACTCACAGAGTTAAACATTTAACGTCCACAGTACTGCTTTCACCATTGCTTCAGAGGATGGACAGCCCCGTTTAAATGCAAACGTGCAAATGTCTATTGGGCACATACAAATCGAATCGCTACCTGAAAAAGTAAAAGTTGCCACATCTTGATTAGAATTAATCAAAATTCGAACGAGGAGGTGGACCGCTAAGGCAGGCAGCAGGCAACGCCGGGATGTGTCGCTAACGTCCATCTTTCAACGTATTTAAAGGTGATTCCTTCATTGGCGAACGGACAGCTTAATTGTTGACAGCTCGACGTTGTTTACGAGTTGAAATGTGAAACACGATTTTCTTTATGAACAAAAAACGATCACATTAATCTCACCCATTGGGTTCCTTATTCTCCACGATCTTGTGACTCGAGAGGAAGAAGAAGAAGCTATGATCGCGCGGGTATTTCTCTATCAATTCGCTGGTGGTTTATTAACGGAACTGCAGTTACAGTAATGCTTAAGTTCTCGTAATGAAATAATGAGAAAAGAGTGCGTCACAAATATTCAGAACATCGTAACATAATTTGTTTGTAGACGATGGTAAGCAAACCAAAACGTCGTGGCTACAAACATTACAAGTGAGAAAATCCTCTGATGCAGAAGGCAGGCTCTTCCGCGGAAGCCATGTTACGGTATAATAAGTTACAATCGTAAGCTTCTATAAGCTCATAACGCAATCTGGGCTCTCGAGTGCCGCTAGCCGGGGCGCGCTCGGGCTACGTACGCGTGGCTTGCCGCTGTTTCCTGCTCACGTTAGCGCTTGGCCCGGTTTTACTGCCACGTCAATCGCATAGCCAGCGCCTGCGCTGCTGGTTGCATCAAGTGATGCGGTCGCGCGAACCCAACTTACTCCAGTGTTGGCGTCCCTGCACGAGCTTGACCGCTGCTCGCGACTATTCTAACGGTGCATCGACTTTCATCACGGGTTATCATCGATCTCCACCATCGATCTCGCTCTCAATCCAGCTATCCTCTTCTTCACTTCTGGCTGCCGTCCAAGCGACCTGCCAATCCGCCGCCCTAATCCACATGCGCATTTCGGGCACCGTTTGATCATCTACGTGCAGTGCCTCGGGCATTGAACTTCGCACGATTAGATGGTCAGCTGGCAGGTCGGCCTGATGTTACTGCTGCTGCTGCTGGTCAGCCATTCTAAAACAATTACCGAGGCAGACGTATGCCAGCAATAGCGCTCCCTCTCTGCCTGCTATTATAGATGGGCCGAGGTCGTTTGGCCTCGGGGCACGGCTAATTTGCTTGTTCGCTCCCCATTCGCCGAGTGTGTTCCTTAAGCACTGTGCACAACGCGGCTGCCCTTTAGCCTGTCTGCGCGGACAGGGATACGGAAAAAGGAGACGGGAAAAGGTTTACGTCGGAATTAACTCCCATCGGAAAAACGTCTCTCTACCAGGAGCAGCTTCTATCAAGAATTGCGGTTCGTGCCGGTCAAACCCCTCTCGCCCCTCTTCGACGGTTGTTCTGTAAATCGCAATCTACGTTAAGCGGTGGTCTTGTGCTTCGTTGAAGTTAGATCATTATTATACGCTTGGAATAATTCCTGGCTGCACTTGAATGGCCCTAAGCGACTCAGGCCAGTTACTCATCGTATGCCTGGAAACTCGAAACTCGAACACGAATCAGTGTAACTATGACAATTAAATAAGTAACTAACTAAATAACTAACTAAAACTAAGCAACCACCTGACGCTTGATTGTAGCCCAGATTCTATCGCACAAACACAAGCAAAGATAACCATAGAAATATGTGTCTATCTTTGCCGTTACTATTAAATACACTTCCCGGGATGACCCACAGCTAACTTTTAACTTCCACGGTACTGCTTTCGGCATTACTTCATAAGACGGACCATTCGAAATGCAAATATGTAACGTCGTGCCGTTCATATTAATGCGATAGTTTCTATATATATATATATATATATATATATATATAAATATATATATTCGACTATACATAAATGTCTCCAAACTATAAAACGGTGTATATCTATTATATACGGTTTCATATTTGAGTATCAAGCCTGGGCTCTCCGTCCGCTTTTTATAAGATCTTTGTCGTTCTCCAGACATCCACCTATAATCAGTACAACCTTGATACGCTCAAGCACACAGGCGAGTTCCTCAGCCTGCCGTCGACCTCAACATCTCTCTTCATATGATTTATCGCGTGACTAATTTGCCGCCTACCCTGCAGTATACATGATGTCCGAGGATCTAGCTGAGCTGCTATCACAGGGTCTACCAGTGAGGCCCTTATTGAGGAAGACGGCCAAGCTTGACGTGAACACATGAAGACGAAATATCCTATTCGCGTTTCGTCATGTCCTCGTCACTAAGGCGGGCGTTTGTCTCTAGGGGTCACACTGTCTGTGCTGTTTATGCTGCTGTTCCTGATGCTCTCTGACCGCGTTCGCCGTTTCACCGCCTTTTTTTGAGAACTGACCCCCACCTGTCTATCCAGCTGTCCAACCGTCAAGGTCAGCTTAACTGAGCGCCACCGAGTGCTATCTGTCTGGCGACTTTCATTCTGCTCGGGAGCATTCGGTTTCCAACGACAGGTAGAGGATGACACAAAGGAAACAGGCCTAATACCTTGTCTGAGTGCCTGTCGGTCTGTGTGCGGCAACTGTCTCCATTGGATAACCGAAAAATGTCGGCGATGTCCATGTCGTGAGTTTTCGTACAGCTCGAAAAATACCAGCGTTGTGTACACAAAAATGAATGTGTCTCAAGGGAGCTGGACGCTGTCTCTCAAAAGTGACTGCAATACGGAGTGGAAGTGACCTTCCATGATGATGTGCTCTTCCGTTCAAGCAGATTGTGTACGATAATGACCTTTCCTGGAAACTTTTCCGATATCCCTTTCCGCAATTCTTATTTAGTGAGGCTTACACCACTTGTCCTTCTGTCGACGGTTGTCCTTCGAATGCAACATGTGTTCCCCATCCGAGGCTTCGTCTCGGATATGTTTTTACAGCTATGTATTATTCGGGTATGCAAATTTATTCTACATATTGACCTGGAATACCACCCTACTACTTGCACGAGTTAACGTCTTTGCTGTGTCGTCGAACAGTGCCTCGGGGGATAAGGTCTAAGGGGTGGTATTGTAATGACCGCTGATATCGAGCAGTGACAACATCATCCTAATTCCTCAGGCGGACTTGATGGCAATTCTTTGTCCAGCCGTTATCGCGCTATTTCATCCTATTGGCGAAACTTCCCCTCAGAGAATAGGTAGGCAGACCATCATTCAGCCAGCCTGGACAAGAACCTGTGAGAATTGCAGCAGGAACAATGAGGTCAGAAAGGAACAACGCATAATACTATCTGATTTGTGCTTAGTGCCTGCACCCGATCTTCGATAATGTTGACAGCGGCGTCCACGCGCACTAGAACGGCCTTTGAGCTAGGTCAATGGGTCCGCACTAATAGGTGACGTTTGTCGTGTCAAGAGGTGCACTACATGCCGACCTGGGCCACACTCGAGCTCCAGGGAGGAATTGGTTGCATTTGAATCAGGTGAGGTTGAATAAGCTGATCCCATGTTGTTGGGGTCGGCACCATTCAGTGACCTTCCCACCCTAATTTCCACAACAGTTCCATCGAGGATAATCGCTAGTTTTTATCAATATCGCAATGTAATGTAGTTAGACACTGGCCTTATATATATATTAAAATACACCAACGACTTATAGGCATTCGGACTCAACGATTTTCTACGAGGGGAGGGACGCATGTCGCGGATACCTCGACACATATACCATGACCTATGTGCAATGCGAAAACAAGAAACCCACGGCTTATTCTGGTTGCCGTCCGCTTCGTCACTTATTAATCTTGTGCCTGCGTGCCGGGCTGCCTACACTCTGTTACCATTCCGTGTACGTTATGTAGATTGTGATGACGTCAGCTGTTCCGTGAGAAAGCTTGCACCTACCAGGTAATATTACGCGTTTCAAGGTAGTTAACCTTGACATAATGATTCACCAGCCATTACTGCAACTCTGTCCCAGACTCACATAAATCTACTTCAAGAATGAATCTGTACACAAATCTTTGCATACTGCGCTATATAGCACAATAGCTATCTAAAAAGCATAGCTGATAACTTGAGAGGTTGCGTTAGAAACTATTTAAACCTCCCATGAGAGACAGAGTTATTTGAGAACTGCATTATTCACTATCATAGTTTTGTTTTCTAGAGATTTGTATAGGAGTACGAGAAGGTGTCAGGGAATAGGCTGCGATTTTGCGCAATCTGGCACCCGTCCGCATTCGATCGTCGCTTTATATAAGTTGAGAATCCTCAGCATAAAAAATAGAGAGAATGGCTGTGAGTCACTAATTCTGCATGTCCATGGTAGATATTCAATATTGTTGTACGTCCCTTTGGCACTTGGCACGCAGAAAATGTATAATTACGTGGCATTTATTTGGCGGGTTATTTCTCCGCTCAAGTCGCTCCGTATTTTCCTGATCGATGCATGCGATTTGCCTGTTGGGCCACAGAATATGGACTAAGTCCACTAAAAAATAACTCGAACACAGAGGGAGTGGGAACATTGGAGCGTATGTCCCACAACATTTCCCAGATCCGGATCTCAAAGCGGGAAGAAGCGGCAGAAAGCATCCATCTACAAAAGCAAAGGATTGCGATACAGGGTGATCACCGAAAACTGACGTGGAAAACCCCCTCGTGCAAAATGAGGGCGTCTCTGATCGGAGCTATTGGTTTTCCGCATGACGACGCGTCTGCATGATAAGGTATTGCCCTTGAAGGGAAGGCCTCTTGCAGCTGTGTTTCATCAAACGTAATAATAGCAGTGAGCTTTTCGGTGGGTTGCATTGAAAGTGAGCCATTGAACAGTATGAAGCATATTTAGTTGATTGAAATCGCTATTTTGGTCAATATTTTCCGTTTGAAATTCACTCGATTCTCGCTATGTGAAAATCATGAATAAAGCCAATAATTCGAGCTTTATTAGCTTCGTTGTTTCGCTCACTAAGTACACTGGCGAATAAATAATAAATCCAAAATCGGTTTGGGAGAGCAGGCCGCGTGGGCGGGTCACTTGAAGGCAATCGTCAATTGG
Source organism: Stratiolaelaps scimitus (assembly GCA_019614645.1). NCBI lineage: Eukaryota > Metazoa > Arthropoda > Arachnida > Mesostigmata > Laelapidae > Stratiolaelaps > Stratiolaelaps scimitus. The sequence goes on from JABWDB010000075.1 coordinate 187,325, forward strand.
GTGCAATGCAGACGGCGTGTACCTATTTGCTGCCTGTGCATGGAATCACAATATCGCTCGGTGGCTTTCACTAAGTCAGCTGCGTCGGACGGTACGTAGTGCGAATATCAATGTAAAGTACAAGGTGAACCCCGAAACATACAGACACAAAATGATAGACACCTACACGACGCGTGCGTTAGAGCTCATCCGCCGACGCTGACGAGTTGGTCCTTCTAACGTTAATCATAACTGTAATAGAAATCGATGCAATAAAGAGACCCTTGCCATCAACATCGAGGCATCACGAAGTTGTGAGTTGGCAAGCCAGACGCCTGATTTAGAATCGAAAAGAACGTGTGTTTCGTCCACTAAGCTCAGTGGGTTCACCTCGAGCCCAAGGCCACAACAGTTGAACAGTTTAACGATAAAATATGGTGTTATACGCCCATCTGACAAGACAATCTATCCGCATGCATAGTCCGATACGTAGTGTAACAGATGATATTGTGGCTCCGTTCCATTTAACTCGCGGTGGTGTCAGGCTCGCTCTGTAGGACCACCCTGTGGTGATGGAGTGCCTCTTCCAAGGAGTGGCCTACCAGAGCCTGTCCTAAGATACCTTTACGTTCAACAATGTACAGCCTTCGCTGGCACTCCCTTCGACCCTAGGAAGGATATTGGAACGGGACAGATATTGTTTATAGAAGATACACTGTTGAAGGCTATTGAAAGAACGCCACGGTGCAGCGATTGCCTATAAGTGCATTGAGCAGTGCGTTGAAGACTATACAACGACAATACACTGACAATAGGTGCAGTCTAGCCTGACTATTTCCGCAGCGAACCCGTGAGCAGAGGGATTATTGGTCTCAACTTTGGAGTTGTTAAATTGTCACGCTTGGATTGTCAAGGTGTGTGCGTGTGTGTACGTGGCTTTCTACGCCAACTACGTCAGCAGGTTTGCAGATATATTTGCCTGTAGTTAATTGCTGGTATAAATTATTGAAAAGCGTTGCCTATCGTTCGGGATGGGTTGCTCACTCCTATGGAATTATTAAAAATTAATAGCTTCGCTGAGCTAGGCTCTCCGAATGCCGCAGCCCGCGTATTATAACAATGTGCGGTGGGGAATTCCTTTGGTGAGCAGTGCTGAGACTCCCGTGTCCTTATCATGTTTTTCGAAGTGGAAAACCAAATGACTCCTAGCTCGGTCTGTTTATTCGCCGGGCTATATACAGCCTCGCAAGTTAAACTCCCTTTTAAGTAGTCACATTGCACCACATTTTGTTAACCAGCCAGAGAGATCAGCGATGATCAACAAAGGCACGGCTAATTATTCACGATTTGGCAACAGCGAGCATACAGACATAATACATGCACCCGCATGTCGGCGATCGCAACGATTGCCTCGGCAAGTTGCTGGCTTCGGCGCTCGCCCAAAGTCAACTGAGTCAAATAGGTCATCTGCAGCATATACATCTACCTCCGCGCTGACGCAGATGAGCAACGTAGATATAGGAGAGATATATCACGATGCTAGCGCTGATGCTACCACCAATCGCCGGCCTCGAATAGCGATGGAAAGGCGGACAAAGTAGACGGCGGTGGTTTAATGGATCTATTCAGCTGTATTTGAAATGAAACTGGATACAGGTACTGGCGTAGAGGAGGAGGCACAGGGGGAACTGCGCAACAGCTCCTTCAAGCGTATCCGTTGCCAGCAACAGCAGCAGCTGAGGCAATAGTTCTATGACAGACTTCAATAGAGAATGAGAGAGGGGGGGGAGCGGGCAGGGTTTATTTATAGACCTCGGCTGCGTGAAGGAACTATGCCACGTTGCCGTAGAGAAGCCACGCTATGGCATTGTATCTTGTAAGGCCACTTACATATTTACGAGCCCGTGCACAAATTGAAAAGAGAAAGACAAATCGATGTTTATTTTGTTCGTTATCTCGAAACTTCGAAACCGGTGATAATCATCATGATTACTTAGGCGCGATCCCATCCACACTGGCATTGAACCCGCCGTTTTGCCTTGTCCAGGGGGAATTTTCGTCTTGATTCGGTAGCGGAATGAGATAGGCAGGTGCTTTTATGACGATAACATTAAACTATATACAAGTTTATATCGTCTATTTTACCACCGATGTTTCCGTCGAAATCGCGGTAAAATGATGAGAGATGCAATCATCACCGGATTTATTCATATGCCACTTATGGACAACAATTTTAATATATCTCAATTTTAGCCAACGTGTATGCAATTGTCAAAATGTTTTCCCATGTTAGTTAGATGATGCCTTCCAGCCTCTACGGCTGTACGTCAGCAATAAGGCAGGAAATGCGATCCTCTCCGCAACGCTTCGTGTAATGTTCCAGGAACAGAGTGCTGACATCAAAGTTCAAGGACCAAAACTTTGACTGAGGCGGCTTGTTTCGATCTGTGATGATGTGAGACTTGGCCAGACGGGTGTAATCAAAAGATCAGTTAATCTGCGCCGATACGAACACAAAAAAATGGCCTGACCCCGAAGCCGAGGAGTCATTTAGCGAGATTGCGTTGTGGCTCCGGTCTGAAGATCTTGCAAATTAATAATCATCCATCCCTGTCCACGATGTTATTGCTACAAATTAATAATAATAATAATACTTAATAACACTAATAGCGATAATACAACTAGCGAGTGAGAGGAGGAGGAGGAGAGACAGACAAGGGAGATATGAAGGGAAATATTAAGTCCTCAGCTTAGACAAAGCATAATCGCATTAGCGTTTTCGGCTCTGCAAGGAGGAAAGGCACCCCGGAATAAGCAGATCATCGGTTCATTTCGCGCGCAATTTCGTTCTCTATCGTCGACTCGGTGAGGCAGTCATTGTTCCCCTCGCTGGAAAAGCTCACCACTGGATAGATCGTGATGAGCGACGCGAGCATCAAGACCTTCGGCCAGGCCCGTTATTTAAAATACATAAAAAGAAAGACTTGCTTCATTCGGGATCAAATTCGGAAAACAGGTCGATTCATTCACCGTCGGTGCTCGAGAGCTTCCTCAGCCCGGTGATCACAATAACTATCGCTGTGGCAATATACGAGTTGTGAGATTGGGGAAATGTGTGAAACTCGGTATGCACACGGGGACCTAGGTGGGTTTGGGTTCCGACAGAAGAAGGGGGATATATTTTAGATGTATTTTATGTAAAATCACAACAGCGGAACACCATGAACAGAATAACAAGTCGCAATAATGAAACAAAGCCGAACGAAATATACACAGCAATGAATTCGATCATTAAGTGTTCTAAACTAAACGAACCAAGGGCAACGGATCAGATGTGTTAAGACAACATAGTTAATGCAACAGTAAAACAGCGTTAGCAGACGGAAGAACAGTACACTAACGAGAAATTCTAAATCTCAACGAATAACTATAATACATAGAAGTATATGTATGAAGAGAATTTGCTAAATATAAAGGGTGAGTTAGCATGTTGAACGGGCTATTTGGCAACGCGGAACGATCTGGTTTGTTATGATCAAGTGTATCAATCCTTAGGGGACAATCCTGAAGGAACGATCCTGCAGGAGCGGTCCTGGAGACCCTGAGGAAAAGACTGCCATCAGATGAGTGAATGGGTTCGGAGCTTTCTCTGCATTGCAGACCTTTAAGTTCGTCGTCGATAGAAATAACAGCTGCTTGTAAACGCATCTAGAAGCCCAAGGTCCTCCATATCTGTTTAGAACAACGGGTGACATAAAATGCAAGTTTATTCGTTGATACGCCGTATTGGACCAGTCAACTTGACGGGTAAAATACGCTGCGTGAATCAAAATTAGGAGCATGAAAGGCTCGTCGATGCCATAGCAATTTGCTAATGGTGATTTGATGTTTAACGGCTAATTAGACATTGTCTCATGTTTTAGCAGACGAGATCTGGTTGCAAGCACCGACCAAGTCAAAGGCATACGGACTGAGTTCGCGAACTTGAATCAGCCGTTGAACATAACCGAATAAGCACATCAGCATTAGCAGAACGTCCACAGTGGTCCCAAGATCGTGATTTTGATGCAGTCGAAGTATTTGACAGTGACCAAGTTGACTGGTCAAATTCGGCTTGCGAGAAACAATTGTTACTATTCACAAATTGGCGCAATTTTAATTTGAACAGACGACGTTCAGGCAGCTTTTGAGGAAACTAGAGCTTGGTCCATGGGGTCTTTGTCGGCTGAAACTGGGATTCCTCAGGTGACGTATCGTAGAATTATCACCAATATACTGAAGATGAAGAAAATCAATGCAAAATGGGTTCCAAATATACTGAGTGCTGAGCAGATGAAAATGCGTGTGGAGTGTTCGACAGCTAATTTGAAGACTTATACGAAACAAATCAGTCGCTTAGAACACACGGTGTCGATAGACGAGACATGGGTTAGCCTGCATAGACCTCCTGAAAAGGACCAAGCAAAACAGTGGCTCAGACAAGGTGAAGCGGCAACGTCTGTGACAGTGCCAGATAGATTTAGACAAAAGGTGTTGATGATACTCGCCCTGGATATAAAGGGTATTTGCTAAAATTATGGCCTGGATAGAGGGGTACAATATTGAGCTATGGCTTCAACTCCCCTATTCTCCTGATTTAAGCCCATGTGATTATGATTGTTTCCATGCATTAAAAGGGCAATAGGTGTGGTTCGATATGCAAACGTTGGCTCACTCAAAGAATCAATAGATAAGGAAATTATAAATGGAAATGCAAATGGTTGATATTTGGCTATCTCAAAACTCCCACAGCGCTGGCATCAGTGTGTAAATAAAGCTGGAGATTACCTCTAACTCACACCAAGAGATCTTTGTTCTAACTCATTTAGTTCAAAAGTTATTGGCATTTAAGGAGCGGAAAGTTCGGAATATCTTAATAACATTTGCACGTGTAAACTTAGATGATTATTTTTATAAGTCGGTGTGAGCACCCTACTCTATGCTTAGAAGAAACGTACCTTGAAACATGCAAAGGAAATTTCTACGACATCATCTTAACCGAAGGTGCTTGATAGGTCCAGTAAAAATGGCTATTTCTAGGGCAAAGAAAATTTGTGTTTCTTGCCGAATGTTATCTCATTTTTTCTGGATTTTTTACCCTGATTAGAGTGAAATGGGCGAAGCTTACAGAAGGGCCCCAAGTTTGCAGCAGCCCAATGTCATAGCTGAAATCGACTATCCTGGTATGCGTATACCTGAACGAAGTGTTAATCAAGAACCACCGTTATATTACTGTCATCATTTGAATGTACGTACGGCTATCTCGGGCCTAACAATCGAATGACAGCAATCGAAACTATTGAGCATATGTAATGAAGTAATACCGAATGTTTCAGCGCAACAAAAAATCAGCATCGACGGGATTGAAATTTGAATATTGGAAAACGCGCATTGATCTTGTTTCCTCGGCCCTATATATCAGATGCTTTCTGTTCGCAGACGCTCGCCAAATGCGCAGTTTTTCAATATCATTATGAGACTCGGCCCGTTTCAATGCGTTTTACCAAACGCTAGATGTAAGGATCGCGAGCAGGCCTATATGTATAATAAATCTACTTGTATTCTCCCACCCTCAGGATCTACTCCGTTGAACATTTCTTCATACGGATGCCCTTATTTCTCTCGCTATGCAAATATTATTGCTCATTGGTTGCAACACGACATTGCTTGCGCACCATGCTCTCGGAAGCTCAGAGGCCGAGACCTTCATAAATCAATCCAGCGAGACGGTGGCCAGCCATTCACTAGCCGGTATCGAATATGTTCGTTCCGTTGTTTGTCTGGTTACTCCGATATTCCAGTGGGTCACTACCTGCAACAGACGACTCAGAAGAACATTCGCTTGCGCAGAATAGAGTCAACACCAGCGCCGATTGAATCCACGGTCAGCGAGCTCGGCAGTGACGCCCTCGGCAGTCATTCGTGCGCTCGACCACGTACGCGTACCCATCTGAGCGAGTGGGCTGATTATGAGCTCGCACTCGAGAAGATGTCAAACATTATCCTGTAACCAAGCATGCAACGAGTATGGCACATAGGTCTCACCTTTAGCGGGACGATACACAGATATGTAGAATAAGATTGCTGCCTGCATTCGCGGTGCGGCATGACACGTTCCGGATGAGATTGTAGATTTTTATCTACTGTAGCTTCTGGACCAACTCGATTTTCTAGTGTCATACTTAATCGCGAGAATATTCTACCTTGAAATTTCGAAATCCACCAGTTCGAGATCGCACACATTCGTTGCCTTTTCCATCCTGCGAGATATGGGCCATGGATCCGGTTGTTGATATGAAATGTTCGTCACATTGTTTTGGTACGCATTCGAATTAGTTCGTGCCCTATCCGAGTTCCGCACTAGTAGTGAGCCTGCGATCCGTTCTTTCCACCGTGGGTGCGTATATTCGTTTTTCGCCACGAGCTTCATACATATAACGCACTTGCTCATGACTTGGTCCTCATAGCAGGAGAACGCTGCAAGACATTCGTTGTCGGCTCCCGAACCCGGGCAAGCCAGTACCTCAGACGAACGGAGCGGAGCCACTGACCATGAACTCTCTCGTCTTCTTGGTGACTGTTTCCAACGACAGAAGAGCCTCGTCTTACTGGAGTACTGAGCCCCCAACTAATTAGGGCCTATTTGTGATGTTCCCAGCCAGCCCTCACCTGTGTGAATGATTTAGTGAAAATAATTAACCAGTAATAATATGATAGGCGGCTAGAAGCGATTAGAACAACTCGCTCTCCTCGAGTAGCTGATCTCAATAGCGATTTTGATTGGTGAATACTATTTCGGCCTATTGGCCATGCGTTTTCGTTCGAGCCGGATCGAGAAATTGAGCCATCTGAAATCCTATTATCAAAAGTGCCCAGTACCAGACCGTCCGAACTCCCGAGTCTTGCTCCGTAAGCAGTCTGCAGTAATCCTGTATGGTATATAGAAATAAAATATGATCTATATGACATACATCTGTCTCATGAGAAAAATTCGATATCTGCTTATCAGATACATGTTTAACCAAATATATAGAAAACCTAACTGGGATATGAATCCATACGACATGTAAAAATATGTAAGATATTAAGGCATACCTGTTCACAGAAATTTAAAACAGGAACATTTTAAGAAAAAGTTAGCGAGAACATGATGATTTGGTGAAAATAATTGCCCACTAGTAAGGTGATAATGTTCTGCAGTTGGTCTTCAACAGCGAATGAACGAATAATTCGGGTGCACCTTTAATCCTGCTTTTTCTCTTTCCCTCTCTCTATATCTTTTCCGTTTCGTGCAATCGTCATTAATTAATCGAATGATTGAATAATAAAAACGTTATTGTATTTTCGTTTCTTCGCTTTTTGCTATTTTATGATTTAGTGTTTCACTTCTTATCGTTGATGTAGGAGGAAACAAGAGAAGCAATTGTTAGATAAGAGGAACGTAGGGCTTGGGTTCGAATCCCGCCAGACGCGATAGGGAATCTTCGAATTCCTCTATCATCTTTTATGATTTTCTGCGGATTCTTGCCAGGTACGACAAAGGTGAAAAAAGGTAACGGTGGCCCCGATATATCCTGGTGCTAATGCCTAACTATTCAAAGTCGAGGCCTGTCACGCAAAGGGAACCGCTAAGGGTCAGCCCAGTGAACGCTTGTTACTATTATAACGAAAAATACGGGCAGAATTGCGTAATCGCAGCTGACGTTCGACGATATCATTGGAGACCTGTGAGCAGCTGAAGTTTTCTTGGAACATCCAGGAGACACACACACAGTTCCTCTACGTAGGACCATCTTAAAATGATGATTGATATGAGCCCGTGTCCATTTGTCACCGGCATTGTAAAGCGAGCAACAATATGAAGACAGATGGAGTACCTGAAGTAAATAAGTCAGTGCGGCCACCGAGAATAGCGACTCCGAACGCACACAAGAACCACGTAAGCCAAGAGAAAGAAGAAGCTCAAGAGAGATTAGATGGGGATACGAAAGCGCAACAGCATAATGGATTATTCTCAGTGAATTCGCCTGGAAAATGTCTAATAAAGACATATCTATGAAATAATACAAACAAATAAATCGAAATAATAATAATAATAATAATAATAATTACTCAATATAGAGAGAATCGTTCATTTTATGGACACGTAAAAATGCTACGGGAGCCTGCCTCCATAATCATTTGGCATAACATTTAATAACATGGGCATATCGTAGTGGCACCTGCACGATCGTTCATTACGTTTGTGATTTGTGGCGAAGAGCAGTTAGAACGCCCCCCTACGAGCGAGAGTTTTGGTGTGCTCTAATGCCGTTTACGGCGCACGCTCCGTATCATATTCGAACATAGTCCATAGATGTATTGTCTGTTGATTATCTATTTAGAACAGGATACAATTATCCACATGTTTAACGAGTCCGCGAGGAAGAAACAAACATCACCCAAGCGTTACATTTTCATTTGCAACTGCAAACCATAAATAGGCTACCTTTGAATTAAGGGAACTGTTTGCATGAGCTATGACTTTGTCAGATGATTTAATGAACTACCCTATATGGCCTCGAAAACCTAATTCATGCATTTGGATATAACTTAAACAGAAGCTAATAAATAACTATTTGAGTGGCGCACATTGAGTGCAATTATATATATATATATATATAGCTATCGACGGATATGATGTTGCTTCGTAAAACGCGGCGGGAGTTGGTGAGTTTACAGACGAGATCACTAACCTTCGAACACGTTCTCCTAGGTGCATAGGGGAGACATCACTGGTGTGGAACAGTTTGTACATTGTACAAACTGTGTACGCTGCACCTTTAGTATTAATAGTGTAGCTGCAGCGGCAAAGTGTGACGCGTCCTGTCGAAACAGTGATCAGATAGTATTATATATACGTTACGTGAGTTGCGTCAGAGCAGTGGACATGATTTGCTGCTGTAGACAGGACGTGGTGGCAATAGACAGTGAATCTATAACATTCGTTTCAAGTGAACACCTTCATCTTAGGCCTCTCAAAAATCCCCTTTGAACACTCTCAATCATATTTAACCAAAAATTTGATAAGGCTCCCACACAGACGGGAATAATACACCATTTTTAGGTAACACAATCGCTTTTTACGACTTTTTTTTTATACCTATCACGATCGTTAACAGCATAGAGAAGAATATTGGCAGCTATTTGAGCAATGCGATGACTAAAATCAAGTTCGGAAACATTCATTCAAAGGTCACGTGCAAACTGAACACAGGGACGTATAGCGTTGTTAATTTTAAAGTGATGTAGCCAGGGACCACAATTAAGCACGACACATGTATGTGTTGACAGTGACATCCCACTCTCATTGCAACAGCTAGCGAGTCCATCATTGGTCCCTTGGAGGAGATTCATAGAGGGCAATAAATTTCCAATCGGAACACTCTAAAATAAAGTATTCCTCCGTAAGAAAGCGAACCGTTATCGATACTCGCCTCTGTTTGTAGCGCCTTATTGGGAGACGTTACGGAAGATGTCGTGGGGGGTTATATAAAAATAATTGAACGGCTCCGCAATGGCTATGAAAGCGCCTTCCTCCACCCAAAAGGTCACCAATATCTGACACTTGTCCTTGATGTCAAGCTCTGTTTTCCCTTGCACTAAAGTGCAACCGATGATATAAGCAACCATATACACAACACAGAGATGACGCCCCCATAAGTAAAACGGAGAGACTGCTCGCCCGATATGCGGAGATATTACGTTGACAGGGCATAGGACACCGCCTTCTGCTTTGGGGGTAGGTCTGCCCAGGACAGGCAAGCTCTTGTTGTCCGTTGCGACAGACATCTGGACCGTTTGCCATTTGACATCCATTCCTGCTCACTGGCCTGCCTCGCTCCCGGTCTGTCCGCGTCTTTGCCGAATGTGGAGATATCCAGTTCGCTCGTCTGGTGTTGAAGACTGTCATATTCCCTCCCTGCAGGTGGACACAGGGAAGCGCCTGGTATAGGAGAAAAGATGCCTGAATCCGACCGCTGATAAGCAAAGAACATATAACAGCAACACAGAGAATATATCGAATAGAAACGAAATGCAGGAACTTACGGCAAATATCGTCTAGCTAGCTCAATGATAGCTCCACCAACGAACGACTTAGATACGTGAGCGACGATTTGATGCAACTCCACGGCTTGAACCAAAATAGAAGATGCAAGCAACGGCACAACATATATATAGTTGTAGGTTATATCGTTTTCGAGATTGACTCTTTACCTTAATGGAAATAAATTAAATACCCGGTCTCAATTCAGCATAGACGGCTTTCACCTCTTACCAAACGTTAGGAGAAAAGGTCACAAAACGTGCTATGGATACGATGTTGGGACCTTTATCTTATGTACATCCTTTTCGCATGAATAAGCGCAGCCGAACTTTGTATAGACACTAGCAAAATACTCCTGCACTCTCTAGGTTACAATAGGTTTACCGATGCGCTCAGCAGAACATTGAACAAATCGAATTCGATTCTACCCTGCCGTTTTTTTCCATCGACAGACATTCTAGCTACGAGAAGTAGGATAACTAAAGACTACCACTGACAACAGAGATATCCCCTCAGACGGATGCAGGTTAATGTAAGGCCCATGGTTCAAACTGTATTTGCGCATTTGTTAACAACGGGCTAGCGGCAGGCTGATTCATGTGAAGTCAAGCATTCTCGACTGGACTGGAGTCAACCTGAGGGAGACGAGACTGCAGGTTAGCCATCGGTTAAATACCTTTAAGCATCCCCGACTAATTGCCTCGCGGACCGAAAATGTCTCGACTGACGTCTGGAAGGGTGTTCAGTTGACTAAACTTCATTGCTCAATAGACGTCGACGTTATCGTGAGGCATGCTTGAATTAAGCATTCAGTCGGAGTCACTTATTTCTAAACATCTCAACAATAACTTCAAAGGGACACCTATTAGGCAAGTTAGGCAACGGAGTTCCGACGATAACAGCGATGAAAGGATGTTCTGTTCATTTGACACAATTATTCCTACTGAATCCTGTGTGGCTGTCTACTGAAATCCCATTCCATATCTGAATAAAACGGCTCTTAGCTAGTCAAATCTCGAATTTTATATTCTGCTTTGACTTATCATTATTATATACTAGGTTGACCCAAAAAAAAACGCACACATATAAATTTCAATATCGGCTAAACTAAGTAAGTTCAAACAAACATTTTTTTTAATATGAGTTAGAGGTATGCACCTCTTTTATTTGTACATTGGTCCCAGAGTTCTGGCAGCCTTCTAACGGCTAGTATGCACCATTTATATTACCATTTATAACTTCGTTATTTAAGGCCTCTCCGAGTAAACCGATATTTGCATACATTTTGCCACCTACAGCCCTCTTTAATCGATGGAAGCAACCATAGTCACACCGGCTTAAATCAGGGAAATGGGAGGGGGGCTGATGTCGCCTTAAGCCAGGACGTAATTTCATTGCCGCGATGGGCACTAGCATTGTCATCAAGCAGCCACACTCGGTGCTTCCTATCATCATAACAATTATTCATGAGTCTCTTCAAGAACTCGAGATATCGAGCCGAGTCAATTTTTTCTTTTGGGCCCAAAATCTCGAAGTAGCAAATTCCGTTGAAATCCATGGCAAGGGCCACTACGAGTGCTTTAGGCTCAAATCTAGAATATCTGGTGCTGCTGCCGCCATTGCCTGTTGACCTGGTCGTAGCCACTGTTTCACTTGATCTTTTTCCACTCCCCTTAACAGGCTGACCCATGTATCGTCCACTGCAACGGTATGCTCTAAGCGACCCTTTTGCTGCCTACATATCTTCAAATTGTCTCGCGAACACTCCTCACGCATTTTCAGTTGGCCAGGACCAAGTTAATGAGGGATCCCTTTTGCACTTTTTTCTGCATCCTCAGATTATTATTAACAATTCGACGACATGTTTCATGAGGCACTTTTACGTGTTTCACGAGGCCAACTTTAGGCGACAAAGTCGTCAATGACCAGGCTCTAGTTTGCTCAAAAGCTTTTTCGATTATTTCGATCCGTTCGTCGAATCGAGATTCGGGAAAGGATGTGCGCCTTCGATGTTAATTAATTTCCCAGTCACCTTGCCTAAATTGCGCACACCAACAGTGCACCTGTCGTCCACTTGGGGCATTATGGCCGTGCACACTAACCAACTCTCTATGGACTTTAGCTGGACATTTCTCCTTTTGAAACATAAACCTGACACTTTCCCTCTGAGAATACAAGACTGAGGGACCTCCTCCGCCGGTTGCCATTTCGAACGTCCAACAAGAGCCGAATGCTAGCGGCTTTCGCGCCGCCTGCTTGCTAATTGTCGTGTCTCACTACTCGCCAAATTTGAATTCAAACAGGCCAAGAATAAGAATTCGACGCAAGATGATATGAGTGCGGTTTTTTGGGTCAACCTAATATAACTGGATATGATCTGTTTGCTTATATCATATACACAATCAGCTAATGACAAACTCGATGAACGCTCACTCCTAATCAGGCAGGCCACTGTCTGTGCGTGCTGATTTTCTAAGAAACGATTTAAGCTATTTGCTGTCACGGTGATCTCCATGGCTGTCAATCATATTTAACCACGCGGTCGGCTTGTTAACTTGGATAGGGAGAGCGTTTCCGCCAAACTCGTGGATCTTGACGTCGAAGGCGCACCTTTGCACGGGTGTTTTCGACCCAAGTGCCACCACCTTGAAACCAGCGTGTCTACCGCTGTGCAATAGCAGATATTGAATGTAAGACACAATCAAACAAGACAATCCATTTATCAAAGGGGATCACAAAAGCTCTGCAATTGATTTGTCTACCCTATAAGCACATGGACTCCGTAATGCGAGTGGTACAGACGGATCGACGTTCTTTTGACGGTCGAATAACGAACCTGCAATTCCACCATTCTCAAGTTTTGTCTTTGCAAAGACCGTTTCTATATATATATATATATATATGCCCAACACTCGCATACACAACCAACGTCGAATCATCAATGTTCTAGCATGCGCCTATCAGCAGGGGTGAGCATACTGGGGATGCGATACCCTCGAACAAGGGCCGCAGAGCAATTCAAAGTCCTGCTTGTAATTAGATATGCTTCGTATTTGCGCAGGAGAATCCAACTTGGAGCAGCCTGAGGTCGTCGTCCTGCGCGCCGGGAAGCTCGCACTCACTCTCAACATCTAGGCAGGTAGTTTAGTAGGTCGAGTATTCATTAGCATTAGAGGCGAATTCGCCTCCTCCCATAAACAGGCATCAGGTATCTACAACTGGGAAATTCCGCAAGAGTTCTCAAAATGAAAACCATGACCGTTCCAACCGGTTCAAACCTTTACCCCTTTTATAATGAAAAACAGCTCTATCTGAAAAACAGCATTAGAAGCAATGTTTATTATGTCGCAGTATCACAAGGCACTAAGACAAATGAAAACTGGTATAGATCTACTATTATATAGATGATTTTATTTTCTTGCTAATTGACTTTTTCATTTTCCCAACAGTGCTCCCACAAATTATATTTCTAATACAGATTGATAAGGGCTTTTCGACTTGGCAAAGCATAATTGCACTGGAACTGAGAAAGAGCACTTATTAAATCTGGAAAACGTTCCTTCAATTTGACTGAAGGAATCCTATAATGTAACATGCTAAGTATGCGGTCATACAGCTTAATACAGCTACGTACGAAATTTTTTTACGAAATCAATTTGCCGGCATGCCTCGGTCAATAATAAAAGCAATAATAATATTATTGACAAATGTCCAAGTGGAAGTCCGGCTTTTCAAATCGGAGACTGTGCGGTTCCAAGTCTTCGGACGCTGCTCCCACGCCATCGCCTCAGACGTCTGTCTTAACTATTCGCACCGCTCTAGCAGGATGCGCAGTGTGTCCACATTTTGTGGTGCAATACTCTCTAAATAAATAAAAAAAATAAACTAAAAACTCTCTAAATCAGTCAGCTGCCAGGACGACTCCGGATAGCCCCGGCCAAGTACTGTGTCGCTTCACAGCTAAGAGCGTCGTCTCCGAGCTGGCGACATCCACGTTCTAGTGGGGACACTGAAGAGCGACGAAGTGACATCGAGATGATAAACAACTGGGCTCGCCAGCGGAGTCCCTCGCATTCTTCAACGCTTGTCCCCCCGCAGATCAGACGTGACAGAGTATGGACGGCAAAGCTATTACAGAGGAGCAGACCGTGCACATGCAAAAAAGTCCTGCCCGTTCCGCAAGCTCAGAAACGCGCCGGTTTTCTGAACGAGAAACAGCTAGCGACAAGAGGTGCGCTCTGGAAGGTGTCCGCTTGACGCCGACACCAACGCGAACAGCGCGCACTACTTACGAAACGGGTTTAGGTTGGACGCATGCATTTGTATGTGGATTCTCCGACGACGAAACGAGGAATCACAGCGGGTGTGAACAGTGGATTGAGTTGGATACCTTTTCAGTGAGATTTCAACATGGATTCGCGTGACGAATACGCTAGTAGTCTCGAAGTGCTTCTCAAATCGCTCCAGCACACGCTGCGTTGGCAAGCTAACTATTTGCTCCGAGTGCTCTGAGAAATTTGGCGCTACCTCGTTCGCATCTATAGCGAAGTGCCCTGACAAGCTCGCACCGCAGACGATGCTGCTAGATAGTGTACATTCGTCTGCTATCTCTGATTCACAGGCTTCATGTACATATATATATATATATATATATGTCTAGCGTGCTCCCCCGGGACTCTCCTGCAATTTGCATTAAGTCCTGGTTACTTCTCGCGTTTCACCTCTGCACACCACCTGTTTTCCTTGCCCTTGTCTCTATCTATTTCTCTCTCTTCCTCCCTACATTCGCGGTGCTCAGCAAGACGCCAGTGCGACGGGCCCGTTCCGGATGCTGTGGAAGTGGCGTTCTTCTGTTGCAGCCCCGGCCTATTTTCTACCAAACGTTGTAGTCGTGTGCTACGCGCTCGTTCCGGCGTACGGCAATTACGAGCTGATATCAAACTACACGATTGCTAAAACTCGCTGAAACGAAGTCGGATTCAGAGATGTCATTTATTGTTGGCAACGTCCCTCGAACGGACTACGCAGCAGGGGTTTTCCGACGACGACGATGTCGTGATGTAAGTCCGTGAAGGTTACTCCGAACTTTACCCCCTTAAAGTTCAGCTTGTCCATGGAGAATTCGCACGCGCCGTCATCGTCTCCACGTTACCGAATTGGCATTTCACCAGGCAGAGCAGTAGAAATGTATTTATAACATTGTACGTATTCAAATTTTTTTTTGCATACATTCGCATAAACTTTGTCGTATCTCCCATGCACGTGTTGTCTCGCCAAACTTCGTGGTTCAGTTCAGCGGCATAAATGAGATAATATTAAGAGGTGTCTGCGATTACCCGGAGGACTTTATTCTACATAACATCACCACGTTCTGCTCATGTAAATCGGCAGGGCAGCGGTACGCAATCACGCGGTGGGCACCAGCTCCATCGTACCACAGTCGCTGAGTCAAACGCATCTTGACGAAAATTGGAAAAAAAAATTAAAAGCATTAACAGTGGATCGTGCTGAGCAGGTTTTTACCATTAATTCGAGCCACGGGGGGGGGGACATATACCTTTGTGGTAAATTCGATAAGGCACACACCAAAAAACCTCATTCTCACAGCTGACTTTTCCTTGGACCCCCAGGGCGTGGGTACCGCATTCAACAGATGTCAGGAGAGGAGCTTCGGTATGCTCAACTGGAGTTTTTCGGCCTGGAGTAGAGATTATTCTATTTTATTTCTTGTCACTATTTTTAGCCTTATCCGGCCAATCGGTCACGCTGGACGTATCTAGACTGTATTCAATAGATCTATGCGACTGAGGGATAACGTTAAGCATAGCTCAACAAACTACCATTTCTGGGAACTAGGAATCACAAGGTAGAGACTCGTGGCCGGGACATGCCAGAATTGAGCTTAATCCACCAAAACAATATATATAAATATATATATATATATATAATGAAACAGCATAACATAATGGATATATCTCTATGTACGATTACGTTATCACAATGTAAATGAGCGACACATAGCTCAAATGCTAATTTATGCTCTCGACATGGTTCTCTACGAAGGTATCGATAATTGGAGAAACCAATTCGAATTGTCAAGTTGAAGGCTTTTGCCAGAATTGCTGCGACCAGATAACTAAACTCGTTTGCTATTTGGCATGTTATCGAATTGTGTCGATTATTAGATATATAATGATATTTCAACAGGACGACCGCGTGAGTGATCAGCATGATGAGGGTATCGTCGATGAGTTTCAACTGGGGCTAGTTTGTTCTACATGCTGACTCGAACGTGATATACAGCTGAAGCAAGTCGGCAGTGGTATACAGCTGAAGTTATACTATAAATAGGAGAGTATAGATGGAACAACACGCGGTAGACATCGATTCTTGAGGGACATGTGCTCAGAAAAACGGTGGATTTTTCCGATGTTATTATTATTGCGCTGAACTCTAGGTCGAATCCAAGGAGAGTGCGTTGATAATTTCAGCCACGTTTCAATAATTGTTTCATATATGTTTTGCCATCTTTATTTTGACATGAGTCGACTGAATTTATGATTTATTACTCGAGTATTTATTTGCAAAATATGCCACAAAGATTTCACATTTATATCCAGATTCATTTAGATTCATTCATTTATATTCAGATTCTTGACGTAGCTTAACTATTTAATGAATAAATTACTTACTTATTTTTTTGTTTTATTTTTGCGTTTCTTTTCCATGATTTAGATCATATACACTCCACTGTCATCCCTATTAAGTTATGTATACACTCACTCTGCGTATATATAGAGGAGACGCATTACGAATCGTTGATTTCAGAGACAAAAAAAGGTGACGTTTCAAGTCGTACGTCAAAGCACTGACAGAGGCATTCATTCAGATCATTGTGCATAGAATTGAAATCACAGTTAGAGTATGATCATCAGCCCAACTATATATATATATATATATATATATATTGTACATACTTCGTAAACTTAAGTAGACAGCCCGTATCTCATACAATGTCTACGCGAGGCATAATGGACGCTGCCGCAGATTGATCACTATGTGAACAATCATTTTTGTCGACCCATTGCATTCGTTAGCCATCGATCCTCTGTTCTACCTCTCGGTACGGCTATAAGGGATGTAGGCACTCACAAGAGGAAAAATCTGAGAGGCCTCAGATTTCTTGTCATGTGGTAACTGCTAACACGTGGATGGGAGACGCATTGTCGAGGTGAGGGGCTGCCGCGTTCCTCGTTTGATCACATCGATGATCGAACGACAAATAAAGCACCACGGGGTCGGTCTTGGCGGATCGCAATCATCGTCCTCGTCGGCAAATCCTACCAACCAGAAACACGACAATGGCCAGCGTTGCAACAGTCGCCAAGAGAACGCCGATCCAGGTCTCCGTTGAAATAAATGGGAACACCTTGTCGAAATCGTCCTAGCCACCGTTCGGCTCGTTCTATTGAGATTCACCGAACACTTCAAAACGGCATGGCATGTGTCAGGATACGACCTGACCGACTTCAGCAAAATGAATTTGATAATCACACCGGGCAATAACTAGTGATCGCTAGCCGGCAAGATCTCGTCCTTTTCGAATAGGCATTTCGCGGCGATCCACCAAAGACATATAGCGTTTTCAATAGTCTTTTGAATGTTGTCACAATTTACCAATACTAAATCACCAGTGGGTCGTCTAGAGCCACCGCTAATCTGCAGAAACCACGGGGCGTCAGCACGTTCTGCACATCATTTCGCCGGCGCGTCGAACAGCAGCTTGTATACACAGTGAGGCTTTGGGCGAGTCCGGCACATCTGCGACACAGTCGTCTGTACGGCAGGAGAAAGCACGCACCAAAATGGGGATTGAGTAGCGAATTGGCGTCGATCGGTGATCGGCCTGCGCTCAGGCCGTAGTCATCGGCCGTATTTCGGTTCACGATGGGACGGGTGGCGTCCCAGCTGGAAGTGCCGGAAATTAGCAGGACACCGAGCAGGAACGGAGGCATCGACAGCAGTGGGCCTGGCACCAGGTAAGGCCATCGCGTGGCGGACGAACGGGACATGGAAGTGGATCAAAGGGTCAGTACCTGCGCTGGTGGGAGTCCAATTCTAGCGGTGTCCAATCTGATGGCGTTCTCTCGCTCGACCCGAAATATCGGCACGGGTGATTGCTGTCGTACAGAATAGTATTAAGTAAGCAGTCTAGTAGTGGTTGTAATGACAATAACAATAATACTAGTACTAATCATGATAATAATAATAATAATAATACTTGGAAAACATCTCTTCGAAAAAAATCTATTCACCATCTTATCAGCAAGGCAAATTAAACTCCACCCTAAGCAAACCAATGTGACGAAAAATATCGAAATTAGGTTCGTCGCCAGGAAGAATCGAGATTTTACAAATTGTGATTATCATACGAAACAATGGACCGGCATTATAACTCGAAGAAACGAAATGGTCCATCGATTCGATTTGAGCCATCGGAGAAGTCACACCAATGAACTGTAAATACAGACTTCGTAAAAAGAAAAAATCCGATGAATTTGAGCTCTATGAAGCTGTGGATGGGATACACAGACGACGAACACGGGGGGATGTCTCTATTGTTTGGTACAAAATCAAAATCTTAACTCTGCTAATTTTTCACACTCCCCATTTGCGATTAGGTGCCAACTCGGCAGTGGCTTCACTGGCCTAAACGCGAACACACCACCGAGGTGCATCGCCGAAACAGAGTAGCAATGCTCAAAATTAGTAGCACATCACGAGAAACAATACGGTTTAAGCAATGCGGCTCGATTAACCAGATGGGAATTCCGCCATCAGTTCCATTGGATCTCCGTTCGAGTCAGCCAAAATAAGCTCTACTGTCACACACACACACACACACTGGAAAGGACACACACAACGCTTTCGCCTCGCTATTCACAGCTCGAACGTATAATAGAATCGTATTCGATTATGTGACACAGCTGCGAAGAGAAATCTTCTCATCTATTCTCGTGATTATGCCACTTGGCTTTCTTACATTGTCGCTGGTCAGCTGTTATCGTTGAACAGCGAACGGCAATTAGTGCGTAAGAGCAACAGATGTCGGGCGTAACTCACATCGCACGGGGACACCGCAGCACAAGTCGAACGCCTACATGACAAGTGACATGGATCAGGGCCTCCCACGAAGAAGTAGCGGCTATTCCACCCGCTGTCTGCAATGATGACCTCGATGGCTCCGTCAGCTGAAGATTATTGGCGTCGCTCCGCGCTTTAAGTCGGGATATGCTCAAAGTCGTATGACCACGATGTTTGTGTCATTCGCCGTTCGACGTAGACAACGTGGGAGAGTTCTGCGGGTGGACATTTCCTGGCTCTCCGCTGCCAGCAACAACAGCGCCTGTCCCACCACTGCGCTGTTTAAAATGGTTGTCTCCGTTACTCACCGCTTTTGACCGGAGGTCGACAGGAGTGCGCCACCAACGTTAGCCGCCACGCTCCGTGCCGCTTGAGACGAGCTGTCCCTCAAGCAATTCAGCCTTTGGACAATACGTTGTCGTATCGACCACTGCTGCATCCTCAGTGGCGACAGACACTTGTCAATGTGCTTGACACTTCCAAAGCCACTTTCCGACCAGCCAGTAAGACATCGTCACCTTTTTCCCTATAATTATAGGATATTTGGAAAACATTTGAAGTTCCCAAAATCAGCAAGATTGGACCGATCGAAACGAACAGCAGAACCGCCACCATTATGCTAAGACTATACCCTGCTCCAACGGCGATGACTGGTGCTCATACGAGCGGTGCACCCATTGCGAGGGAATAGGCATATCACATATAATGTGAAATGCCACAGGTGGATTTCGTTGAATTCGTGTTGATGTTCAACGCCGTCAGGTGCGCCGTCCAAGCGAGTAAGCGTCAATAGAGATTGATTCGAAATTGGCAGCAGGCGATTATGAGTGAGACGAGCTTCTTGGAAGAAGCTCCCATCTCGAAATCGACCGTTTCTTGCCTTTCGGTCATGGCAAAACAACATCGAGCCGATTACAATCGACACAACAGTGCGACTGAACTGACTGCTGACTTATGCTGTTCGTTTTGCGACATCTCGGAAACTTTCGAATTGACTGACCTCGCATGCAGTAGTGGTTCGTTAGGATAACACGAAAATTATTAAATCGATGACGGTGTTTCAGCCAGCGCCTTAAACCAAGTTGTTGACTGGACATTAGTAAAACAGCAGAGTCGGCAATTGAGCGACGGGATTCATCTCACGACCGTGATGTCATTGAAGGGCAATGGCAATGTAAGTTAATAAAATTGTTTAACTGTATTGGAAGACAACCGCAGTTGACGCCAGGCCGACATATTGAAATTCATATTGCAGTTACCTATGGAGAGTCTATTATAGTCTGTCCTTAACACGCTACAGCCGAATATATGTATAATACACCTATGCACCTATGGTCCCGTGAGAACTCTCGGCAGCGGCAGGTACGAACGTATGATCGGTACGAGCATAATTATAATGATCGGGTCAACAAAGATACGTGCCGGTTACTATTCCTAAGAAAGCATTGCCAGTGATATTGTCACTGGCGGTCGAAGATAGCTTTCGCCATGAATGCGTTACACGATTCGACAGAATTGATAATATGGCGATGAATAACCTGATCAACAATCTGATTCAGTATTGATTGATTGATGAATGAACTATTACTCGACACAGTCGTTGTCAAAACGTGTTTAGTCTTAGGTCACTTCTTGAATCAATGAGGTCCATCGTTTTCATATGTGTTCTAATACTGTTTCTCTACACGAACTGGAATAGAAATCCTCGCTAAATCTGAGTTAGCACATTGAGACCGAGTCGTGTGTATTCGGCGGCCACAGTAAAATGTCATGATAAGTAGAGAAACAGTTGCTCGAAAGAGTTTTGGTCGTCGCCAGCTACAACAACCTCTGGACCTGAGATTTACCAGCGACCGACGGGTCTAGCGTCCCAACACTGAAAGGTGCACAAGGAAAAAATGTGGAACGAAATACGGTGCTCATAAGCGCTGCCGAAAGTGCACCGTTCGCTGGGAAGCTCAATATGAACGTTTTGCATGCCAGGATTCATCCCTCTGCTAGCGGCTTGCCCTGCTAATTTTTAGGTAATTTAATTACCCATATGAGGATATGGAGGATCAACCCCTAAAGGCCATGTTATAAGACGATCTAAGCTCGTTTCGCTGTAAGTGATGGGTGGCGCAACGCTGGTCAGCTACGATGGTCCCAACGTCAATATAGCGGCACCGCATTGCTGTTCTCACTCCTGTGGCCGCTCTCACGGATTGTGGTCAAACAGATACATCATCGTAAGGCAATTCACCCCGTGAAGAACGGGGAGATCCTTGCGAGCGGATCTCTATTATATCGATGTAGGCAATTGAGCTGCACTGGCTAGAACGATTGCCAAACTGAACTCAAACGGTGTAACCTTAAGTAATATGATTAAACCCACGTAAACTTTCCAAAAGGCAACCCACCTCGACAAAGTTTTCTTTGAATTGACTGGGAAAAATTCAAGCCAACTTTAATACGGCCTTCATCTCGGTTTGATATCATATACAAAGCCTAGCCATCGGCTGAATAAGAACATTGGGAATGATTTAAAGCCAAAATCGCAAGTATTGTGATTTTGGACTGTGTCTCCGTCGTCTGACTGATTGGCCGATGGCATTCGTAGATATATCGGAAACCGGCAAGGAAACATGTTAACGACCAAAATCGCTGACTGAGAATAAAGCTAACGAGCGTCCACTACCTGCATGGGCACATATTCGCTATTATTTACAATCAATAAACAGCTACAATTGAATAAGCAATCGCAATAGCCGTTACATGTCATAAGAGATTCGACACTGTGTTCTAATATTATATTAGAACAATAATTTGTGACGCATTTTTGCGAAGCACTTGCAGGTTAATCCCTTGTGAGATGGTAGCCACCATCCATTATTCCAACGTGCACTTAAGACGTGCACCGTCTTCTTCAGCCTGCCAAGGCAGGCAAACAAGCAACAAATAAACAGCGAATCAATGATACTCTGACAACAAATGGTACTAAACGACGTTTTCTCCACAATGGTGCATGAGTGTTCTACCATGAACAAAATATAACACTAAATATATGCAGCTGTCTGGAGCAAAAACTACGAGGGGTTTGCCTCATGCATATTTTCTAATTCTCTCAGTATATTGCAGACAGTGTCTCCCGCGTACACCGTTAACGATAATAAGAAATATAATATAAACGGCTGATCAACTTCTCCTTCTGTTTAGATTAGGGGGTCTCATGGAAGAATCAAGCATGCTTCATGTGTATTAGAGATGGAACAAGCCAGTTCGTTTTTCCGTCTGTGAAATAATCTGTCCTAAATAATATCGCGAGCACTCTATTAGGTGTGGACAGACTTGACCACTGGCCAGAGTTGTTTTTTTATCAATCGAGAATTCTAGTCATTAAAACAAGCTCACCCACACAACGGCCTGTTCCTCGAATATCTTCGTCGTCTTCAGGGCACCTCAAATAACCTCATGAGGTCTCGTGACACCCGCTCTCCTCCGCCCACACCTGTTATGCTCTTGCTGGCTTGTTTGTTTTACATTTGTATCCCTCTCTAGCTCGCTCTCTGCCAGTTTGCCTGTGTGCGACCCTCAGAACAAGCTAATGGCCCTATTGCATTAGCATGAAGGGTTCGTGCACAGCCTAACGCCGAGCTACGCTAACCTTCAGCAGGATGAACTGAAGCCGCGCGTACGTGGTATCGTCCCGTGAGATACGATATTCTCGTCACGGCTTGAGTCTCGCCACTTAGCCCAGAGCCGCTCGACGCGTTTGGCATTGGTGTCGGTTGTAGGGGTCGCCTAGAAATCAGGTGGGCTTCCCAGCTGGATACTCACCGAGTTGACGGAAAAGGAGGCCCCTTCCGCGTGGCCTTCTTGGTTCGGCCCGTAAACACTCTATTATTTGAATCGCTTATCTTGACCACCTTCTGCGCCCTTGACATGTCGATTGCAGCCGGCGATCTAATATGACTCGGATCAAAAGTGGCTGGTATTCGCTTCGCTTCGTGTGATGTGTACCTTCCAGAACTGACATAAATTGACGACCAAAGCGATCCGCTGACGGGTTCGTTGATGGGACAATTGCGGCATTTGCAATTATCAGCTTGAGTAATTGTAGAGCTTTTCGTCCATGCCATTAAACCCGCTGCGGAAATAAACAGACTATTATGGTAAGGGCTTTGCTCTTCAGAGGAATTGGGTCAGTTGTCGTCATAGCAAAAGAAAATTGAGGACCAGTTCTTCCTTCATTCGATCGTTCATTGCCTCATGAAGCCGGCATGGAATTGATAATTTGACACCGAAATAGCTCTATAGGGAAGCATGTACCATATGCATACAACTCGCCTTGAGCCAATTCTCTCTCTGGGCAACTCAACTCTCGTACAATAGGATAATAGCATAAGGTTGAGTTAGCCAAGCAGCAAAACGGATGCCAAACTTTAAAGTAAATTATGAATTCTGTTTAGTTACTCCCTAAAATGTAAATAGATCTTATTCAAAGCGCTGTTCGAAATCACTTGTTGCCTTTGACAAGAAATAGCTTCCTTGTACTCACCAACCCCTATTGCGTGTTCGAGCCAAAAAGAATCGATTGCGCTTGAGACACAGCAGAGACCCACAGAACCATGCACAATACGAAAGCGAAGACGACAAAAACCCAATCGTTTTTCGCGATCATTACAAGTACTCTAAGAGGACATCTCGTAGGTCGCTCAAAAGGAAATCGTAGTTATTGACGTTCAGCGGATTCCTCGCTGCCGTAAACGTCCAAAATTGCTGCAAAAGTCCAAAATTGCTGCGAAAGTCCAAACGCGAATGCTATATAGGCAGGAGGTTTGGCCTGACCAGGCAACGCGGCGGAGCAGGATAGAATCAGTGTGTGGCACATGGTACTACTTCGAAATTATCGATGCTTCGACATGGTCCGCCAGCGTCACCAGCAGCACTCGATTCATGAGCAAATCGATGGGAAATGGCAAATCTAAGTGTCTCACCTTACCGAGGACGTCATCTTCGATTGCGTCAATCACACGCGGAGAATTCTCGAGTGAGCGCCTATCACGGGACAGCGAGGCTTCCATCGTCTCCGATGTGTACAAATATCATAAATAAGTATGAATTGTCCGTTTGCTTCAGCCGAGATCACCACAGGCGGTGCGAGCACAGGACGAATGAACGTGTCACATGTCGTTGCTGTGTGAACAGGGCGACAGCAATCCAGCCAGCTGCACCAGCGAGATGAGAGATTGCCAATGAACTGTTCG
Source organism: Stratiolaelaps scimitus (assembly GCA_019614645.1). Classification (NCBI taxonomy): domain Eukaryota; kingdom Metazoa; phylum Arthropoda; class Arachnida; order Mesostigmata; family Laelapidae; genus Stratiolaelaps; species Stratiolaelaps scimitus. The sequence goes on from JABWDB010000075.1 coordinate 211,820, forward strand.
ACAAGCTGCTCCTGCTGTCTCGACACGAACGGCTTAAAGGATATGGGCGCTGGCAGGGCTGCCGGCACAATTATCCATGCTAATGCCAAGAAGAAGGGGGGTGGGCAAGCTGCTGCCCGAATTGCTAATGAAGGTAAGAAACACATCTTGTAGTTTTTACAGGAACACACACACATACACACACTTATACCCGGACACGCTCAAGTGGAACACATTGGCAGATGGAGGGACGCACTTGCGTTGCGACTACGACTCAATCAGCGACGTCGTTCGAGCTGCTGGAGTCGAAAGAGTGCAAGGTCACTGGTGGGGTACTAAAGGACTATTTGAAATCATTCGGTCGTTCACGGAGAGCTGGGCAACGCGGCGCCATTGACGACGACGACGACGTCAAGTGGCGAAGTGAACAACATATATATATATATATATATACTTTTGCTTATAATAGATACAATCGTTTTTGCAGATTAACGATTTGAGTGAATCTATTCGTCGGAGATATGGTGAAGCGATTTTGGACCTCGCCGCGTTATTCTCTCCCGAATCTTGAACAGAAAGGTACTGAGTTTCGTGCAGGTATCAGTTACGAAGCGTGTGCTGTAAGTTCGTTCGTTATATCGCCCGACGACGCCCATGTGCCGAGCAGCAGGAAATGCGGAGAGATATAACACTGTAAGCTTTAACAGTCCTTGCAACCTCAGCCGCGATGACCTCTTCCCATAGAGTAGGCCATTCCTACCCTATGGGGGTTTTCGCTACTCGAAACCTTCGGGCAAAGCGTTCCTTGACATTACTGTCAGTCCATGTACTGCTTACAGGGTCGATGTGTCTTTAGAGTTGGTTTGTCGATGTGTCTTTGTGGTTGTGGCTGTTTTCGTTGCTGGCTCGCGTTAAAATTCTCATCTCAAATAGCAATCGAAATTCACATTTGGCCACTAAAGCACAATTTTTAGGTATCCACCGCAGTCGAAATCTGGAAAAGTGCTTTTCATATGCTGTTCTCCTCGATGCCGCAATCGAAATAACGACAACTAGATCTTCTCAAGAGGTAACCATTTCTCATCGCTCTTTCTTGTTTATTTCCGAAAAATCATCCTATATTTTCATTAGTTTAGACGTTCCGTCACAATTAATTGATTTTTCATAATAATTAGCATATATTTGTTTATAGGAATAGTTGTAACAACAGCGGCACGTGAGTCACCATTTTCTAGATTCATACATATATATATATATATATGTATATATCTATATATATATATATACTGATTTCTCGTGACTATTTTACAAAATTAGTGGCTGATAATAATTGTGGAATACAATTGTAGATTCTTATATACGTATGATTATTAGCTTTAATATCGACATTATTTTAATCATCATCTTCATCCTCCTTGTCGCTGTACCTAACATACGTAACTATTTGATTAGCGTTGACAACGAAATGGATAACGTTCAATGAGACATTGGTGCCATCCTCCTCCGGAAGCTACAACATTCGAACACAACAGCCACATTGCACACCTACCCTTAGCCATTGTGTTCTTTCTCCGAATTTCTCTTCTTGAAATCGAGTCGACGTTCGCCGTTCGACTTGCTCCTGTCGCTGGGCTCCAACTACCCCAGCGGGGTCCGCCTGGAGAACCGAACTATCTTTCTAGCTAAGTTCGTTCCCCTTTGCGCCTCCTATAATCTGAACTCTATCGAAACTATGGAGCGTGAGTGAATTATTTACAGCAGAACTACTGATAATAATAATAATAATAATATAATAATAATAATAATAATAATAATAATGATAATAATAATAATAATGAAATATCATAATATCATATCAATAATTATAATAATAAAAATAATAATAATGATGATAATAATAATATAACTGCCAGCAATGATTGCGTCGTAATGCGGAACGTGTGCAGTTTGACAAAACAACCGACAATATTCTTGTATTTCTGCAGATCTGCGATCTTCTTCGCAACGATGAGCGATTGACAGATACATATATATATTTATATATATATATATATATATATATATATTTAGGAGAAAGATGCTCAAGATGGGAAAAACACTATTATATTCCTTACAATGAGACTTGTTTTCGGCAAACGAAAAGAGAGGACAATCTCCGTAATGGGTTACGTAGAGAGGAACAGTTAACGACGATTTTGTACAGTCCGAATGTACTCTACCAGATACGGTATCAAACAGGGTGTTGGCAATACAATATCAAACTGGTCCTGTTTGCGTTGATGCTGGTGATCAGCACCAAACATCGTCGGTTTATCCGCGATTCTCTTCAAACTGTAATGTTGTGGGAAACACTCGAACGATGTACGTTTAAATACAATAACCGCAGTACGTTGCTCGAACATGTTGAATGTTGAAGGCATCATTTTTACGATGATTTTATCACCCCATTTTGGCAGTCGATCAGTGAGTCAGTCAGGCCATCAATCAGTCAATCAATCTTCAGATGTATAATATGATAACTACTGTTACTTTTTGCATGAGCGGTGAACTTGAACAAGGCATACAAGAAGTTGGCTGTTCGCTTTGTTTCTTCGCGTGACACGAAATGGTGTGCTCGTTTATCATTCTCGAGAATAATAATAATAATAGTAATAATTATTATAATTATTATACATTGACATCAATTTATATAAATCGCGTTTTCATTCCATTGAATTTAGTATATCTACGATTATCCACTCGGCTATCGCCTGCCGAAGACCAAAGTCGCGGCACTTTTGATCTCGTCTTCTTAGTATGATACCAACTTTCCTCATTTTGGGATTCTCAATTGTCGTTTGCGCTCACGCCCCTAACAAGTGAAACTGCCTTTGGACTGCTATTATCCGTTCACATATATATATATATATATATATATATATATATGTGTGTATGTGTGTGTGTTGGGTTTTATTTACAGCACTTGTATTACCGCGAGCTTTCGTTCTTAGTCGTTTATTATCTACTAGTATAGGTTATTTTTACTAAGCTTATCTACCTTATTTTACATTGTACGTCGAGTTGCACGAACGAGACTCAGTCGCATCGTTCGTGAATTACATTTGTTGAGTGAACACCATTATTCACATAACTACATCTCACCACCCCAGATGATTCATCCTACACGAAATGGATGACGAGGACTTGTCCTCTTCTTATATTGTGTAGATGGTTGAGTGTTATTATCGCTGCATTTGATGTTACTTCGACATTGTTTTTCTATGATTTGGTTCAGGTGGACGATTTCATCGAGTATTGCCATTAACCCGAAATCCTCGCCGTTCTAATCTGATGTTGGTCAAATCTGTTTTCATCTGTGAATTTTAATACGTAACTCCTTAGCTTCCGCGCATGTTTCAGATCTCGGCTGACGAAGAAACTACTAACCTGTTGATTCATAACGTATTGCTGTAAACCACATCATCTTGGTCAGTAAATCAATCATAATCATTGTAAAATTGCAGCTCCTTCAATAAACCATTAAACCTTCACCTTACCTTACCTCCATTGTTTGATATCATCATCGCCGATAATGAGAATACAATGCCATGCAACTCACTGGGACATCAAGGATAATTAGTAGTTTAGTACATATGTACATTAGCGGCCGGAGCGCGGTATACAGAAGACACTGTCCGTTTGAATCCGGCGCCCATGAATGACTGTGGTGAAAAAAATGCCTCAACAATTCAACCACTCGACACTACGCTCGCATCTCGTTCGATTCGGGTTTGAATCGCCGAATCAGAGCGAGCCCATCGGGCTTATTTCTTGTCCCTTTTTAATAACTAGCTAGATTAATTAGCTAACTAATTACATTGACCGCTTCGGCCCACACGGGACATTTCGGACGCGGTGCACTACTTTCAGCGTTTGTTTGTGACGTCTGTTTCCGCCTCAATTGAGTGCACCGTCCATGCGCGTTTCTCCGTCAGTGCTTACTGCTGTGTCTCGAGATTCGCTGCTTCGACATTCGGACGATTTCGTGCGATTCCGACGCGGCGGGCAGCCGAGGTTCGAGCGTCAATGTTCTTATTGTTTCGTCACACCTTGCATAAACTGGAGGGAGTGCGTGGGCGGGCGAGGGTGGAGATGCGTGGGGTGGGTGTCAGGATCTACTGACGCGAGTTGTGCTTTGGCTAGAACTACAGTGTATCGTGGTAGGTTGGGCTATCAGAATCTCTTCCTAGACTTATTAAATATTTTCCTCATTTATTTTAAACTTTCAAAACAACTCACATCAAAAAATAAAAAAAAAAATAAATTATAAATCTCTCCAACCCTACATCACATAATATCACTATATTTACACATCCTCAACCAAACACTCAAACTATATTTATACTACACCCTTTACACAACCATATACAAAACTCACACAACAAAACACACAACAACACACACCACAACTTCTTCAAAACCATACATATTCCACCATTTAACACACACTCCCATAAACCCCATAACTATAACATCCAACTTCTATCTATTCATCCATATCCCGCATTGTGAAAATTCAACAAATCTGCATCAGTGATGAGTTATAGTGATCATAAAGGAATTCTCAAGACTAGACATACTCACCACTAGTTCATTTTTTAAATATTGTCGAGTTCTACGCGATCATTTTTATCTTTAAAATTTTGTGTGTGTGTGTGTGTCTTAGACACTCAAAGTAGGCGACTGCATCACCTATGCTGGAGGTTTGTGTATACTTAGACATGTGTCGACAGACACAGATAAAGTTGTGCTTATGCGCAGTGGTCTTTAGCGTTAGTCTATCAGCTAATTTTTTCTTTATTAGGATTTGTACTATATAGAGATAGATAGAGAGAGAGAGATAGAGAGTCTGATATGTGTGTGTGTGTGTTTGACGATATTGTGAGTTGTGATAATGGTCATGCGAAAATCACCAGCGCTGAATCGTAGTCACGGTTTGTTTTACGAGCTTTTATTTGTAGATAGAGAGATAGAGAGAGTGTAAGAGTGTGAAGTGGCCTTGTGTTGACATTAGAGTATCTTGTACTCGGTCACTCTTTCAGTTTTAGTATCTTTTTAGAGGTTTTTATAACATGAGATAGGTGCCTTAGATAACATTTTAGAGTTGTTGTAGATAGAATCACTCTCTCCATCTCTCGCGCTCTCTCTTTGAGTCTGCTTGAGCTGTTGGCCGGGTGTGTGTCAGCCACTCGTTGAAGCACCGCTTGGGATAGAGACAACTTATAATAATAGCTTCTAGATTGGATGGCATGTGTCATCCCACCCCTCCTCACTCGCGGGCTCATGGAGCTAGTAGAGAGTCACTAGACAAATGATCAGGGGGAGGTGTTGTTCGCAGCTACAGCTGGTGTCGTATCTGCACGGCGCGCACAATGTCACGCAGGCAGATATAGTCACCCACTCACCGGACACGTTATCGGCTGTGTTCATGTGTAAATCTGAGCATCGGGGCAAGATGACTATGTGTTTCATCGTACATCACGGACGCCATGGGTCAGTGGTCAATGATGACACAATCGATATTAATCAGTAAATAAATGCCTCTGGTCTGTTTCAATAACTACATCGTCGCATTGTCTCGGCCATTGCGAGGGGCCTTTGAGGCTCGTCCGGCCATAACAACAATTGCGAGTGACGAGAATGTAGTCCGCCACACGCGAACTGCGTTTATCCGCAGGGTGACCAAGTCGTCGTCATTGAAAATAACCGATATTGTGCCTGCGTAGCCGCGGGTGGGACTATGCGCGATATGTGTATTCTATAGATGCATGTATATATATGTATATATGTAAGTTGTAAGCTGCTCGCTTCCCGCGGTGAACCCGCGGTGTGAAATGTGAGCATTATTGGCGAGCATTTGTCTCGTCCATTAATGTCGTCGTGTCAAAATATCACCGGCATACGTTCTCCCTGTCTGTCTGATCTTTTCTTTAAACTTCGTTTATGAGCTAATATTAGTTTCCCGTGCTCGCGAACGAGAAAGAGAGAAAGTTGATCATGTTAACACACTGCCGAAGGCTGGGATGGTAAATCACAAACGCCTTCGCCACGATACCCCAACTGTATCAGTTTCCTTTTGGCTGCATCTTCCCTGGCCACGGCGTTAAGTTTTGATACGGATTTCGCTCTAACAATCGCACATGCTAAGCGGGTGTTTCCAAATCGAAGAAGAAGACATTCTCACTAATTTTCTCTTTTCGTTCAGTTATGTACCGATCTATTCATCTAGTTTATATTGTATCTATTTATTAATGTCGTCTGTATTTGTATGTTCTCTCCCCCTCTCTCTATCTTTCTCTCTGCCAGTCTATCCGATTCGCACTCAATGTCGACGACTGTGGTTATTCGTATGCTGATGCGTATGGTGATGATGGTGGTGGTGATTAGCGCTCTGGTGTTTGTTACTACTGGCGAGATGCTGGTGAAAATGGTTCTGCGAATTTGCTGGCGGAGGTGTACTGCTATTCAGCGGATGGTGGTGGTGGTGGTGCTGTTGCTGCTGCTGCTGATGCTGCTGATAGGGGTTGCCACCCGGTGCGGCTTGATTCTGCTGGCTGTGAGTACTCGTCGGGTGATGAGGATGGGTACTGACCGTGTGAACGATATGAGGTGAGGTCGCTACCACAGTAGCATTCGAATGTTGCTGATAGTGATGGTTGCTGTGCGGTTGATGCGTCGTGTTCAGGTGGTGAACGCCGGGATGGTGCCGGTCCCCATGTTGCTGTTGATGGCCGTGGTGGCTCGCAAGACCACTAGCGATGCTGCTGCTGCTAGCACCGCTAATGACGGCGCTCTGATTTGTTGACGCCAGCTTCAGCGGGGTCGACAGAGCGACCATCGCTGGCGGCTGGTGTGCGTTGTGTTGATGTTGGGACGGCGTTGACGGCGGTGCTTGCTTTTGGTGAACGAGTGTTGTCGCGGTGACCGTCGACGGGGAGCACACTAACGCTGGCCCCGGCGACGCGATCGCCCCCACCGCGGCCGCTGTAGACACGCCGTTCATGGCCGCCGCAACAGCGGCCATCGCCGACGTGGACGAAGCGGCATCTGACGGCTCACGACTTCGGGTGCCCGTCTTGGCGCTCGCTATCTCTCGGAGTGTGGGCAAAACATACTTGATGTCCTCGGTGTCGGTGGCATTCGTGAAGAAAAAGTAGACCGGCCGGTCCGGCTCGAGTTGGGCGAACATTCGTCGCAAGTGCTCGCGGCAACAGCGCGCGTCGCTGCTGATGCCGCGAAATTCGGGATAGAGCTCGCCGAACGGTATGCCGTGCGTGACCTTCTCCTCCATGATGTCCTTCTTGTTGAGTAGTAGCAGGATGTGCGATTCGGTGAACCAATTCGAGCCGGCGATTAGCCGGAACAGTTTTCGAGACTCTTCCATCTTGTCGACGTTGTCATAGTCGGACAACGACACCATGAAGATCACACCTCCGACCTCCTCGAAACAGTGTATCCACTTCTTCGTCTCCGATTTCTGCTCGCCAACATCGACGAAACGTGACGGGAACTCGTCGTCAAGCATCATGCTGTATTCGCTGATATCTGAAATCAGGCATACATTGCGAACGACATGTGAGGCGGCGAGTTACCCGGCGGGTTATCTACGTATTCTGTGTGTCAACCTCCTCGATTGTAATTAGCCTTCATGACAAGGCCTCGTGTGGCAGTCCCCCGCCATTTCAGGAGCCAGGACCCTTTCAAGAGGGCTGATTTTTGGACTTGATGCTCGCGTCCGTTCGACCTATGCTCTAGTGAAGATTGCCCCGTACGCGTTAGACATTTAGCCCGTAACGTGTCGTGAAAAGTAGGCAATAAGCAAGATTAATTCAATTCGCTGTAAAAAATCGAGTAATAACAAGAAAAATGACAAGGTTTCAAGTATACTCCGTACATTTCGAAGGTGTTTTGATGCAAAGATAATCCTCCTGGCTGGGCACATAACCAGGAGTTGTGATACGAACGATATTCTTGACAAAGTGCTGAGCTCCTTCTCCTAACCCATACTCTATACGGCGCCCGTAGCATTCCTTTATTCCGGCGTCGTCCCAGAGCCTGCGAAGGGCCTCTGCTAAGTTCATCGGCAAGGCTGAAACACATGACATAAATGAATCCGAATGAGGCACGTGCATCATTAAGCACTAAGTAAGTTTTCGTCTTCAATCTTCAAATTTCACCAAAATTTGAGAAGTAAGATAAACCGAATTTAATCGGCATGTTAGTTCTCATGTAGTCCGGAACTATTTACTTTTGAAGATCTGTCCAAACCTCAACAGCTACTAAAAGAAAAAGCGTATCTATAACTTTTAGTGTTTGCTTCTGCTACCAGAATCGAGCCCGCCTGGTTGTCGTCCCGACCACTGTCTCTACTATGCTATACTTTTTACGTTTGTTTCACACTGTCTCTACACCTTAGGCATTTAACGCCCGCGGTGCTTCTTTCGTATCGCTTCGCAATGCGGATTTCTTAGATGAAAATGTGTAACGGTTGGGATCGAACCGTGTCTTTTCCAGTTGCAAGGCGCATACGAATGCATCACGCTACCGGGCTAGGCGACGCTACCCTAGTATCAACTCCGTGTCCCCATAATGTCTGAGTCGACAACGTCACAATACCTAGGACCACAGCTCTCGGATAAATGCATCGTGTAATAGTTTATAGTAGCGTGGTCGCAGGCTCACAACCCGACGGGGAGCAAGTATCGAGAAATGATGTTTGATGGGAAGGGGACTGGAGGCCAACCTCAAACGGAAGTCCGTTTAAAGTATCACCCGGTAACTACATCCTTACTAGTGCCTCGATCAACAACAACAACACTCGACAACACTACTGTCGACGATCTGCGTACGCAAGAGGTTTCCAATAAGCTAAATTAGCCTTCTTAATTGAAGCTTGAGGAATTGGGGAACTCAACAGCGAGCACGTGGCAATAGGAAAATACCGGTCTGGACGTGCAACAGAGCTAACCGCAGTGCTACATGAAGGCGAGAATCAGAGGCGAAGCGGGCAGGAGGACCTCATGGTGGTCCCTCCTTCCAGCAACGGGAATAGGATGCCCCTTGGGTATTGGAAGGAAAAAGGCGCGAGCTGTGAATGACTAGGACGAAGCAAGGCGAATAGAAGACGAGCTAGAAATAGATCGAGACACGGGCGAGGAAGATTAGGGCGGAGAGGCATCCTCCTCCACGAAGAACACACGCTACAACGAAGAGCAAACTAATTAAGAATGTTAATTAACTCATTCGTGTCTCCGCGCTTCCGCGGGTTGTTCTCCTCGTTCGCCTCCGCCTTTCCGTTTTCTTTTCCCGTCCTTTTTCGCGCGGGGCAACCGTGTCTCTTCCGAGGTGGACCGCGCAGCCCCGACGATGGCCACCAGACCATAGTGGGGGTGGCGCTGTATGCTCCGTTACCTCCATCGACACTGTCTCTCTTTTGTAGTTCCTGTCGCCGAGGTTCTGCGTTGACTGCCTGACTGTCCTGACCATTCGTCTGATGGTCCCGTGGAATGGTCGCGCCCACTAGCAGCCGTTCTGTTCGGTCCCATTGCCGGCTCGTGTTCTACGCCGGTGTCCCGCTCAATAGGACAGCCCTGCCTTCGTACTCTGTCACGGGCTCTCCAACCGAGCGCTGTCGTGCTATCGTGCCGCCCCGCTGTCGGGAAAGCGAGACGGAGAAAACACAGACGCATTACGAGAGGCGGTGATAGTCTCAGCATTCGGACAGCAGTGAGTACATTTGCAAGAGGAGGGGGAGACAGGCCGAAGGAGAGAGCCTGTCCTAGAGTTCCCCAACGAGTGGGGCCCGGCTGTGGGCCCATGGTAGTAGCAGTAGCCACAGTAGACGCCGCAGGAATTCCTTCGCCCAATAGGCCGCAATCACTATGTAGCAAGCTGGCCGTTGCTACAATCAACCCTTGGTCGGTAGGTCGGTTGAGGGCGTCCGTTCGTTTGGACTATGTATCTGCGAGATTTGCGCGGTGTAGACGACGCAGGCGGGCGATTCCCAGGTTGGCAAAAAAGGGACTGATTTGAATAAAGTAAATGATTTGACTTTCACCTTTGCAACCACTGAAGTGTGGCGTTGCTTTGGCCCAAGCGATTTGGCTGCATAGAACCTTGCAGAGAAATGTAGAACTAGAAGGCTAACTTTACACCAGGTCAATCGCGTTCGTTTCGACGGGATCAGCTGCATGTATTATGCGGGACAGGCCGATGAAATTCATGCTTGCCGAGGATTGAACTTTGATCGACAACTCCGTTTTGGTTTCCTATTAGTATCTCTTGCTGTTGTGACTAATGTATGCCATTCAGTTACACGCTCTACACCGAAGTAGCGTTCTCCTGCGAAGATACTATAGCTAAGGAGTGGCGAAGGTTCTGCAAGCAAGCCACGACGACCTACGCTAGGCGAAACAAAAGAAACCAATCGAGACTACGGCTTGAAGGTCATCCTCGTACCTAAAATACACTCGACAACGTTCTATTGTACGCACCAGTGGTGATATCCGACGCCCGCACAGATGAGACAACCATTGCGCACTCGACAGTGGCCGGGTTTTTGTACGGGATGCCGAGCAGGTCCATGGCCCGGATGATGGTTTGCATCGCGTGCACCAAATCGAGAAATACAGAGCGGACATGTTCCCCAAGGTCTTCTTCGTAGCCGGTTGTGCCAATGATGCGCATCTGCTTCATAAAGGTTGTCTTGCCCACGTCGTGAGGGCCCATCAGCAGGAATTTCGTCTCCCTGGAAAGTAGAGACACAGAATATATAGTAACGAATAGACGACAGGTCAGCAGCACATTAAAATGTCGGTTTCTGTAACGCGATTTTTCTCGCTAACAACTTCAGAACTACTTATTCAATTTTCAACGTTTGCGAACATACCACATCAAGATCTACAACAGATTTGCGAGAAGAGGCAGCGTTGGAACGTAATTGATTGGCGACGAGAAACACGGATCACCGAGACACTTCGGTGTGGAAATCTAATTGTTGAGCGGAAGTCGTTGGTACAACGCTCGATCGCTGTGCAAGCACGCAATGTATACTGTGTGTGTATATGGGTGTGTTCAAGGTATTCTCGATAAAGTGGGGCTATTTACTCGGTTAACTCTGCTACTGCTCTTCATAGCTGCGATACAATAACTGCTGCTTCTCAAAGGTCAATCGTCAGAAACGAGTCAGGCAAAACGTTCAATTACTTCAAAAAGTAGTCCCGAAGCTTATCGTGTCCAGGGTCATGAAAAAAGAAGCTTCAAGCACTTAAGAAATAGAACGCAATGTTTCTTCTTAGACACGGCGTTCGAGATTGCTGCCGTAAATGCTACGTAGTCGAAGCCGTGTTTAGACGCCTTAAGGAGCTGAGGCATTCCGGCGGAGGGGCTGAGAAGTATCCACGACATGTTGCTGGTACCGCTTCGATGTTACGGTATATTGGTCTGGGGAGGAGAGTCCAGGTTGATTCTTCGTGGAGCCAAAGTCGACCAGTGTGATGCGGTTCGTGCGATGGTCGCTAATCGCCTCTTGGGCCCTGTCTCGGATCTCATGAGGAAGTTCGGCCTGCCGAAACTTAGTGTAATGTATTTCGTTCACTCCGCGCTCCTAAAATGTCAAATGAAAGTGACATGGCCTTCCCGAACACCCCATTGGTGAAAGGAACGTGCCGTAGGCCGACTCTACTCGTGGCACGATTTAGCTTTAAAAAATCTAGCCGCCATGCGCTAGCTTGCCGACTGCCTGCTGTCTGATACTCACTTCGCAGCGAGATTCGCTCAGTCTCCTCAGCTAAATAGTTGGCAGTGAAAGCAAAAGGGTTCTTTACAATCAAACTGTAATGAGGAATGAGGAATATTTTGTGGAAGATAGTTATCTTGTGTATACAGTTATGACCTCAGAATTGTATCAGATAGCGTATATATATATATATAATTTTCGTTTGAACCTTTTTTCCTTTTTACGAATAAACAAGAACTGAAGAACATGTAATTTGCAACTTTTCGTGAATTAATTTGAAATGAATCAATTGATCATCAATAAACTCGAATCGAGTGGACGCGCATGACGAGCAGCGGCTCTATCAGGATATGAACACATCGAGGGGCGGAGATGTCAGCGGGGTCACACTGACGCGTCGCTCTAAACGCCAAAAAATTCTACGAAGCTTTAGCAATCGAACTCATTTCCTCATTTCAAGGGAAAAGTTCCCGCGCTCTCATCTGGAACATACGCGTTGCCATAGTACCAACAGCTCCTGCTAGTTTTGCCTGGGGGTATTCCAGTCGAGGTCAAGTTCGAATATTCTACTCGAGTTGGACTGAAAGCCTGTTAGCAAATCACTTACCAGTTTGCTATCGATCCCCAGACCATTCAAGCATTTGACACTGCTCCATATGCCAATACAGTCGGTCGAGCTCCAAGTATTATTTTTTGAAATAGAGGCGGTGTTTCCATGTATTTATTTTATCAGGAGGCCGGTCCTCTTCAACGTCGTCAACACGAAGCCGCCCCCGAACGTTCCGGTTACGAATTGTACTAAGAGGCTGATGTCTTCACGACGCCAGGAGGTGCTGCTCCACTGATGAACAGACAAATAGGTCGCGTCGCAACGCTTTGTTTCCTTGCAGGCCCCTTTGTTCCGATCGCTGTCCCCAACCGTCAATTGTCCTTCCTCCAATGTACAATGTCCGCATAGATTTGGGGTCTCAACCCCCGCGCTGACGTTTAATTCGTTGTTGCCTCCAACACCCCCTTAAACGCTTGAAGCACTGTTGCGGCCTTTTGTTCCCTCAGCCTCTGATGTAGTCAGAGGTCGAGAATCCTTCTCTCATATGAGTCACGTCCAAGGCGCTCGCTGGTCGACGCTTTCGCGAGAGGTGCGTCATCGTTGACGACGCTGCTACTGCTGCATGCTGCTCATCGCTTCCGTCAGGCAAACAAACGAAGGGAACATACTCAACTAACTTCTGTCCCTGGGACGCGTTCACCGGTGGACGTCCATTCGGCGTCAGTGGCCGGCATCCCACAGCAAGCGTGCGCCCCTACGATTGCGTGCCCGATCGTTCGATACCACCCCGTGCTACGCGAAAGACAAAAGCAACCAACGAGAAGACGGAGACGAACGGCCGCAGCACGAACAGTTCGAGCACGGTGGAGGCCGCAGCAAGGCGACACAGAGATAGCTAGATAGATAGAGCAAGCAAACATGTAATTATCTCCGGTCCCGAAACGTCCTTGACATCGGTTGGCATAGTAACAACGTTTGTACGCGTCACGCTCATTGTCCTCTAGTCCGCGCTTCAGTCACCGCCCCAACTGACCCCGCAGTCTTCTCGTAGCCGCCCATCGTTCCTATTCTATAAACGAAGCTCGGACTCACCCCGGCCGGTGTTCCTATGGCAGGGCAGTGCGCTGAGGTCGTTGTAACCGAAGCTCCGATGGCCCGTCCCGACCCGGCACAGCGTTGTGTTTGAACGACGCCGACGCAAACCAGCTAGCCGAGTTAGCAAGACGGCCAGTCGGATGATCAGTTTACATGATCAGATTTCGTCCTGCTGCTACAAAGAACACGCTCTCCCGAAAGCCAGCCTGTGTGTCATCATTGCCTTGTCATCTGGGGCGCTACTTTGCATTTAGACATCGTTTCAGTCGCAGCGGTCTTGATCCGGGTGACGTTGCTGACCTCACTCACGAGGAACGAATACCTGCATTGTCCACTGCTCTATGTTAACCTGCCAACTGGGCGCGTTCGGCAGCTGGCGAAACACCAGATACAATGGAACGACCCTTTGATGAGCACGGGGCGGAAATATTGCTGATGGTGCTTAGAGGAATAGCTTTATGTTGCTATATTATTCCGCTGGCGGTCCACCTTCGTGGCCCAATACAACTTTCCATCGTAGACGGAAATCAAAGTACGCGTCGTCTGCGGCCCATGCCGGATAGTTGGCACTTGCCACAATCATTCGCGTGATTTCGCTCTTGGGCTTTCGATCACAGGGATCGATGCTCAATGCAGACGCGATGAAAATCTCCATCGTCGCCATGGGCTATATTCACATTGCGCACTTGCCTTCGGCGCGTTCGCGTCGTGAGGAGGCGGCTCGATACCTCCACCGTTCATCGAAGACTCCGGGGCTTACGTATGTCGAGATCTGGATGTCATACTGCTGAGGCGCTTATGAATCATCAGACAACTGCAAGAGGGAGGCGAACCCCAAAATCGTCCTGGGACGTCTGTAGACACTGACATGTGTACGAGCAATCGAGGAGAGTGCAATAGCCTTGATGAAATATATGATAAGTTGCTGCGAACCAGAGAGAGAACAGGTTGCTCGTCATTGAATATACGGCTATTGCCAGAGCATCGACCCGGGCGATCGGACAGACCTTTGCGTTCTCGCGATTTCGCTAGCGAATAGTGAAGAAGTCCAATTATAATCTATACATAATATAACTATATGAGATTGTTATAATACTATAATTATAGAAAATTATATCAAATTGTAGAAAATCATTTATAGAAAATCCTACGTAGCGCTTCGAATAAGTTAGCCACACCAGCATACTGCCTTCATATCTGGCCAATCCGAGACATCATAGATGAGCGAGCGTGGCCATCTTCATATAATCGCTAGAAGTCGGCGACGTCGTTTGAAAGTTTTGAACAGAGCTGACTGACGAATTTTGTTCCCACGAAATGTTTAAATGAGAAAGTTCAAGCCAAGTTCAAGCACTCGCAAATGTATCGCGAACGGCTTCAGCAGAAATGAGGTGACTGGCGACCCGCATAATCAAATCATGAGAACGTCAAATGAATCTGCGAGATAAGCTGTTCTCCTGATACGTCCAGTCAAGTTGAGAACCGAAGGAAACCATGCATATTTCAAGTTTCAATATATACTTCCCATATGTGCAAGCAGAGGCTGGGACACAAACATCAATTGGCGCGAATGCTGTACAACTGTCCGGCAACAATCGCGTCGCCAGCAACACCGTGGTGTTACATACGCGTTCAATGGTAGATGCTATGCTTCATTTTGGGTGTTCGACAAAGATGTATCGCAATATGTCAATTCCGGCAGATCTTAGGAACGTCGCCGATATGAATTCCTAATAACTGGCTACACATGTTCCAGCATGGGTCTTCTAGAAGGTCGCATACGATGACAGAATCGTCAGTCGAATGATTCATTCGGCAAAGTGCAGTGGGTCGTACGCATAGAGGTGTGTGTGATAAGTCTCTGGCGGAATTCGTAGAATGACGGTGGGCCCCGATGCACTCAACGCTGGACCTGGAGGCTAGGCAAAGAGCAAGCTAGCCAATCGAGTTAATATTACAGATCTGACTGGATCAGTCGTCCACGTTGCCACCGGCAGGCGTTGCTCGCCACAAACACAGCGCTAGCAACGAGCGCTTACACCATTGTCTGCAAGGCCGTAAGCCGTGAATCGTGGACCGCACAGTGAACAGCACTGGAGTGACAACGGCTCGGGCTAGATGTAGATCACTGAGTTGAGTGGACAAGAGCGAACACAAATCATTGGCGATTCACCTTCGTGCAACTGCACAAACCGGGAGCCTCTCGACGATGGCGCGACGCATAAGCGACAAGCTGGCGAAGATCTGGATGATGCTGATCAACGGGATCTTCCTGGGCTGCGGTTTCGTTATCGTCGTACTGGGCTGTCTCACCGTTCAGTACAGTTTCCCTTTACGAAATATCCTCTATAACCTGTCCGCGGCCAATGCCGTATTCATCGCTCTCGGTGTAACTATTTGTGCCATTTCGTTTTTGGGCTTCTTCGGCGCTTGTAAGGAAAATCTGAACGTGCTGAAAGCGTTTGTCGTCACCATGGTCATCATTCAGATCGTGCAGCTCGGTGTGGGCGTATACGCCCTTGTGAATCGAGACGAGCTCGCAAAAATCGCCAAAAAGGAAGCGCGGACGTGGGTGAACTCGACCGACGAGTTCATCAAACAGGCCAGAGATAACTTCCAGCGCTGGCTGTCGTGCTGTGGAGCCGAAGGACCTGCGGACTACACCGGGAATAAGCCCTACCCCAAGTCATGCTGCAATCTGGCAGCAGGCGATAAAAGGCAGTGTACGAACCCGAACAAGAAAGGATGTATACAAGTGATTAAGGACCAGATAATCGTCCTAGGAGGGGTGGCCATAGCCATAACATTGCTTCAGGTGATCGGCCTCAATGTTGCGTGCTGGTTGTGCAAATCCATTGTAGACAAAGCTAAACGTCCCGAACAGTTTCATCTAAATGAGAGTGTTTACCCTGAGACCTTTCGACGCCACGAGAGTCATTAGTCACCTCGTCAGCGAAGAAAACCCGTGACAACCGCGAATAACTGTCAAATCACCGTGAACGACTAACAATGCAGTTATTAGCAACATCGAATGAGTCACACACGAGCTCGGCATTGCTATGCCCTAACCTGACGACATTAACACTAGTCATTAAGCTGGGACAGCATCACATCGCGTCGCTGTCACTGATCTCCCTGCAAATGATTCCCTGATGAGAACGCATCGTGTGGACGTGTCGGCATATGTGTGTATATTAGTTGTGCAACAGGAACATTGACGAAATACTTGATTTGCGACCACACTATATTTGTCATCTGAAGCGAAGCATGTCACCGAGGATGCATACTGGCCAAGTGCAAAACTTGCCGTTGAAACAATGCAGTCAGTGGACGAGACAGCACACTAATGAAATTATTTGATTGACTCAATGATCCTATTAAACATACGGCAGTATTCATCTATTGATCGCAGTGAGTCGAAATGCATCATTGGCGTTGTTGCTTACAAAGTTCACTCTGTGCACGATGAACATGAACAAATCGGTTCTTGGCCTAGAGGGCGCTCGAGGAGGAGGAAACGCGGAGTTTTCACTGATGTCACCAGAAAACCTCCGTTCCGCACGAAACGAGGGGCGGAATCGGTTTCGTGAGCTAATTTTTCGCTCCCCAATGGGTCCAGCCGGATTCGTCGTTGTTCTATCGACATTTTTCTTCGTGTCCTGTTGTATAATTAGCGATTACATTGGGATGGGTTGCTAGACGGCACTTATGAGTCATTTCAGCTCTCCTCGTCTGCAGGCAACTACGAGACAATCGTGACTAGATCACACATGAAATCTTTACCGGCAAGTTTTTGTTCACAGTCAGACCGCCGCGAGCCAACATAAGATAACGGAGAGCATTAAAATAAAATACCCTATCAAATGACCCACTGTCACGAGTGACTCTTAATTTTCAATGATTGCAAATGACCCGTCTCAATTTCACATGCCTAATCCACGGTACTTCGATTTCCGCATGGCCCATCATGCTCTTTTCCTCATTCGAGAGGTCTTTGTCTGTCCATCAAAAGGTAGCGGATCAGTCCCCTACGGGAAGCATATGTTGCAATAGTTGATTTTTGCTCTAGAGTGACCTCCACGCACGGTCGCGTCAAAGGCAACAACGTTTCGGGCCATTCCACAATGGATCAATGGATAGAAGCAATTTTGCGGAAGGGCGGTGTTCACTTTTTCAGCTAAACCTATCATTTATCGGCCGCAGGAACCACGCCGACTCACACCGATGCCATCGATAATCAATTACGTATTTCAAGTGGTGGCGACGTCACGTTGAATTATCGATATTGTCACGCCTTATGAAATTTTATCGAGCCCGTCCTACACGCGTTGAATCTGATCAGTTCACGTTAGGGGCGAGGGGAACGTGTTAAGGGCCGATGATCCGTAGCGAGATGTTTTCGCAAATACTTAAAATCTCACCCCATCATTTCGAAGTAGTGTACCAGTTCACTGTTGTTGATGATCGGAAAGTTAGCCTGAGGTTCAGCAAATGACAAACGTATCATGGGTATGAATAAGGTGAAACATAACTGAATAATTTTACACAGCAGCTGACTGTGATTCGCCGATCTAAACCGGCCAATATTAGTTAGCTATGATAAAGATTTAGACATATAAGAGTTACTGCCGTTCATGTGTGAGCAACAATGCAAATACCCTTCTAAATGAAAGCTACGAGAGACCATTGTCACATTTACACCAGTGAGTTCGTCTCTAGTAATTTGACGAGATAGTCAGTTGTCAAATAAAAAAAAATAATAATATTATTATTATAATATCAAAAAGTCGATCGAGTACCCCTATTGTCTTGACATACACTTGTGATACGGGTAGGTTTGTTCCTACCTCGAATTTCGATGGAATAATGGTATAATAATTATTTATAATAAATAAATAATAATAATAACAATAAAAAAGTGAACTTTCTCCCCCCACCAAAGGTGATGATCCTTTAAAACGTATAAAAGTTAAATCCCCAAGCACACGAAGCTTCTCGTACAGAGGGATCTCAATTCGACAACTTCAGAGTTTAACAGTACTGTTCGTTGACGCTGGAAGGTGATTCTATTTTAATGGGAGACCAACCTTATTAAAATGGGAACATTGAGTAAATTGAGTGTACAAACAAATGGTATCAATGTACAATCGATTATATCTACGCATGCTTTCGGTAGCCCCATTTTCACAAAGACGCATGTGTGATGTTGGTATTTACATGAACTCATACAGGAGGTACAGTCCACCAAGCGTTAATCTCCCTGCGTTTGTAGCAATTCGTCAAAAGAGCCTAGATGTATGTTATACTCAGATCGCACACCCGATTCGAACTAGACATTCGGGATTTACTCGATTGTCGATCCGTATTCTATATACAAGCCTGTACCCATTAAGGCGAATGCGAATCTGCCCTCGCCTAATTTGAACTTGACTCCCGATCGACCCGCATCGTCGTCCGCTCAACGTATGATGTCTCCACACAGGCCCCCCATTACAATTTGCATAGCTGACCCTCAGCTGTCTCCTCTCATTCAACGGCACCTCCTAATGAACGATCACTGTGGTGGGGGTGACGGCGGCAACGGCGGCGGCGGCGGACCTATTCTCCACCACTTCTAAGCAACTCCAGCGGTGTAGAGCAAAGCCCTACGGAGCTTTGTAAGCCGGTATCGCCTACCTGCTTAGGTCGGTTTTCTCGCGAGTGAGCTGTTTCTCGATTTCGTCGTTGACTTTGCGTTGCCATTTCGCCTCCTGGTTGAGGCAACACACGATCTCCATGGCGGCCGTGGCTTCGCTTCGACGACGCTGGCCGCGGGACGTCCCCTCCGGCGGCCAGCGGACGAAGCGCTTAGCACCGGCCTTCGCACCCAGCCTTGCGATCCTACGGCAAGCGGAAAGGAAAACAAAATCCCGGCACCACCGCGGGAAAAAAACGAACACATTAGACAATGTAACAACAAAATCGATATCGGATGCTACCTACCGACACGTCCATAGCGAATATGAATGCTGCTGCTGCTGCATTTGTGCACTCCGGCAATATTTATTATCTTAAACGTTGGTAGAGCAAAGGGATTTTTCTAATAGTATTCTATATGCAGGTTGGGGCCCATAGCGCGTAGGACTCAGGTCGAATCAGCACATCTATGGCCTCGCAATCAAAGGTAGGCGAACCTGTTCGAATGCCGTAGGGAGAAGATAAATATATTCTCGAGAACTTAACAATAGGCGATTCAATAACAGCATGCATAGACGAGACGGCCTCGGCAGCTCGTATGAGCTCGCGCATAATTGACGGCTTTCGCGTCTGTCCCTAGTAACTATTATAATAGTTAACTTTAGTTATCGACTGTAGTCAATATGCATCTCTATATAATATAGGGAAAGGACACTGGAATATCCCGCTATCCGCAGAAATATATATATATATATATACATATTGCGTAACTGATTTTAGAAGACAAAAGTAAAATCTCTCCTAATCATTGTATTGTATATTTCAATGTATTATAGTATCGATATTTCAGTCGGATCATATGTAGTCCTTGACTTGAACGTCCTCGACAGCAGCGTGCTCAGAAGGCCAGCTGAGGGATTCTGCAATACATACCACTCCCAAATATCTCATTCGGCATACGACCTGCAGCGTGTTCTCTTTGTGAACACAACCCAACGCCTTTATTCAAAGCCCGCCTTGTGCCAGAATGAGATAGATAGACGATATCGTTGGTAACGTACCATGTCAAATGTTGCTAACACCGTACTAATAAGTCCACCGATGACAAACACTCACTAGCGAGTACTCACAAGATGGTCGGAGCTCTTTGACCCTGTACACGTTATTGTGCTATCGCAATCTGTTCAAGTTTGATGTGTCCATATACTTTTTCATATGTGTTTCATTTATTTTTCATTGTTCTTTCACAGATGATACATGGTTGCTTATTCGAATGTCTGCCACGCTTGCTAATATGCCCTTGTACTTGGATGATTTCTAATATTTAAATGGAAACGCTTGTTGTGAATAGTCGGCTGTTTCATTAACTTGTTCACTTGTTAATTGGCTAATCTGTATTACTCTCGGTATTGAAGTTGCCGACTACATCTCCTGCAGAATGCCCCGAGAATCCGCAATCCACTTGGGTTCATATGGTTTCGATATTCGTGACGCCATCGTGTCGTGGAGCTCTGTACGAATTTGTTCTTGTGTGCGAGCCACACCGTGTTGTTCCCAATGTAAAGGACAACACGTTCATCTAAATGTATAGGAACAAGGTAACCGCATCGTCAGCTCGACGTGGACGACAAGAGAAGTGTGCAACATCTGCTTGGACAGCTGCCACCTTACACACATAATTATGGGTAAAAAAGTTTCGAACAAATACATCCATGGTCAGTGAATAAGCTTAAAACAAAAAGATACCATTCTTCTACAGCCCACTGTCAGCTTTCTTCACCTCCACAACAGGCCTCACGGCCGCCAATTCCGTCATTGCTTCAGGTGTCGTTAATTTGTGGCTGTCTGGATCCTCACCCGATGCTCCACCGGTTGGATAGATCAACTTAACGTGTTTGTTCATCCAGCTGAGGTTACCAGCTCTTTATCCAGATATTTTACCAGCTGAAGACCGCCAAGGCGAAGTTTGGCGGTGGATACGCGTCGATTTGTCGTCTAACAAACTGCCTTGAGGAGATGACAGGATTGTTTCCAGCTAAGCACCCGCAGCTGCTCAGTAAGCAGAGAATACTCTCGATGTCACCAGGAACCGATTCTCAAAGAGAGTTATAGTTTTTACGTAAGGCTCTCATCCAATGATATATATATATATATATGTCCTCAGCCAATGGTCCTTTAGATTTATTGTGCCTGTACGCTAAGTGTTCCCTGATCGCAGCAAACAAGCCAATTACATTCCGTCCGCATGAAATACCTCGAGCACCATCGCTGGAGTGCGATGCAGGCGACCAAGCAGGATTGTTCAGGGGTAATCGTGCCTCATTCTTATTCCAGTACGCGCCCATTAAAAATGATATTCATTTTGGGATATTCATTGCATATAGGGCTGACTACTTCAACAGCGCGACTTGTCAAACACTTCCCAAATATTCAGTCAGATATGTTTAAAAGGCCCGTTTAAGGCTATACGATTGTGCCCTTTACTACTTCATAGTCTCTGTTGACACCTAATCAGCTGACAAGTGTGCAATCACCGGCTCTCCCTGTCAATTGCAGATGATCTGACCATATTGCGGTGGCGTTATCCTTGCCTATTCAGAGTAAATTGTTACTATCGGTAGCAGATTTCCAAGACACACACACACACTCGGGCCTTCATTTGTATAGATGGCAACGAGGAAGCTCTACCTTCCATCAGCATCCTGGAGGAAATCGACGTGAAGCCGTTCGTATGACGACGTCTTCGTTCGTGAAAGGGATGAGTTTATGGCTTTTGTCTTGGGCATCGAAGCGGGACCGATCAGTCCCATGGTCGGACAATGGCTCGAGCAAGAAGCTCAACCGTGCCAGATCTGTGATTGATCCACATTACTTCTAGGCTCTCATGTATCATTCAGCTTGTTCGGGTGACCAGGACAATGCCCCAACTTTCATTGTAAGAGTTCAAATCTTCCCGGATGAACCTACCAACGGAACACACTCGTACCGATGGCATCGTTTCGCGTAATTGAGAAAATCGATCTCGCCAGAGTCAAGTTTTCGCCTGTGATCGAAGTATTTCTTTGATTCGGCTGGCGGAATGACTCGAATAGACCGCCTCAACATCGGACGACGTCAGGTCATAACCCTGATGGTGTGGAAATATTCATGTACATATGGTTACACATGTGGTTACACATATGGTTACACAGTCGATATTCACGGAGGAGGTGTGAGCACTACACATATATAAGCTACTGCAATCATGGAGATTTTTCCTTTGAATTGTACGGCGTCTGAGCCTGACTGTATTGCCAACCCCCGCTTTCGTGCGAGCGACTCGGTTGAATCAAGGCTTGTAGTACTATCATCTCTCCGTCTCACCGACCAGAATGCAATTGCCTTTCAACGACAAATATGTCCCGCACAAGTAGATATATATATGTGCCAAGAATGGACAAACCGATTGCAAGGAGACACGTACGGGTGCACGGGTTCGATCCTCACCGTGCACCTTTTACGGCATTTTTTTAAGAATGAACAAAATGACGCTGCTCGTGGTCAATTGAAAAAGCAAAAACGAAACTCGATCAATGCGCGTCTTGGGTTCCAGGATTGGTTGCATGCAACCTAAACTCCAGTTTCAGTGACCATACCCTACACGTGCACAGCTCCGTCTCCGACAAGAGCAACGTCTAGCAATGACGGAAGTCTTCGTTCAGTTAATGCGATTGCAGGTTTGGCGCATGCTCCCCGGTTCACCCGCCACAGCATACATTCAAGACCCGGTTCAACGGGACACTATAGTAGTAACGCGATGAGCGCAGCAACGCGGTGATGCATGGTCATTCTCGAAGTGGCATTCAAAGTACTTTTATCGAAAGGTGTTTCTCTGATACCGCGAAAAGTCGTCGTAAGATTCGAACGGTTGATAACACTACGAGGTAACTAGAAAATATGATGTTTCTAGTTGTTGCTGACTAAGGAAACAGTGTTTGCCCATAAGGTTTCTAATATTTAATCATAGATGATTAATTCGATATGACGTTTTTTAATAATAAACAAAAGAGCCCAGTGCCGATGGGAGTTCCCAGAGCGGCTCGGAAAAGCTCGCCTGGGAGGCTTGTTTAAGCGTTCCGTTCCGGAAGCTATCCGTTGCCAGTTGAGTCACTGTCAATGTCGTACGCCATAACGAAATTGGTTGATTCGGTGATTCACTATGCTACAATTATTGTGCTGGTGTATTAGAAGACTAACGAGCGACACTAGGACACCTGTTTGTGGGCCTTGCTAATGGTGCGATCAGTAAACGTCGATTTCTTGAGATCGGCTTATTTCGATTTTTTTTTTGGAAGTCTTTTTTAAAGCAACACACGTTACCATTTGAATGTTCCCGTGAACTACGAGCCGAAATTGTTCGAGAATTTTTCTTTGGAAACAATGAACATTGCGGTCTCCTACAGGGTTGCGATATTTTGCAGTATTTTTACAAGTGGATATGGCGCCCCATTGAGAGGACGAATCGCCCGTCATGGGCAAAACAAGGCCAACTAGAAAGCATTACAAAATAAAGAAGTTGGGCTTTATAAACAATTCAGTGAATGTATAACGCCTATGATTGAACTAATTACGGAAACCAGCCCTCCCCGCTGCGTGACATCTAAGAGAGCTTAAGCATTGCAAAATTGCAGCGCAAAATTGCAGATGTGTATTTTGCTGAATCATATGAAATAGGAGCGCGCCTATTCTACATAGGGATCTTAATAAACCACCACTTGACTCGAGCAAATGACGTGTGCTCTTTAGGGTCCATCTGTACGATCAAAGACAAGAACCTTCGTTGTCTTCATTAGAACTCCTTTCGGAAGAAGCACTTCCAGTCTCGAAGCTCGTCTAGTATGCCGCTTTACATCAGTTGTTCGTTGCCCGTCTCTGAGCAAACTGTCGTGACTGCTGCTCCGCAAACGTCTTCACTAGAAGCGCCCTACTAGAAGGTAGAGACCAGAGTAGGACTACGATCGTCCGGCAGTATAGAAAATGAACTCCTCGGCCTGTATGCGATGTGTGTCATGAGCACGCGGCAATTAAGTTGGCGCGACGTTGGCAACGGAGAAACCTAGCCGTCCTAAACTTCCGGAGCGAGTCGGGTCCTGCGACGTAGAGGATGTCAGGCGTACACGGTCCCGCCCAAGCTCCGACGAGCCCGCTCGCCGACCTCTGACTTTCGAAATACTTCGCTATGCACAAACCGTGTTAATAATGTATACCTACAAAGAGGACGCGATTCTGCGATGTCAACACACGCTGACGAGCACTTCGGTTCACGGCAAAGGTATTAAAAATGCTCTCCTTCTGTTCGCGCAGGTGGAGAAACCACTTCGACTCGAGAGGTCCAGTCGTACACAAGAGTCCGATCGGGGCACTGGTGAAACCATAAAAATACAGGTGCCGATACCAGTGTATCAATGTGTATGTGTGTGTGCGTTTGACTTTGCAATTCATGCTATATGCATCTAATCGGAACAGATACGAACGATATAATGCATTTATGCCAAACGTCTAAGTGTCACTGGTAAGCCCGCGATTTTGCGCATGTACGAACACGTACAATCGGATCACCGTATGGGGTAGGTATTGTTATGCTTTGCTTTATATTGTTTGCCTTTCGAAAGAGGTAATGACGAGTACCGGGCTAGCGATCGCTTCGCCTCGAAATGCAGCAATCTGTGAGCGTATTCGTTGTCAGTATGAGGTCAACTATGAAGACGTTACAGAGCGATAAGATTGGCGAGCAAACAAAGCGTGCTTAACAGCGATGTACAATGTGGTCCATGTCTAATCCTTGCAGAAACCTGATGGAAGACATAATCGTTCAAGCAGAAATAGTGACACCAGCCATGTGAGGACGATCACCAATCTGGCTCACTTTCAAAGAGCTTGCCGTAACGTGGACAACCCTGAGCCTCTTCGGTAGTGATGATTAATCGTAACTACATCTCAAATGGGAAATATCTACCGAAGTATCCATTGCGATTGACATAATGACAGATATCTGACAGGTGCTATCGTACCCCACTGTCGCCGAACCGTTGCTCATTGAATGACCATTTTTTCCTATTCTTCTCTATAAAGCTTTTGGCGTTAATTTCCATCAGGAAGACAATACCAACGAATGCACCTCTTCTAACTAGCATATCCGTACGATAAGCGTGGTGTGTCCGACAATCATCGATTACTTCGGCTGAGTAGTACCGGCAAGCATCTGATAGAAGGGTACAGCCGTGAAAGAAAGTATTATCGATTGCTTCAGCGAGAGCTATATGTCGCACTCGAAACACAAAGGCTCGCCATGCACGCGAGCTCGGCGTCGGGTCGCCGAAATGTTCTCACATTGCTCGCATATATATATCCTCACTAAGTGAGCTAGTTAATTAACGAGATGCGACGTAATAGGTCACTCGTCACGTTCTGTGCATTGAAGTCCTCCACTCTTTCATAGGGAAAGCGAGACGGACGGCAGCAGCGGCTGGACGATTGAAACATTAATCAAAATGAACCATTAGGTCTTTGACTTTTACGGAGCTTTCACCTTAGTGCATGCACACACTGCTCATTCACCCCGAACACGGTAGAAGGAGGTTAGAGATTGAGGTCGCGATCGCCGGCAGGGCCTGTTTGTATATGCGTTCGCTTTAATTGCTGATGTTGATCGATTAAATCACTATTTATAAATCGGTCGGTATCGTACGTACGCGAATTTTTAACAGTAACGTTATTGGTAGAAGCTCAATCTTCGAAGGGGCCACTCCTACGTCGGGAGCGAGGAAGGAGGGATGTGCAGCAGACTGCCATACTCAACGCCGGTCGTCTTCGATGAATGGGTTTGTTTTGCCTTGCAGACAGAAGTCGGATGGATATCCCACAGAGCTACCTCGTCGTTCTGAGTGCACGATGCTCTCAAGCTTCTCCACTGTAGGCAGGCTCGCCCATCGAACTATAGAACATCGCTCGGAGGACGACGCCGTTTTCGCTATCCGCCGCCCAATGCATCCCGTCCGTCCCAACTTGCAAGGCTCTCGATCTGTGCTGCCTAAACTCGGCAGATCTCTTTGCCCTTGTCTCTCGGATGCTGACGATAACCGCAAGATCAACAGCGCACAATAGTCTGTACCACTTGGCTCATCGGTTGACTTGGATGCGCAGGTCGCAGATGGACGACTCGACAAAAAAAAACGATAGCTGAATTGAGATTCGCGATGTACCTGACTCTTAGCTTTGTACTCTGGGAGAATATTGTGTTTCTTTTCTGGCCTGTTTATCATCTTAAGTTGCAATAATAATAATAATCGCTGCGTGACATATAAGAGAGCTTAAGCATTGTAAAATTGCAGCTCCTTTAATAAACCAATAAAACCTTTACCTTTCCACAGATTTTTTTCCACTATTTTTTCATTGTTTCAAGGCTGCATATGCCTGCCGCGGCTAGCACTGTCACCTTCCCGATACCTTGCTCCTTCTGTGTCGGTAATAAACGGCAAAAATTCACAACACCCCTCAGGTCGCCCCGAGAAGAACATATTGATGTGTTTCCATATTCCGACAAGCAAACGAAAGAAAAACTCACACAAGCGTAATCAGCGAATACTGCTCGGATCCCAACCAACTCCCAATCACTCCCACACCTTCGGCGAAAAATCCGAAGAAAGACGAAAGCCATGTCTGCATAGACTTGGCCTTGGTAAGTCGAATCCGCCCGAGATGAGATCATGATAATACATGGATACGATGTCGGTCTTCTCGATCATCACAGCCTCGGCCCCGCGGCCTTGGCGATGGTTAATCCACCTTGGCCGCCGCTCGCCTATACATCATCGTATAGGGGGAGAATAGGATATTACTGCGGGAATGTCTTATGTACAGGCGTGCCTGTGCCGCGGACACGAGCCAATACACGCGAATGATCTTCCGTTAGCTGCTCGGCGATCAGAAGCCGTAGGCGTGCCAAGAGGGAAACAGCGGCCGGGGGGTTTCGAGGGACGTAGCTACGCACAGGACCGGAATGGCCGTGCGGGGCCGGGTCAGGCCAATCCAGGCCCACGGGGGGGGGGGGGGGCAGACGTCAGGGGACCGACACTCGCGTCAGCATCTACCCTCACGGCCACTACGTCTACTGCCGCTCGATGTCAGCGTTTAGTGTATCCACCGTATGTCTACCTCGATCCCTGCCCACTGATTACCATGCATTGATTATGCATGGCAGGCGTTGTATGCGCACGGCGAGGTAAAACAAGCAACAAGGTTCCTCTCTCTGCGCGCACCTTCGAGGGCAGCTAGCATTTACTAGCGTGTACGATATATCACTGCCGCTGTGAGAAGTCGCCTGCTGCGCGCTCCTGCATGGAAGTGGCATCCGTTCGAATGACGTTCAAATATGAGCGAATCAGGGAAGTTCTGACGTGAGTTTTTGTCTGATTGGACGGTATCGCACCGACATACGTAAATACACACAGCGCACACCCGAACACGCATATATGCATTCGTCTCTTCTTCGTTTGAGATATCCTTTGGCATCAGCTCATTGAGGAGAGTTCGTTTCGAGTATGCTCTTGCACCAGGTCCCACTTTCGCTCCGTCGGACCAATCAGTTAGTTCATCCACCTGTTCACCAACGGTTGGTTGAGGAAGGCTTGCTAGCTCCCGCGTTTGATTTTGCCAGCCGGTTACTTGCTTGGTCGGTTGATGCCTGTTATCGCGAGGCTGTCAATCAGGAGGGCAGCACTTGCAGACACGGGGGCCGAAGGGCCGAGAAGAGTCACCATCCGCTGCCAGCGGCGGATGGTGACCAAATCCGCACGCAGAGAAGGAGAGAAGCTTATTCTCTGACTACTGCTGAGCGAGGTCTCCCAATCAAGTGCGTCCCAGCGGTCGCGTCGAAGTCAGCCTAGGAGTAGGAGCTATACAGAGGGATGGCTGGGCACGATTAGCTGGAAGGCTCAGCGCAGATGAGCGGCGAGTGGCGGGGCTTGCAAGGGGGTTTGTTGTGGCGCGATTGGGCTTGAGATGATGATGGTGTCGGCGGCGACGGCGGCGCCTATAGCCAAGCACGAACGCCAACAGAAAATGATGAATTGCCTTCGCTGATATGCGCCAATTGCGCACGAGGGACACTGCGGTGTTTCCAGGTAACCGCTTGCTGGTTATTATAGAAAGCCGAGCAAAGGCTGGATACAGCCTATCGGTAATATTAGCAAGTTATTTAGACGAGCCAATTATTTACGCTCGTCGTGTGGTACCTGCGCAGGCATTAAAATTCACACATACGGTTTGCGTATCAGGAATATATATATATACAGTATGCTTGCGCTGAGTCGAATTATCGGCAGCATTAACATCATCTATCGAGAATCGTGTCCTCAGAATAGAAGGATATAGTGCCGTTTGCGTTAACTACAAACCTCTGTGGGCTATGGCTTCCGCTTCAATATCAGTCATAAGCGAATCAGTCATAATTCAGAGTGCCTTTGAAAGTCTCTACAAATTTAATATCAGAAAGAACCTTTCATCTAGAGCATACACTTGTCTAGCCGTATGAGTGAGCCTCTTGTCTTCACAAATCATCTGTATGATGAATGTCCTGCAGTTGCTATCGCTTCCGTTCGACCGATGCCGCCAGTAATATCTGAACGGGTGGGTGTCGAGCTCGGAGCTCTGCCAATGCTGACATCACATTCAAGATATTCGATAATACATCTCGCAGCGATCTGGTCGTGTATGCAGGTCAAACAGCTCATTGTAGCATTCTTCGTGGCCCATCGGCCGAACGCTGAATTGCTGCGTCGACATTCAGATTTTCTCTACTCGAGTGACTCGCGTCTAAGTGACTCGGTGTTGGTGGCCACAAATAGCGCGCCAGAATATTCATATAAACTCCGACGGGAGCGAAACTCATCGGTAAACTATAGATCGAAATCGTCAATGCTGGATTTAGTTCATTCTTTCCTGGCAGTATTGTCTTCCCTTAGTGCGGGATGGCCGAGTTATCCCTGCCAGCGTTTCTTATTTTATCTCCGGACGAAAGATCGACCAGTGATACACGATCTCGATCGTGTACTCAACGTGCACTCAACATAGGCCTCGCCCGGTCAATTTCTACACTAAGAAACGCAGCCTGGGACGCTATCACATGCAATTTCAACGGTCTTCAAATAGATCTGACGTTTGACACGCACAAACACACATATCGAATTGGTCACCTATAATATTACATTGTATGATACTGATGCTATTGAAATGATAATAATATTAATAAATATGGAGGTTTATTTCATATTGTTGTGTGTCTTAATATATATATATATAGTACAATAATTAGTAACACAGTTTGGAACAGTTGGGTGTCAGGCCGAGGCCGTGGTGGTCACCACTTAGGGAAGCGATGGCATGCCTCTTTGCACAGCGAGAGAAAGACGCTGCAGAATGAAGGACTCTGCGTGTTTGTCCCTGGTGGCGTGGAGCAACCTGTGGTAGACCCCTTCGAGGAGACTGGCAGTGTGAGGCCCGGGACAGCTTTGTCTCAAAGCAGGAGAGAAAAATAGATGAGTTGCCTGGAGGGCGGCGTACTCCTGTAGCGATTATAATACTATTATTATCATTATATCTAGCTCGGGCGTTTTACTTCACTCGGTCGGCAACCTTGCACCCCCCGCCCCCCCTGAGAAAGGCATATATATCAACATGATGCGCAATACTCCGGCGACAATTTACTTGGCTTTCTGGTTTACGAACGTCAACGTAAAAAAATAGGATCGCTCAGAAAAGCGACGCCAGCCATTAGACAATAAGGCCCAATGAGCATTCGTTAGGGGGGGACGTACGTTTCAACAACCCGTCTACCCTGACGACAATATTAAGGAGCAACGTCAGACGCGGCGATAGCACTCAAGTGCCAGGTCGTGCCTTTTCTCCAACCTCCTTTTGAGCTTCCTCCGCGTACTCTGCATAGATACAGGTAATGTATATCGTGTAGAGAATCACGTACACACGGTATATGTCAACGGCGCATGCAGCAGTCCTTTAAAGGCAATACAACAGTCAATAACAACAACACGGACAGCTTGACTTTATGGTGGGCCGAACTTTCCCAGACGTTCGGTAAGTATCAACAGTCGTGAGAGAATATAAATATATATTAGCGCTTGGACGTGAGCACGTCTACGACCTGCGAGGTCGGCTACGTCATTATGGTTCCACAACAAACAAGCCTATCAAAGATGAATCCAGCTTTGAAAAGCAGATTAGCCTTAGACTATCCCTGACTTCCACTGAGGTTCGGGCGGGGCAATAGTATACTTCACTTGCAGAGCCTACTTCACTTGGAGCCTCTTCCTTGCCTCGACCCGCATCATCCATTCAATTCTATTTAGGGTAGTGATTGATACAGCGATGCACCTCACGGTGCACTATGGTCGAATGGTACATGTGAGGATACATCATCGAGTGGATGTAGGTAACTCTCATCTGAGCGATGTCTGCCGCCGCCGCCGTAGTCTTTCATGTCATCGCGTTACGGCCCGCTCGCGTACTCCGCGACCACTCCCGACCACCGGAATCCTGGTCCAACTGTGCACTGCTACCGCTCGAAGCTATCGCAGTTTCCGAGAACTCGTGTGTCCTATATACACTCTCTTTATTCGGTTGAACAGTTCCAAAAGCAGCAACTGACTTGCCTCCCTCAAAGGACGATCGGCGTACCTCCACAGCCTCAAGCTCTTCTCTGATACCATCGCCATTCCATAGCAGACCGACTGTCCGTCCGGCCCGCTTGCTGCGATAGCATAGCTCATGTACGATCCGGCGCTGTCACCGATACTCTCGAGATGTGTCGATGCCCAGCGCTAGATCTGGCAGGGGCTAAACGGGACAATTTGTGTTTTTTTTTGTCTAATACATATACGAACACTGGGAATTTTAGGGCCCTTCGGCAGCTCGAACTCGAAAATTTGCGAAGCAATATTTTATTAATCCTCTCAAAGTAGGCAGAATCTGCATTTTCCTAAAAGTGCTTAGCCCTTTAAAAATTTACTATGCGCTATAAGGAAGATCCTCCTGAAAAGCGCTAACGTTTAATATAATAGCTCATACCTTATGAATACTGTGGTCTCGCCACAACAAAAAATTGTTGCACAACGGTAGAAAATTTCTCAGAAAGCTAAATGTGAACGAAACTTTATTTTGTGAATCCTAAATTCTAATCGTAACTGACATCAATTCAAAAATGATCCAGCCTATCCGCGCATTTTCGATAATTCGCATTAGGCTCTAACGAAAAGTTCATACCTAACAATATGGCGTAGGCTATTTCCTATTTGATGTGGTCCACAAAACGAAGTCAAGCTCACTTTCAGATGTCTCGAAATGGTTTACCGTTGCGCAGATAAACGCCGAAGATGGTGTCTTAATGAGGTATAACGTTACCTAAACCTTTCCTCCATCTGCGAGCTGTTTCGATAAAAGCTCACAGCTACTATCGTATTTGAACAGCGAATTATTAGCACTTCACCAAAGTACACATTTTACATAGCTGGATCCAAAAAGTAGTTTCTGGTATGCGAAGCTATGCTGATGCCGTGAACCCGATCAGCATTCCGGGTGTTCGAAAAGTCACGCAACCTTACAGCGTTCCGAAGTTACGTAACCATATACACAGGATGCGAAGTGTTCAGGAAGAAACGAAACGCCTCTGAGCACGTCGCGCGGCTCGCGTAACGCTCTTGAACGTGACCTTCCCAACAGCCTGTGTATCACACCTGCGTGCTGCATGACCTCCGTAGTAGTGAAAGCCCGCAGAGAGTGGGGCGGATTGGAAAGGTGAGAAAATAGCGCAGACGAGGAAAAAAAACAGTAAGGGCATAGACATACGACGTAGAGCAGAGGCCAGCCTGAGACTGACTGTCCACCGATTCAGCCAACCTGGAAGAAGAACCGACAATAGTGCTATCGAGTAATAGCAATGGCAGTCGTGGTAGTCGCCAGTCGCGGGAATCATGGTAGTTTCAACTAGAAGCGACGTAGACGAAGGGACCCACTCCCCTCTGCCGCTAGTGGTTCATATTTCACGGCCGGCTACCGTCAAGGTCTCGATGTCCCAGAGGAATAAGAGATGACTGGCCACAGGGCTAGCTACCTGCTTGGAGCGGACCTCCACTTAGGCACTCCTGGGCCTTTGTGGGAAGACGATGCTTTGTAGGCAGTTCGTCGCCAAAGGTGGGTCGGTCGCGCGGGCGGCCTGTCTACAATACTACGCATACTTCCGCGGCTACTACCATTACGAGCGTACTCCTTCATCGTCGTGGTCAGACATCTGACGTACGTCAGAACGCTGGTTGGGATCGCTGTGCATAGCCGGTCGCATGCCGACTCCTGCCGTCCCACCTCGGCAGTAGCAATCTTGAAAGTGGCCGCGTTCAGCAGCATTATCCTCGGGAGGTAACAGCCGTCCAGGTAGCCACGCCTGCCATGTTCTATATCCGCTGTGACATCGGGGACGCTAACTAGAACGCATGATGGGCAACACAGTCCCTACGCCGAACAGCGTCTACACGAGCTACGCCACACCTCCCACCCCCTCCCCAAATAAACATGCCCTACACGCCATCGCATTGGAGAGATGCCCTGTCGTAGTGGGACGAACGGATACCAGAGAACAACTTCTCCTTGAAGGGGGAGATGAGCTGGATGATCTAATAGAATAGAGCTTCACTGGCTCTCCGCAATCGCGGCCCCGACGGTGACTTTACGCCGAACAGCGGTGTGAGATGATGGACATGATCTGCGCTGGTTCAACGGTTGTCTTTCCTCTGTCTAAGATGGATGGACTGTTGTGCCACGAGTCAAGGCACAGCGACACGGGTGTCTGTACATGCGGACTCCATTTTGTATTTAGAATATTGTACCAGATGGAGCCCTGAAGCAAACAAACACCGAGATGATGAAACTATATATATATATATATATATATATATATATATATATATATATATATGTATATATATATATATATATATATATGTATATATATATATATATATATATATATATATATATATATATATATATATAAGCCCCTGCTTAAACTGCAAACTAAGCATACTTGTGTAGTTTTCCTTAGTGAAGTTCCGCATCTCTCCTTAGCTGTCACACCCCTAATGCCTCCATCTCCTCCGGTATCTATTGCATAGCTTGGCGGTCAGCAGTATCGTGGGTAGAACCGTTTTACCGTTCCGCATGATGCCTTGCCAGCGGGCTATCTACGCCGTCAGCGTTTTGCAAAGGCGAACTAACCAACTGCTGTTGAATTTAAAATTCTGATAAGTCTTGCCCGGCTTCGTGGGCTGACCCCCGCCGGTCACAACGGAGTCTATTGCACCCGCAGACCTGCCCAGTCAAACCTAGCTACACTCTTGCGCGAAGGTAAAGGCGGCAGGAAGCGTCCTCATAATTCGACCGTTCGTAGTCGCCACTTCTATGCGCATGGTGTAGGCTGCCCGTGCGGTCACCTTCCCTTGGCCCAAGGAAATGTCCCAAGAGATAAGGCCGAATGCTACCCGCGGCTAGCGGGTAGCTCCATGTCTAATGAATTCTATGTGTGGAACCCCTTAACAGCGAGACGCGAGCAGCGAGATTACCCTCACGAAGACTAGGACTGGCCAAATCAAGCGTCGGCGAGCTGTAAATAGCATGCTTGAATTCGTGCAGATTGACCCCCTTTGCAAATTGTTCTGTAAGGCATCTTCACAATATGTCTGCAATTTAAACAGGAAAGAAAACGCTGCGATTATCAGATGCTTTCATTGTAACGTAATGGATAGTAGTTCAGTGAGTCTACAAGAATTTCCCGTTATCCGAATTTTAATCAATGCAGGTTGTCGATTAGATGTCCCACAATACTGCCATGCACACGGTTCCTGTTATGGACATCGACGAAGAAGATCGCGTTGTTGTTGTTGTTTTATGGTGGCTGTGACAAATTGGATATATCAGCCCCAAGCCAGTTGACTATTTGAAGCAGGTGACATTGTATTGTAAAATTCACGGCTAAAATTAACTTTGAATGGGCGTGCCAGTGATAAGGCAGCCTGGTGCGCTTCAGAGCGCTTTGGACAGCGGCAGAATATCTCCATATCAAATTGTACATAAGATCAGGTCAGGTATTGACCTGTTGTGCCGAAATTGACGTTGACAGTGTATAAATAGACGCATCTAATGAAGCCGAAGGGCACAGCCTAGTTCTGTTACTAATGAAACGCTAAATGAATGAAATTATTCATTGAAGCACAATTATTATTAATTGCTAACTCTTGACGAACGTTGTCGAAGCGGCCGCAGCCGTTGTATCGAAGGTCAGTGCCGCGATCAGTGGCCACGAATAGTCAACAATCTCGCAATCTCGCTTATGTATGTTCAATTTGCACTTTTTCTCTCCCCCGATCAAAAGGTACATCGGTTTCATCAAGCGTAAATTCAGGTTTTGCTCGATGGTATTCGTCGCTTGACTCGTTGCTGTAGCGACACAAAGCGACCCGTCCTCTTTCCGGTACATTCCGTGAGCAATCTGTCACCGAAGTGCGAGCTAGTTCGGGGGCACGCCAGCTCCTGATCGTCTAGAATACATGCACAAATTTCGACAATGCTGCGTCTTTTCGCTGGTGTTGTATTGATTTGTCATCTGTGGCCTCTCCAGATACCCACCATCGAATTCTGCCAGTTGTGTAAGTGCTGAATGGCCGGATGGTGTCAGTTGTGCGTGTTGCCGATTTACGTTTGGAACACGCGAGGTGTTCGTGTTGTGAATGAGGAACGTTGGAGGGGGATGCTTGATGTACGTATGTATGAGCGAACGAATCTAGCTAATTATATCGAATGGACAAGATATCACATTTATTACATTTAGTTGTACAATTCTAAATGTACATTAACATCGATATTACAGATGATTGGTATGAGCGCCGCCCCAGCCTCCGCCGAAGATTGGGGACTGCGTCGACTTCCACTGTGGGCGTGTGTGCACTACGAATTCACACGTCGTCTTCAGGCCTGATCCTGCTGATCAGACGTTCAGACGACGGCAGCACCAAGTGACAGTGACAGATAAATGAGTACACCACGATCGCGTTGGTGTTGACCAAACATGGTGGTGACTACGACGACACGTATATTTAACGCACCCGAAACGCCACTTGAGAGGGACAGCATTGTTACACGGCTGCCGGTGAGGATTCGGCCTCACAGGCCTCTTTGACTTTCGAGGAAGGATTCGCTGAATAACGACCAGCGCACATTTGCTGTGTCGTCCTCCGATCGGCCATAGATCATCACATGCGTATCAAGTGTTTCCTCCAGTTCGTTTACCGTTGCTGGGCTTCGGTTGACTGCTGGTCTCACGTCACTTAGACGTCATGGGACGGACCCACGTGGGGGACGGCTCGAAATGGCACCCTACGTGCCGTGATTAAAGGGAGGCAGCAATAGCAGCTGCAGCAGAAGCAGCACGACCTAATTGAGATATATCCGTTCACACCAGTCCCATTCACCATTCACAGCAGGCGACGACGGTCGGCAGTGGTAGCTACGCGTTTAGTTTCTCCAAGTGGCAGCCATTGACGTGCATGTATTCACCGATGGGTCCTGTACATACTACACCAGCGAAATGGGTCGCTTCGCACAGAACATACGTTCTAGTCGTTGTCATCATCGAGAACTAGACGATTGAGCTAATTAGCTAGCAGGCACTATTTCAAAGTGGTAAGGATTCCCAAGCCTATGCGAGTAGCAAAATGATCTTGAAGCAAAATGATAGCACGTTGTGTTCGATCGTTCACAGGTTACGTTACAAGCTGACTGTGGGCTGGTCGTTCATTCCGTGTGATACTCGTTCAGGGAAAACGACATTCATCGTCAAGGATCATTTTTGCAATTGCGGTTAACATAATTATTTGTGGGTTGTTTTTCTTTTTCAAACAAAACTAGAGCCCGCAAGTGCTGGTGCCGCGAGAGACGGACGTCTGCTAAACAATAGGGCAAGCCCGATTCCCACTACGGGATTTTAAGGACAATTACGTAAATATTTATTGATGCAATTTAGGACGAACTTGCCTACAACACCTAGTAAATTCTTCGGGCTGACTCACCTGCCCGGCAACGTTTGACGTCGACGGTACAACTGCTTTCGGCGTACGGCTTCATAAGAGGGACAACACCATGAAGTGGAAATGTGCAACGGCGTGGGATCGAACCAGGTGCACCTATGTCCGTCTCCTCCGATTGCGAGGCGCACCCAAATGCACCCCAGGCCACCGGGCTCGACTGCCTACAACACCTAACGCTAGCTAACGGATACTCTAGATGGTCTACTTTTTAAAAAGCACTTGCGATGTCGTCTTTCTTCTCTTTTTCTTGAGGAGGACATTTCCTTCAAACGCACGAACACCAATAGAGCCGATTCAGCTTTTTTGCGTTCCTGATCAGACGATCGATTTACCTATTTTTAGACCAAGAAAAAACCCAAGTATATACTATATGTAAGGACGTTCGTACGGATATGCGCTTGACCCAGTGATTGCTAACCCTGAATCTACCACAAGCGACCGCGAGCAATTCGTTGCTACTTACTAATGAATACGGGGAGTATTTTGATTATGAGACTTTGAGTCCCTCCCACCACTACTGTCCTTGTTAATGCAGATCATAATTACGACACATGCAGTTTACGTGAGTGCACCAAATGTGGGCTAAAGATTTTGTCACTTTGTCTGTACGCGTGTGTATGTGCGTTTTCAGCTATTTTACCATGAGCATATGAGGCCAAATGAGAATCTCGGCATACTTTTTTTTTGAGAGGAGGAAATTTCCTTCAAACGCACGGATACCACCAGAGACACCTTCCAGTCTCCATGAAAGTGGGCTCCTATCCTGTGCAGGGGAGGGGTTGACGTGGATAACAAAACGCCGCCTCTGCCTGCTAAAAGCACCATCCTCTGCTGAGAGTCGATCTCTTCCCTAGAGCCGGCTTTACGCTTGGCATTACTTCGGCATGCTGATACAGCGTGAAGGCTATCGCGTGCCGACAACGGTATGATCCTACACAAGTCTATGTATTATAGTGTGGACGTATTGAAGTGAGCAAGAGATGGTGTAATTAAGTGTAATTATTATGATGTCTATGGTAATGCTAATCGAATTAGCGATGTAAGCCAGAACTTCCGACAAATACATCTCGAATATAATCGTATATGGTTATACGCAAGCACTACCGCTGGTCACGGAAGGTCCAACTCGTGTGTATGGAAGTCAAAAGGCATGAGGTGACTATTCATGTGTTATAGATACACTCCGTCTTACGAAGCAATGCCGAAAGCAGATGTGCCGTGGACATTAAACGTTTAAGGCTTAGAGTCAGCCTGGAAAATTTAGTTAGATACACGAACATTTGGTATATATATATATTTTTTTTTTGACTTACAATTAAACATATTCTGTAATTCATAATATAGTTTAGGTTCACATTCAATTACGAAAATAACGTGCATTACCATGGGGTTGATGACGAATTAGCCAAATTCGGTTGCCCGATCATACAATTTTCATAGGGTCATATTCTCTCAGAGTGTGAGGCTAGGCAGTATCGATAGAAGAACGCCTCAAGTTTGGACCCGTGATATAACCACGATGCACTTGTATTCTTCACATGCACGCACAGCTAAAATGATCCTTCTAGATTTTTATTTTCCCCGAAATACGACGGTCAGCTATCCGTCGATTCTGTTCAGTTTGGTTCACAGTCGCCAAGAGAGTCGCTCCAGCCAATTCGCGTATATATACATATATAACAAATGGCCAGGCGTAACATGCCTGGGCTACGGAGCTATTGGTGTGTACAATGCATTTATATATAAATATACTACTAATATGAGGCATCAGCCTGTGTCAATCGCACACATTTTTTCTTGTCTCGACTTTGCCCCAACGAACTGGATATCGTGATACCGTACTTAGTTTTCTTCATAGATGACCTTCAACCCGTCCGTTTTCCTGCGAAGCACCGGCTCCACCGCACTCAGCGACAGACGGCCTATGGGTGTTTGCACCGTGTCTAGGGAGACCGCACCACAAGATCTCAGCCGACCCAGGCTAGAGGCCCGTGTATGAGCAGGAGTAGATGTTGGACCACATCCGGACCCCTGCCAGACACTTCGCCAGACCTGCCACCTTGCAAGGTCGACGTTTTTACTCATCTCGTCCATCTGCCGTAATATGCCGGCGGCTGTCGTCAGACGGGACAACATCACGCCTTTACCTCACTCGGAGACATCTCAAGGCTCGCGTCGTTGCGATCACCATATTTCCCATGATCTCGTTGCCGTTCGCCCTCCACACCCTTTTACCACTACGATCGAATTCGGCATTTGTTATTCCTCGTAATACCACCGGGCGCAGCAACAACCACCACCGCCGCCGCAAGTTCCATCAGGACCACGGCATTGGCTGTCGTAGTTCGTCTATTCGAAAGCTCCCTCTGCCCTCGCTGTCCCTTCTGTCGTTTCGCCTTAAGCACCTGCGGCAACAAAGACATTCGCAGTGCTGCTCTTTCATTACAGCCTGGCGGGGTACCATGTGTCCCCCGCCCCCCCAACGGCCTAGCGTGAGTTTATGACGCAAGCCCCACAAACCCCCAGAGCGTTCGTTGTTCTTAGCGTTGCCGACGACGGCTCGGCCGCACTCCTCCGCACTCTTCCTTCTCGTGCGTGTTTCACTGTCCACGTCTCTATCCACTCGTCCGGCTGCGCGCCATTGCCAATCGGGGCCTGTTTGTCCTTGTGTGTACGTATGACTGAACTTCTAAACTCCGAATAATTCTCCGGAGACCCTCGGTGGAGCGCGAGGCAGGGGCTCGGGTCGGGGGACGCGATTGTGGGGTGTGTTTGTTTCCGACGAGTGAATTGCTGGGTGCCATCTGTGCCCCAACTAACGTGTGTCTATATAGAGCGATAGAGCGCTGTGCCGGTGCGCTCGCCTCGCCCCGCGTACCTGCCATGCTCAATGGACGCTGCTGTAGGCAGCATTCACATTTTCCAGTGAGCGCACACGCATAATAATATATCACCTATCTATTATATTTATTATACATGTCTGCTCAGCGAAGCCTTGCAAGAAGCGTCTATGACCGGTACGAAGAATCTTAGATAAGCATATTAATACGTCGCTTTAAAGCACACGGCGCTGCAGAGCAGTAGTTGCCGTGTTTGCTGCTGTCATTAATTGGTGCGTACCGATTATTATGCATGGGTAACCTGACGGAGAGC
Organism: Stratiolaelaps scimitus; assembly: GCA_019614645.1. Lineage (NCBI taxonomy): Eukaryota > Metazoa > Arthropoda > Arachnida > Mesostigmata > Laelapidae > Stratiolaelaps > Stratiolaelaps scimitus. The sequence continues at coordinate 251,232 of JABWDB010000075.1, forward strand.
AGCGGAGAGGTCCAACGGGAAAATTGGCATATCGAGAGAACTGAACATTGTTCCTCTGTTGTTGGCCGACCAGATCATTTGTGAGTGTTTGATTTATTGGCACACCAAACCGTGTGAAATATAATATTTATTGTGAAGTTAGCGCAACGCACGCCAGGTGGCAGTGCCGATCGAGGAAAGCTTCACATACCGATTCACATTTGCAGTGCCCAAGCACCGCCAACCAATAATAGCGAATATCGACAATAGACACACACACACACATTCGATTTAACAAAGTCGTCATTAATTAGGGGTTTTTCGTAGCAAAAAATCAGCCTTAGGCTTGAAGAGGGAACACAACCTTTTTCTGTACTTGAATTTAAACAAAGGTGTTAGCGCTTTTTCATTTAGCCACGCCCTGCCTGATCGTTTTTTCAGCCTACGAGAGCTGTTCACAAAGCAGCTATCTCCGGCAACTACCCAAACTAATCGCGACATGGTTAAGTTCACCAACGATCGTACGCGTGGAATACGCGTGTGTTTTCACCGACCATACTAACAAGACGGTAATCCTCCCTCGCTGCACGTCAAAGGATCATCTCTCTCTATTCGGCATAGAGATATAGAGAGCCGAGGTAGAGATATGCCCCAATCGGCTTACGCTTGAATTGACTGAGATAATTGACGCTTTGACGCATCCTCGTTCGAGTTCTACAACGCTACAACGCACATCGACGGCAGCCGAGCGTGGCGAAAAATTTTCAGCTAGCTAGATCCCTTTTTGAGCCTGAGCTTAATCGAAATGCAGTATTTTGTTTGGCTCTCATTAGGGGGCCGGTGCATTTAATTGGCATTCGAAGTCAGCAGTTGGACACTCATTCACTGTCAAAATGAGATGCATGGTTTAACAATCGATTATTATTATTACTATACCCGATCGATTTGTACCGACCACGCGAAGCCATCTCGTTACAGTAGGCTTTTTTTTAACAGGCGCATACCTACTTCCTAGGCAAGATAGGCAAATCTGACAGCATGCCAGATCGTTTTAGGTTGCATAGATTCGATTTCGTCAACCGTGCGCGAACGTAGCCCAGCCATCCCCACATCGCCGTCGGCCACAGATTATCACAGATGTTCTGCGCTTCTCTCCGTGACTCGACTGTATTTCAACACAAGGGGTCACACTTTCGTCGAAAAACATGCACCTTATAACAACGGCACGAGTTGCTTAAACTTTCGGCTAAATTGCGGTAGAGAACGACTGTCGGCGGACCCCGACGCAAACCTACCACAGACTTCGCTGAGATAGGCGACGTCAGGCGCAACGTACCCAGTGGAGCGATTCGATTTCCTGAAGGCGACCGAGCCTTTTCCTCGATGCTTTCCTTCGTACGCTTGAGTTAGTTCAGACCCGACGGAGCGGAGCTGGGAGCGCTGCTCGACCCAGATGGGCTCGATATGAAGCGCGCTCCGTCCCACAAGACGCTAGATTGCTTGCTTTCAACCAGCGGCAGCAACACCCTGCCTCCTTGCTAGCCTCCTTGTTTACTGTCTGGGGGTAGCCGCCGAGGCTACTGCAACCGAGACGGCGGCGGCGGCGGCGGCGGTTTTGTTGTTCGTCTGGGGGTTTCCAATGGCTGCACGCGCCAACTTTGCGAGTCTCTCTTACTTTTTCTCTCCCTCTCTCTCTCTCTCTCTATATTTCGCTTACTCTTACAGTGAGCGCTTGTTTTCCCTGAGTGTAAGATATGAGGCATTTTCAAGCTTGTACCTACTTCTTCGTAGAGTTATCTCAGCGACCGTATCACCTACCGATTTACAGTCTGCGTATTGAACGGGGACACTGCGTGCGACGCCCCATCATCGCCGCAAGTCATTGCAACTCGGCGTTAAGTGCTCATTAGAAGTGATCTGCGTGCCTAGTTCAACGGTTCAGCTCGAAGATCTTGTGAATATTCAATTCGACGATTCGGCGGTTGCATAAAATACGTGGGGTCAGTGTTTCAGGCTTAAACGCGTAAGCGTACTCGGTTACGTGTTGTCCGGCAGAATACCACCGGCAGCGTACATTTTATGAGGAATGTTCACCACAAAAATACGTAGGATGGTAGTGGACTCCACTAGAACCCGTCAAAATGACTCGCTCGAAAGTGATAGCTGAACTGGAATAGCTGCCATTTGAGCGATCGATATGCATTTTAGATGCGTTTCAATCAGTGACACCGAGGCGGTGTTTGGCGTGAATGTTTTCTCAGCCATAAAAAACAATTAGGGAATAACATCACCCGCGAATCAGCTGGGCCGTAATTGAATACAGCATTCCTAGATGATACGGCTAATATACAAACAACGTAGCAGACGTGTCCTGCCACTGTCGATTAGACCTTCTCTAACGCTTCGCTATCTGTCTGGCTGTTGAGCCTACTTATAATAGTTCCAGCATCCCGCTGGATAAGGTTATCCCCGCTAAAATTAGCCTAAATACCGCTCCCATTGCAAGACAGGCCCGCGTGCCTGCGCGTACAGGCACGACTTGCATGCTATTTGGCAGGACAAAAAAATAATCCAGCCTGCTTCATATAGCCACGCAGTTCGGGACCTCTGCTCGGACGACTAATTAATATGATCTATGGTATGGCAGTGGAATACTGCTGCTTCCAATCAAAATACCGCCAAACTCGGTAAGCGAGAATGGAAAAAACAGGATACAGACACAGGGGCAGCAGCAGCAACAGCGGTGACGGAGGCGTCACGACTATGAAACCTATATGGATCAGACCTTGGCCCGCCTCGGTCCTTTATGATTCCGATGTGCCACTGTGTTATATATTTTTAGCTGATCGTCGACGAGACCCTCATTTTGAGATGGGTATCATCGCACGAGTCTGCACAGGCAGACTAGTGACTATTATCGTAGTCCATGTGATTATTATCGTACACACCCTGAGTCACCGTGTGAAGCTTGGGGTACGCCTCAACGGACGGCGTCTCGTTCCGGTCACTCTGACGTCCGATTCAGATCCGATTCGGGCATGATTCGATATATTCGTTCCGAAGAATAAAGGATGAGATGTAATATATTTTGGTGTTTGCATATAACAGATTGCCTGGCCCGGCCAGTCTGTAACTGATGTTCCGTCCCCGATCATAAAGCGCACTGGTCGAGCTGCCTCTGATCCTGAACTACTGGAACACCTTAATCTGACTCGTTTTCCGAGCCGGCACATTTGCAAGTTTGGCAGACGGCTGTACGGTGCGCATTCGCTGAGCGTCGCGAACACCGCTTACGAAAGTTGCACGTCGAACAGTAATAAATAGATCTTAAGGTTAGTCCTACCTCGGTACCATCAAAGGTTATTCAACAAATCGACGAGATGTTGAAAGTGCCTGTTGAACATACACACACATATATATATATAATATTTTAGTCACACTTCAACAAGACTAGCCTGGTGCAAAAACAGTCACGCATGCTGGTGACACCACCATCCCCCACTAAGATATTGGGTTGGTCAGAAAGTTCGTTCGGTTTTATACACAAAATAAACAAGAAATATTCTTGTAGGAATTACGGTGGACAGGGCAAAACACCCCGGGAGAATTTCCACAGTTTCTAACCGGGTGAACAAAGATGCGGGCCCGGTCACTCTTTCATGTCGGAAGGCCACGCCTCTTCACTTAGCTAATTCTGGACGTTTGTGAGCAAAACGGTTCCCTAAAACGGTTCAATTGGTCGCAGCGTTCATCGGCACTGATGGCTTGCTTTTCCGGAAGAAGCTCATAGTCAACCGCACCCTGGACCTCCCAGATGTACAGCATTGCCTGTTTTTGGGTGGAGTCCACTATTAGCCGCAGTCTGGGGGGCGAACCCTCTGTGATCCGCAGGGTATCTTTTGCATCACGTTAAGTGTGAACGATCCACCTCTCGTCGGCCAGTAATCATCTGCCTCCAGAGGGAGTCTTCCCTGTTTTATTTCGACCAACAAGTTGCACACACGCAAACGCTTCGGCAGGTTCCTCTCGCTTGGTCCATAAAAGAGCCCCACATTCGCTGTGATCACATCACCAGCGTCTCAGAGGTATTCCGTGTGATACATATAGACCATTTATTAGACTTGCGTCCACCAAATTTGACCTTGGTCTATCTCCGAGGGCGGCTCGACAGCTCTGCATCGTTGCCGCCAAAAGATACCAGCTCGAAATCACGCAAACCAATTTTGAACCCTATGTTCTACTCGGCCACTAAACTGCTCCATGGTGACTGTCGGCCACTAGACATCGTTTTTTGAGTAGCTGATCCTCAGCTGACTTCTCATGCTAAGCCTGAGTACCTCTAAGCAGCACTTCTTCAAACACGTATCAGATCGGTCGTACTGGACTTATCTGGACCCCTTTTCTACAACAGACCACCATGTGAATATAGGCTGGGCATCATATGCCACCAAAAGAACGATTTCTCGGGTTCAAACCGTCGATTAGAACTTGCGGCGGCTCCAAAACCTGCACAAATGAAGTAAAATTCAATTCATTCATCACGTGCTGGCCAAAATATCACAGAAAGATCGCCCTTCGCTGACGAAATAACAAAATTACTCTTTAGATATTACTGCATATGTTATTATAATACAATATTATGAAATCAACGTCTATCTGTACCATAGCGGCTACTCGACATCATTTATTGGTGCCTTAGTAAATGGTTTCTCTCGTTTGAAAGCAACCAAATGCGAATGTGAGTTCTGCAAATGCGCAGCCTTTCAACAGGACACAAACGAGAGGAGTGGCCCTTCCGACTGACCCCATCGAAAAGAAAAAGCTCTCTCGACTCCGTCACTATACTTGACACTCACGCACGAATTGCAGTGAAATTTGTTTCCACTGTTAAGTCTACCTCAGTGTGCGATACCGCAGGTATCTGAAACACACAGGATGGCTGTGTAAAGATGAAGGACATTGTGGGACATTTCACCGAGAGGGCGTTACTTTCTCGGACTAGGAAGGACACCCTAAGGACGTTTCGCGAAAGTGTTACGCAGTCATTACCACCCTAGTCAGGATCAAACGTATTGGATACTGGAGCTGTGGATGAGATTGTTCGAGTCCGCGATCAGATAAGGAGCCACAATTGACTCCGGTCTAATAGTCATCCACTTGCCTAGAATCGCGTTGATATCCCCTCAAACATGAGTTCCAAACGTTCTCATAGAGACGGCACCTGGACTATGATCTCGTGTTAGGGTGCGGGCACGGATGTACGAACACCCTGGTGGCTGCAGCAACGGGCGCGCAGCTAGCAGTGATCCATTGGCAAATGAGCTGGTAGAATTCAGATCTGTATTCCCTCTGTTAGTCTAGGCGAAAACGAAAGAGAATCTTCGATATGTGTCTAAATATCTGTTCAGGTGTGTGCATTATGCCCTCGTGTTTCTAGTATCATACTTTTGACAGACGACCTGTTGATATTTATCGTTTGCTCTCTCTATTCTGTGTGATAACCTTTTTGTCAGATTCGATATTCGTATGCACAAAAATAAGCATTCGTACGCCGACATGTTATAAATGTTCGAGACTCACTTATTCTCCGTTTCTCGGCCGCTGGCGAAAAGAATGACTAGCTCCAGCCTATTTTTATGATTAGCTAATTGGGCAAGTTAGCCGCGTTGTCGACCTAAGAGGGCCGAACCGCGCACAACTGAGTAACCGATCTGTGCCTCTCTCTCGCTCTCTCAATATATATATCTATATATATATATATATACATCTGTCGACCCATATTCAGACGCTAGCTAGTACATAGCTATGCAAATACGGGAATCTCGGCTACCATTTCTCTTACAACTACGACGACGACGACGACGGCTGCTGCTGCTGCTGCTCCTCTTTGTCCTGAACAACTGTGATTTCAACAGAGTCGAAGCAAAAGCCGCTTCCGGCCTTCTCATTCGGGACGTACATCCCCACCATTGGCATTCATTGCTCATCGTATTCCCAAACGAAATTACCGATACGAACAACGTGACGAGAGGCCGACCCAGCCCAGCCCGGAGAAAGGGAGCTGGCTGTCAAGTCTGGCAAATGGAACGAACGCAACATAATCTCGTCGCGGAGCTTCGTCGGGGCAGAACAAGCGCCAATGAAATACACGCGAGACAATAATGTTCCTTGAACAAGCAGCCCGTGCGCAGCGCAAACGCAGCGAAGCCAGCACGGACAGTGGCGAACGGCTGCGCTGAACGATCAGCGACAAACCTCAGTAGTTATCGGCAGCTGTATCTAATATAACAGCAACTGAGTGCTCAGTTATTATAGTAATTTTTGTTTTCGAATAGGTGATACCCGTGTGATAGTGGTACAATGTAGCGAGGGTGTCCTCGACGCAAGGGACTGCGGTTGTTAGCAGGGCAGTGTGTTGTGACAATGCCGTAACTGATACGGCTAAATATAAACGGCGAGATTGCCAGCGGCTGTTTAGGGGCGGAAGCGTTGTTGACATCGTCTCGAAGTCAATTCTCCGTTGTGGAAGCTGCACACTTCGATACAGCGTTGGACGCGCCGTGTTGGAACCCACTACAATGTCTGATCGTAACGTATGAGAGTATATATGCTCTTTGTTTTTGACGAGTTTAGCACCAAGCGCATATAGCGCATCGTGGCGCTTTGAGTACAACCGCTATATTTCAAAGATGTATTATTATTATATCTAATAACAGAAGTTGGAGACAGCCTGGTGACAGGTGATTATACTAGCCCGATCAATTAATTGACGATTTGGCGGCACGCGCCGAACCTCATCGAATTGACTACGTATGTACAGGACTTCGTATTGAACGACAGCTGGACTGAATGCTTCACTATCCCGTCGTAGTCTGCACCATGATGTACTCTAAGTGAATGTTACGTGGCAAACACACACACACACAGATATGCATATAAATATAATAAACATATATATATTCATATGTATAAATATATACTACAATAAAAACGATACATCTCTCTCTCGCGCGCGCGCGTGCGCTTTGTATCCGATCCTACCTTTCGTGGCGCTGAGTCAGATGTGAGCACCTTTGAGCACAGTCCACGTCAGGGCACCATGAAGGTCGGCGAGGTTGCTGAGCACGTCCGCATCAGCAATCGCGGGCGCACCTGTGGCATCCACCTGCCGACGGAGTAAAGGCGACTCGGAGCACCGTACGTTCCGTTCGCGTAGAGAGCTAGAGCAGCTCGCTCACCCGATTCGCCGACCTGCCTGAGCTATGCTATGCCAAGCTAGCGGAACTGCCCAGCAGAGCGAACCGGCTGAGCGACGAATCAGCTAGGTATCAAGCAACGACTTCTAGCTATCGATCGGTCAATCAATCAATCAATCAGTGTATCTGCTCTCTACGATAGAACCACCTGTATGGACGACTGAAGTAGCACTATATGGCCACACCACGAACACACACATACACACACACACACTCACAATGAACGTGCGCACACATAATTACTTCCTCACTGCAACTAGAACTACTGCTGCTGCCGCTGCTGCGGCTATTACAGCCGAAGGATCTGTAGCAAGCAGCACACCGGGGTCCGGAGGCTCGAAGCACGACGATGTTTGCTGGCCAACTGGCTGACTGCCCGAGCGCCTATCAATGAGTCCATCAATCAATCAATCAATCCATTTATCTACGGTGTCGTTTGTTGTTTCTCTTCGATTGTTCTTCTTCACACTTTGGTCACTGGAGGCCTCCTCATACTGCTGGTGTTGCTGCTGCTGCTACCGTCCGCCGCCGCCACCTCCTGCAGGCGCCTGCTGATACCTAGACGCAACAAGTGTGCTGCGCTTGCTTTGGCCTCTGCTGTGGCCCGGCGCGGTGCGGTGCGTTCCCGGCTGCGCCGGCAACGCGCATGCGCTGCCTAACGTCGGCCCTCTCCACTCGATCGACTCCCCGCGTGCAGTAACGCGCGGTCACAGCCGCCGCCGCCACCACCACCGACCCCCGGCTGCTGCTGCTGCTGTTGCCGGTGATGCTGGCAGCGGTGGCCTCCCCGGCCAGCGATTCCTTCCCGCGGTGACTGCCTCTGCGAGCCCCTCCCGTGTCCGTATCCGCCTTCGTTCTCCACTTAGCCACCTCACCCATCCCAAGCCCCAACCATACAGCCAACCAAGCAGACACCCCAGTTCTCGTGCATGCCGCCAGCTCGTCTCAACACGGGCATACCGCTGCGGCAACGCCAGCCTCGGCTTCGGCGCCAGCCGACCAAGCAGACAGACAGACGGACGGACGGACGGACAAGCAGCCAACAGTCGAAGACCGCCCACCCTGTTCGCTCCTCTCTTCCAGACGCTCCCGCACTTTTACAGGGCGCGTAGCAGGTCCGACTCGCTCGAAGAGTGTACCCCCTTGTTGCAGCACCTCCACTTGCACCGCTCTGCTGCTCGCACAGCGCCAACAGGGGACGATCCGTAGCCTGGCAGGCAACGTCCACACAGTGGCACCTGCCCTCCTGTTGCCTCGCTCCCTCCAGTCATTCTCACTTTCAGCAGTCATCTCTCTCTCTCTCCCTTTCGTTTTCTATCTCCCGATATCTCTCTCTGCTCTTCTTCTCTGCTATCCTCTATCCGCCTACCTACCGCCCCGTCTGTTCCGTCCCTTCCTCGCTGCTGGCAACTCCCTGGCGAACGTCTCCTGCCAGCCCGGCACGCCTGAGGCGACACAGAGCCCTATTCAGCTGAAGCTGCTGTCGCCTTCTGCGCTCGCAGCAAAGGGTCGACAGGCTTCAGCACGGCCGGGAGTCTGCCTGCTTGGCTGGTTCCCAGCCAGCTCGCCCGCTTGCTTTTGCCGTGTCGGCAACGAAGACGACGGCGGCGGCGGTGGCGGCGACAACCGCCACCTACCACCCCGGACGACCCGGACTTCCCGCCAGCATCGGGGCTCCCCCATCTCGAACACTAACGCTGTCACCGCAGCGTTCCACCACTGCCGTAGCCTCCTCCGATACCACCGCAGTCGCCAGCCGTCCAGGGTAATGCGAACCTTTGGAGCTGGCAGCATCCAAAGGCTACGCCGAGCCGAATGGGAGACGACCACCACCACGCCAGGGAACGCGACCGTGCCAGCAGCTCGTATGGCTGTAGCTGCCTTCCGCAACTCACCTCGGTAGAAGCGACGACTGGCAGGGCTCCCCTGTAGCGTTACACCGCGCTCAGGGTCCTGGCAGACTGTCCCAGTCCCTATTTCTCTGTTTCTTTGTCGCTCAGGCGTTCGCACTAACTCTGTCTCTGTCCATTTCTCTCCCCGCTATATCAAGGCCTGACGCCAAAAGCCCGCTCAAAGAAAACCACGCTTGGGCACGTCTCTCTCTCTCTCTCACTCTGCAACGCGACTAGCTGCTTCAGCACGCGGTCCACACCCGTCCGGCCCGAAACCCCCCGCAGGTACCGCACAGAGTTACTTTCTGCAGGGAATCACGGAGAGACGAAGCGAAGAGAGCACAGCGACATAGGATGAGCGAGTACGGGAAACGGACACTTTGCGTCAAGGGGAAATTGCTAGCGGGGATGCAGGCCTATGGTATCCCAGTGGGAATCCCTGTCGGTCAATCAAGCAATTACGCCCAAAGAAGCTTGTCGACGACCGGGGCGAACTGCGACGAGAGCGCGGGTCCAAGGGAAAAGTAGCGTTAGCGCCGCCGCCGCCACCGCCGCAGAGGTCGACACAGGCAACGGCCATGTCACGGCTGCCCTGCCTCACCTAGCACGGGCAGACACGAGTGCACAATCCGACCCAGCGACTGACGCCAACGTCGCAACCAGATTCTACCTGCGGAGAGGCATCTTCAGTGGGGTCGCATTGACCCGCAGAGCGAGCAGAGATAACGAGAGGGCCTTCCCCCTGGCGGACCTCCCACGGCACTGTTTCGACCCCCTATACTATCGCGCCTAGAGAACTGCTCTCGCACTTGCGCAACTCGACACGGACCGAGCTCCCCGAACGAAAGTGCGCCCCGGACGAGAGGCGAACTACTTCTGCTGCGTAGCAGAGTCGACTCAGGTCGGATCAGATCGGGTTGAGTCATCGTATCAGCATAGCCGCATCGTTAGTTATCACCAACATAAATACTAGTCGTACCAACGGGGCAGGCAATAGTGACTCAGGGATGGCAGATGCATGCAGATCCGGTAAAAGATGTAACCTATGCACTCGTATGAGATCGTCCACGGAGCGCGACGGGGGATTTAGGCAGCAATGTATAATAATTAAGCATCTTTATCTTCGTTCTGTATCGGCAAATAGTATCTAACCAAATATATATCGTCGTGGAATCATCTCAGGCCTCCACAATAGGATTCATTCGTTTTGTTTCACCTGCGACTGTCCCTCAGCTTTTCTCCCGTCAGACGTTTCTAAGTGCTTCTCGATGTGATGAGATCGCTACGAGAAATATCTGGAAGAAGATTCAGACCTTCCTGCAGCTACGGGAGCGGTTAAACCAGTAACACACATACCCTGCTGCTCGCCTATTCATCCAAGCACATATCCCACATAACTGCCTCAGCTATGACGGGGACAATCATACTATTCTGCTAGATCTCTGCTAGATTCTCTACAAAAAGCCGGAGGCCACAGATTCGAATCCCGCGACAACCTGGTGACATCTCAAGGAACCTAGGCGTTGCCAAAGGGTGCAGTTCTGCTAATAAATCAAAACGTATATTGTATTGTATTCACCCGCTTGATGAAAGCCGCTAACAATGCCTTATCTTCTTCGCGACCATCGTCTGGCTTCCCCGCAACCGCCCACCTCAATCTTGCTTCAAGCACCAGTGCGTGATTGCGTTTCCTTAGCCACAGTGCAAATCATTCTCAACACCGAAAAGCTACACTCGGAACTCGTAAACAGAGTATATCATAAACGACATCGCTGACTGTTCTAATCGAAAGGTTCAACCTAATCGCGCGCGACACGGTTTGACCTTTGCAGGTGCAATCGCTATCAACTTTTGCTGCCTCTGCGGGTGGAGCAAGCGGCAGAATATCCTGATTACGCAAAACGCGGGCTCGACTCAGAGCACGTTTCCCGGAAAGGCCTGCGCTAGTTCATTATGGCTGTTGATAGTTGTAGATTGCTTCATTCGTAGGAGCGATCCAGCATTTACGCTGGGTGTCCGTCTATATATCAGCCCTGCTATGATAGAGACAGGAAAACAGTTCACATTTTACGAGGGATCTCTAATTCCTATGGACATTCAATGCAGAGGTATCTGGCAACGTAGACCGTTCAGAGAGAATCGATACTCACGGACCGAAATGGACTTTTACAAATGGATGCCTTTCTTTCTTGAGAGGAGTTCAACGTAAAATACAATGACATGAATTGGACGACTTACAAAAAAGGCCTTGCGTTCTATGGGACTATTGAGCAGTGACCCTAACCACATGGTCCACTAATTATCTGGAACAACTCACAGGTTTGTTGCTAGTAGACCGGGAATCACGGACCGATCTTAATGATCTCTCTGCTCTATGTATTTCCAATATTTCTGTTCTAGACTCTCGAAGAGTGTGACATTATAAGTGGATTAAATACGGATTCTGCCAGCTGATTTCGCTCGAAGTTATGCATATTCAGAAAAGGTTAAAGGGTGTCGACTTGTCAGTACTAAAAAGATGCCACGCAGAGCATCATTCTCTTATCTTCTACGGCATTAACCTACAGAGGTCTATTGTTGTCAGGCATTCTGACAAGTTAACTCAATGCTGTGTTTATGTAACTGTTCTCACAGCTTCTACGAAATTATAATCGAACGTAAATATTTCATCCGCTCTCGTCTGACTGCTTGTTGGCAAGTCCCTAGGTTGTCAAGGGGCTGGATGTCTTTCTGAGGTCTTCTTAGACCAGTGTTAGTGATCCAACTTCATGCTATGTCAAAAGATATAAGCGGTTAGACGATGCAAATGTAATTTGTATTTATAATAACATCAGCGTGATGGCGGTACGGTGACGAATTTCGAGAAGTCCTTATGCTGCGAGGGTTCGAAGATCCGGACAAATGCATCCACTTTTGTTGACAGTTGTCAAGCATTTTGGTCCTATACTGAGGAGATTTGGTCTTTGACACTGACGCTCTGTTATGACAAATACACTAGCGATCTAGACAGCGTAGAAACCATTGTATAATTCCATTTAAAGCCCAGATATATCTGTACCTATGCTATGGAATTTATCATCGGATCTGGTATCAGAGAAAACGATGGCTTCTTATTGAGCCTGAACCGCACTGAATAATTTACGAGAGGGCACCATTAGTTGAATGGACAGACGAAAGTTCGATGTTTACTAATTTCATTGTTTAATTGAAGTAACCATAAGCAATAAGTGTATCCATGCGAAGGTGTAGAAATTACGTATTAAAAAAATGTATATACATATATATATAATTGTACCTGACACAGGTGACTGAAATATTTATTATAAATAAATTTATTCTTCGATATAGAGGTCAGTTGCATTTTTTTCTAATACGATTCTATCGTGGTTTTTCTAAATGTAACCCTGTGTCGTACCGCAGGACTCCAAGCCTATTTCGGTAGCTCAGCTCCCCACCCCTAGTATCTGTACCAACGTGTCCTTATAAAATGGGTGAGAAAATGAGCCAATCAACATGACTTTTATTATAAATACAGAGTAGCTTCATAAAAATGGAACGCAGTGTGATGCAAAATATATGGATGACTTAACCATTTATCCGATCTGTGTTATATTATAGATCGATGGCAACCATTTTACACATTGAGGCTACGTACATTATGGGTCACAGAAGGTAGAGGTGAAGGTTCCGAAAAAAACCCATTTTTAAAGTTTAGCAGCAAATAATTTTTTAACGCAACAAAGTATACAGCAAGATCCATGAGAACAGCGAAGAGGTACAAGCCAAGAAATCTACCAATTTCACACGATATTCGTCTTCCCAATTTATTTAGGGATGACTCTAGACGATTATCTTGCATTGTCAACAGCAAACGGAATCCTAGCGACAGAAATTCGTGTCGTCTCTTATTGACGAAGGTGCAAAAGTGGTTGATGTGCCTACCATATTAATTTTGGCCTGAACCTCAATGCCGTGGCCTCTTGTCCTTCTGTCCTTTCGACGCTCGACCGCAAGAACTGCCTAACAGGAGACATAGAGCTGATACGTGTACGGACAGGATTCACTGTTGGCCACAAAGTCGATGCGATAACCAGATTAATTAATCACGTTAATTAATTTACCGTCAGCGCTAAGCCCCCCCCCCCATCCAGCTTGCTAACAAATTGTGAACGAAGGCATGTGGATAGGTAGACTTTATAATACTGGGATGGACGAAGTATACGAGTACAAAAGAGTTGAGCTTTCAGCTTGTACGACAAAATAACGTTGGGTTGCAACAGGAGTGCGTAGCCCTTTAGTGGCGTGCCACAGTTGCTCCCCAATTTGCTTATATGACAATGTCTGTATGCCGACTTTTAAAAGGGTTCGTGTGTTCGACGAAATATCAGCTACTTACTTACTAAATGGTAAATATGTATATATATATGTGTGTACTGACGCGGACTGAAATTAGATTAAGTTAAATATAGGATTTGAAGTAAAGTACAACATACTCGATAAATAAATGCATCGATCGGTATATATGGCCGCCAATCAACAATGCCCTAAAGGAGGGCTTGGTCGCGGATGAGGGTGTATGTCTGAGGGTCCGTGTAGGAACTAGAGGTAGTTCGAAGCCATCGAAAGCTGGGGAACGCTGAAGCGACACCTAAGGTTCTTTTCCCGAAGAGGTTTTATCCATCGAGAAATTATTCTAAAATCTTAAGGGCTGGAATGAAACCCTCCGCCATTTTTCGTACAAGGGAAACGCACACTGATCGTCCTGAGAGAGAGAGAGCGCGAGCTGTAACTCGAATTAGACACCCTTCTGTTTTTATTGGCCAGTGTCGAGCGGTTTCATTTAACGACTACGTCGACGCGGCGCTGGTTAAGACGTATGGTGACCTGATCAGCCTTGTTCGAGGTTAGCCGCCAGAGTGTGGGAAGCTGCCGGATCTTCGTTGCCCGGGCTGGATGAGCCGGCTTTGGGTTAGACGCATGTCTCGTAATAATTCCATTCGAAACCCACGGAGATGGGGATCTCGAGAAATTACTGAAGGGTGAAGGCCTGGGGTCCCTACAGCCCCCGCAAGCCAGGTGTTTTTTTAGGTAGACGCGAAGTTACGTGTTATCAACGTAAGCAGTAAAAGCACGTTCAGGCGAATTGACGGCCAGCTTCGAGGCCAAGGCAGACTGGCACCGGATCTGATTCGGGGTGGGGAGAGCTCGAAACGGTTATTGACATCAACCTCTTCCCAGTGCGATTCAACCTGAGAGAACTGTGGCACGACTGGTCCCACCGTTCCCATATCTATCTATGGCCCTGGCGTCAGAACGCATGGATTTAGGTATTGACATTTCTCGAATCAATGGTATAACACGGATAATAAGGAGAGAAAAATGTCTGATGGGAAAAAGTTTGGGGGCCCGCCAGCCGCAAGGGAAGTTCTATACGTAGCTCATCTGCATGTTCTTACCCGGAGAAGTGGCCAGTTGCCACAGCAGGCTGCCAAGCTCGTGTCCGTGACGGTTAACTTGGCATGACGTTAGGAGACTTTTAAATCGGTATGAGGGCATCCGCCGATAGCGTGACCAAATGAACTGGACCGAAATTGGACACCGATATGTAAAAGAAAGTACATATCTTTGATAAAAATCGAGCAGGCTATTTCACAGGAGAGATGTGGGGTGTACGTCGTGTTGAGTGGGTCTTGCTATCTTGCTATGTATCTTGGTAATACTCTTACATTTGGTAACGCCACGTATTCACGCGTGCGAGCAGCCACCCGGCGAGGGGCTGCCTCGTAACCAGTAGAGGCTTAATGGCTGATTTTATAGCTCAAAATTAGGATGCTCATTGGTAGAGACGGCAATCTCGAGGGTCTCAGCCCTATCGACGACTCACCTCTGACTCGGCGACTAGGACGTCTACCAACCGACCTCGTAAGTTTCGCTCGCTGTTTCGTCTAGCTGGCAGCGGCTAGGTACCGCCGGCTACGAGTGTTATTATTAGCGCCATGCTGGGAGAGTACCGCGTCTGTGTGCGGGCGTTCGTGCCACGATCAGATTGTTGTCGATGTCTGTGAACAATGCGGCTGTCACAGCCAGAAAATGCCATCCCATACCTGCGCTCCGAGTATAGTGCCTCTCAGGAGAGATCCGCGTGTAAAGGCTCGCCGTATACAACTAATTATAGTGAACGTACCGAGATAACGCATGGAGGCAAAAGTTATTTTCGATATTCATTTTTGCAGTGATGTGTGCGCGAGCGATTTGCCACTGGCGAGTCGGCCTGCGAGATGTGTGATTTTACCGCGCCACCGCCCGACGTCAATGAACAAGTCATCTAGAACTGGGACGGCTTCGAGCGAATGGAGCTTTTGCTCAGCAATGTCGCTAGCGAGCATGTTGGCCAATTGATGTGACCTAGTCATTCAAGGCCACAAGGCAAAATTGCCGAAGAACAAGTGCGTAGAAAAAAACAAAGTTGGCTTCGTTCAGCATGCGCTGATTGAATTATTTACATATTTGTCTTGAGGCTTTATTTTCGTACACGCTGTGTACCAAGCAGCCCCCGACATGTTCGGATCCGCCAAATCAGCCGAACCAACGCTGGCTTTACCCAGCCAGATTCGCTATGCTAACTGCGAGGCAGGGTGACCACAGCTAGAGTATTCTAATCGTTTCTGCTCGTCCCTTCCTCTATCATTATATATATATGTATATATATATATATATATATATATATATATATATATATATATATATATATATATATATATATATCCTGGAGAAGGAATCGAGCCCGGTGGCGTGGTCTGTGCATTCGGTGCGCCTTGCAATCGGAGGAGACGGACGTAGGTGTACACGTAAGGACGGACGTTCGGTGCCCTCGGGTTCGATGCCCACCGTTGCACATTTGAAGGAAAAGTCCGTCTTATGAAAGCAGTTTTACCGTGGACGTTCAATCGTTGACTGAAAATTTACTTTTTAGCTTGGACAGGAAAAAATGTATGGCATTCGTCCACTTAGTACTCCGACGAAGGGTTCGTCTTATGAAGCCTTATGCCGAACGCAGTTCTACCGTGGACGTTAAATGTTCGCTGTGGGTCAGCCCGGAAAACCGTAGTAGTACTCCGACAAAGACAACGATGATAACCAGCCGCTCGTTTTGTGCCCCATAGACATCCAGTGGAAGGGTAAAGTAATAAAAAATCGTTTATTCAAACATACGGTAGGTCGGTATTTCTAGGGATTATGGGGGGGGGGGTGAGGACGACAATGTCCCGAGGAAGGCGATGGCATTGCCTCTCTGCACGGCGAGGGACAGGCGCTGCAGGAGGAAAGAGCCAGCGCGCTTGTCCCCGGTGGCGCGGATCAACCTGTGGTAGACCCCCTCGAGGAAGTTCGCAGTGCGAGGGCCGTGCCCGCCCAAGGTCTCAAAGGCAAGGGGGGAAAACAGGTGGGTTGCTTGGAGTGCGGCGTACTTCCCCCCCCCCCGGCGTACTTCCTTAGCCGGGGGGTTGTTCCGTACCTGATATCTATCTACCCTGATCTCGCGCGCCTCTCAGCCGATTTGAATGTGCCCGCCATTCGATTGTCCCTAGTGTGGTCGGCCGAATGTTTTGATCGCGGGCCCAATGTTTTGACCGTGTAACCTCTTCGCAAGTGGAGGTTGTACGGAAATTGCCCAGTACGAATGGTCCTGGGAGGCTCCCAAATGCTGTTGCGACGGTCCGGCATTGTCCTGCGGGGCTCACAGAGAGCCTTCTCAACTCCACCGGGCACGCCGCCGCCTCAGACCAAGACGAAGTTCGGTACGGCGTTCGAAGTACTTGCTCATTGACCATTCATTGTGTGACTGGAGACCGATTGCCAGCTGCCGTCAACAAAACATCTGAGCTCGTTTACAACACCTTATTATTTCGATTCAGTTGGCTTCGAGTTATGCCAGTGTGATGTGCTGCAGCTTTTGTCCAGGCTACGACATGTGCTTGTGTGATATTCTCGAGAGTCGTTAATAAGGGTCACGGGAGAGGTTATGTTTCTGTATTTATTATTAGCGAAGCGTATTGTGAAGCGTACGTAACCCAGTGCTTTGCAAAATGCTAATCCTTCAGCTGTAGGAGTACCCGTGCTTTTGTGTATATGACACCTAAAAAAAAGATAGATGTCAGAGCTCGTTTGGCGCTTACTGTGCGCTCATCTGGTGTGCTTTGTGTATTGTTTGTGCTTCACAGGTCCACTGAAAGATGAAGACCGCATCTTCCAGAATCTGTACGGTCGACATGACTGGAGACTCAAAGGAGCAATGTCTCGAGGGGACTGGTAAGCTTTTCCTTACAGCTAAAAATTGACTATCTCAAATCGAAGCTGTTATTATTAGCTCGGTCGGTATAATGACATATCTCTCAAATATATTCCATGTAAAAACCGGACTGCGGACCGTGTAGAAATAAATGTATTATTATTTTTACTATACTATTCAACAATTCCGTTGGAAAAAAAAAGTTTAATTTCTCTCTGTTCCGTAAATCTTAACGGGTGTTCCATGATATGCACGTAAAGGTAAAGGTAAAGGCTTAATGGTTTATTGAAGGAGCTGCAATTTTACGTACGCCCTCTTATTGATCTCGTCTCATTTGGGTGTCCATCATAAATCGGCATTCCTCTTCTTCTTTTTCTAACATCTCCGCTTGTAATACACGGGATATCAACGATTACCCAACTCTTTATTTCTTAACACCCTCTGTTTTTCACAGCAAAAAACAAGGCGCTTTCGATGTAACTTTTGAAATTCACGCATTATTGCCATAACACTCGCACAACATTAATCCGTATTACTCCAATAATTAAACATGCATTTATTAAAACTTAGTCAAAAATTATACATTCACCACTGCTATCAGGTATAAGACTAAGGAGATCGTCGAGAAAGGCGCTGACTGGATCATCAACGAGGTGAAGACATCAGGTCTCCGTGGCCGCGGTGGAGCCGGTTTCCCGTCCGGCCTCAAATGGAGTTTTATGAACAAACCTTCGGACGGCCGACCTAAGTTCGTAGTCCCACGTTAGTTCTTGTTTAGATATTAGAACCCCAAGTGCACCCTTATTATTGAGCGAAGGTGAATGCATTGCATCAAGTATTACAGTTATCTATCAGTACTCAGCAAGTCTTGGAATATGAACGCAGGTACATGTTGACATCCGAGTGTTTGCCTAACATACATTTCAGCAGTTTTGAGTCAGTACTGGTCTAGTGAACATCAATTTAACTTAATTAATTATAACTAGTTTGACTAAACTTATTGCATATTGTTCTGTGCACACCCACAGGTATCTGGTCGTAAATGCCGACGAGGGTGAGCCCGGCACATGCAAGGATCGAGATATTATGCGACACGATCCCCACACGCTTGTTGAGGGGTGTCTCATTGCCGGCAAGGCGATGGGCGCTCGCGCAGCATATATCTACATTCGTGGGGAGTTTTATAACGAGGCGTCTAATCTACAGATCGCCATTAAGGTTCGTATAACATTGCTGCCATCAGTGGCGGTAGAGGCTTTAAGATCCATGTTAGCCGTGACACTAACGTTAGAATCAAGAAATGGGGTGGGGATTAGTGCAACACATCCCTCACAATCTCTGATATTAACATTTACCCGTATACGCATCGCACGATACTGTTAAATGAACGCTGGCGAATTAGCCAGGTAAGCTAAACTCCCAAAGGCCGCCGCCGCCTAATCAACTGGCATGCGTTGTTGGTATACCACAGGAGGCATACGCTGCCGGTTTCCTTGGAAAGAACGCTTGCAACAGCGGGTACGACTTTGACGTCTTCGTTCATCGGGGCGCTGGTGCGTACATCTGTGGCGAGGAGACTGCCCTCATTGAATCGATCGAAGGCAAGCAGGGCAAGCCTCGCCTGAAGCCGCCATTCCCAGCCGATGTGGGTGTCTTCGGCTGTCCCACGACCGTCACGAATGTGGAAACCGTTGCCGTCGCACCGACCATCTGCCGTAGAGGTACGTCCGACTCTGACAAGCTGTTAAACGAGTCGAAGAGGCGCGTTATTTTGACGAAGATTTACTTGGGTCCGAAGGTTACTGCGGTACAACGGTCCATTCGGAACCGTTCAATTCGAACGCGCGATTGACCTATTGTCAACTGTTACAATTCAATATGATAACGCTAATAAAGCTTCTTGGATCTCGCTAAAGGTGGGGCTTGGTTCGCGTCATTTGGCCGAACACGAAACAGCGGCACAAAGCTGTTCAACATCTCCGGTCACGTCAATAACCCGTGCACGGTCGAAGAGGAGATGAGCATCCCGCTTAAGGAACTCATCGAAATTCACTGTGGCGGCGTCATTGGAGGATGGGATAACCTTCTGTGCGTGATTCCGGGTGGCTCATCGACACCCGTGATCCCCAAGTCAGTCTGTGATGATGTCCTCATGGACTTTGACGCCCTTGTCGCCGTGCAGACAGGTCTCGGCACCGCGGCTGTCATTGTGATGAACAAGCAGACCGATATTATTCGGGCTATCCACCGGCTCATCGAGTTCTACAAGCACGAGAGCTGTGGACAATGCACGCCATGTCGCGAAGGCGTGGGCTGGATGAACAAGATCATGGAGCGATTTGTCAAAGGTTTGTTGAAACGTTATCACCATACTCATGTCGGGACGTTTCTAATTTGAACAGGACATCTCTCGTGTCACCCGCCTGTAGATGGCGTCTGTAGGTGCTGTTGGACATGAGAAACAGTGGCGCCTCGTCTGAAAATATGAAAAATAATTTGATTGGACTTCACGGGTTGCCATATTAATGATTCCTCTATACAATATACATACGTGGATTTCTTAATTTCCTCTGCTTTCTCCAATTTCCATGTTCGTCAGTGTTGGTAGTAGTACACCCCGTAGATTCCAACTACTCGAAATTTTATTTTGTTACGTTACTAATGCACCTGTGCTTGTTTGTTGTCTTGATCTATGTCAAACATACGAACTCATACATCTGTGGTATACACTTGGCTATCGGCAAATATTATACATGTTTTTTTTTTATTAAATATAATTAATTCGTGGTAATTGACCCGGTATTTTGTCTTGTTCTGGTATCTCGAATGTCACAGGCGATGCCCGACCGGAGGAGATCGACATGATCTACGAGTTGTCGAAGCAGATCGAGGGGCACACCATCTGCGCGTTGGGTGACGGTGCAGCATGGCCCGTACAGGGTCTTATTCGCCACTACCGCCCCATTGTCGAGGATAGGATAGCGCAATTCAATCGTCAGTCGGCTTCTGCAAAGAACTAGCTAAGCAGCAGTAGAATAGGCGTTTTACCAGCAGCATCCTCATTCATTGTGTAGGGGCCTAGACAAAATACTAGCACGTCGGAGATCGAGAGATTTTGCTCAGTTGACGAACATCTATGTCGTATATTGTCATCCGGAACAGACGCATACGTGCTGATTTCGTTTGAACAGTCCAACGAACCAGAAGATCGAAGCCAGGCACAGTCAGAATTAGGGATAAACTGCACTGGAATATGGAGGGATTGGGAAGATTGGTAGTGTAAAGACTAGACGATGATGTTGCAAAATAAAAAGTGATAAAAGGCGTTAAAGGAAGAGTGAAGATTAATAACGGGGCGGGTGGTTACGACGCAAGTTATTAATAAATAAATGCGTACCACGGTTTTAGTGTTAAATACTAAGTCATAGGGATATTGTCATTGTTTTCTGTTTAAGATTTAGTTTACTAACCAGTGGACTCGGACGCGGTGGGGGGGGGGGTGAGGTATACAGGACTAAAAGGGTGATTATTTTGTTCAAGGGGGCACTGGTTTGATGCACGATGGTGAAAACGGCAAATATATATATATATATATATATTGGAGCTATTAGTTGTTATTAGAATTGCTCATAAATAAATTAGAATTCTGTTTCGACTCCAGACCGGCTTTATCGATACAGCGTTGGTTGCCACCTTGGCTCAGTCCTAATTCAAACCTATTCGCTTAATTTGGGATGGATAGAACATGCTCTACCATAGAATATACAACCTGGAAGTGAAGAGACGAGATTCTTTTCGGTTATGATTGCAAGTTTTTAAAAATCCATTTTTATGGCAGAGTAATCCAGTTTACGTCAGAAAATTCTATATGGATATATATATTTATATTAAAACAGTTACGTCAACTGGATTATCCTGCCATATATATATATATAGAATAGATCTCGTTCTCGGCCAGTTATGTAGTCCTCTTGCGAACGACTTTAATTTATTTTAGCTTAGCTATCAATTCTATGCAGTTGTGCTGCCTAATAATGTATGAATTTCTGCGCCTAAATTACGACAGACGAACCTTCACGGCCATTTCGGGTGTATAGATTAGAAACTTCAGAACAATTAATAAATAAGAAGCATATCCTAAAACAAAGCTTGAATTGACTCGACTTCGGATAATTTTGGCCAGTACGATAATCACTAAGTTACCTCAACTGAAGATTCACCCATTACAACTGCCTCAGGACAGATATAGGTAAGCAGACCGATAGGACAAACATGTAAAAAAAATGAGGAAAACCACATTCAGTACATCATGTTCTATGATGGTCAAAAAATGAACATGAAGAAATTCGATGTGGATTGCGAGAATTCTACCTAATATATATGACGCAGTTATGGTTAGCAAAGGCTACACATTAGCCCAGTTTGACCCTGGTCGAAATAGCTGTACCCAATAGTCATCGGCCGTGTTTTCATATTTCTCCCACGTGCTGTAAATCTACAGAATGTCCGAGTCGGCTTCTGAGGCAACGGTTTCGAGGAGCGAAGGAACCGCATCGAACCTCTGACGTGTCCTACGACTATTCAGCCACGTATGCACAGCTGCAACCGACAATGACTAACAGCTACGCTGACGACATTTCCTCGTCATTTAGGGCGTCTAGCCCGCCCATCGAGCGGCAAAACTTCACCCCCACTAATTTCTCTCACGCTTTCTGCTGCGTTTCGTTGCGCCGCGCCGCCCCGTCCCGTCCGACAGCCACAACTTTCCTTCCAAAGAGCGCCACCCGCTTGAGCTCTCCTTCTCAGCTTGCAGCACCATCCCTTGCCGGGTAGTCTGTGTTTAGGCGCTGGGTCCCTCTCCACCCCGAGCTGCCGCTGCTGCCGCCGCCGCCGTCGTCGTCTTTGCCCTCACCCGACCAGCCCTACACGCAAACATGTACACACACGAACACCATTCATCTTCCATCAAGAGAGCGAACCAATGAAACAAGCAGACACGCGAACAGCCAAACAAAACGACAGTCATATAGCGCGCCCGACCGCTCCCGTCTGGCGATGCCACTCACAGAACGATGAATGGTATTGATGAACAAAATCAACACGACGTACTGGTCAGCTGCGCCAACTACAGGCGAGCCGCGACCCGACAACATTACATCGGTATAGAGCACCTATACTTTCTCCTGTCGTCCTAGCTAATGCATCATCATAGAGCAGAGGGAAACTACAGTCGGGACGGGCTGCCTCCGTCACCGTTTGTCGGTCGAACATCATTAACACAGGGCGAATAGAAAAAGCAAACCGCGTTCTTGTCAATCGCTGATGAGCGAGAGAGAGTTTCGTAGTGTCTCTATCGAATGGTGTCTTCTTGCCCGCGTGGCACGCAGCTCTTACGAGAACGGCAGCGAGTCGCGTACGAACGACTGTTCCGAGTCTGTTGCAACCTTCGCGAACGCTAGCGCCAACGACACCGCCACAGAGCGGCGACTAAGAGCCCGCTGCTACAGAAGTATACCTTCCGAGCATTATTACTATGTAGTGTGAACATCGCCCTTCAAAAAGATCAGGTGTGTCCATGTGTGTATGTCGTTTTCTGGACGCGGCTGTGCGGTGTAGAGAGTTTCGGCGCGAACTCGGTGTCTCGCTGCAGCGCTTCGCTGTGGCACAGCTGGAGCATTCTGCCAGTTCGGTGGCGCTCGGTAGCGGAGATAGATATCGGTGTAGTTTGCCGACGGAACTATTCGCGGCTCGTCTGCCAACATACAGTAGCGACAACAGGGAACGCAGACAGGCAGGCCGATAAGGAAGCCCTCTGCTGAACAAAGCGACCCGGTGAAGGTCCCCTCGCTGTGAACGATGCATACGGCGCATTGGTGATGCGTGCTGCTCTCGGGTAGTGCTGCCATACGGTGACCGTACACCGGGCT
This sequence comes from Stratiolaelaps scimitus, assembly GCA_019614645.1. Lineage (NCBI taxonomy): Eukaryota > Metazoa > Arthropoda > Arachnida > Mesostigmata > Laelapidae > Stratiolaelaps > Stratiolaelaps scimitus. The sequence continues at coordinate 274,573 of JABWDB010000075.1, forward strand.
AGCTCCGATACGTGCTCGAGAAAGGTGGGATCCACTGGGATTATTCGTTGTGCTGCTGCTGCTGCTGCTGTTGTTTTTCTTGGGTGAATTGTAGTCACTGTCGTGTGTGTGTGTGTTTGACATGTTTTTACAACCTCACAGCTATGGGATAGCCAAAACTGCCAGCACTACGAGCGTACAATTGATTCTGCTGCTCGATACAGCGGCGACGAGCGAGTACAAATCACCAACAGACGTTCGTTCTCCGTGTGTTCTTCTTTGTGCTCCCACATCAGCCGCGCACTGGGAGACGTGCTGCCGGCAATACGACTTCGTCGATACAGCGATCTAGGCATCTAACGATCACAACAGTGCCAACAAGGTGGTCCACGTTCTCGTTGTGACCGACAGCAACGTTTGATGACTACCATCGAAGTATTGTCGAAGCGGCCGTCGCGTGTCGCTTGGTGAACAGCTGCCAAAGAGTTACGCATCGCACTCTGGTTGACCGCTCCGAAATCACACTCTTGTCGACCCGTCCGATGAGCGCGCTTGGTTCGCTAGACGTACGAGGCGTTACGAGAGGTTCTATGCGCCAGCTACAGATGGTCGTAATTCAACAGCTGTCATATAGTGAAGCCAAGCAGAAACCCTAGGCAGAGCTGAAGGAGCAGCAGTTGTAGTCAAGGTGAAAATGATTGATTCTGATAAGTTGTAACGATTTGCCGAGTTTATGCTAAAGACGTGTGCAAATCCGTTCATTATCGAACAAGCAAGTGGTGTGTGGCAATCTAGTTTAGCTCTACTGCCGGTAGTGGTGGTGGTAACAGTGCAACAGCAGCAGAGGCGCCTGCGTCAGTGAGATTGTAGGGACGTTCAGCGCTAGTGTGTTGTCGATTCCATACGTGTGTTCCAAGTGCTCGCTTCACTTCAATACATCTACATGTATATATATATAGATATATGCATTAGATCGTCGTAATTACTGGCCACCCATTGGATTGCTCTGCAGTTTGGAGACACGATCATATTTCGATGCTGAAGATGGGCGGATAAACGGGGTACTGTTTCGTTCTGAAATCGGTGATCGGTCCGAGTCACGCTGGCTGCAGTCAGGAACACTGCTGCTGCCGCTGTTCTTCTAGCGCTGAGCCTCTAGAGCTGCCACCAGCAGTGACTTGGAAGGAAAGGATATCAAATCATCGGCTGCTGCTTCCCTGCGAGCCGCTATCCAACAAATTCATTTTCGGCAAAGTGCACTTTTCCGTTGTTACCGTTCGTGCCGGATACGATCGGCGCGTAGGCAACAAAAACAATAACAGCCCAAATATCCCTAGCACATAACGGCACGCAACGAACACTAGCGACTGTTTCACAACGGGCGGGTGCCACGACGAGTGACCACTGCAATTGCTTGCACAGCAGCACTACGCTGCTGTTCCCGTCCACACTTCATTTTGTGCCACTGAACCAAATCAAGTTGCCGAATCGGATATATATATGTTCATTCCATCCAGTGGTGTGTGAACGTGTGTGTGTGGGGGCGTGAGTATTAGTGTATGCTTTGTCAGATGGAACAACATTGACAAACGGGATGGCAATTATTGCCAGTCCCAGTTACACTCGGAAGCTGACGAGGCTCGCCTAGCGAACAGGTGCCTAGCCTGAGACAGGGTTGCCGAAAAAAAAGTTTGTCTCAGAGAGCTCAACGAACGAAGTTTGTCTCGGTGTGCGCTTGTGTGCGGCGCTACGGCCGATAATAATTGATCTCGCTAACTCGAATGAATTGGCAAAAGGGCAAGAGCGCAAATGAGCAACAACGACAACCGCCGATAGCGGATTCTACGAGCCGCAGCGGCCCGAGCGAGCGACATTTGCTAACTGGATGGGCCAATTGCTAAGCGTCGTATAGCGACACCAACGATCGGTGAACCCCGGTGTGTCGGTGATGATGTGATTGGATGTGCGGTCTGCGTCGTATCACCGTCCGTCGCTGGCGACTCGGCAACAAACAACTTGATGCGGGCCACCAGGTACCGCGTGCAGTGTGACGCAAGGAGGACGTAGAGTAAACCTCGGTGAATAACAAAGTGAGATAACAAGATTGGTCGTGTGTGTGTTTGGAACGCGAGAATTTCGCGAGGTCGGGAACCCGACGCAATTAGCCGTCCCCGTTCCCCGTTCCCGTCCAAAGGAACAATGCAGGCAGCGGTCAGAGAGGACTCTCGCGTCGAAGGGATCGGTGACGAGGTTTGTACGGCGGCGGCGGCGGCCAGCTTTGCTATGAATTGAAATATAAAGTTATTGTTAGCTGATCGCTGCTGTCAAGGTTAGCACTTCTCGCGATTGGGCCACTGTCGCAGCTGCGGCATCGGCTGTTTGATCGATTGTGTGGTTGTAGTTGATGCAGGAACACAATGGGAGGATATAATCACTTCGATGCTTGTCTAGCTCTATAAGCCCGGTAACGGGTATAGAATATTACGAGATACTGGAAGCATAGAGAGTATATCGCTATGGGAAGCGCATCTACCATCTGACTGTTCAGGGCCAGATGGTAACAGGTAACTCTGGTCTTATTGATGCAAACGTAGATTAAGAGATAAATTGGCTAGCCAAAAATGTCAGGAGTGGTTTCAAGCGTAGGAACGTTTCAAGCAAGCCTTGCTTAGCCATCATTGTTCATCGACGGTGTTCGAGGGGGTCTGGAGGCTAGATTAGCATTGGCTAGATTGGTGCTTTTCTGTAGGGTCATCGTCAGCTCTTTCCCAATTCATCGCACCTCTCTCTGAATAGAAATGGGTATCTAATCTTTGACGCTGCTCTCGAGTCTCTTCAGTGGTGCTGGTTATGGTCGAATGTCAATATTTTTGGAAAAACACTCGGAAATTCGCCGTTTACATCAGTCAGTCACTATGTCTCTATTGGTCAAAGAGATCGGCTAATAATGAGCTAACTTGTGTTCATTAGTACGCAGCTGTCGAACAGGCAGAACGACCTTAGGAAATCAAGAGTTCGTATGTGCGTTGTTCAATGTCTCAACATGATTTATCATTTACTTATTGCATTATTTCATGAAATCGATTTTATCACGCCTATAGCCAAAAAAATACTCGAGGCTGGACGCTATCTAAATGCTTCGGACAAAACACTATTGACACGAGAACAGGCAAAACAATAAAATCACCGACTCCAGCAGGTGTTCATCGTTCACTGTCATTGATTTTTATATATTATAATAGTGAATCAAAAAAGGCGAATTTCAAGTGTCTCCCCAAATATTAACCTTGAATGTTAATGGCTATCTATAATATAATATATATATATATATATATATATATATATTATATATATATATATTTTTTTTTCTTTACTCATCGTTTTTATGCTAACTAATCAGTTCTGGTGACCACTTTCGTGTGATATATATATATATATATATATATATCACACGAAAGTGGTCACCAGAACTGATTAGTTACCATAACAGCGATTGGCGAAAATATGGCATAAGATCATATTCGTGGGATCCGGGATTTGTAGGATGGTTTCTTTCAATCGTTCTATATTAATTCAGTGACACTCTCACCTAGAAACTAGAGAAATCTAAGGTCCATCAACGTGTGGAACCAGCGTAAAGTGACACAAGTGGACTTCGGTGTGAAATATGTGTCTGCATTTTTCCATCTTGAGAGTATCGACCTAGAATTTCTCGTGAAAGCGGCCGGTGGCATTTTCATGTTTCGTTTGCCCGTGGCGGTTTCTCGTAGTTCTGTTTAATCAAAATGCTGGGTTATATTAATAATCATTTGCCCCAGTTGCTCATCTTCATACAATTGTTGTCAAATACCCGTAAATCATGGCTCTGGCATCGACAACTTGCAACACACTGTGAATGGATGCAATTTTGTGAGTAACAATATTTAAGCGCTGTAAAATTCTCCTTTAAACGGATCTACTCAATTCACCTGTTATTTTCGACGTCCGTCTGCAGAGTTGGACATTCGCCAAGTCTGTCTGTGGCCGTTATCAATTTGTGGAATAAACCATCGAATATGTGAGCATACGGTTAACGTAGAGATCGATACGATGCTAGTCTTTCCCGCCGATGTATTTATTAGTGGGTGGACTCGTCAGAATATGCGCGCATCACCATTATACGATTGGTAGCACCACGGTTGAGTACGATGTGTTGCATGCCGATGGGATGAAGAGGGCACCACACGCCTGGCCAGCCAGCCGAGTGTACGCAGTGCCCTTTTCTATGAACGCGTAGTAGTCGTTACACTTCCACATACTGTTTCGATGGTAATTTAATTTGCTAGAATTTATATGATTGCCATGATTTCAGGTGTGATTCTCACGCTGCTACTTTTTTTGCTTTTGCAACCAACGAAAATGATGTATGTGTGCAACAATCATTATCGTTGGCGTTCACTACGATTTTCTCGGGTAACGTTGCGACAACAGCAGCAGCAGCAGCAGCAGCACTAACATACTCACACCGCTTGGGTGTGAGCATCACCAGCGTCATCACCGTTCTCCGTTCAGTTATTCTGGCGCGACTCGATGCTTTCCTCCGCCCCGGTACCCCTGGCGCCCCTCCTTCCCCTTATCTTTGTAGGCTGCTGCTGCTGCTGCTCTGCCGGCCAGTGCCGCCCGCTTGTGATTGTCCTCGCGACAGTCGCTGTTACCTCGGCGGCTAGCTAGCTAGCTCGGCGATGTTCTGCAGGCGTCGAGCGACAAACGGATTTGCCTCGGAACCTGACCGAGTTTAGCCCTCGCGATATTTTCTCCCGCTTCCGTATTCCTTGATTCGGCTCGCCTCCCAGTCGATGATGGCGAATCAACCGCAACCGTTGGTGACCTTCGTGGTGAGATTCGCCGTCATCGGTGGTAGCACCGCAAGGACGTCACGGAGACACCTGACACGAGCGAACAGCGCAAATGACAGCGCGAAACACGAATAGCGACACCGGCAGAGGAACCGTACAGTTGCTTGAAGTCCGATACTGTGCCAGTATAGCTCGAGGAGTATAGAATACCGCTGGAACAGCGTCTATTGGCTGGACGTATTCTTGTATGAGTGTGTATATGCTGAATGGTTTCGCTCACGTGCTTCGATCTCGTTGATCGTCTGTTTCGTTTGATTGAGGCTCGGATCAACTCTGGACGCCTGTGATCGATGTTTCCGGCACGTGTTCTTTTTTTCGGCGGTTATTGGTGGATGTTAGGTAACACCATTTGTTTCTATCAGTAAGCTATTTTTGCTACAGTTTTTTTTTCAGCATTGCCCATTTCTATTTGGCCCAGGGCCTCGGTGAACAAAACGGAATATTTTCTACTTTTATGTGTAATCATGTTTCTGGTAAGAGATCTTCCATATTTTCTCTCTGACTCGGGTGGAGGGCGTGGAGTGAGTTAGCGACCTGAGGATATCATATCACGTTTTGCAGGTTTGCTTCTTGGTCGATCAGTGAGTTCAGCGGGCTGCGATCATTAGATATGGGACGTCACTGGGACGACTTGATTAGCATGAGGCCACGAACCTAGCCAATATTGGCACTGCCTCCTTTCATTCGTCCTGAGACTTAACAACAACCCTCGCGCAACGTTCATTCGTTGTGTCGTCGTCGCCATTGGTGTATCCATTTCGAGTGCCACTCGGTAGATCGCAGCCAAATGACGGATGTCTCGCATATTGTTATCTCGACTGCTGTCGGAGCCAGCAGCGGCACTAGCAGAAACCGTAGAGGTCACACGTCGGAGAACAACAGTCAGGGGATAATGGGGCACGCCATTCAGGCGAAATTGGATAATCGTGCGAACGTGGAACACATCGAGGAACAAACAGTTCTTTCCCAGCTTACGTGACTCAGTATCGCCTGCATCTGCGGAGGCATAACCCTCCCCTTTTCTGCCGCCAGAACAGGATGACGCCGTTACGTAGGCCATCATGCAGAGCATGAGATTCTTGCAGATATTCTTAAGACTAAGATACGAGGACGATGCTACCGAGATATGAGAAAGAGTGCGGTGTTCTCCCGGCAGGCGACGCAGATTGACGAAGGAAGCAAGCGACTATACAGATACCTAAATAGTACACGTGGGTCCAGTTAGCGTTGCATTCTGTACGTGCCAACCTTTTTTTGGCGCAGGTCCATGCATCAGCGCGACATCGACATTGACGAGAAAAACATGCTCGTAAAGAAACAACTACCAGCTGGGGTGGCAAGGAGAGACGTGTCTGCAGGAGCGGCGCTAGCAATCGTCAATTGACGCAAGCCCAGCGTCGTATGGGCACGCTTTTTCAAATAGTATGACACAAACGATCTGTACGCTGAAGACCCGTCCCGCAGAGAATGACCAGGAAAATCTCACCGAGGCGACGAAAATAATTTCACGCCACGACAGCGAGAGAGAGACAGACAGAAAGCGCAAAACCCCCATCCTAGTAAGCAACATCGCCCAGCAGAAGCAGCACGAGCAGCACAGTGACGATGCAATATTTCCACCGGTGGACATCCGGGAAGTCGGTCTAGCCGTTACCGAGGATGACTGTCGTGATCCGTCAGGACCTGCAGCTCGGCCGGGCAGGAATCTGTTTCTGCTCATCGGCGAACATCTATCGTTTTGTACATCAGACAGCAGGGCATAGGTTGGACGTGTCAATGGGAGGGGCGGAGGTCGTGTCATCTCATTATAATATTATATAATACTGAAGATACAAGCGACGTCGAACGAACGACTGACCTGCGTCCGCGTTTCTGTAGCGCCATACGCAACGCAACCAGAGCGCGACTTCTTCGACGTCGCACAATAGCAACCAGTAGGGGGTGCGAGAGAGCTTTTTTTTCAAATAAGACATGAGCTTCAGTTTAATACAGTGCACAGCGTTGTGCAATGTTATCTAAAATGTATTCTATTAATTCTCCCCAGAATATGCCCAGAAAGGCAGTGTGATCTATAACGGTGCCGTCCGCTGACGAAATCGCGGTTGCCCGATGTAATCGCGCACGTGCCTGTGCCAGCCAACTGACCTCAGCGGTCAATTTTCTTGTAACTCGGTTGTTGTGTTTTACATAAAGATACGCGAAGCAACACCACGGGAGTTATCTGTGTGTGTATGCGTGCGATATGAGCACACGGTTTTATAGGGACTATGTAATTTCTGTCACATGATAATCAACGAACACATCGCCTGTATCCCTTTTGTCCTAATCACGGATCGTCATTGAGGTCAGACTGCGAGACAGAACGAACTGCCACCATCTGACGGTCTCTTTGCGTGTGGCAGACGCGACAATTCTCTCGAGTTGTTTGCATTTTGATTGGGATGCATCTTCATGCGCAAGTCACTATTACAATTGTTCGAGCAACTTTATCCTCCCCGGCTACTACTGCCCCCGGGTGACTTCCCTTTCCGACAGCGTAAGCGACTGGCAGCTCTGTGCAAATACGCACCAGATATGAGTCAGTGAGTCAGACTGGTCGTATTGCCGGCGTTGTGCTGATGGTTAGCAGTTTGTTGGTTTCTTGTTTTGCCTGATGAACCCCTAGCAAGAAGCTCAGCAAACTGAAACCCGTTAATGTTATCCATGTACAGTCTGCAGAGATGACCGTAGAGGTCACCGATCGTCCACTGGTTCTAAACAGCACTTAAGTGAGAGTTTTCTCTGCAACAGGTAGCCGGCGACGACTACGCGTCGCGTATCCGTTCACGAAGTAGGTGCGATACGATATTTGCGCCGCAATACGAAATGCCCTTGAAGACACAGCCTCGTAGCCGTAACAGCAGCTGCACCCGTAGGGGGAGCAGCATCCGAGCGAGCCTTACCAGAGATACAAGGCAATAACCTGCAGGGGAACGTCGATGTCGCCGACAAATGATAGCAACCCGCAGTGGCACGTATCTTTGAAGCCGCTTGATCGATGGTCAGCCTCCCACGTCCGTGTTTGGATTGTACCATTATTACACATTGCAGGGCCCATGTTGGAGCCGCCTATCTACATGTCGAGCCGTATCGTGGAGTTGGTAATAAGGTGGTGCGCATCACCCGTTTCAGTGCGAGAGGCAGAGCGGGGTCTTGCAAACGGTCGGCGCGGACGAGCCATTTCTGCCTTATAGACTGGCTCTGGACCTCGCCGTCTCTACTCTGCGGTTACGGTAGAGCACCATGTTGCCACCCACGTCGGACGTGGGTATCTGCGTGTCAATGACGTGTGCTGTTATAGTTTCGGCGGCGACAGTGCGATACACTTCGGCCATATCACGCTCACAGATCCTATGTCTTAGGCGAATTACCAACATTAAGAGGACACCTAGCCTTGTTTGACGCGTTGTTTATCTGGCGAGTGAACAATGAATGGAGTGCGTTAGCAACAGCAACTGCTGTAACTGTAATCTATCGGTGGACGCCGGTGCATGTACGGATGTGTTCCGGATGCGTACCAACTGCACTGCGGCGACATTTGAGGCATCATTTGAGATTCGAGTGGAGACATCTGCCGAAGGGGGCGGCCAGATGATGATCGCTGCCGAGCTCGGCCGACTTGTCGGAACTTCATGGGCATTATGGGTCTCGTTCGTCTTCCGTATGACGGCCATTGCTGTCAAATGCGCCGTTGCGCCAGCGAAGCTCTTCTCCGCTCTGCTGCTTAGTGTCCAGGTAACGATAGAAGATAACGTAGGAACAATGTGGCAAATCGGGATTCATCTTCAGTTCCCCCCAGTGATTGATGATGTCCGCAATTGGCTGACGATATGTGAACGATCAGACGCATTGACATGCTATGTTACGCTAGTGAAACGGGCAACAATTGTATATGTATATCATATCTCGAAACGGCAGCACCAGCAGCTAAAGTGTGTGTCAACATGTAAATAGCAACACAAAATGCTTGGACATCGCTGGCGGGTATACAATAATATAATATGTATGAATTCCACAGTAAAAAAAATAGCGAGCACTATGTCATTTCCAGCCATACCGTGAATTCGCGTAGCGAGATTACGCTGAGCTGACGCAACCGCTATCGGTGGTGAACTTCATAGTTTCTACATATATTATTATTATTAATATATAATCTAACATCTGTCTAACTACGGGACTTAAGCCAGCGACTCATTGCAGTGCCAAGAACGCTAATTAATTTGTTCTGATGTTCTTTCAGGTGATCACCGGTTTCGCATTTACGACCATCTTCTCTGGCGTCGTTCTCTACCAACTATGGTTCGTACAATATTCGCTAACTGGCCGGTAATTCACACGAAGTGGTCACACCCTGACGCCGGGCTGAGGCTTTAGCTGAGCGTGGGCGCCATCAGTGAGAGAGAGGATATCTTGGCAAAGGCATTTTTCATCGGCTATTATTAGTTATATAGAGAGACATGCAAAAACAAAGGGGCTGGCAAGCGAAACATACTTCTGTCTGCTTAGATGCCTGTATGAGTATCGCGGACAGCCGTGAAGCGTAGGAAATGTTCATGGTAGGTGTGAGGGTGACCAATAAATCCACGCGATTGAATCTGATCCAGTAGTGTACAGTTGGTCAACTTCTTCAACCGCGCAAGGGCTGCCCTGACATCCCCTATAAGACATGATACGCTGGCATTGTAAACCTCTATATTCTTTGTCCAAACGAATATTGGAGATTCTGTTTTAACAATAATAGTCATTTAAATAATAGCTGATTTGGACCTTTGAAAATGATCCCGTGTTCGTTACCAAGGAATGATCTGATCAAATGATCTAAGCTAGGTTCAATGACGTCGTCATGGAACGATTACAAATTGCGTCCTACAGCCAAGTTACTGCCCCCGTTGTTATCGCTGAATCCAGTCAACAAGCACAAATATCCCTGCGGCTGGTTAGTAATTAACTCGTCTGCTATCGAGGCAGTCGGCCGCGTGTCTCGACGACCTGCATAAATAGCCTAGGATGTAACTCGCTGATCGGACGCCATTTGTATTCTTCTGCATATATATGTACAAAGATCATTGCATATATATGTATATATATATATGTAGTGATCTTTGTTTCGACACAAGGGGCAAAAGTAGCTTGTCTGCGTGGAGATTTCAAATTGTTTATGCCCCGCTTGTGCTATCCCGTAATCAATATCATATAGTATGACATATGGCACGGCATATAAACTACATATTAGCACATACATATTTGCTTACATATTGGAACACTCTTCCGTCAGCGAATTTCACCTGATTTCACCTTTTTCTTGTTTTTCTTCGACTTGATCTCGTGTCGACAGGCGAACCGTGGACTTTATGTGGCTAGTAAATTTGTGGCGAGCCGTTCCAGCTGATGCCCAGATGGTGCCACCTCAAGCAGCCACTCAGCCTCGGCTGGTAAGAGCACACCTGAATTACACCATGAAGATTTGCAGGCAACTGCCATTTTGAAGAGGAAACAATCATATAGCATACCAATTGCCAATAGCAACAATACAGCCCTTGAGGGCACTTTTTCGTTCAATCGAGTTGATTTTCTTATACTTACGTAGGAGTGTACATCGCGTCTCACGAACAACTGAATGACGATTATCTCGTGATCGTAGAGGGAACTATGCCCGCCTGACCCGTCAAGTCATTACTTTCCTGACCTTACTACTGTGAAGTCAACCTTTAGCACCTGCCCAACAACGCCAAATAAAGGCATCGAAAAGCACACTGTACAAACGGACGAAGTACAGATGCCTTCTATTCGCGCTGTGTATAATATTAATTATATAGCCACTACGAAATGCGGATATTTCAAACCAACGAGTACCGTCAACGATCTCTCCTCACTGTCGAGACAATGAGATCGGAGTTTTCTAACGAGTTTCTGTCTTTGTCCACTCTCTGTGTCTCTTTCGCCTGCTCATCCGTCACAGTTTCAGCGTGTCGTCGGCCCTGATGAGAAGTGCTTCATCTGCCTGGAGGCGCTACGGCTGCCCGTCGAAACAAACTGCGGGCATGCCTTTTGTGCCATATGCTTACTCGATTGGCTGGAGGGCTCCCGGTCGAACGAGGTGAAGACGTCCTGTCCCGTCTGCCGCTCGCACGTCTACGTTCTATTAAAGGGCTTCGCGCAGCCGCCGGAAGATGATGAACAGCAGATGCAGCAGATACGAAGAATTAACCAGTATAACAGGAGGCACTCGGGGGAGCCGCGGCCAGTACGTATCGGGATATCTATGGTCAAAGGGCGAACTTGGCCAATTATAGTAACGTCTTTATTTTATTTTATATATATATATATATATATATATATATATATAATATATATATATATATATATATATATATATTATATATAATTATATATGTATATATATATATATATATTATATATAATTATATATATATATATATATATATATATATATATATATATATATATATATATATATATATATATATATATACACGATCAATATTTAATGAATCAGCGTGGTGGCGGTGTGGCTTTCGAAAGCCAGAGGCGGCGGGTTCTAGCCCTACTGCGTGATGACATATAAGAGAGCTTAATCATTTTCCTTTACCTTCTAGGAGGCAGTGTGAAGGAAGTCAATGCGGTTAGGTTTCATATTTACACTTTCATCCAAAGGTCGGCCTCACGAAACCCTCCTCTGCGCTCTAAACTAGCGTGTCCTTGTGGTGTCTACTGTCAGGAGCACTCTTGAAAGTCAATTGAAACGAAATGACTACTGTCTTAAAGTATTGTAGGAAGACATTGTACAGTGAAAGAAAGATATTGTCGAGCATTCGACGTCGCTACCGGTCGGACGGTGCATAACCTCGCGCGAGCTTTTACTCGGAGAGTTTTCTCCCATCGAATTGTCGTTCACGAGTTCTTTTTAGTTAGTCGACTAACCCGTTGCTGTTGTCGTTATTGTTGTTATTGTTGCAGTGGATCGAGCACGTTCGCGATCTGCCGTTGTTGCTACGGCACGTGTTCAACGAGTTCTTCTCACTGGGTGGCCTCATGTACATGTTCCGATTACGCATTTTCCTCTGCTTTCTGGCCGCCCTTGTTTACCTCATCTCGCCGCTCGACATGATCCCCGAGGCGGTGTTTGGCCTTCTCGGCTTCCTCGATGACCTCTTCGTCCTGGTCCTGTTGGGCGTCTACATGACGCTCATCTATCGGCGTTTCCTAGCCGAGCGTTGGACGCACGATTAGCACACGATGCTGCCGCCGCCGCCGCTCGTGCTGCCGACGAGGATGAGGATTCCCCCGCGAAAATTGACCCCGCGAGGATATTCCCCGCTACAAGAGCTTTGCTGACAATGCGAATCTGCTCACATAGAACGCCTCGACGATCGGCTGACCCATCGGCTGTGGCAGCTGTGGCAAAGGCGTTCATGGAAAACGGGTTCGTTGGTGGAGGTTATCACCTGTTGACTAGTGTCTGTATACACCATACGATTGGGATAACGCGCAAAACGCAGTGCAGCGCAAATTCGACGCGGTGGCGGAGAGTTGTACCTTATGGTAGCAGGTCAGCCCAGACGGCACAGACGGAGTGAACTCGTCCGATCAACCCCCTAATTTAGCAAAAGACAAGCGATTGACATTTTATCGTGAGTAATTGTGTGAATTGGAGGGGCCGAGAAACATCAACGGAGGACTATGGAAAACAAAGATTAGATTCGATACACATGTTTATACGAGCATTAAACAGCAATTGACAGTGAGTTAACACGCTTTCCTAAGTCAACTAGATATATAGAATGATATATATATATATATGTGTGTCTGTCAAGCATATAGTATATAACATAAGAGGAATAATTAAAATGACGGAACCTGATCGCGGGATCTGCACTCGATGTGCTCAACTCACAACACATTGGCTTGCTCGTTTGACTAGAAATGTCTGTCCCGATGCAAGAATACTAGACACTTATTAAAGTATGTGTTATGAGCTAATTGTAGCCTGTTAAACCGCGTTTTGATCTATACGATTTCGAACGATTTAAAAAGTACATCGTACAACATGGCGTCGTCAACATGGGGGCGGGAGGTTGCGCCGAGAAAACAGGTCATGAGTAAGTTGAATACTATTGCCACTCCAGTGTCATTTAACGAGCAGGTACCGAGTGACGCCGATCACTGACATAACACTGTGTTTATTGAGTATAGAGTTTTAAAAAATTTATTTTCTTATCGTGGACGGTCCTCGGCGAGACTGGTAGAAGATACTGTACAGGATAGGTCACGGGGGAGGTGTTTCCAATCTGCCGCATGCATTGTGGGTGTGTGTGTGTGTGGTTCTATGTCTCGCCAGTCAGAGATCATATCGCCAATCTGCCGGTCGGAGCGCTATCGGCGACGAGCCAAACGTTGATTGGGTACTCGCGGGAGAGATGTATGCGAATGTGAATACCCACGCCCGACAGACGCCAACGACAGCGATGCTGCACGCATGGTCCGAAAGCATTACACATTGAATACAATGCCTGTTAGACAATAAAAAGGGCCAATTTTGTTGACGAAAGCGACTAAAGTTGTTATGTAAATAACAGTCCATAGTATATACTGTGACTATGATATCATATATACATATATATATATATATATATATGTAGTGATTTCAACGAATCCCATAACAATCGACGGAAACTAGCAAATCCCGTGTTAATCCCCGTCCCGCCACCGGTAGACTGAGCTCGTCATCTGTTCTGCCCACCATTGCACCACGTGTTTCTGATCGCAGAAGCGATTCTCAATGACGTCAACACGCGGTAGAAAGTGGAGCGTAGATGAATCGGAGGCGCCGAGGCCGGGCTTTAGTGGGACATTGTACGCGGAAGAGGGGTACTTCGGAAGATGGGAGACACCGAGCTCCCGAGATTGAGCCGGCCGCAGCCTTCGTTTGACTGAGCCAGCGGATGGGACATACCCCTCCTCTGGATGAAGCTGCTCCGAAATGAAGCGAATTTGTTGATTGCCAATGACAAGATGGTGAATGGCGAGTGCGTGCTTAATTACGATGGGTGTGTACGTGCCTGCGTGTGTGTGTCTTGCAATCAACGCATATAGTCATATCACCTATATGAAAAGCAGAGGCACGCCTGTCTATCGTGCGATAAGCAGCGCGTGGATTCTAGAGGGAAATTATTCCTGCTGCGTGATTATGCTGCGCTGGGAAGCGGCTCCACCACTGTGTACAGCGTTCCCATTGAGGGAGGAGCAGGTAAATGAATTGTTATGAGCTAATGATGGAAATACAGCAAGCGTTACGCACCCCATACGGAAGTAGTTCTCCTCGTACACAACGCCTATTCGAATGCCAAGCGACAGCAACGACAAGCAGAATCTGTCGGCTACCCTCCAGGGATGCATGTACTATATACCGACGTGTACAGTTCCGAGCACGAGTATATATATATATATATATATATAATGATGACGATCGAACAATGGCAATAACCGTTTCGAGATGGTTAAGAAGTTCAGATGCAAGCTTCCCCGCAACGATTATCGATTAGCGGTGTTCGATCACCCCGACGTATTGGTGTGTGAGTACCTATGCGCATATAGTAGTGAAGAAATTCTCGTTGGCCGAATACACACTCGGATGACGTTGCGAGAGCTGCTTCAACGCCCGCTTTTACGGCAAATCGGCTTGTTCAGCAAAAAAAAAGCACACACACACGATAAGAACAACTGATCATGCTCCGATGCCATTCGATCGAGCGGTACGCGTATCAATCAATCTCTCAACGTTTGACGACGACGTTCAGTTTCGCGCTACGTTCAATCGCAGCTATTCGCACCGCGTAGTGCGATCACAGTGTGCTAGAACAAGACATTGCAAGACTACTGTTCCGACAACTCGGCTGCTCGACTGCGTGGCGAGCGTGGACGTTTTTGGTTGGATGGTAGCCGATATTAAAATCGACATTTTTTTCATTTTTTCTGTGTGCAAACTCCGACTGGAGTAACTACTGACCCTGCTGTGTTTCTGCTAATTTAGCCGTTGATATTTTGCAGCATAATATTCATTATTATTATTAATATTATTATTAGTTATTGCTGCTTTTATCTCGTAGAAGAAAAGAGAATGAGACATGTTAACGATGAGAGGACGGCGACCGAAGGTTGCTGTAGAGTTTATGAGTGTATATGCCTTGGCGATAATAGCGAACGAAATCATGAGAATAACAATGGTAACATGAAAAGTAAACCAACTCTCGCTATATATATATATATATATATATATTATAAAAAAAAGTAATAAATTATTTTGGCTGGCAGCAAAAGCCTGCTGCTCGGTGTTCATAACCATTTAATGTTTTTCTTTTGTACTATATAAATGTTGCTAGGTAATCAACAATTACTAACATTGCATTATTCCAATAACAATTTGAATGGCATCTTTATCTTCAATTTGATTAGGTGTGTTACACCCTACAGCTGGTATCTACTTGTGTATAGGTTATTTGAGAATAGAGAAGCCGCTGACATGGTTGCCGATTTTTGGCCTGTTGCCAGCTACCCAAACGTTATTTAGGACGGGGCGTTTGGAGTTTTCTTTCTCTCTATCTGATATTAATGTTTTATGCATAAATCAGATGAACACGTACACTACCGGCAAGTTTAGCGCTGACGTCGATAGTCGAGACATCGAAAAGACAATAGGAGACGAGAGATATTAGTCACCACTAGTCACTAATTACCGAACGGCGATGAATCAGTCGGCGTTGATTCGTCGTCATAAGACGACTTGTAATGACGAACATCCATAATTGAACTTAATGTCAAGCACATCAGATCAATTTAAGATGACCGTATTGTGGTGAACAGAAGATATTGGAACGACTATGGTATCTCAGGGTGAGAGCAACAACCTCGTTCGACCGTCCTCAAAAGCAAGAAAAACGTGCTTCGGTAACTCTAACGTTGTTCTATGTGATACGGTGATTTCATCCCCTTGAACGTAGACTAGAGGTGGAGGATTATAATCAAGATAGTATTGTAATATGCTTGCCTTGTCACAGCCGCTTGGCACATAGCCATAACTGCTGCGGGCTACATCGGGCATTCAAGCGTCTGAGAAAACGTCTGCGCAATGTAGAATGCGTCATCATTGCCAACGTATCAATCAATGATGGTGGAGATCATCCACCTGCCGAGTCATCAACGTGAAAACAAGACGAATCAGCCGTTCGTGGACAACCCCATATCTTACCTTACACATGATCTCACGCAGACGACTCGCCCGAGTCGAGGCTTGCTCATTTCACCAGTGTCGTGTCGAACACATGTTCTAAAGGTAGCGCGTCTTGCTGCCGAGATCTCGGTCGATGAAGAAGGTAAGTCCATACGACAGAAAGAGGGCTAGATCTATGTTGATCATGTCACAGTGGCCTGAGACACATCTACAGTGCATCGGGTCCCGCTTCCAACGAAATGTATTGTGTTCGTCGGACGAGCACATATCGAATCTGAATGTCGACTCAAGCTACACCTACCCACCACAGTGGAACATGGCGCGAGACGATCATTGAATAGATATCACCGCAGCACGCACTCTTCTCCACTATCGCGTAGCAGCTTGAGTCTGCCTCTCGTTGTGCGGTCTCGTCGCATTCGCTGCCCCTCATTTGATTTTTGGCGTCCCCCTATCAAACATGCTGCCCCGTGCGTTGTTCCACTGCATCTACATTTTCGGCGAATTCCTCGTTTGGCTCGTCCTACTTGGAACCTATTTGGTCATCTCCTATCGGTCTGTGGCCCTCTTGCTGCGCAAGATGTCAACATTTTGTCGTACTGATGAGCAACTCGCCGCTGTCGAGGCTGGCAGTTACATCAGCGGATTGCTGCACTATGTTGTTTGTCGTGTGGTGACCGCGATCGTTTGACGACGACATCGATCTCGAGCTCGCGAGCTACCGTTAACAGTTCCTGCCGGCTGACATCGACGGTCGGTTGACAGACACACTGCGTCGTCATGATGGCCCTGTCACCGATTGCCGCTGGTGGCTGTGTTGAAATCGCCTGTTACAGACGGTAGGCTTCGGTGGAGAGACAGCGGCCGTTCGAGACATCTGTTCCATGTAGTTTTCGGTCTCTAGATGCGGAGAGGCGTGCACATTGAAATGCAAAACTTAATCAGCTATCAGCGGCGGATGAAGTCGAGTCCGGCTGGAGGGACATAGATTCAAGCATGAAATCCCCAGTAAACGAATATAGCAATAACGGCAAACTCGATTCGCGGCTTGATGTTAGGGCAGCCAAGCGATCCTCAGTGGCTTTTACGACAAAGCACAAACATAGAAAAATAACTACAATAATCGAAACGTTGAGAATCTTAAACGGACGACCATAAGGGACGATGATGGCCATCATGTAACTGTATTTTTGTACTGAACTGGTCTGCTATACTGAACTCTTCTTTGTCTTAAATATGTCATATATTTAAATCGAAATCGATGACTTGCAATGACAATCACATGTAAAACACGTGTTGGAAAACGACGAAGTGCGAAAAACAAATAAAAGCGACAATTTTCGTCGGCGTATACAACTGTTCTCATTTAGGATGCCACTGACAATTTGCTACGAAATCCCCCCCCCCCCCGTATCTGATGGTCCTTTGCCAAGTGAAACTTGTTCCCGTTCAAATGAAAAAAAAAAGAAAAAAACCGATAAAAACTGGCGTAAGACCAACTCGGATATATTTCATTGGCAGACTGAACATTTGTTGGATACGGGCTGAGTTGGCGAACGAACATGAGGCTAGAGGCACGCCGCGCTTGCAAGCACATGCAAGGTGGCCGCTTGAGTACGGTTGCAGATACTCGCGCCCACTAAACATTCGGTCGTGTGAACTCGTCCTCGCAGATTACGAACATAACATTTGTTCAGTGGGACTAATCCTCCTATTCGCCGAGTCTTCAATATCCGTTCTTCATTTCGGTCTTCCCGACGTGTTGCTCTCATTATTTTCTTTCCAATTCTAACTCGTTCGTTCTATTTATAGCACCCTCGATCAACACGACTGGCTCATTGTCTGACTTCAAGCGGCATCTGGCGAAGCCCTGCGTGATTCCTCGAGCACTAGACAGCGGTAGTCTGGTGCTGGTGCCATGCTGTCATTTTCTCGGCTCCTCGCACGTGACTCATGTGGGCTCCGCAACCCTCAAGCCGTGCGAAGATATTTCTGCATGTACATTATCTTCACGTACCTCATTTGCACGTAGAAAACATTTCATATTTGTGATAATAATTCAATCCAAAGACTGCTACTTATAATTATTATTATTATCGTTAGTATCGCTAAGATGACGACGTGTGCAGAGAAATGAATACAGCCGGCTGTGCGGTTTTCGCGAACGGAAATCCTCCCGTATCTATGTTCATTTATTTAATGATTTTCTACGCCTTATCTTTGTTAATTGGCAAGGGCGTGGAGATATGGTATATGGGTTGGTAAGGTTAGGTAACAGAATTATCGTTAATATGGAGTAGCGAGGCCTACGGTCCTATTGTTGGACAAGATAGGTATTACTATATATACCATTATTCCGTTGGTCAACGCCATCTCTCTCTCATTCAACCGTAACTGAATAGACAAAAATAATTATGTTTGCATGACAATTTCCGCGGTGGCGTCATCGAATATCGTCCTCATCGTCGCCATTTTCAGCAAGAAACAGGTGATTATGGTAAAATAATAATATTAATAATAATAATAATTATTATTATTATTATTCTTATTAATCATATAGCTTTCATACTTCTTTATTTCACTTGTAATATAATAATGATATTCTAACAGCAATAGTAATCGTACTAGTGTTATTTCTCGTATTTTTTCCTTAGCACCTGACATTACCACGCGCAACACTATCTCTTGTATAGGTCCCCCTTTCTACGGACGCACCCACGCACGGACAAAATTAGATATCCCGTTGAAGCGTTATACCAGTTCACGCGAGGTCTCCGTTCTTCAGATAGTTTCTTCGCCGCCTCGTCGCTGGTTCTACTGGATTTCTTCAGAGATCCCACTCTTTCTCTCTCTCTCTCTCTCTCTCTAACTATCGTTCAGTCGCTCCCTCGATATATTAATATTTAACATCATCACATGATTCTTGCTTTGTATGTATCTTATACATAGTGCAACATTAATAATAACAATAATCATTTATAATGACAATAATAACAATAGTAATTAATAATGACAATAATAATAACAATGACCATAATAATAATAATAATAATAGTGAGTATATCACTACAGTGGCCACTAATTCTGCCACCTATATCGCGTGTCTCCCATTTGATTTGCTTCCTGTTGTTTTAGTTTCGTCCGGATTTTTCATGATTTCTTTCTCACAGTGAGTTAGCAGTTTGTGCATCTACGATAACATCAACGATATCATTTTACTCTGGTGCTGATTGTATAGGTCGTATTATATAATCGATCGTGTCTGTGGGATGTCTCCACGTCATGAGTGCATCTCGCCACTGACGAGAGAGCTTACTTATATATTTATCGATTGTCCGCCGCCCCCTTTTAACTCTCTGCGAGGTCGGAGGATAGCCAGTGCGTGTAAAAAACAACGACGATTCGTGGGAACTCATTTTCTTGTCGGGGCAGCGGTTATAATGATTTGTGGCGTTGCAGCAGGTTGATAGGTTGATAGCTCAGGTCCGATTGCCATAGATAGTTGGTTTCGTAAATCGCACCACAAAACGTCTGCCAGTACCCGTCCGATCAAACGAACAATTCGCCAGCCAGCGCCCTAAAAACGGTGTGTGCTCATACTCGACGCGATGACACCATACCGGTATACCAGGAAGCGGTTTGGATTTGCTGCACCGCAAAGCGAAACTGCCAAGCCGAGTTGAGCTGACTGCGCTGGCTTCAATGTGCTTCTCCTCCTGCGTCTACGATGTACTGTAGCTACGTACCGGGGAATACGGATGCTGTCGGAACTACCGAATCTATCTGCTGATCCGCCAACCTATCTCGCACTGTCCGCTCTGTCTTGGTTCTACCTTTTACTACTAATACAAAGGCTGTCTGCTTTGATCGGATCCTGACTAAGTGGTTCAGGGTCATTCGATGACCTGCTCCTATTCAAGCTATTGTCGCTGACGTGCGACTCTAGTCACGCTGTGCCAGAGCTCGCCTCGTCACGTAGTCGACATTCAATCAATGTCATCGTCTAGCTCATAGCCGCCGTCGTTAAGGGGTTTTTGCATCGGTTGTGGTTGTTGCTGCTGCTGTTGCTGCTGTTGCTGGTCCCGTAGCAGCAATATTTGATGACGCTGGCCAGCTCTAGCGTCGAGCGGGACTCCGTTGGCCACCCTCGGCTCATTGGCGTCGAGCTCGATGTGAAGCGTGTCCCGCATCCATCGGATGTGTCGTTGACATAACGTTCTCTGCCAGTTCTCGCCAGCGAGGAGGACGTCTCTAACGAACACCTGCTCCTCCTGTGTTGCACGATTCACCCGCGATGGGTCCTTGTGATCCTTGATCACCGCCGGCAGCCGCTTATCGGCCGATTTGAGTAGGCCGAGACACGCCAGAACGCAGAAACGACGGTGCTGCCATAACGCCTCGTGACCTATTTGTGGATAGAAACGACGAAATAAATCAGATGTAATCAGGTGAGACGACACCCTTTCGTATACCAGAATATACTTGTATGTGTGTATATACGTATATATATATATATATATATATATATCTATATATGCTACCAAATTGCAAGACCTTCGCTTTGCTCGACGTGCCTGCCAATAGAGAGCTAGAATGTGTGCTAACCTGGGAATGTGTGTATTATTTCCGTGATGAATTGCAGCTCGGCTTGGAACAACGGCCGTGAGTTAACCCGCAATAAAATGTACTGCCTATACGACATTCCCGAATGATCGGATACATGCGTCTGTAGGAAATCCTTGCTGCGCTGCAGTTCGCTCTCGATAATCAATGGGGCACCCTCGACGTAATGGCGAACCAGGTGTCGGCGATAGTCCCACGCGTGGTAATTCGAAAAGTATCTGAAACAAGAGAACATTCCGTTCTATCTAAAATGCAACCAAAGCCTTTGTTTTGGATAAGGTGACTTGCGGAAGCGCCATGGAAAAACAGAATGTTGAACGTATGTTGGCGTTCATAGATCATCATTCTCTTCTAGAAGTATATTGATTCGAATTCGGTGAAATATTTGCATACGACATCAGGTAGGTTTATTACAAAAGCAAGTCATTTTGTCCAAGATGGTCTAGAATAATTACATTGTACTTGTTCTATATATATATATATATATATATAGTATAGAATACGATAGTATATAATACGACATTATAAGATAGTATGACGGTTATGTTGTCTGTCTCGTAAATTCCATGATTAATTCAGATCAGTGTAGACAAAACGCCGCGAGATTCCCCTATCGCTTGTCAAAGTTGTCAAGAACACTTCCTCAAATGAATCGTAAACCAACTCAGGGAACTATAGTGGGCCTATAAAATGACATGTATACGTATCGTCTTCATAAATCCGACTTAATATGGTGTGAGGGTATATAGTCTGTTAATATGAATTAATGAATATTATTCGTTTCAGATCGCCTCGTATATTCCATATATATATATATATATATATATCCCTAGCTGCTACGCATTTAGATGAGATATATTTACGATTGTGCATATACCGTCGTCAGGAAGTTATTGCCTCTTCAGAAACCTCGAAAAATTAACCTCACTCACTTGGCAGCCATCGTGTCACAGAGCTGAAGCTCACTATGCAGGACCGCCTGCCTCCTCTCGAGGGGGTAGTTCTCCATTTCTTGTCCCAATAGCCACTTGCGATGTGAGAACGCCTCGGCAGTTTTCGGCTTACGTGAAAGCGCCAGCTGTGACAACTGAAGTTCCTGCTGAAGGCTGAGTTTGCGCTGAAGGTACAGCCGTTTACGGTGATTCCACGCTACGGTCAACTCGGGATTTAGCAGCAACAGAACATTTGTCAACAGAACGAGCTGCAAAAGAGCGAGATGAGGAAGGGGTTCGAAGCGAACATAATGTTATTCATGGGGTCGTAGGAACCGGGGTGGGAATTGTCAGCGGCAAATGAAAGATCCATTCGAAGAGAGATTGCGTCAAACAAAGATTGCCACCACATCACGGACATCTGCTCAGCCACGGGCTGCGTACATGGGTAGCGTCACGTAACAAACCACGAGCTTTTTTCCCGAGTTCATCTCGAAAAAGCCGTAAATATGTCAATTGTCTGCCAATGTTGGTGTTGGCAACGGCGTCTATGTATGCATAGGATAGTTACTGCCGAACGAACACATTCAATGTACCCTATACAAATATGAATACTCTCGATCTGTAACCCGTGCTGTTTCAAGCGGCGAAATTTGTGAGAGATTTTTTCCACGATTTAATAATTTCACGTTTTCCAGTGCTTCAACTCGGTCGGTTATTTCTAAATAGAGTTAAAACCTACATTTTATATTTCTATATAAAAATAAACAAACGCACCGGCTCGCAAATAAATTGTATATAATAGTTACATGGTGAGCGCCAATGCAGAACACCTGCATCTCATGTCTGAAAATTCTGATCATTTATAGCCCACACTACTCATTAATAGCAGTACTCGATTATGAAAAGCGAGCGGCTATGTATCACTTATATGTTTTTATAGTACACATTTCATGCCTTCAATACACAATACATATGTATGCACTGTCTAACATGATCCGCACAATGGATAAACAAATAAGCACGGTGACTTCAGCTTGTTCCCAATAGCATCAACAACGTTGTTAAAATGCTTTAAAATCATAGAATCAAAGTAGCATATAGTACTAGAAAGAATGATGTAACGGTTTACGGAACATGAATCGTATAGTGATTTATCGAATATAGGTATATATTATATATATAATACTCAAATTAAAGTATTGGAGCGTCACACCCAGGGAATAATATGCGGGCGAATCATGTTCCTTGGCATGCTAATGCATGTCAACACCATACCCCGCCCCCCCGTACCGTTGACGATGTTCAACAGCACCACCCTTCCCGCGGTATCGCTTAGCGCATTGTTCAGCAGGAAGGCAACACCTACTAACTTGCTACTGATTTAGCGACTTCATTGTATTGGGCGAATTTCTTTTCTCAACGTTACCGGGTCGACCATGGAAATAATGTCGAGAACAAAGAAAAAATAGGTAGAAACCAACGTACGAAATACACTCACTTTGTCAGAGTCGTGGCAATCTGGCAACTGTCGGCTAGCGAACATATAGACCGGGACAACACACCAGGACTCGAGACCGAGATGGTTCTCGAGCACGTAAACGGGACTGCGGTTCGCGCGCTCGGCGATGTTATCTTTGATCACAACATCGAAACTCTCAATAAGGGCGTGCTTCCTTAGCAGCGATTCGAGATCGCACATGATCCGTTGGCATAGCTCTGATTCGCCCATGTTGTCTGTTTTGCTTCTCTTTACCTTATATACATATGCAAATGTTCCCTATAAAGTATGTATAACTCTGGCGTTGCGATTTCGTCGTTAGCGTATCTTCGTCTTTGTTGGCTCTCGCTCTCTGTCTCTCTCTCTCCTGGGTATCGTGTATCGATGTTATTCCTGTGCAGGAGTTACACAGCGTCGGCAGCACATGGGATTCTCACGGATTCAGGTACACCGAGTGACGTTAGCGCAACGCGACTCCACTGGCATCACGCACAAACACACGCGCGATTCAACGTTCGCGACAGCAAGCAACATTAGCGTTCTATCGTTCGCTGGTTGGCTAGAACCGCGGGCGATAGCTTCTCTGGGGGAAATCTCTGATGGTGTTCGAGGACGGATCGAGGAAAGTGACCGTTAAGAAAAGCGAGAAAGAAACTACTGTTCATTTTGTCTCATGCTTCCCGCGCATTCTACCGCTGCGACCCCACAATGAGTTGGGTGTTGACTGTGTACGGTCGAAGCAAGTAATAAGGATAACAATGACAGTCAACTCGAAGTAGCAGTCAGTGCCAGACGACCGGTGATTAGTCTGATATTCAAGCGTTAATAGATCCACGGGGGGTTGAAAGTCTGTCCAGCGGTGAGCGGTGGATAGTAGCGGCCAGAGCCAGCTTTAGCACCGCACGGTCCCGGGCACACACGATGGCACAATCCTGTTACAATGCTATCATATAATCCCTGGTCGTGATGCTGCGATCACTTTACGGTATTCGTGCACCTTGTTCCAATGGCAGGTTCTATTCTACAGGTTTACAGGTGCGCGAGCCTACTTGTTGTTCTTATTGCGCGGTTGGTTGATGCCACTGCAACAGTGTTGGGAGCCTACGCACACCCGGTAGCGTTCGACGCGGCCTGCTCCACCTTTTCGTCCAGTGTTCAACAGCGGCCGCTTTCCACTGACGCGGGTCAGATCGAAGACTGTTTGCTGGTTACCTGGGTTGCTTCGACTTGGGATGCGCACAATCACCAAACGAATCCGAGTGGACACATGTGCCTGTTCGGCAGGCTAGCCTACGCTGGCGCGAACCCCCAGCCGCCACCGCCACCGTTGCACATATGACTCGGCGTTGGGTTGCTACCCCGCCAGCAGTAATGCCAGCAAGAGCAAGCTTGCTGCACTCGATCTATGTGTGCGTGTAGCTGTAGCGAAACTTCCCAGCAGGATATGAGATGTTGCCTCTCGAGCGGCGCTGTTCAACGTGCGGCGGCTGGTCAGTTACACCTTAGCAGCGAAACAGGATGCCGCGGCAGTGCAGCGGTAGTAGTATCGTTGCATACTCTCCCTAATAAACAGGTACCGTGTGCGTGTTGCCTTTGCCAAATTGGCGGTACGATCGGATTTGTTGTTAATCGAACAACTACAGCAACAATAACAGAGGCAGCCGCAGCAGCAGAAGCACCACTAGTTCCGGATAGTTTGTAGTCGCTGCTTGCGTTCAGTGATCGTCGACCATCTGTTAGGAGGAGCTGTTGTATCGGAGTCAGTTGTGGTAGTTGCAGCAGCAGCAGCAGCCGCAGCAGCAGTAGCAAATGACATCCACATCCCAGACAGCGGCGAAACGTCAGATGTGTGTCGTTGCCCAGGCCTTGCTGAGAGGAAGGGTCCGTTCGCGGAGTTGATGGGTGTGCTCTCTGTGTGTGTCCCACGACTGGGACACGCGTAATCGAATTGCTGAACTGCCGCGCAGCTTGGCCGTGGATCTAGATCACGCAAGCGCGTGCGTGATCAATACAGCATCGCATAGGTATGTGTAGTCATACACAGTGTACACAAATTAATTAGTTAGCACTAGTTCGTCTAGCGCTTCAGCGTTTAGGAACGGACATGTTGAGCAGCAGGTCGTCCTGTGGACGCTCGGTTGTTGAGTAGGATCAATTTTGCAATTGGGAACGGTTTGACATTCGATAGTGCAACTCATTATAGCAAATACATAAATGTTTATTATTATATTACTAGAAATTGTGTTGCTAGTTCTGTTCTCGAGATGATGCTCTTTAGAATAAAGATTGCGTACCGATGTCAACTCGAAAGGGAATTATTTCACGCAAAGTCGAATTTTTTCTATTTTTAAATATGTCCCCTTCATTAGTTTGTGCTAGATTTGATCAAAGTAATGCACTGAGCGTTTCACCAACGTTATTATCTACGGTGACCAATATTATTTTCTAATAAAGGGTCGATTGACTTCTTAAAAAGTGCTGTCAGAGAAACTGAGCAGCATATAAACTTTGAACTTTGAAACTATCAGCTCATTATATTATTATTATTACCACCATCTCCATGTGGTATACATGGCATAACCACTGTGATTTAAAATCTATTCATACTGGAGCATGGATATTACGGTATTTCGATAAGACCAACAAAATTATGCCTGTCAAAACGAGGGGTCTTAACCGAGGACGTCGTGATGGTGCAGCCAAGTCATATTGTGGTCGATTTTTGAAGGCAGTGATACCTTGAACTGCTAAGATGTCTATCTCCCAGAGTGAGCGAACTCAAAAGAGGCACCATCATATTCCATATTGCAAATCTAATATTTCTAATGTGAATCTAATCAATTATGTTCATTTTTGGTGGTGGTGCTGCTGCTGCTGCTGGCGATGATATGGTATCGGCTTCAACAAAAGCTGGTCAAGTGCTCGAGAAGGCCCGTTCAAAAGTAAGGCCAAAAATAAGAATTTAACTGAAACGAAAACATCTCAAGACTGGTCTTTCCGCTTTCTGGTAATATACTGTCGTTATAATCTCGACAGACGGGGATCATCAAGATCGAATATCAACCAAGCCGAAATGTGCATACCCTCTTAGCGTGTAATGACTAATAGGGAGAGGATTTCCTTCGAAATGCTACAGCAAACATGGGAAAACCTTTATCGTATATGTGAGCTGTTATGACGAACTGTGTGATGAGAAGGTGTCTAAGACCTAAGTACAGTAAATTTTCCGGGCTGGCTCACAGCGTTAAACATTTAACGTCCACGGTACAACTGCTTTCGGCATGCGGCTTCATAAGACGGACAGCCCCTTTAAATGCAATTGGGCAACGGTGGGGATCGAACCCGTACACCTACGTCCGTCTCCCCCGATCGAAAGGCGCAAGCGAACACATTACGCCGCTGGGCTCGAGGACAATTTTTAAGACATTGTATGACAAGAAATAAATTCTGTTGCCGGCTGACTCTCAGCAGTAAACATTTAACGTCCACGGTACAACTGCTTTTTCCATTGTTTCGCAAGATGGACTTCCCCTTTTAAATGCAAATTTTCAACGGACGTGTTCGACCCCTACGTGAATCCACGCGTCTCTCTCGATTGCAAGCCGCACGCGAATGCACCACCAGGCCACCACCGGGCCCGTCGACGATTTAGTTCTTAACCCGTAGGCCAGTTTGAACTGACAGAGGATGTTCGTGTTCGAGGCGTTTCCCATTTGATCGATCGTGAGGCGAGGTACATGGATCACAATGAGGTCTTCACCTGAAATCGACATCACCGACAGACGAATCTGAGTCCAGCGATAACCCGTTGTACGCGCATAATCTCTGATACATAATAAAAGTCTCACCGTGCTATCTGGGCACTTGCAAATTTCGGTCTATAATATATTAGATAACATTCCTCACTACAAAACATCTGTGGAGAATTGCACGCATATATATTTATATATATATATATATATATATATATATATATCGATGAGCATATAGCTCATCTTTTTAGTATTCAATTTATTTGTTTGGGTTTTAAGTATTTTGATTATTTATCGTTGTCTTATTGCAACTGGTTCTTTGCCGTGTATCCTTCGTCGATGTCAGCAGCTTTCTTCTATTCTATAGTATATTATATAAACCATTTCTGGTCATATATAGCCACTCTCATTGGCTTTAAATACGTTTCATCATCACCATTGCGGCATCACCGGCCGAGACATCGCTCCAGTCGATACATCCTCCATAACCATGATCACGTTGAACACCATTCAAGCGGTCATTCGCGTTCTCGCGAAGGTGAACTAGGAATATATTACATTCCTCATTATATATATATATATACTCGAACAGAGTGAAAATAAAACGAATAATATATATATATATATATATATATATATATATATATGCTCCGTTCGGTGAGAACTCAGTGTTGTTTTTCAATGCGATCTCCTGGCAGCGTCTACTCGATTTACCACGTTCCTCAGACTTCACTACCGACTGCCATTCGTGAAGCAACCCGCTGAAGTCGAACACTGACAACTGCATCTCGTTAGCCGTTCGCACATTCGTAGGGGCGCAGTGGCGCGTTTCGGAACGCGACAAAATTCGATGTAGTGCGGAGAACATAAGCGCGCCTCAATAAGGTACAGGCGCATCGATTGACCGCATCAGACGACCGCGATTGGACCGACCTTGACCCTCGTTCCAACTGAGTATAGATTTCTTTGCTACGATCAGTACCAGTGTTATACTCACGCCGGCATTTGTGTTTCGCCCTGCGAAATACGTTTTGATATCGTGATACCGTCAACGTAAATACGGCCAATGAAAACTATAGTCGGGGTCGACTGCCTCGGTTCCGAGTTCGCGACAGAGGCCTACATTATTCGCGGCCATTTCTTGTTGATAGTGAAGACCATTTCATTTGGCGAACCATACTATTATAGTATATCACATTGAAGAACAGAATGCTCGTCTTTGAACGCGAAGCTTGAGCGAAATACCCATTTCTGTCCTCAGTGTTATCAAAATGCAAAGCAAATACAATGGTTGAGTTTGTCTGTGTATGTAAAGACGAGAAATAATATACTGATTGTATTGCTCCAGTCGCAATTGTCGCTCTCATTTTCTCATTATTGAGCCGACTCTCAACTGTTGATTTCTTAGATATCGGGCCTTGCTCTCAAACTTCGGGTATTACTTTAAGTATTGTCGTGGCTGGCAACAATCCACGGACAATGAAGGATGCTAAAGAAATTCAAAGGATCTCCGCGACCGGCAGCGGGATGCCATTTGTATCTCCTGCCTAATCACCTGAATCCCGCACCCCGGGACCATCTGCGAGACCGAAGTGCTTCCTCTCTCTCTTACTTATAGTGGTTCTTTTCTGCTTTGATTAGTATAAGCTCAAGATCGTTCACTGTGAGATGTTCCCACAAGATGAAGCTCGAATTTCCCAAGGAAACATACCCTCCACAACCGTTGAGGGCGCCATCGTCGGCTTCGAACGAGAGAAACGACTACAACCCTTAGATATCACTATAATAATATTTTAGTTGAACATAAGCTCGGTATCACATTGTCGTTGGCAAAGGAGACGGATCCCATTAAGCGGTAGAGCAACATTATGATTTGTCCAAAGACAACCTACTGTTATATATATATGTATATATATATATATACATACATATAGTAGGATTATTTGAAATTTTGTTCGAATAGGTCACCATGAATCAAATGATCCTGGCCCGCTCCAACTGATACTGACTTCTCAACGCTTCTGTGTGATTTCAACAGGTTTTTCGCTGGTTCGTTGGCCCCCCCAGTCCTTCAGTGAGGTGCAGTACTAACGAATGGTGAGAGTTCCTTGCCTCTCTGGTCGCGTCTCCCCTCGACGCGGCTCTTTTGGCCGCTCTCGATCTCGCTCGCTCTCTTTCTCGATTGGCTGGTGTTGCTCTGTGCCGCAATAATCGCCTTTCTTCTTTCCCGTTGTCGTCATCGTCGTCGACGTTTGCATTTTACCTCCTTTGTCCACCTTCGCCACGAGATGAGAGACACCGAATATGAAACAAAGCGACTTCTCTCTTCCTCTCTTTCTCTCTCTCTCCCTCTCTACCTCTCTCTCTAGTTCGTCTGCGTTTTCTCCTCTGTGGTATCATCTTCACTATTCGCCATCAATCTTCAATGCGTCTGTCCGTCCGTTCGTCCGTCCGTCCGTCTGTCTGTCGGTGTGTCTGCCTTCTGCGTACATGTCATTGCTGTTTCTGCTCGCTAACGAAACTGGCTTTTCTCACTTGTCGCTCCTGCACTTATGTGCAGTAGCCTGTTGTTGCTATATCCTGCTGGTGTAGCTGCTGCTGCTGCTGCTGCCGTTGTTTTTATGTTTTGGAGAGCCGCCGCACGCTGATTTCGCCGCTGTTGTTGTTGTTGTTGCTGCTGCAGTGGCCGGGACTGGCGCCGTCTTCGCAGTCTTCGCCGAGCGGTTCGCCAGCCGACACGGGCTTGGCACTCGGTCTGATCGCGTCCGGGCGCGTCCCAGCGTTGCGATCATCCACCGAAGCGTTGATGAACAGCAACAGCAACAGAATTGGGACCATGCACACCACTCCTGTTACCGCAACACCAACACGAACTACTGCGGCTGCTGCTGCTGCTTTTGGTCAGTTCGAGGAGGCAAGTAGCTTCATGAGAGCTTCGGACTATCGTAGCTTCTTGCAACGACGCGAGTATAAGCGCCAGCGTCTACTTGCTTCGACTAACAGAAGCAGCGGTCATTGCAGGCGTGTCCAGTGCGGCCGCGGTACTCACCGATGCGGCCGATATCGGCTGGCAGCCACTCGTCGTGTCGCTGTTCCTCGCTCCTCGTACGAGGCTAGATTGCGCAGCCTTCACCGCCGCAGCAGCAGCAGCAGCAGTGGACGACCACCACAAGCCACGACGCCGCCGCCGCCGCCGCCGCCACCGCCATCTGGTGTGGTGGCCTCTTGTTTGCTTGATGGTCAACATTCACCCGTAGTACATATGAGTTGCGAGCAAACGAGCTGGCCAACTACAGCGCCTATGCGGCGTTCGTTCCGTGCCGTTCTCTGGCTGTCTGTCTGCCTGCCAGTTGGTGTGTGCGTGCGTTCTGCGCATCGCGCCTCTGCCGTCATCGCCGCCGCCGCCGCGCAGACCGGGGCGTTCTGAGCTCGCCGGCGCCCTCGCTAGCCGGCGTCGATTGGCGAATGCCTCGTTCTCTCCGGCAAGTTTCCGTCAGATCATCAGCCACCAGCAGCTTGCCGCTACTGCGGCTGATGCCATCTGATGCCGGTTCTGCCTCCACGAGCACGAGCTCGGCCAGCAACAACAGCAGCAGCACCGACACCGCCATCAACATGGATGTGGCTGGCAGACCAGTGAGACCGGTCCTGCTGGATCGGCTATGTCGGCTGGAGCGGTTCGCGTCGTTCGCGGACGGCGATCGGCTCCTTCTAGATTTCGCCAGCGACGCCAGTTCACCGGGTCGCGCGCGGACGGGACTCTCCGCCGGCAACAGCAGCAGCAGCAGCGTCCCTCTCACCCCCGAACGCGTCCGTAGCAGCAGCTCTTGCCAGGCTATATCAGCTCGGCTATAGCTGCCGCAGAAGCATCGGCTGCCGAAGCCGTTTCAGCTGCTGTTGTTTCTTCCGCTGCCGTTCGCCTGTCGCCTCGGCTCCGGCGCTGCTCGGCATCTTCGGCTTCATCTGATTTGGGTCCCGCAGCTACTGCTGCTGGCCGCTGCCATTTTGCCAAAAACGCCGCTGGCGCCGGTCGTTCTGTAGTTCCTCCGTTGCCACCACTCTTGCCGGCAGCACAGATTGCGCTGCCGGTGTCGTCATCGCCGTTGTTGCAGCCGGCTGTACAGCAACCCTGCCTCATTCGTCTATCTGCTTTACGTGGAGAGCGTGTGTGCGTGAGACGACTCGTTTGCGCGAGAGGCTACGGCCATGAAGAAGCGTGGCCGTCTGCGCCATGTAAGCGCTGGCTGTGCCTGCGTCCGTTCGCCTGGGTGTGCTTTGTATCTGTGCTGTGCTTATGATGACGACGATGCTGCCGCTGCCTCCGCAACCACTCTATCCAGAATCTCTCCTTCGCCTGCTTCAGCTGGGTCATCGTCTTCTTCAAGTGCATTCGCACACTAGCCTCGCCAGCGGCCGTCGCTGCGGCAGCAGCTGCAGATGCAACGACGGCGGCAGCAGCAGCAGCGACAACAACGAAACGATTGAAACCAGCCGATCGGCTTGACCCGGCCCGCGCTTTCGTCTTTCGTCGCGAGCCGCGGCTGAGGCACGGTCGAAACAGGCGAGTCGAGCAGGATTCAGTCGTCGGAGCCGTTGTCCGCTTGCGTAGAACACTCCTGCGTCGACCGAGGGACGGATGCATGCTGAGGTCAAGCAGCGGCCGAGTGGTCGAGTCAACAAGCTGGTTTTGCCGATGGGCGACACGGACTCGACTTGTGCAGCTGAATCTGTTTAACCGCTGCTGGGCAGTCGAAAAAGCCAGAAATTACGGTCCCGAGAGGAACTGCTGTGTCCTGGATCACCGGGCCAAGTTTCGCGCCCCAGTGTATCGTCAAAGGTTGTGTGTAACGAAGATAGGCAGTAGGAGAGAGAGCGAAAGAGATACAGTCAAATGCAGAATGGCAACATGCTGCAAAAACCTACTCCGTAAGAATTATTATTATCGGTTCCGTCCCTCAGATTGTTAGTGCTGTCAGCAGGACAAAGCCCACACCGCAAGATTCCCGGCTGGCAAAGTGCCTCTGCTGGTCCGCTTGTTCCACCCTGGATTCACGACCTGGTTGAGGTGATGGCGACAACGGTGAACCGACTCGCTGAGCTTGTCGTGTGCCTGCTCCTAGGCAATTCGCCCGAGAGGAGAAAGCTAGCCCCCGAGAATCGAGGGGTTCGCCAGTGCTGTATTGTCGCAATCGAGTGCGGCGTCGTCTGTCACCATCGGCGGGACGAGCTCCGCAAGGTCCCGCGTCGCAACGTCGTCGAATTGATCTAAATAGCAAACATGCTTACCAGTTGTTGTTGCTGCACATCTGGGCTAGATAGCGACCCCGGCTCGCAATTCAACTAAACGCTTCAACCCATCTCGGCGTATGATTACGAGTCGGCTTTGAATAACGAAGTCATGCGCCGTGACCTTGGCGCTCTCCTTCTACTAGTCAGCGTTCTGGCGTTCATCGGCTATCAATATGACTTCAGAGCCACAGCCCTCCTCGAACACCGATGGTTCCACCGGTTTAGTGACCGATTGCCTTCATCATCGCGATCATCGTCGGGCCTCGACGGACTCGAATTGTCCTTAACGCTACCCGATTCGCAGGACATTCGGCTGAAACGCATTCAAAATGTGTGCCAACGCTACCGGGAGCGCTTGCTTCGGCCACACTATACCGGTCGAAAGAGCAACTTTTTCCCCGACACGATGCGTCCTCGGTACTGCAGCACCACTCAGTGTCCCTTGCTGGTGGACTTGCGGCGTAAGTTTCTGCTCTGTTTCGTGCAGAAGGTCGCCTCGACCACGGTCAAGGCGCTCTTTCTCAAGGACACCCTGACCTCGGATCAGCTATCCAGAGACAACGTCACTGACCTTCACAGGATCGCCAACGATAGGATACGGCGGGTTGGCACACAGTTCTACTCGAAGAAGAAATTGAAACAATTCTATAAGGCGATCATCGTACGGCATCCATTCGAGAGGTTGGTGTCAGTGTACGAGGATAAGGTTGGCCGAGAGCCGCAAGAGGCAGCCTACTTTTACGACAAGTACTTCAAGAGCTTCGCGGCCCGCAAGAACATCACGGGAGCGTTGAGCTTCTCGGACTTCATCGACTATCTAATCGAAACGCCGTGGGCCGAGTTCGACGAGCACTGGATGCCGTACTTCCAGCGGTGCGAGGTGTGTCTCGTTGAGTACGACTTCATTGGCAAGCTAGAAACAGCCACAGAGGACTTCGACGCCATGCTCGACAACGGCTTGGTCGACCTCAAGCCGAAACTTCGCCGCCTCAACGCTGCTCGGCGCAGCAGTAGCGTTGATGGTGGTGACGGCGGCGAAGGTGACTTTGGTCGCGTGGAGACGTATTTCATACAGCTAGAGCGGAACCAGATTATGGCATTGTACAGAATCTATCGATTTGACTTCGAGTTATTCGGGTACAACATTGTCAACTTTATCGACACCTTCGATAACGGTATGCTGTAATAGCATTGAGCAAAATGTAACACTCACACACACACACATGTGCACTATTTCGTGTTATTGTTGTTGTTGGTGCCGCTGTCTTCTTGTTGCCTGGCCGTAACTGTCTATCTGATCTATATTTCGTGTAAAGCTAAGATGTCGCTTCGACCGCATATGCTGATGCGAATAGTCGCATCCATGGTGGCGAAATTTCACCCAGTGAACTCTGTGAGGCCACAGCTTATGATACGGCCTAATAATAATAATTATGATTATTATTATTAAGATCATCACTGTTGTTATTATATTCGTCTGTGTGTGATAGTGCTATGGCGGACTCTTCACTTTGGTAAGACGAGGTCAAAGACGAAATCTTTTGAAAAATATTCAACTCGTCGAAATTTCGACGAAGATACGTGGCTAAAATTGTACACATCAAATTATGACTTAAAAATCGCCCGGCATTTCATTGGTGGTAACATACTCTTCTCCTATGAGCATCAAGTTCGATATCAGAACATGAACACTTCGAACTGCACTTCAGAGTGACTCTCTCATACAACAAAGGCACTTCAATGAACTTCGGGGCAATTCGGCAAATTTGCAAATGTCCTGCAATGCGATATTATCACGAAGCTAGCCCAAACAGTCAAATGTGCCCTCATCCCAGAGACTAAAACTGGCCCGGCATTTGACGACGCCGTCACCACAGCATCCTGCGCTATAGATGCAATTGAATTCTTTGTGTATGAGTTCGATATCGCCGAACGCTATTGCTTCCATATAGTTGTCCACTCCTCTATCGTTTCTCTATCATATATATATATATATATATATATTGGACTCAATCCTGCTAATGAATAGAATATAAATGCAAATACATATATATATATGAAATTATAGCATTAAGTTATATATGAGATCCATCATTTATATGACATAATGTTTTTGTTATAAATTAATAACATATTTTAACAACTGTCGTCCTCTTGACTTCTGTATATGTCTATTTGGTCTTTCGAGTACTAAATATCAATGTATTAAAAACGATCATATAATATAAATATACTAACCGATGTAACAACGACGAGTGGTCCCCCGCCGATAACAGCTCATCAGATATTTGTGATGTTGTATAGTAGCAATAATATTAGTAACCACTGTATTTTTGGTGACTAAGAAATAGACAGAAGCGTAATATAAAACATTAATAATAATAATAATAATTGCGATAAAAATAATATATCGAGAATAATATATATGTACTAAGTTGGCGAACGCTGTAATAATATGTTACAACTTACTTTGTATTTATTCTAATAATTTGTAATAATAATAATAACAATTATTTATTAAAAATATTAATGATGAACTGTTAATAACTTTGCGTTGATTCGTAATCAGCAATGATCATAGTATATTGAGATTCAATAATAATAATTATGACTAATTATTATAATAATAGAAAATGATGTCACAAGCGATGCTGTGCAATAATGCCACAATGAGATGTATAATATTTGCTCGTGTAACATATCTCAAGAGAAATATATAGATATATAGATAACATAAAAATTTCACAAGCCTATGAGCCTACTATATATATATATATATATATATATATATATATATATATATATATATATATATATATATATATATATATATATATATATATATATATATATATATATATATATATATATATATATATATATATATGTGTTCTTTGGATGATAATTGATAACAACAATTGATACCATTTGAGTGTCGCATTTATTATTAACAAATGATTGTATTGAACTATTTATACTTTTAGCGAAATGAGGTTAATCGCTCGATAATAACGTAATTCGAATAGACACATTCTGTTTTATATTTTGCCGAATGAATGAATAAAGATTGATTTTCCAATCTCTTAGCTAAAACGAATACGAAATGCGTTGTCATTTCTCATATGATTATAATGATTTTTTGTTGGCTTTGACGTTCAACCCGACTCGTATTGGCGGACCAAGCGATGGCGGGACGTGTTGCCGATTTCGACGATCCACTAACGAAATTCAAGGCCAGAGAGAGCAGGCCAATACACAACAAAAATGCTGCAGCTGTATTTTCCCGCTAGATCCCTCGTTTGCTCGGTCACTCAGAGCATCTGAACATCTGAATGTTGCTGCCTCGTTAACGATCAATGCCGAACCCGCGTTCCCCAGTCTCCACCTAAACAGATACGAAAGCGGAGAATCTCGGCTGCCATATCTGAATCGTAGGACCCATTGCCAATCGACAACGGACAGGACTTGGCGATGATGACCATAGCGATTGGAGGTACGGAGGTGGCAGCAGAAGCAGTAATAGATGTTATGATGCAGATGATGAATTATCTTTATTCATCGACTTATGAACGCGTACATCGATAGCGAGAGACAGCGAACTGTTGTTCAACTCAAGCGACGGAGGACGTCTCCGAGGAATAGTAAACGTTGGTTGCTGGCGACGGTGAGACGGACAGGGAGGCTTCGGTCAAATGTGATTTGATTAGATTAATAGCAGCGTGAGCTGCAGGGCAGCCGTAGAGTATCGCGTTCGGTTGGATGTTTTTGGTCAATCATACGACAGAGTTACTTTTTTCTAGGCCATAGTTATTATCGTATTTCTTATCTTGTTTGGTACGTCGATAAAGAGTATAGGTAAATATTCGTATGTCTATACTGGTCACCATTGACCCGACGAAGCCGGGTACTGTGTTCAGTGTACGATCAGGGCTACGTGTTGTGCGTCTCCTTTCATTGTTTATCACAAAGTGTTTACGCTCATATGTAGAAATGTCCATCGAGTTTTGCTGTCAACACGTCAGGATTTCGTTGGACCTCGCGAGGGTCGATTATTAGCGAGGCGAACTGTGGTGGCCAAACCGAATGATCAAGTTGAGTCACCATAACGAGGGGGTCTGCTAAATCGGAACCGTTCTCAAACGCTCATTCTCAATCAAGTGGGAAATGCACTCAAGACCCTCTGCGTAGCTCGAAAAAAAAATCATACCGGCGTCAGAAAGCTAAACTCTACATGGCTGGAAATCTAGCACTGATCATACGCTATTGAGTGGAACCTCCCACATACGATAACCCAAGCCCGGTGGCGTAGTGCGTTCGTGTGCGCCTTGCAACCGGAGGAGATGGACGTAGGTGCGCGGGTTCGATCCCACGCCGTTGCACATTTGCATTTAATTTATTTGCTGTTCGTCTTATGAAGCCTTATGCCGAAAGCAGCTCCGTGGACGTTAGACGTTGAAGGCTGTGAATCAGCCCGGAAAATGCATACTTTTTTATATACGATAACCTGGATCGAGATGTTCGCATCGTATAGATTCTACACTGGGAGTCCTGTTCGTTGCCAAATGGGCGTCACACAGTGAAATCGAGGTCCGTCGTTGTGTCGAATTGAGTACCAGTTACGACTCAACGGAGTTGGTTTCTTGCCCAAACTGTGGCAGATAACGAAGCCGCCATAAGGAACCGGGGGGGGCGGGCAGAGCATACATTGTATAAGTATGGCATTGGCTTCGCCTCGTAGGCATAGCCACAACGAGATTTATAGAGTTAAACACAAGATCAGTATGAGCGGCAGGTCCCGTGGTGCGCGACTGGGCCTATATGTGCCTTTGGTCTGGCTAGCTATCTTTGCCCTGTTGGCGAGCGATGTAAGGTGAGTACCTAAGTCATATTGCAATGGTTCATGCAGAGGATCTGGAAACGAAACGCTGTTGTGGTACATTGGTCCTTTGCCGCTGCTTCGCGATAATAGTACCCGAGTATGCCGAGTGAACCACTCCGGTCAGTTTTATAGTTTTAGTGCGTTCATTTCTAGTTCCCTCATCCCTTAGCGTCTAGGGGTTTCTTCTTGACAAAACGTTGGTTTTGATAGCCATCTATATATGTCACCCCCATTGATGGGCGTGCGTGTGTGCGATCGACGCAACCGCCGGGTATTATGTATTCTACGTTGCATCTCCGATTTGTGGAACTCTGGACCGCGAGGCAGATAGGTACGCTTTTTAAATTCAGAGACTTTTAACTCAAAAGCACACACATGCTGACCCTCAGCTGAGGGCTAGCATGTGTGTGCTTTTGAGAAATACTAGCTATTTCATGTTTGTTGTATATGGTCTAGATATGGCCTCTTTCGGATATGCTGTTTACACCGCAAGGTGAACTTATCACGCCGGTTCTGACTCACCGGCTTAAGGCGACTCTGGTCCTCTGAGATCCTATCTCTGTCGGACCG
Source organism: Stratiolaelaps scimitus (assembly GCA_019614645.1). Classification (NCBI taxonomy): domain Eukaryota; kingdom Metazoa; phylum Arthropoda; class Arachnida; order Mesostigmata; family Laelapidae; genus Stratiolaelaps; species Stratiolaelaps scimitus. The sequence continues at coordinate 312,280 of JABWDB010000075.1, forward strand.
ACATCGAGATAGGACGATCCGTGTTCTATTGTGCAACGCTTTTCCGATTCGTTACGGAGAATTTCTACCTACACTGTATTGTAAAACCCGCACCCTCAAAACGGGAGCCAGCCAAAAAATCCGAAAGGGGTGGACCTCTTCGAATGAACCACGAGTAACAATTCGAGCCAGCGGGCGAGCACCGAAAAATCGTCCAGTCAATCAACAGTCGTTGAGGTAGATTTCAAGCTGTTTCGCCCCCACATCTCGACGGAATGAACAAAAATACCTCAGTGTTGTACAGATTCGATCAGTTCCAATACAACGCTATATGGACCTTCCGACTAGAATAGAATCCATAGCAAGGCATCATATTGTATCAGGGTGGTTCCGAGGCATTCTCCGCCTGGTCTTCGGTCGAGTTCGCCCCCTAACTGCTTGTCGGTGATTGTCTCCCATCCTGTGATTTTTTTCGTCGTGTTTTATTGCTCAACGCCCATCATTACTGCCATGCGTTGCTGCCGTCACTGGGCACGACTCGGGAGGCGTATATAGCTTCTCTTGTACAATACGCGATCACAGGAAGGCCAGGCAGAGGGGACGAACCAGCATTGAGAGCAGCCGCGATCATCAGATAAAAAGCATAATGCATTTTTCAGCAGCCAGGTGACATCGCAGCCTATTGTCTTCTGGCTCCGACGTCGTTTGTCGACCATCGACGATGGCGGTGACAGCCGCCTCTAGCCGGCCAGCGTTCGTCGCAGCAGCTGTCAGTGCGAGTCCACTTCTTCTGGCCAACTTGTGGATTGCCCACCGTCACTGCTGAGCGCTACGCTGTTGGAACTGTATGTCTCCACCAATAGGCCGCCTCCCGTGACAGTCCTGCGGCTCGGCTCAGCCTGGCTCGCCTGCTAACGACGGCTGCTTCTTGCCCATCGCCATCGCGTTGCTGGCCACGGGGAACAGCTCCGGCACAGCCGTGAACTGCACACGAGGGGGATGCGGCTTTCGGCGGCTTCGGACTTTACCAGCGAAATGATACCACGCTCGCTCCGATATGCGCTACCGTTTCACAGGTGGCCTTTCACGCTGTACCTGGGGCTGTGTTACAACGTACTGTATAGTGCAGTAATCCCTGTAACATGGGACAGGCGACGACTGTCTAGCTAATATCGCTGTGGATGATGTTGCAGCGCTGTGGCAGTGATATCCTCATTGCAGTGCAGCGTCGCAACGGCTTCGCAACGGGCCCGTCGAAGTAAACCACCTCAGCGGCCGCACGTCTTGCGGCTGCAGCACTGCCATGGCCGGGACTTGATACAGATGAGGCGGGCTATTATTCACTATTCTATCATGTTCTCGTTCAGACCCGGCCGGCCGGTTCAATCGGCCAGGTCGATCTGATCCCTGACTCTACGACAGCGCGCCTTTTCACATGTCCATTGTTGCTGTTTCTGTTGCTACTATTGTTGCTGAGATCTTCCGATGCTTCGCCGCCGCTTCGGCACCATCGTTGTCGTCATCTACCCTCGAACTCGCATGTGCTGCCATTGATGATGTTCATGTTGTTCGCGGAGGACATTCGATTGTTCGAACAGTGTAAGCGATCGCTTAGTCACTTCGGACGTCGGTCGATCGTGTGTGTGTACATGTATGTTTGTGCGAGTGGGTGTCTACCTGTCGTGTGAGCGTTCGCTCTGTTTGCACGCGCCCGCACGCACTTCACTCTGTCTGGCTGCGTGTGTGTGGTTGTGTAAGCTCGTGAGGCGCTCTGTGAGAAGAAAAGACCAGTCCCGTGTGAATGAAAAATCCTTGCCGCTCGGCTGAATCGACTGCGGTTCGACTGAAGTACTTAGGAAGCCCTGAGTCGTTGCCCATAGATCAGAAGAGGATCTGGTCTCTGTCTCCACCTGTTCGACCCTGGGGTCGCTTTTCCTCGCGCTGGATGATACGAAATCAAGCGAACGCTCACTTCGGCTGTGGGCCGCTCTATTCTGTCGTGGCCATAGTCGCCCCTCTATATATCTCTTTCGCCCGACAGTAGACGTTTATATATATATATATCGTAGTGCATCAAACGCGAAACCAACAACAGCTTTGTGCTCGGCTCTTGCCTCTACGTATGTGGACCGGATTTGCGGCGGCGGTAACAGCGGACGCGGCGGAAACACAATAGACCCTTCTGAAGCCATCAGCGTCTTCGGCAGCCGTAGCACAAACGACTTCACTATTCGTAGCAGTGAAGTGTTGGCATGTGGCTATGTGTTGCAACTGTGGCTCACACACAGATTCAGAAGAAAGGCGATATGTGCAAGGAACGCGTTTACTGTCTTCGCGGACCTCAGTTCAGAAACTACGGCTCCTGCTGCTGCCGCGGTGATTCTCGCCGTTGGTCAGGCAGCTAGGAGCAGCGAGCCATTTGGGCGCCACCAACGCTGGCAGTATCAGCCCAGAGCGGCACAGCGGCTGGGAACCGAAGTGGTAGACCCGAGGCCAAAGTGCCACCAATGGCTGTTGTTGTTGTTGCTGCAGCTACTAATGTTGTTGTTGCTGTGGTGACGACTGGGAGGCGGCTCGCTGCCGGTCACAATGCACTGATGATGACTCTGGCCACTGAACTGGACTCCTCGATCCGACTCCGCCATCAGGTGACCGCTCAGTTCATCAGTGCGTTAGCAGTCAGTCAGCAACAACCACCACGGCCACCAGAGACCGAGGAGGTAGCGCGAAGGCGAAATGAACATCCGCGTCAGCATCGTCAGTATCAGCAACAACAGCAGCAGCAGCAGCAGCGACAGTAACGAAGGTAAAAATAAGATTCCATGCCGCGGCTTGCTCCGCTGTTTCGTCACTTGGTCCCTACCACTACGAATGCGACATCGACGTCCCTAGATCAACACAACAATTGAGTAGTAGCAGTAGTAACATTATCGCGCGCTACTCGTCCATCTACCCCCTGCTGCCGCAACAGGTTTTGCGCAGTGATAGAGGAACCTCTCCACCGCCCGCTCATCGCGTAGCACTGTCGTAGTCATCAGATTCCTCGCGGTCTGTCTGTTCTCGGTTTGCGTGTGCGTGAGTATCTGTCGAAGTTGTTGTTGCTGTTGCTGCTGCTGCTGTTGTTGCTAGTGCCGGATAACATTGACGGCGGCGTCGGCGGCGGCGTCGGCGGCGGTAGCAGAAAACGACGCCGTCCACGGGGTCTTTGTATTCAAGGTTGTTAGGGTGGGGGGGGGGCAGGGGATGAGACGGGAGACGGGAAATCCATTTAGAGGGGAACAACTGATCCGAGCAACGACGCAAGGAGTGGTGATTTCACTGTGTAGCATCGCGCACTCAGCAGCCGAGGTTCTCTTCCTCTCTCTTTTTTTGCCTTTTTATGATGGCGTTTTGGTGCCACGATGGTGCCTTCACGAAAATCGCTACGGTACCAGTTTGCTTGCTACTGCAGCGGCTGCTGTTGGTGTGAAAACAGCCCACGGGGGCCTCCCTCAGATGCAACTGAAGGGAAACCGCTGACGGACTTGTACTTGGCCGTCGACGACCGTGCGAGACGAGGTCCAGCCAGCCGGATTCAAAAGAAGCCGAATTTATTATTTTCGTAGTCTCTAAACTTGGGCGAGGGTGGTGAGATCTTGGCGTCGACCGGCGTCGTGGCCACGAGGCGGCGATAGTTTGGCCGAGGTCTCATTTCATAAATAGTCAACCAGAGATAGCATCTGACGATGGTAAATACGTTCCTTGGAAGGAGGTAGTCCCGAGGCCAATGACGCCAATAAATTACTAATAGGGTAATTGTTGTTCTTCCGCATCGAGTTCGTTCGAACGACTTTTTCCGAGTGCACGAAAACAACAACAACAGCGGCGTTAGCACCGAGAGTATCGTTGTACCCTTCCTTGTAAGAGATTGAAGTCGGTGCCAACCGCGGTAACGTCCCCAGCAGCTGCAATTGCTGTCGCTGCTGTTGCGAGACGTTAGACTTGAGTAGTTCTCAAGTCTAAGCCAGCTCGAGATTCGCCCGTTGATCGTGTCGCTTGGCTGCTCGTAAAACGCCCGCGAATCGATTACGGCATCACTAGCAGCGAACCGATATCAACGCTAGACTCGCTGGTAACATGATGAAGATTTCTCTCACCCTGAGCTGTTGAGGGTTGCTTGCGGTACGGTGTTACGTCTCAAAGCACACCTTAACAAGTGTTCTGTTCTTTTAAGATAGATGCAAACCCGCAAAGATTGTTCTTCATCATCACTCTGCACAGGGGATCGAGAATGCGGTGGCCCCAGTGTCTGAACTGGTCGATCAGGAAGAGAAACAAATATTGGTAGGCTCTCTCTTTCGCTATAGAGACACTTCTCGTTTCGTCGTCAATCACTGTACTCGTTCTAGATAGACATGTATATTTTAATGGTAAGGACTCTTGGTCATGTCTCTCTCTCTCTCTCTCTCAAATTTTCTTTGACATCTGCCGTAAGCCACGCCTATGATTTCCAGGGTGTGAGTGACCCACCCTTAAGACATTATAGGAATAAATATCAACTTAGTTTAAAGGCAATTGATGTCACGATTTCAATTGGATCTGATATCGCAGACACTTCTCTAAGCAATAAATGTGTATGTTCATGAACTTAGATTGACGATTCTCCTCTAACGGATACTGCATCAGCTGACCGAATTCGCGAGAGCCTACTCCCCATTAAACGCCACAAAAGGGATGCACATGAGAGCAAGAGCTTGCTCTACGAACCTGCGCCAGGGAATGAGGAACCCGAATGGGAAAATAATACGGCGAACCCCGTCATTGAAGAGGTTTGTCACAATAGACTAAATCTATTAGTATCTTGCCTGGTAGACGGGTCATATGACCTCCAATGCCGATCAGCATTTCTGGCCCACCTTATCAAATTTGTTGCAACTTTCCAAGCTCCCCTGTTTATTCGATTACAACGTTACCCATTTGCCAGAGCGAGAATTTCGGCACTACGCTTGTACGTCACCCCGCTCAGATTGATACCTTGGGGCTTACCTTTTCTTGTAGTTCGTCTCAGGAGCGGGTCTTTGTAGTTAAGCTGCTCAACGGTGAGCGGTGATAGCTAGGTTAGATCACAGATCTGTTGCTCGGGTACCTGTACAAGTCGTCGACCCAAATTCTGCCAGGGAGCTGCGGTAGATAGATAGTGGCCGATTGCCGTCTGTAAAAATCGGTTCTTAGTCCTTGCGCCGGTTCTGTGATTTGTACAGCTTTACTTCAATTACAAGTCATCGATCACAAAGGACTCCAGTACAGTTTTGCTGCTGAGTTTTGCTGCTGACTCCTGTAGATAAGAGCAAACAATTTTGCTGTGAGAATAACCTCTTGACACTATACAGATCATTCAAATCTTCTTATTTTTCCCTTTGCGGTCGACCTGTTTTGGCTCGGGATTAGCAGATTTTACTCATGGTTCACGTTCCGTAATAGTCAATTTTTGGTGATTGCACATTTGCTCTGACACTTCACCAGCAGCATTTCTGGCCGAAGGTAAAGGTAAAGGTTTTATTGGTTTATTAAAGGAGCTGCAATTTTATAATGCTTTGTTTTTCGAGCTGACCCTCAGCTGTTCCCGTATGTGACAGGCCTCAGCCTGTCAGCTACCAGCAGCATCTCTGTCGGGGTCTGGTCGGTATATTAACTGGAGTTTTCTTTTGGATTAATATTAGGTGACGAAGGCCCTCGTAGATAGTGTTCCAAGCGACGTTCAACAAGAATCCCTACGAAATGCGCCTTTGCTCCAGAAACCTGCGCCTAGAAATGAGCCGCCAGCCGACGGGCAATACAAGGTGATCCCCTGAGCAAACTTATTCCTTATGGCAGACATAATTTGCTGACACCGTACCACTCATTCTTTTTTTAATTTTTTATAAATATATTAGCTGTAATCGACAGCTAATAATCACAATCAACACACGATCCTTAAAGTGTAGTCAAGATTTAGACGGCTTCCTTATGCTACACACTACGAAGCTTAGCAGTTGGGCAGTGAATTTATATAGAGAAGCGTTTTCGTTCACAGGAGGCGCCTGCACGTGAAAGCAGGAGCTTGCTCTACGAACCTGCGCCAGGGAATGAGGAACCTGAATGGGAGAATAATACGGCGAACCCCGCCATTGAATTGGTTTGTCACAATGAACTAAATCTGTTAGTAGACGGGATATTAGCCTGGTAGACGGGTCATCAGTATTTCTGGTCCACCTTATCAAATTTGTTGGAACTTCTCAAGCTCCTCTGTTTAGTTGATTATAACGTTACTCGATGCTTTGGGGCTTACCTTTTCTTGTATTAAGTTGAGTGAAGCCGCGGCTTGGACGGCTAAGTCTCTGGCTATCAGAAGCCAGAGGGTGCAGGTTCTGTATTTTGTACCAACTTCTCTAAGAGAAGAGAAGGGTACGAATCTTCTCTTGAAGATAGTTCGCGAGCTCTAAGAACAGGTAGTAATCTGAAGGGGCGAGGTCGGGGGAATACGGAGGATGTGGAACGGTTTCCCAGCCGAGCGCCTAGATTTTATTCTGGGTCACCGAACTCACATGGGGTCTCGCATGGAACTGGATCCCAGTTTATTGAGGAACGGACGGGTTTTCCTCCGTTTTTTCAACCCGCTCCAGCTGCTCATAGTACAGGACTGAATTCAGTGCTTGGCCCGTCGGCAAAAGCTCACGGTGGGTGATGCTCCGAAGATCCCATCAAACACACAACATAAGCTTCTTTTGGTGCATGTCTGGCTTGGGTTGGCTGTGGGACGTACTCTTCTCGCCGCGAATTATAGCACTTGACCTACTTTTAGTCACACGTTACAATCGGATTCAAAATGAACACTGACTGCGCCTTTCGAGCAGCGATGTGCAATAGCCGACATTGTTTCTGGGGTATCCATTTTTTCTTTTTTTAAATCCAAGCCGTTTCAATGCGCTTACGATACTAGTTATGTGGCTAGCACACGGCAGAACGAGTCGGCATCGAGTCTACCCTCTAGGCAGAAAGAACTTTCCGCTCAACCCAATAGTTAGTCTCAGAAGCGGATTTTTGTAGTTAAGCTGCACCACGGTGATCAGTGATAGCTAGGTTAGATCACAGATCCGTTGCCCGGGGACTTGTACAAGTCGTCCACCCAAGTTTTGCTCGGGATTGGCAAATTCTACTCACGGTTCGCGCTCCGCAAAAGTCCTTTTTGGTGCTTAACAAACATTTGCTCCGACACTTCGCCGTTTTTGTCGAGACCAGGTTAGAGAAGTCAGGTAGTTCCGCCATGCTTTCACCAGCAATTCTGTCGAAGTCTGGTTGATGTATTAACCGGACTTTTCCCTTTGGATTAATTAGGTGACTAAGGCCCTCGTAGATCATATTCCGAGCGACGTTGAGCTTCGACAGGAATCCCTACCAAATGCGCGTTTACTCCAGGAACCTGCATCTGTAAACAAGCCACCAGCCGACGGGAAATACAAGGTGATCCCCGTGACAAAACTTTCCGCTCAACCCAAGTCTTTATGGCAGAGATCGTTTGCATCTTCATTCCCTTTTTTCTTCTCAAAATACATTTTAACTGTAATTATAAGCTGTAATCGACGTTTTTTTTATCAATCAATACACTACCCTTACAGTAAAATTCAGGGACAATAATAATAACTAGCCGTTAGACGGTTAATTAATAGACAAGCGTTTTCGTTCGTAGGAGGCGTATGATCGCCGAAGGAGCTTGCTCTACGAACCTGCGCCAGGGAATGAGGAACCCGAGTGGGAGAATTATACGGCGAACCCCGTCATTGAAGCGGTTTGTCACAATGGACTAAATCTATTAGTATCTTACCCCATTAGTGGTAGGACCAAAACGAGTCCTACCGCCACTAGCGGTCAACCTATCTATTTACTACAACTGCCCGAGCTTGTTTAACTTGCATGAAATTTGTTTCTGCGCAACAAGTTCAGCGATAGTTAAGGTCCCGTGCCCTTTGCTAGAGGAGATCTCGTTATCAGGGATGTGTGGTAGATAATGGGCAATTGCCGGACAGAAAGATCGTTCTTCGTCCTTGTGTAGGTTCTGTAATTCGTATAGCTTCACTCCATTCGCATCGCTTCAGAGGTATCCGTTCTTTCTCGCCATCATCCGTCACATTGGCTTGCTTCCGCAACCCTAGATGCCCAGCCGCAACTTCACCCTGCCGTGGGCCAAATCTCCCGCCGTCACTCTCATTGTTCGACCTTGTCCTTGTTTCTCTCTCTCTCTCTCTCTCTCTCTCACCCAAGCCTGCTCCTCCTCTTCCTTGATGACCTCAGCATGGCGTGTGGGGCCCTATCGTTCTCGATCAAATAGCAAGCACTCTGGCTAGTTCGCCTTGCCGGTGTTCCACAGATACTCTTAGACACAGCGGTGGCCGGTGTGTACCTGCATCAGCTCACGGTGCACTCTAGCCAGTTCTTAAGATTTAGCTGCCTGACCACGTAGTTGACGTGCGTGGTAAAGGTCAGTTCCTGGTCGAGAATCACCGCAACGTACTTGACCTCTTTTTCAATGGCTTGATTTCCGTTCCACTCTATGCTTCTCTTAATGAGGGTTCGGAGCTGCTTTCTGCCAGCCTTGTATGCGTCGTGGGCCTGTCGAGCTGCGAGGGCTGCGGCTTCCCTGTTCACGCTTGCATAGTCTCTCTCATCATCTCTCTTGCACCTTCTAGCCTGATTGCTCCAGCCCCATTCCTTCTGGTTCTGATCCTTGCTTTCACAGTCATGAACTTGGTACTGGACGCCAGTACTGGACTCCGGCGGGTACTCACTCCAGATCGTGACATTGGTCGTCGTGAGCCGGGCCAACTTTCGAGTCGGGAATCGCGCAGCTCGTGGCAGTCCTTTCAGGAGGGCCGAGCTTAGAAGCCCTCCATCTTCTCGCGGTTGGGGTTTGTGGTCGGGCACCTTTCTAATCTAGGGCACCTTTCGAGATAGCATCGGGAACAGGGGCCCTAGATTAGAAATCTCGAAAATTGGTAGCAGTCGTCGCTGAGTGATCCTGACGATCGGTAGCAGTCGTCGCTGAGTGATCCTGTCGATCGGTATACAGACAAACTCGCTCCCACTACCTTGGTCTTCCGGTTCCGAAGCCCACGGTTTCAAATCGATATCTCGACCTCTACGCATTCATCTACCAGCCATCTCTTCTTGGAAGCGAACTCCTTGTTTGGTATACTTGCCAGGCAGATGCCTCACGCCCCGACCAAGCTTTCCAGCTGGTCCTGACCGTTACGGGATCTGTTCATTTGGGAGTGGGACAATTTTGAAGCGACGCTTCATTTTCCGCCTGGAGACGGTTTCCTCCCATTCAACTGACCTCCTTTGTGCGAGACTTACCGACGTCGGAGACGATGGATAAGAGATCGTCGTCACTGATACGGCCACCCACGTAGGTTGTTGTATTAGTCGCTGATGCCGTGGTCGCCACGCTCATTGCTGTCCTTTTGGCATTGACCTTTCTCATAGCCTCGAGGCACTTCACCTCGGGGCAGGCTCTGGAGTTTGCCCGATGTCCTTTAACCTTGCATTCGACCACGATGAGAACAACCTGTTGTTACTGTATCGTTGATTCGACCACGATGAGAACAACCTGTTGTTACTGTATCGTTGATTCGAATCTTCCACTTTACCCTTCACGGTCGACCTGATTTTACTAGGGATTGACAACTGTTTGCCAATCAGAGTAATTGGTCGACAAACCGTTTTTGGGTAGAGTGTCAGATTAGGGAACGCAGGTTCGAATCTTCCACTTTACCCTTCACGGTCGACCTGATTTTACTCGGAATTGCCAACTGATTGACAACTGTTTGCCAATCAGAGTAATTGGTCGACAAACCGTTTTTGGGTCGAGTGTCAGATTAGGGAACGCAGGTAGGTATCGCAAGCTATCAGAAGCAATTCTCTCCATCGTACCTGGTCGGTACATTAACCAGACTTACTCCAAATTAATTAAAATAGATGACCAAGGCCCTTGTGGATGATCTTCCGAGCTTCGTTGGACGTCGACGCGAATACCTACCAAATCCCTTCAACACGAACCCCTACTTGGCGCGTTTGTTCCAGGGACTGTATGCAAATGAGCCACCAGCCGACGGGCAATACAAGGCGATCCCCGTAAGAACTTCATCCTTATGGCAGAGAAAATTTGCTGATAACCTACAACGCATTCCGATTGTTTGTCACCCATACGCCACCCTTACCGCCGTCGACATTTAGACGGCTTCATTACCGAGTATGCTTTTTCGTTAATAACTATGCATCTTCACGAACTTACATTGACGATGCTTCTCTAAAGGACACTGCATCAGCTTCCCGGCTCCGAGAGAGCTTGCTCCCAATTAAACGCCAGAAGAGATTTGCTCGTCAAAGCAGGAGCTTGCTGTACGAATCTGCGCCAGGGAATGAGGAACCGGAATGGGAGAATTATACGGCGAACCCCGTCGAACCCGTCATTCCCGAATGGGACAATCATACGGCGAACCCCGTCATTGAAGTGGTTCGTCACGATGGAGTAAATCTATATCAGTACCTTATCCTTTAAACGGGTCCTGCCACTAATGGCGATTAACGTGTCTGGTTTTCTATACCACATTTAACTTGTGCGCTCTTCTGTTTAATTGATAGCATTTCTACAATACACTTGGACGTCACCCCGTTTAGTCAGGAGCGGGTTTTTGTAGTTAAGCTGCTCAGCGGTTCCCAGCTATCGCTGTGAACACGGATCTAACTTAGCCGTCGCTAAGTTAGATCCGTGTCCGTTGCTCGGAAGACTCGAAGAAAGTAGAATTCCTCCATCCAGCTTCTTTCAGGGATCTGCGGGAGGGATAATGTTGACTGCTGAAGTTACTGCTGGCCAATGTATTTTGTTGTTGTTTTGATATTATTTGTCGTCCTTGCGCAAGTCATGCGATTTACATTGCTTGACGAGGCAACTTGTTATTACTGTACAGAGTAACCTTTCCCTCTGCGGGCGACCTGTTTTTACTCGGGATTGGCCGACCAGCGAACTCCCACAATAGCGTCATCAATAGCAACACTATACTACTCGGTAGTTCCGAGCTCCCGCAAAACTCCCTTTTGGTGACTGTCAAGTGTCAGATCAGATTAGAGGAGGCAGGCAGTTTCGCATACTACATGAAGCAATTTCTCCGCTTCGGGATCTTAACGGTACGTTAACCGGACCTTACAATATCAATCAACTAGATAACCAAGACCGTCGTGGACGATCTTCCATATGAACCCCCACCAAATGCGCGTTTGCTCCGAGGACCGCCGTCGGGAAATGAGCTACGGGCCGACGAGGGGCGCGAGGTGATTCCAGTGAGGAACCGGGTTCCTTATTTCCGAAACAAACTGATGGTACCTTACAATTCATTCTGCCTTTATAACCGTCTCAAATGTATCAGTTTTTTTGTCAATCGATACACGCCGCTCCCGCCTTACAGTGTAATCCATGTTTATACGGCTTTATTGCCAAGTTCGCTTTTTCATTAACAATTAATAGACAAGCGTCTTCGTTCGTAAGAGACTCGTTATAGGTTGCCCTGCGTGGACATTAATCTTATCGATTTTCTTAAGGCACTTGCAAACCGCAGCTTATCACCTCCTGGAGGTGTGCGGCGCCTGTAATGAGTTAGGCAGCGTAAGCTGTGTTTCCGATTCCACGATCAGCCAAATATTTCGTTTCTAGTTCGAGACGGGCTCATAATCGGTAGTTTTATGCCGATTATGAGCCCGTCTATAACTACCGATTTAATTCACTAGGAGGACAACGCCCCCCCACTGACGGGTCGACTGCGAAGAGGCAAATCACGAACTGTTCGTTTGCTCCAGGATCCTGCCCCAGAAGAGGAGCCATCCGCACTGGATAATAATATGGTACTTCCGACATGATCCGTTATGCTAGCGCGAAGTCGCTGGCAAACCCAATATTTTAATTCACCGGTCATGATTGGTCCGCCTAAACATAGCTGGAGATGTTAACGTGCTCTTTACTTTGTTGTGCTTGCGAAGTCCTTGCGTTGTTTCACTGCATTAACAAGGCAGCGCGAAGTCCTTGCGTTGTTTCACTGCATTAACAAGGCAGCTATATAGATTTTGCTGTAGCATACGGATCATGCGAATATTTAGTGACATTTTTTCTACGTATTGCGACAAAATGTATATTCTTCTATGGTCTCCATATCGTGTTCCTGAGCACCGTATACGATAACGAACATAATGATATAACACAGCCAGTAGCTCGTCAGTCCTCTTGAGGAGTCGTCTACTGGGAGCTGAGCACGAGACGTGAACTAGTTAAATTAGTAACTATCCACTGTTGCTCGACTTCAGGACGACTTGCCATCGAAAGCACGCTTGCTCCATGCGCCAGCAAGTCAACCTCCAGAGGACGAGTACTACGTAGTGAGGCCCGTAACACAACTAATCTACCATAGTCAAGCGAATCTACTGGTACTTGATTGCGCTGTTCTTCTACTGAGCCTCATTCTTAGTTCGGCCAGCAAATGGTGGCTTTCTCACTGTGGTGCTGTTTAATAAACGAGTTACAAAATATCCATTTTTCGTAAGTGTTTATTAAGCTATTATTTAGCACCTTCCTCATATTTCCAGCTGTAAATGCGGGTAGTTATTGAGAGCAATAGCTGTCAACCACTTTTTCCATAGCTCTCAACGATATCTTTGATGGAAGAGTGTCTCGTTACGGCTTGGGTAGGTAGACCTTGTCAACTCCACTCTCAGAGTTGACAGAGTTTGAAGCTTACTATACATAAGTTTCCGAATTTTCGCGCGTCTCCATTTCACAAGCTGGCTTTACTTGTACTCCATTGGTGACCTCTGGAAGGTGATTTTCGGCGGCGCAGTAGTGGTTGCAAAGCCTGCGTTAGGGTCGTCGTATTGTATATCAGAAACAAACGAGGCGTTACGTTTGGAGACATTGCATCGAATCGCTCGAGTTCTCTCCAAATGGGTGTAGACATTAAGGGTAGCTAGGATCTTCTGGATAGGAAATGGCCCCCTAATAAGCGGAGATAAGGTCCATCTGCGTAGAGCGTAGTCCAGCAGGTACTTGGGCCTGGGTCAACAGCCAAGCTCGACACTCGTGTGAACTGCGCTCAGCCAATGTGTGTGTATATATATATATATATACATATATATTACATATAATATATATATATATACAATATAATATATATACAATGTATACACACACACGATCATTCTCGAATATTTAATTACATTATATTTATCCGCTGTGATCGAAACGTTTTTCCGACGTTGCCTTGGTTATGAGATGGTCATACTGTCATGCCTCGCCTGCAACCTGCAATATGTTTCTGGAGATGGGTTGAGGCAGAATATCTAGGGCAGCGACTCCTAGATAGGCTCATTTCTTAAGGAAATCGGGCAGACTGTTACGGGGGGAGTATGTTACGGGGCAAAATGAGCGACAATGTATTTTGAACTCGGACTCCTTTTCTACAACAGTACATAACCGATCAATACCTCTCAATGAGATAGTCTGCCCGATTTCTTAACGAAATGAGCCTATCTCATTGAGAGGTATTGATCGGTTATATACTATTGTAGAAAAAGAGTCCCGAGTTCAAAATACATTGTCGCTCATTTTGCCCCGTAACATATTTTGCCAACATCAGATTTGTTACAGGTTCTACGAGGCCCGAACGAGTAATTGCTTAAAGCGACGCTGGACTATTGTCACGGATTTTCATTATTTTCTATCATCTACAAACGGTATTTAGATATAGATATACAGAAAGGTCCTCTCGTCACGTAGACCGCGTTGAGCTGCCCACCGAGAACTACATTCCCCTTCAAATACAGCACAGCATAAGCAGCAGTAGTCATTAACCATGTCGCCATTTAATTAGGATCATGTCGCCGTACCAGACGATTCGTCGTCAATTGCTCGACTTCAAGACAGCCCCATAGCAATTGCACCGTTGCTTCTGAAACTATCGCCGGAATGGGATGTCTCACCCGTAGCTGAACCGCCCGCTGCACTCAACCGCCTGGACGAGCTAGCTGCACTCGACGAAAGCAACATTAAGGTATTTCTTGGACCTTTTTCCGCCAGAGTCTACGTTGTGTTTAAATTTCAATTCAACTACCTGACCCTTGACAACGATCTCGTTCGCCACCTACGCTTCCCATCTCGTATACGATTGCCCAGCATTTTCCACGAGTACGATCACCTTGCAGTTTGCTTCCACCCAACAATCGCAGTAGCAATTTCAAGTCGCAGAAACGGATTATCTGCTGAAGCCCTGGCCGTCAAATGAGTATCAGAGAACGCGAATGGGCTAGTGTGCTCTCTGGTGCAGATGAGATCAACTCGACGGGATCAACTCTTACCCTTATATTGATTGAATGAAATCAGGAGGAGGACAACGTCCTCGCCGTGAGGGTTCCCCGTCAATTTCTCTACGCGAAGACGATCCCGTAGACAAGTGCGCTCGAGGGATCTGTGCTGCGAACGGGTTTTCAAGAACATCCCAGTGATACGATGGCCAAATTCATTGAGCACTACAACCAAAAGAGTCTTGGGAGTAATTATTAATAATAATAATTGACTTAATAATAATTGACCTCTATAATTGGCTTTATCCTCTCTCCCTATCTGTCGTAGTTACCATATTGTTTTTGTTTGGGTGACACCCAGCCTGTGTCTTCTTTCGTATCGTTTAGTTAACAGTGGCGCTACTGTTTTCTTGTGGGTGCGCAATTTGTTAACGTAATTCCCGTTCATTAATCCTCCGGCAATTCTCATTTCCGATTTATTTCGTAGATCGTTTTGTCTTCAAATTATTTTTGCGAAGTCGCGACATCACAGGGTGCTTGCGTCGACTTTTGTGCCTGCTACTTATAATGCACTGCGAGAGAAATTGGTCGACGCAAGCGGGCGAGGGGGTCATAAATAGTCGAACAGTAAGGAGAGATTTACGCACACTGTCAGTTAAGGAATAGGTAAATGACTCGCTGTGAATGATTCACTAGCATATACTTTTTATAACTAGGCCGTCCGAGCAAGGGCTCGAACTCGGGGCCTCGCAGATTTTAGCCAGGGTTCACAGGATCACAGCCAGCCTCTATGGCGACACTCCCTTATTTCTTGAAGAAGATCTGAGGCGTCGTTTGACCCCAGCTCACTCAGAATTGAGAGGAAAGATGGCAGATATCGACCCAGAATCTTCATTTCAATACGGATGGGATGACTAACGATACATGGAAGGGCGCACTCAGAACTCGTTTCGCAATACACGGTTTTCATCATGTTATCTAGGACATAGGACAGAGAGCGCTACGACGAACTGTTCATGTAGATATTGCTCTCGATCAATCTTCACTGACCCATCTAGTCCACCAACAAACTTTCACATGTTCTTAGATATGTATGTGCCCTGTTTACGCGAGCTGACTCGCACACGCTTCGGTTTTGTCCTAACTGTAGGTCTGCATCCCCTCAAGTTGGTAAACCTACTTACCTTAATTAACACCGTTTGTTCGGTCAGAAGAATACATACGTATAAAAGAAAAAAAGATATAAATATATACGCATTACTAAACGTATTAGTTATTTAGACTCTGGAATTCACAGGGAGACTTGTTCTTCTTCGATACTAACCTGGCACAAATTCTCAATTGAATTAGGTTGACGAGGATCATCGACCAGCTGCTCTTTTTGCCAAAAATCGACCGGCCCATGACACAACGGATGAGCAGCCTGGCGAGGTAAACCCCGTACATGTACTGGCCGAAAACGATCCCCAACCAGCAGCAGCTGAATCCCGTAACTCTACCATGCCTATGGGCAAAGTGCTTAATGAGGAGAAGGCGCAGGAGCTTAAGTATATCCTGTTGATGCTATCGGTGTGCATGATCCTCCTAACAATCGTCCTCTACACAATTCTCTTCTATCTCATCATCGAGGTACGTCACTAGCTATGTATATATATATATATATTTGCGATTAGCTTTGTCTGAGCTCTCCCAGAATGGCGGAGATATCGAAACAATGAAGAGCGGCGCGAGGGAGGGAGTCTGGGTAGCAAGAAAATGCTGCTGTTCCTTGGTGCCCAGACAGGACACCCTAAATGTTGCCCTTCGCTCGATATCATGGTAAGTTCAGTGGGAGTTATTAGTGTCGTACAACGACATATACGAGTGCATTGTAAGTGAAGGTACGCCTTCGGCGTTTCTCGAACATTTGTATTTTTAATTCCAACTCCAGAATGAGCTCTTCGTTCATTCTGCTGAATACTATAATATATATAATGATCCACTCAATAAATGCATACATATCAAGATATATATATATATATATATATATATATATATATATATATATATATATAAATGCATACATATCTCTTGATATGCATGCATTTCTTGATTGGATCATCTTGCCGTCCTCGTTGCAGTGCCATGAAATCAAGTAACCTTAATTTTCGTCTATCGTATCACGAAACGGCAGACATCACCTTAAATTAACATGTTGTGATTCAGATGCCAATATAGCATGTAACAAGCAACTTTTTCACACTCCTAGAGCAAAAATACATGGAAACAAAGAATAATGCAGGCTCAAGACCTTCGTAACAGCAAAATTTAACAGTGTAATGATCGAGTTCTCCACTTATCAAAAAAAAAACCATCATACAACGAGATTCTCCTCCATTGCTTTTCGTGTAGCTACATTTCGATATAATTGCCATGGTTTCCTTAGTGCTTTCGGTTTCTTTTTTTCCACCTCTTTTACTGTTTGTGGATTCGATGATTTGCCAGTAAATTAAGAACGCCTCCTTATAATATAATCTAAATTATTTTTGTTTTGTGTTCGATATTTGTAGATTGTCTGTAGTTCTGGCAGGATTGCTCTTTTCTTCTCTCTAAACCCTCTTGCAACGAGTGAACTATTTTCTGAACCGCTTTCGTTGTCCCTAAGAGAACATCTCTCCTTTGCTTTGTTCCAGATATCGCTCTGCTGCATGATGAGTTGCTTTATCTGTCAGTTTTAAAATTTTCCCACCTCCTGGGGCCTGGGGGTGTCTGTACGTGTGCTACGGATAGCTAGAATCCAACATGCAACTGATGTGGAGCAATCGGATAGGTTGTTCCCAGCATCTCGATTCGCCACCTCGTCGTGAACCGGTGAATGCCCATCCATGTGTCAAATTTACATGCGGAATAAAATGCCCTGCGGAATAAAATTTCATTTCCTACATCGACCGATCGAGCTATAAACTCAGATGTACATTATATCCACGTATCTGGTGGCGGTTGTATTGAACAGCAACAAACAAAAATAATAGGTGACGCCTCTCAAAGATATCACGGCGGCACGCGAGCACGGCCGCCGTCGCAGAGGGCCGTCCTTGAATACCGCGGAGCTCTCCCTTCGTCACCGTGTGGTGGGTCCCGGGCCGGATGATCCAATGTCTAGTTCAAGGGCAAAGCGGAGCACAACACAGCTGAGCTGAGCGAGCCCGGCGGCGCGTCTACACAGGGCGCTGGTTAACAGCTGCCGTGCCGCTCTCTCCTCCTTACTGCTCCTTCCCATACAATGCTACACACGCGTATACACACAAACACACACCGCGCAGGAAACACCCCGAGATGTTCGACTGAGTATCGTATCGAGTCAGGCAAGGACAACGTGTGGCGTAAAGTGAAAATGTGCAGTATTTCCGGGGGACGGCGGCCTCTCGCGGCCCTCAGCTGTCAAAAATACGTTCACTATTCGCAGCGAAATTGTTGCGAGAAATTCTCGCGCGAGGGGACAGCCGAGAAGAACTACCGCTCTCTCTCTCTCTCTCTCTCTCTCTTTCTCTCCCTTTACCAATTTGCCTCACCTTGCAAAATCCACCGATGCGAAGAAACCAACCGAGGGACGGATAACCAACCCGAGCGAACTACTCGTCTGTGTCGAATGCTCGAGACGACCTGCGCGTTTGCAATAGCCGACAGCCAACCGCAATATAGCATGAGACTCTACTAATGGTAGCCACAAAGACAATTGTTGGACCTTACCTTACAGCAGCCCCACCACGATTGCACAATGCGACTAGCAGCATGATTCGGCGGAACTCACCCGCCCGGAGAAAGTAAGAAAGGAAATGAAACATAGCTCAGCGAACGTTTACCCATCATCAGAGCAGCTGCGGTTGAAGCAGTTCCCTATATACTATAATATATATATATATATAATATATAACATTATTATTACGTTCAACGCGCCTGCTTGCTTAGAGCATTGGCGCCAGGTCGGTGGCTCGCTCGTGGCGGATGCTGCAGCCCACCACAGCCTTGTGGGCCCTCGCTGCGCGGTCCGGGCACCGGGCGACGGCTGGGTAGAGCCCGACCTTGAAAACCCGGCACCACCGATCCTGGCAGAATACCGTTGAAACTATCGGAGACGCTTTTCCCAGCAAAAACGAGTCCACCCCGAAGGATCCGGCGCCCTATTAGCTCTAGCCCGCCAGCTCCCGGGGCAATTTCGTTAAGCAGCGTCGGAAAAAAGTTTCCCAACCCGAAAAAACGGCTCAGATCAAAAGTGCTGACCCACCAACAGCAGGCGAGCAGGCGGCCAGGCAGTAGGTAGCGGGCCCAGCCACGGTCATGGCCTTGAGATCCTGGCCGGGCTGCTTGCTCGCCCAGGGCAGGATGGCCTAGCAGACGATGTCTTGCCACTCCAGCCGACTCGAGTGTGCTGTGCAGGTGGATGTCGTGAAGAGTGGTGATTTTCGCCGTTTTCACGGAGTCATGCCACATCTGACGTGATGCAACGCAACCACGATAAGGTAAGGGTCCGTCTGCACCAGTTTTCCAGCCGGGAAACAGTTCCGTTTCAGATTCACCATCTCATAAGGCACTAGTCAGCTGACATGTTCTATCGCGTCTAGAGAGCACTGGGACGGCTCGAATCGCCCTCAAAGTATGCACTTTCTGCATCGCAACCGACTGGCAATAGGCGATTTCATGCAAATCCACGGGGAAAAAATTCGATTTTCCCATAGGGGCCCAGTGTTAACGCACACCACGGGACCGCCCCCCTCCCCTCACCCTCCCCCATCTCGAATGTATTGTATATACCAAGCAGGCATAGATTGCTGTATAGTGTGAGGGTCTACCCTCTCTTTCGTGTCAGCCGCAACATTGCCTGCAACAGCGTTTCGCAATCAGCAGCAAGCACCCTGAACGTACCGGCATTCGGTGCCAGCTACTTTGTGGGTTTCGTTGCGTTAGTTGGTCAGGGGTGGAACCCCGACAGGTCTTCAACGTAACGATAACCCAACGCTAACACGCTGAGACCGATCACATGGGAGCGAACAGAGGAGAGCCAGCTGGAAAATGTTTCGAGGGTATCTGGTCAGCCGGGAGCCAGCGAAAGCGAAGTGGGGGGAAATAATTTAACGTTCGATTACGGCCCATAAGATTCGATGGAAACTCGAACATGAAGCGCCCGACGGTCGACGCTTTTCGCGTTTCGGTCGCGAGATGCCGGAGAGTCTTGCCTTAGAACTTTCTCCAGCTGCATAACTTCCGCACACGTCGCCGCCATGAGTAGAATAAGAACTGACTCGAGGCGGTCACCCGAAATCATGTACGAACAACGCGAATCGGGCGGGCGTTGACTTGAGCAGTCTGCATGAGGAAGGATCCAGCCATTCCAATGAGGCTCCACCGGGAATAGGAACAACCACAAATGCGACGGAAGGTCCCCACCGTCCAATAGTACCCCACCGTGGCCGCACGCTTTTCCACACACGCGATCACGTGAGTCGTAGCTGCATCAAAGTCATTCGGCTCCACTCTCTACGATTGCGGTCAATTCGTCAGCCGCAGAGAGGGTTAGTTGTTCATTCGTGCGACAAACCGTAAACGCTTATGCTGATGATGACCACAGTGCGACACCACAAACTCGAATAGCAAACGCACACACACACCTAAGCGCAAAGTCATGTGGACGACGTGAGACGCAGTCCAGCCGCCATAGGCTACAATGGGATTTCAGTTGCGGTTTGGTCGTCCACATGCCGAGAACACAGGTCGCTCGTAGCGTACGCCGCCTAGGTCGGTGCCAATAGAACCTTGCGTTCTCTGAACACCAACGTTTTGCAGCTAGCTGACTGGCTTTTAATCAATCGAAGATAATTTCTCGCGTCACAGCTGCTCCCTGCCTTCGCGTCGCGTTGTGATTTGAGTGCTCCTGTCGTTCTTCCCCTACTCCTGGTCGGTGTTCGCGTTCTTCTTGGCTCTCGTTAGCTTCAGCCGTATCTGCCCTGTGTTGTCGATCAGCAACTTGGATACAGGCAGCAGAAGGGTCTCGCTATGGGTCGTCTCTCTGCTATGGTTTATATCTCTCGTTGACTTCGTTCTCTCTCGCTCTCTCTCTGCCGACTACATATGGATATTATCCGTTGAGAGCTAAGTTTCTCACCGATCGCCCCCTATGTTAGCAGGACCGTGTTTAGGCCACCAATTCCTCCATCACTAAGCACTGCCATCGCACCTCTCCGCTTCTTCTTCTGCCTCCTTGAACAAGTCTATTCGGCCGCCGCCGCGACAACCGATCCCACTAACTCGCGGACGAGCTTGACGCACGGAACCTGCGGAAGCGGCATCCTCTCGTGGCGGATTACCGCTCGACGCTCGCTATAACGACGACGGGGACTCCCGCGCCCCTCGCGACGACGACGAGCGCTGTGGCGGACAGCGCACCGTGCCGGCTCGACTACTCGGAAAGAAAGGAAACCGAATAACAACAGATAGAGAACGATAGCATCGCAGCCGGGTCGCGGCGCAGCCATATAGTCAGAGTTGCCCGCCGTCCGTGAGCCGTAGATAAGGTATACTGGAGGAGCAGCCGGCCGTCTAGCGAACTGTTGTTCTGTCCCTGTCCGCTCCGCCCCCTCTCTCGTTGTGTCTGTCTGTTTCTCTCTCTATCTCGGCTGTCCTTTCGTACGGCAGCGGCGATTATCCCTGTCGTGTTGACTTGGCTTTGTTGGTAGTTTGCTTGCTTGCTTGCTTAGTAACCGACTCGCTGAATCACTGACCAGCAGCAGTTCTAAGGAGCTGCAGAGCACTGTCGCTGCCGCCGCCGCCGCCGCGCCACTGTTGTTGTTGTTGTTGTTGTTGTTAGTACGCCACAGCGGCTGCTACTGTCTGGCTAAACACCCGTGAGCAGTGGTTTAACATCGCTGCTTAATCGCTTCTGCTCGCGCTAGTGTTGATGTTGATCGTTCTGTGGTGGTAACGATAGCTGTCGTGTGCCGATGCTGTTACGATCGAACGCGCATACACGGACACAGTGCACAGTGATTTCACAGTGAGTGGGGAAGAAGTGGACACGAATTGGTGCTGTTGTTACAGAGAAACAGCGCAACGGAAAGAGAGAGAGAGAGAGATCGCAAGGGAGCGGATCGGGGAGAGGGTGAGAGTTGTTGATGTTGTTGTTGTTTCTGCTGCTGCTACTGCTGCTGCTGCTGCTGCTACTCCGTGAACAGCGGTGTGCTCCGTTGTCATCCGTGCTTAGTCGGTCAGGGTGGTTAGTGAGCGTTGCCCGTACAGCTGCTGCCGTCGGTACACTGCTACTGGCTGGTGGTAGAATCTATGTCTACGACGACAACAACAGCAACGACAACAGCTACTGGCACTGTAGTACCACTGTTATTGGATGGCAACACGGTTAGTAACGTTGACGTCGTCACCAGCGCCAGTGTCTTGGTATCGTCGTTGGTCTGACTGTCAACGCGGCCGACGGCGACAAGCTACGCATGTCGATCGTCCAGCTTCTACTCGTTGTCCATGATGTTACTGCTGATGCAGGGTGCAACAGAGACAGCAGCAGCAACAACTACAACAATAACAATAGTAACAAGAAGCGGCAGCAGCAGCACCACCACCAGCAGCACAGCAACAACAACAACAACAATAACACCAGCAGCAGCAGCAGCAACAACAGTAGTGCCAGCAACCAATATACATTCCATTGACAACAACGACAGCAACGACAATTGTGATATCAGCAACGACAACGAGACGATGTGTACCATTGGCGCCGTCGCCGCAAGCGTGACCACGGTCAGCCACCCCGTCGCCTCTTGATTCTCTCCGCGAATTCACCTGCCACAAAGCGATCCCCACTCGGCCCACTAGTTAGCTCTGTTTATTAGAAATATCGATATCATTTAACATTTAGTGGTGGAACGGATCCGTTGTCGCCCATCGCCGCCCCGTTGTCATCATCATCATCATCGTTTCTAATCCCGTTCGTCGCTGTTGTTTGTTGTTGTTGTGCGCGCATGTCCCCAACGGGAGGTCCGTCGAGCCGGGCATGCCTGCTGCGTGTGTCTGTTGGTGGCACATGTCTGCGTGATTTTGTCTCGTTGAAACTAATAATCTCTCACTCTTCCCAATCGTCGAAGGCGCCTAGAAGCGAGTGCGAGCTCGCGCGTCTCTAGCCCGCTTGTATCTCGGGGACGGGGGGAGCCCTCTGGACAAAGTGGCCAACACAGCGCCTACCTGGCCAACGACTCGCTTGCCAGACAGCGTCTCTTCCTGCCTGCCGGCAGTACCACAACCACCGTGTCAGCAGACACACGGACCCGGCCCATCCTCCGACCCACTGTCGTCTTTCTGGCTCGCTCTGCATGGCCGAGTCGTGTCCACATTGCAGCGGCGTTCTGGTGTCGCGAGCAACCCGTCGTTGCAAGTAGCGCAAGCTTAACGGTAACACGGCAACCTCGGCAAGGCGGCCCAGCAGAGTTGAGGTTGTCGCGAGACTCGGCGGGTCTCACAGGAGAGCGGATGGCCGGCAGACATCTAGGCGGGCGTTTCGAAGAAGCAGCGAATCTAGTGGCACACCACAGTGGAGGAGTAGTCCAAGACGAACCGGCGTCACCCGGTCGCGTCAGCCAGTGGAAACTACCGGCCGCCTGCCGAACGGATACGCCGTCGTAAGCAAGACGCGTGAGTACGCAAGGCTCGACGACGGTGCTCGCCACTACGGGGACAAGCGTGACCGGACCGTCTAGAAGCGTCGCTGGACAGCTGGTTGACTCACGGCGCAAGCTGAGCGGGGATGTTGCTCGGTGACCCATTCTCTTCTTGCCGGTTCGTCTTGATCCACGGGTCGGTCTCGTTGCCCGTCCCGGAGTTCGTAGGACAATCAGTGATATCATCACCCCGAGAGGAATAAGGGGACACCGGTGTGCCTCGTGTATGGGTCAGATCGTTGACCACGACTTCGTGTCGCTGACTAGCAAAACGCGTCGATACACAAACACACACACGCGCGTATTGTGTAAATCGCAGTGTCTCTGGGGTATCGGAAATCAACTGTGGTGTTGCGCCGCGACGCGAGAACAATCGTGCAATCGTGGGGGACAGAGGAGGCCCTAGAGGATTCTGGGACTCCTCTCGCGCGCGTCTCTGGCGCACCGCATCGTGTTCAGCAGGAATAATAGACCTCCCCCGAAGACAGCATCGGCGTCCTCTCTCCATACCTGCCCCCTCGTGACCTCAGGTGTTTCCACTTGACAGCGGCAGCAGCCGTTGCCGCTGAAAGTCGCTCGTATGCGACTGTTCTTCTACTTCTGACTGTGCCGACTGTGGGCGTGCTCCGTTTTCCAGCCACAGCGACTGGAAGAGGCAGCATTACGAGTGTGTCAGCTGGGGCATAGTAAACGTATCCGTCCAATAACAACATCTCATCAGCTACGGGAGCAGATTAACTGCCGTGACAGAGCCGTGCCAGTGTCAGTTGCAGGTAAGGCATCTCTGCGCATTGTGTGTACGGACAAAGCGATTACAACACCTGATGGGTGCATAGTGAGGCCGGCGTAACAGTGTAATCGTCTTACCAGTGATGATCGGAAGTCGTTGAAGGCGCTTTCTTCGAAAGGCGTTTTCTTAGACCTCCAGCGGTCCCCTCAGAGCGGCAGTAACAACAGAGGACGATGCGAATCGATCCCAACCTCGCTAACTGGCCGAAATACTGGGCCGGCTCCGTAGACTGGTTCAATCGGGGAAGGTCACATTTTCCTTATATATATATGTATATATATATATATATATATATATATATATATATATATATATATATATATATATATATATATATACGTTGTTTGTAAGGAGATGCGAAGACTGAACAATTGGCATGGAGTCGAACCCTCTGAAAGAGCCTTAATGTACTACACGAGTCTAAGTATACCTCTCCCAAACCTCGTCAGAGGTTCGTGTTTCGATTTGGCAAATATGACCTACCACCAGCGCTAGAATAAACGACATGATCGCCGTACGAAGTGTCGTTTCCTTGGTGACGGGCGAGAACTTGCAGTAGGCACTGTGGTGACAATGTCTCACCTGTCTAGCTGTTCCCAACCGTAAGACCAGCAACCACCACCGAGTGACGGCGAGGCGTCCAGCGGCACCAACAACCAGTTGGCCTTTACTCCTCATGCAGGCGTAGATACAGCCCTCATGTGAATTAATTTCGCTGGATTATTCGATTCGATCTCGCATAGAAAGAGTCACTCGGAACGAGAACGATTTCGGGCGCGGCGTTGAGAACCTGGTGGCTCCTGCCGGTTGATGAATCGTCTCCTTTGACGTGACACCCCGCTGAACGTCTCTCACTCACGCACTGCTGTGCCCTTTAGCCAGTGGTATCTTCGTACGTTCGTGCCGTTGTCGACGAGCGACGACATGAACCGCGAAGATGTCCCGATACACGAACAGGCTCGCAAGATGTTTGAGTGGCCGGGTAGACGCCGTCGACACCACTAAACGTCTAGCGAAGGCTCTCAGCTTACTATTTAGGCGAGGTGAAAAGCTGAGCGAAGTGAGGTCGCATCGTTTTCAACCAATCCCACAGGTGGCTACGTGGCCGTCATGGCTACAGCTAGCTTGACATCCACATTCGAATATCTACGACGCCGATCCAACAAGTGACAGAGAGAGAGAAAGCCCGATAGAGATCATGGGGTGGGGGGTGGGCGCATGGCTCCGCGAATCTAAACGGCTCGGCGGCCGAAGGAAATACTTTGGGTCGTCCACGTTTCTCGTCCACAGGATATGTCGTACCTGGACCGTACGCCACCGTGGTCGAGAAATGAAATGCGAATGACTCGAATATGCGATTAAGGAAGCCGACAGGGGTCAAGAGTTCGGAGCGGCGGGTGCATCTTGTTCTGTCCTCTCGCGAAAATTAGCAGGGTAGAGCATTATCCACGGAACTGGCCTTGCCTAGCATGTACAGGTACAGGGTAGCCTGCATGTGGGAATTCCCCCTGAAAACAAGGCCCATGTGACAACTCCGGCTCTATACATGATAGTACTTGGAAACCACTGGAGATTGATTCTGCACAGTGCAAAAAAAAACGCTACCAAGCTTGTACTTAGCCTAAATCAGTCTATGCTGCATTATATGATATGTAGGTGCCTCATGCAGTCGTTATGCTACAAGGCAGCGGTATAATATGTTTAACAGCGTCAATCAACGAGTCAATCAATCTCTCATTTATCTACTCTTTCCCAAGGAAGAATTCAAGACCTATGAGAGAGCTTAGGCATTGTAAAATTGCAGCTCCTTTAATAAACCAATAAACATTTACCATTTACCTTGGTGTACGTATGGCTGCGATAGCGAGTTGCAGGCAAGCAGCATGAGGAAGACGGAAGTATACCTATCTGTTTCTGATTTAATAATGGCTATCGTATTCACCAACACACGCTGGATGTATGTGCTGCTGCAGTCCGCCAACGTTCAGTCGATTTGCGAACTGAGTCGAATACATTCGACAGCATTTATTGACTGTCAGTAACTAACTAACTAAGCTAATACAGTCAGTAACGAACACGTGATCATTGCTTGGACGAATTGATGATCCCATGTGTTTCGACTTTTGTCGATGTATCAAATACAGCTCTATACTGCGCATCGCCTCGATGCAGGTATCTATCTGTATTTGTGTTTTGCATTATTGCGATTGCCGCCACGCGTTCCTGTGGCTTGACTCATCCGCTCAGCTACGCTCACTCGAAATGAGAGAAATGTCTGCCATACACCGGCCGGCGGTTGGCCGCTTAATTCATATCATTTTCGGCATCGTGTCCTGGAGAAAAATGGCCAGAGGTACAGGTTTATGCAGATATATCTAAATCTGACGTTAAATGTTGGCTGAGAGTCAGCCCGAAAAAGTTTAGATATATCTAAATCATATATAGATGATTGTTGTTGTTGTCTGCTCAGGCAGGGCTCTGTTTGATATAAGTCAAACTACTTATTACTGTGCAGTTTACGCGGCAATGCCTAAGTTGTATTTTCTTAAATATTATACAAAACCGAGCCCGACATTTCACTTTTATACGATAGCTGTTACTTGAGCGCATCTGCCTGTAATTCATTCAATCGTGGACGTCGTGCGCGTTGGCGTTACGTCACCGAAGTGGAAAATCTTAGAGAACCCTGTTTGAACGGTTAATTCCCGAGTACTGCTCGAGGCCGTCGATTATCAGTGAGTATCAGGTGGAAACATGTTTAACACAAAGTGACTATAAGTCCCGTTCTGGTGACCTGCATATACTGCACATATGTGCGTATGCGCACCAGGAACAAGCACCAGATATCGATAACGTGACAACTGTAACAAGCTAGCAAACTACTCAATGAGAGAAGAAGACAATTTTATTGCCGTTTGCTGCTGCTGCTGCCGCCGCCGCCTCAGCGCGGGACGGCACTTTTCAGCGGCTGGCCCTACTGTCTGCTTAGGCAAAACGTATCCATGAATGTCCACGTTTCTAATATTATAGCTATGACCCGAAAGAAAAAAAATGCCTTATGTCTGAAGCTAAGAAAATCACACGGCTCCCAAACATACCATACCATGCTAATAGTGGCTCCTCTGTTGGAATCTCTGGAAGTGTCCGGTCCACTACATTGACAGCAGGATCTCTCAGGATAAATATGGCCTTTTCAATAATAGGTAGGCGTTTGCCGAGTAGACGATATAAAGTGATGATAAAAGCATTCGACTAAATGCTATTGATATATGTGTGTGTGTGTGTCTCTGTATGTGTTTCGCTTCGCTGTGAACTTCATGAGCGTATGCCCTGGACGCTATCGGCTGGCTATTGCCTCGCAATCCTTACCACTTACTGTGAACGTCAGTTTGTTGCTGCTGTTGTTGGTGTTTGTTGTTGTTGCTGCTACTGCCGCCGTCGTCGTCGTCGTGGGCAATACGACCGCTCACCTATTATGCAATGGCCTTGCTGTAAAACGATCCTGCTGTGAAGGATTGCCAGCCAACGGACCAACGAGCGGCGACGACGCCGTGAACACGCAAACGAACGTCTTTCTCGCGCCACGAGTCCTGTCTTGCTCTGTGGCATAGGGTGACGCTCTAGTTGCTTGTAGGTACTATCGCTGGCCTGCTGCTCTACGCCGTACAACCTATTTAGCCTGAGGACCTGGCGGTTTTGTGGAACGCTCCCGCTTGCTTGACTAGAAAGTGGCGTTGTCCTCCGTTCTATACACGGTGAGCCCATCAACGACTGACTACCCGACTGGCTGCGCATCGATATATTGTGACTAATATATATATATATATATATATATACACACACAACGTTTGTGCTAACTCCGACGACGGCAGCGGCGACGCTGTTGCTAATTATCCCGATGATGATGCAGTAATGGCTGAAGAAAATAACGAGACCACTGTGCAGGTGCGATCAGCGCGGTCACCACCTCAGCAAGCTTGCGAGGACGGGGCCAGAGTGCTACTGGAATTGTGACAAAATCTGCGTATGTAGACGCGCTAGCTAATCTACTAACATACGTGTATGTGTGTGTGTGTGTGTGGGCGTACGTATGTGAGATTGCCTCTGTTCACGACCGTAAACGCCGCGTTCGGTTACGTGAACTCGTGGTAGGTGGTGGAGCGGGCCGCCAGTTTGTGCTGACCGGCAGCCCGCAGCGGCTCGCTCGCCAGCCGTTGTTGTCGTTGTTCGTGTGAGCGCTGAGTTCTGCGTGCGGGTGTGCGTGTCGCGTGTCCCGTGTACCCGTTGCTGTCATCGGCTGGTCGCGGAGAGCCAGCCAGGTACGGCAACCTACAAAGAAACGCCAGCGAAAGCTGATCGGATTATGCTGAACGAATGCACTGTGACCGTGTTTTCTCTGCGGGATTCCTTGATACGTTTCATTTGATTGGAGCTGTTGATCTCGGGAGTGGCTTCTGCTCAAGGGTTTGAGTTTGTTTGCTTGTTGCTAATGATTCTTGCGCGATTATAACACACGCAAACACGCTAGGAGCGTGCACGATGCTGATCGATGGAACTACAGGAAGACGACGATGGAAGAGACGGCAGTTTCCCGCGAAGTTCCCTTATATAAATATGTCGACGCGGACTTCGCACGATCAACATAACGGACACGTAGATAGAGAAATGGCACCGCCTTAAATTCGAGCTGGAAAAGACAAAAGGGCTGTATGCACAAAAGGAATATTTGACGTGACAGATGAAAGAAACCATTTTTCAATCGGGGCGGAAGAAAATTGTTACCCTTATATACCCTAGTGATTCATAATTGTTCGATAATTTTGAGGATTTGGGAGCAAATTAACAGGCGTATGTACTTCTCCCGTATGGTCCGACTCGGTGGTGTGATATGGTTGGAGTTTATGTAAAAGAGACAGCGTACCTGTCCCATGAAGCTCCACGAATGGAGGTGACTTCGACAGAACATCTAGCGGTCAAAATGGCACCAAAGGTCAGATACATACGTATGCATCTGGAAAATGCTGCTGTATGCTTGACGATATTAATTTGACGAGACCTGAGCTGCCTTGGCACAAAGTAATGCTTTGTCTCATATATTACCTGCCGAATATTCATTCGCTGGGCAAAGATAACACTTGAATTACCCAATTGGGTATTGTACGCGCCGAACGCAGTTTGACCTATTCGCTACTGAACTGGCATTGAACAATTAGCAAAAAAAAACCTTTAGCAAATAGAAGACAAATAACACAAACAAAACGAACGCCAAACATGAAAATTCGCCAGAGACACACACACACACTCACAAATGTATACAACCATGACGCAGGACAGATATTGCCGCTGCCCAATTAGCTTGAGCTAGTTAGGCACAAGTTCGCATTACCGCGCGTCGTCCGCAGGCCAAACACGTGCATGGGACACACAGCCAGACATTGCACGGACAAGGATTAAAACAAACAACATACAAATCGAATCCAACAGGCGACTCGTCGATGAGATGCGAATGTTGTCGCGGTCAACACGCTTTGGCCTATTGGCACAACAGCGCCTGAGGAAGACGTGGACAGCAATAACAACAATGCACAACGCTAAGCAGCTGTCAATCGTCGGCGCTGTTAACCACGCACGCAATTGCTACATTCGTGCAATGTCCTTCTACGTCATAGTGAACAATACGATCATTGTTATTCGCAGTTCCAGTTACAGTGTGCGTGTGTGTGAGCGTGTTTATAGAAGTAAGCAAGTAGGGCAAAGCGAGTCAGCTGTAACATCAACATGACTACAACAATAAACGTGCGCTAACGATGCCTCGAAGTGATTGAATATAAATGTCTATGGAGAGATCGTCGCCGATCAGTGGAATTAGTCAAGCTGCTGTATTTCTCTTCCCGGTTATAGCATATCTGTGAAATGGATACCTGTTGGTATCTCACAGTGCGCGCTCACAACGATTGAGACGCTCCCGCGCACGAGCGGTACAGAGTGTGTAGTGGCTCGGGGACCGCTCAATATCAAGCGTACCTATCTCAAAGGTGACGTCGAACCGTGGACGTGTAAAACTGAGACGTACCAAAAAACTAGCTGTTCTCGAGACGCAACAAAACGATGGCGAGATAATACTGAGCAAGATGACGACAACGCAATTACTAGTAGTAGTAGCACCAGTAGTCATAGTAATGGTAAAAGTTATACCGTGCGAAGCAGTTGTACCGTAGACGTTCAATGTTGGCTGAGAGTCAGCCCGAAAACCTTTAACCTTTAGTAAAAATTATATAAATAAACAAAGAATATATTATACAGTAATTATAGTAAATGTAGGCTGTGGGTCAGCCCGGAAAATTTATTTTATTCCAAGTTGACGCGGGATGGCACTCGAGTAATTATACACGAATTAGGCAGACACGCTTGCTTTGGAGGATGCAGTTATCTCGAAGACATGAGCTTCTTCGCGCGAGTGTCTTATCAAAACGCCATGCATACGACATGCTGATGGTCAGGTATACATACAGATAGTGCTCGCTAAGCGCTGCTACCGGGAATAGCCACAACGGCTATAGGCCAGCTAATGGATAAATAGACAAACAAATGATCGGTGGCGGCGGTTCTGCCACTGCTGGTGCGACGCTGTCGCTCGAATCGGATGTGACGCACCTGGATCTGTTTGCAGTGTCAGCCGGTGACTGTTTGTGTTATATGTCTCGCGCTCTCTCTCTTTCTCTACCTGCTCGTATGCGTCGACGGTGCAGACTGACTTGGGTCGACGTCGAATCACGTTCACGCTTATGACGTCCAATTCCAGTAAACACACACCAGCTGAGAAAAAGTCGAAACCGCGGTGACAGACCCAGCCACGCGACCTGCTCACGCTCATATATAGTTCGTATGAACTGAGAAGCGTGCTAGTGCCGCGCCCCGGGTGGCGTCCGGGAGTTATTATATAATTGGCTCAGCGCAACGCCGGGCGGGCATTGACACAAGCAGAAGCTGTAGTTGGTGCCGTAACAAAAAAAAAGAGTTCTCGTCGGTCGCATCCGAAGTTCGACGGTAGAAATCAAATTAATGCCCTTCAACGTGTTCAACGCTTGATTGCGTGCGCTCAAACTGTTTTAAGTTACAGAAGCGCATTAATTTCTGGCAGGCAACCAGGCTACTCGTAACGGTGGTGTAGGATGTCAACAATGACCTCAGCGTTTCTGCTGCATCAGGGTTTCTGCCACATGGCTTCGGCTTACGTTTGTGTATGATGGACAGTTGATTAGTGAATACATTATGTGACATTCGATTGTTTCCGTAGCCTAGTCCAACGTGATTCTCTAGTATGAGGATATTTGCTAATCTCACTATTTGTCCTCTATCATTTATTGATTTACAGCATGAGTGAGTTGAAGTAACGACACGCCGATGTCGCGCTCACTGGTTCTAGCATGAGGTCGTGAGGAGATGGGGTCCTAGAGACTCGCAGGCGTGACGAGGACAACGTCAGGCTGGAGAGCAGGACGAGGAGGGAGACATTGGCGAACGCTTGAAATCCTGCCGGAATGGGAGGGACCCGCCAGCGGAAGCTGTCGTGAGCCAAGCGAGGTCGTGTTTCGAAAACAGGAACGAGTCGTTGTTGACCTGCTGCAAGGGAACTTTGAACGTTAACGAGATCGACGTCGTTAAGCAGAACTACAGCCATAACTACTAGCGCCACAAGTGGGTGACCTTATTGTTAGAAGTGTGAGAGTTCTGCGGGTGCAGAACGGATAGGCGGTTTCTCTGCCAGAACTGGCGTTCCTGATTCGACTTCGGCAGTAGACAACGAATCCTGACGAAGATGGACCCGGAACAGAAACAACCATCACAA
Source organism: Stratiolaelaps scimitus (assembly GCA_019614645.1). Classification (NCBI taxonomy): domain Eukaryota; kingdom Metazoa; phylum Arthropoda; class Arachnida; order Mesostigmata; family Laelapidae; genus Stratiolaelaps; species Stratiolaelaps scimitus. The sequence goes on from JABWDB010000075.1 coordinate 343,949, forward strand.
GTACCACCGCAGCAACCAGCGCAGCAGCAACAGCAGGGCGGAACGTCGTCGTCTTCATCGTCCTCCAAAGACAAGGACAAAGAAAAGGACAAAGATAAAGACAAGGACAAAGAGAAGGACAAGGACAAAGAAAAGGAAAAAGAGAAGGACAAGGAGAAGGACAAGAAGCCCTCGACGGGAACCCCGCCCGGCGGAAAACAGGTGCGTACCAGCCAGCCGATTGACGGGCATCGTGTTGGTTAGATAGGTTGATGCACCGCCAACGCGGTGGTGTTTGCGGACATCACGATCATATAGCTATGGATCCGTGAAGCTCGTTCCTGTGGGAACAGAATTGCTCGTGCCAATTCTGATATATACATATGGCGACAACAATGCCGGGTATACGGGCTCTTTATGAGTTCCTTGTTCATTTCATTCTAATAGATACAAGGATACATATACGATGGAAAGGTAAATCGTTTGTCTGGCGCGTGTTCGTGTAGCAATATGAACAAGTTCGGGTTTGTTATTATATTATATGCAGAGGTGGAAACGAACGAGCGAATGTATTTATTAGACGTCGTAACCGACTTGATATGATTCAAAATACGGGAACGTATTATTGTTGTCTCAAAGGCTGAATACGCAACAGAACAATTTGCTGTTTGGCATCCCTTAAGGCGCACTGGGGCATACGCCATATTTAGAATAATCCAAGATTACTCTGACCACATTTATCAATAGATAAGTTGCAAAATTAAAAAGGAAACAAGATTCAGACGACGTGATGTGTGAAGCGACTTTCAGCATTTCTGCGGCACGCTCACGTCTGTTTGTTGATTTCGTTAGGTGATGGTCACCACACCCGGAGCCTCGAAGCCTAAACCGGCATCTCGTAAAAAGCCCTCCATTCAGGCCGACCTCGACGTCGCGAAGGAATTGAGCAGGTGTCGCGATGAAGGAGTTACTCGTCTCGACCTCAGTAGATCTAATGTGAGTAATGCCGATATTACGATAGCGAGGAGCATGTATAAGATGGTGCCAGCAGCTCGATTACTAATTGTGCAATTACCTTATATTAGTAACCGTTGGTAATTAGGGAACACCTGAACGGGCCTGTTCTAATTGATGGTTAAACAATCCACGAGACCAAGAGCACTGTCGTTTATCGGCGTTAGCGGGCAATAAACATTTCGGAACATCTTGATTCACAAGGGATCATTAGGCAATGATAACGTCAACAGGAGTGGGCGAACGGCAGTTTTCGAACTTGGCAGTTGTAAAACATGGCAGTGTATGTGGTGTTTTCATCCGGTGGCGTCTGTCTGTGTTTCAGATAACTACACTCCCGGCTAACGTTAAGGAACTAACACACCTCGCCGAACTGTATTTATACGGCAACAAGCTATCAACATTACCCAACGAAATAGGAGGTGAGATCGTCTGCCTACACAAAAGATATTGACGCCGTTACGATGTGGCACGTAGGCCGATTGGCTGTACGATTGTGCCTGGAAGTATAGTGGATATCATATCATATCATAATCAAATGTTTATTCTCGGAACTGTAATATACATACATATGCTTAAATTCTCGGTAAAAAAAGAAAGTAAAAAGGTTGTAAAAAAAAAGTAAAAAAGTTGATTGCACCTCGTTTGGCTATTGCCATTAGACACACATAGATTTCGACGAGAAGAATTGCCATTGTTAGAGATCTCTTAGAGATCGACGCGCTTTCGGGCTTGTCAGAATGTTTCAAATGAGCAATACTCCCCTTCCCCCCATATGTACACCTTCTCACGTCGGCAAAAACATGGTCGACACCAATTTCTATCCGTACTTAACTATGTCTTGTAATAGAGCCATCGTATTATTGACGGTACGAATAACGACCTAGTCGTCATGCGGCGCGCATCGACTCTAACGTGGTCTGCATTCGGTGTATGCGTTTCTGTTGTGTTCCTTTGCCAGGTCTAGTAAACCTGGCAACGTTGGCACTAAGTGAGAACTCATTGACGTCACTTCCGGAGTCGCTCGCGAGCCTGAAACAGCTGAAGGTGCTCGACTTGCGGCACAACAAATTCACGGAGATTCCCTCGGTCATCTACTCGTTGCGATCTCTGACAACGTTATTTTTGCGTTTTAATCGTATTCGAGAGGTGCGTTGAAAGGTTTTTTTTTTGAGGAAGAAGGCAGCTTCCACATGATTCACTTCTTAACACTTCCTAAATCGGATTAATTTTTGGTATACCGGGTTTCGTCGTTATTTGTGCAATCGATTTGAGTTCTCTCCTCAAGCCCGTAAACTTCAAGTACTCAATCATTGTGCATCTGAAGCTTTTGTAAAGGGAGGGTGGAGGGCCAGGCTGTTGTATTCAACTACTTTTCACGAGTTTACCAGTCGTTAACTTTGTGTTGCCCGAAAACTCGGTAGCTAGCTGCGTAACGTGAAATAGTGCTTCGCAAATTTCTATCATTCTCGTTATCGCGAATCTCCGCGGCTAATTAGCATATTGTTTATTGGCCCACATACTGCCGCAACCTCGCAGGAAGCGACGATATCCCTGTCTATCTAGCTGCTTTGCCGGCGACCCTGCCTCGACCCATGTAGATTCGTTTTTTTCTAATCACTGACATGTCCTATACATGTTACAGGTATCGGAGAGCATCTCCGCACTAACAAATCTGACCATGCTCTCACTTCGCGAGAACAAGATTCGCTCGTTGCCCCCCGGAATCGGCCAACTTCAGCAGCTGGTGACGTTCGATGCCTCAAATAACCACCTCAGCCAGCTGCCGGAGGAGCTGGGCAATTGTGTCAATTTGTCCGCCCTTGACGTACAGCACAATGAGCTCGTCGATATCCCTGAGAGTATTGGTAACCTCAAGAACCTCACTCGACTGGGTCTCAGGTACAGCTGGAACTAGGGCTGGCCGATCACAGTTTTATCGTGTTTATTGGCTTTCTTTTTGTTCTCAGAGAAAAAGAAAGAATACACTTTAAAAAACCATCCAGAATTATAGTAGCAGTCCGTTGATAAGATAACGCGATAGACTTTTTGAAAGATATAATTCTGACAATATGCGCCCCTTCTCCATTTCGATCGATCTCATTTATTATTTCATTATTAGCAAATATCGCCAATCAAAGATGAGGACGCTATGACATTTGAAAAGAAACAGCTGACACCGAATTGATAATTGTCGTAGTCTGAAGGCTCGAGCCTGCTTCCGACTATCTCGGTCCAGTTTCTCAGTTGTATCCTTCTGCCGATATACGTTTATATAGATTCATTTCGTATGTATCTTAAAATGTTATTCCGCGTTCGTTTTCCGTCTCGGCAGGTATAATCAATTGACGTCAATTCCCGAGCGACTAGCAGAGTGCACCCTGATGCAGGAGTTCAACGTGGAATCAAACAACATCTCAGTTCTGCCCGAGGGCCTCCTCTCATCGTTTACTCAACTTACGTCACTGACGCTGTCGAGGAACCAGTTTAATAGCTATCCCACTGGTGGGCCGGGCCAGTTCACCTCGGTGACGTCGATCAACCTCGAGCACAACCATATCACCAAGATACCATTTAGCATATTTTCACGAGCGAAGAACCTTAGCAAGCTAAACATGAAGGACAATCTCTTGTCATCGCTGCCGCTCGACATCGGCACCTGGACCAATATGGTCGAGCTCAATCTCGGCACCAATCAGCTGGCGAAAATTCCCGACGACATTCAATACCTGCACTCGCTCGAGGTGCTGGTCCTGTCCAACAACCTGCTGCGCCGTCTGCCCGGCTCCATCGGCGGCCTCACGAAGCTACGCGTACTCGATCTCGAAGAGAACCGACTCGAGCAGCTGCCGAACGAGATCGGCTTCCTCCATGATCTCCAGAAGCTGATGGTGCAAAGCAACCAGCTGCAGAACCTGCCGCGCGCCGTGGGCCATCTCACCTCGCTGAGCTATTTGAACGTTGGCGAGAACAACCTTCAGCATTTGCCCGAAGAGATCGGCACGCTCGAATCGCTGGAATCACTCTATCTCAACGACAACCCGCTGCACACGCTGCCGTTTGAGCTGGCGCTGTGTAGCAATCTACAGATTATGTCGATCGAGAACTGCCCTCTCAGTCAGATCCCAGCGGAAGTCGTCAACGGCGGGCCATCACTTGTCATACAATATCTCAAGATGAAGGGACCATACCGTACCATGTAGACAAGCAGACAGACAGATAGATACAGAGAACGATTCGGACGAAGCACACAACAGCAGTAATCAGAGGCTTAGGCGAAGGTCTGCTAGTAGACGAATACACGCTGCAGCAGACAGGTACAACGGTATACACAAAAAACAGAAACAACAACAACAACTGTTGTTCTTCCTCTGCAACACTGGTAACGACAGCCGCAGCAGCAGCGGACAAACAACTCCAGACGAGGATGACAGCAGCAGCAGCAGCGGCAGGCTGATCGAGGTAATAATGAGCACTAGTAAGGCGTCGGCTTTCGCCGGAGGCTCGCAACGACGGCACAAATGAAGGCGGGTGCAGTTCGGCGACGCCGACGCGGACGTCACACAACAAATCAGAAGCTCATGAGACATGTTGAAGGGTGGTGCGAAACAACTGCCAGTGTAGAAGACCTCCATGTGGGGTAAGGGCGGTTTTCTGAACGGAAACGATGCCCCGAGGTCGAGGCATGGCCCGGTGAATCCTATGTATGATGTTAAGCGGATGAGGGATGTTGAAACTTGTTGAAACGTCCACCTGGCCCAAGGGATTGAGCAGGGGAAGGTGGTCCCCGTGCACCGTAACGAAAAGAACGACATTTTAGCAAATCACAAATACTATAGCTTGTGTTTCTAGTATAAGGTAGATATATTCTAGAATAAGAAAGTTTGTAGGACGATGAAACGTGTGTGATTGATTTGCGTGCGACGGTGAGAATACCCGATGAAAGCTTAGACGTGGTTCCGACGTTGAAATCCCTCGGAGTGATAGCACCACCCGCTGACAGCTTCCGCGCGTGGAGCGGCGGAAACCAAATTGAGGCTAGGATATATAATAACAATAGGCAAACGGAATGTAATGTACGGATATTGACGCCCGTCGAACACGACCGGCGCGAATCTGAGTTTACATTCAAATGGTTTTCGTTGTGCAGGCGAGCTGATTATTGGACACAAGCGTATCGATATATATATATTCTTCATTGCTTCACCGCACATCTAGACAACAATATTCAATGCTGACCATCTTTGGCAAATACATCTGTTCATTATCACACTTCGTGTTTCTTTGTTAATTGACCATTTATATTTGTCTCTCTCTCTCTGTCGTCCCTGTTCGCCGGCTATCGACGAATTAATTTGCGTATTCTTGATGTTGAGGGTCATACATGTGTCCTCTGTCGCCTCGCCCTGCTGGTGGTCCGGCCGTTACCGGCCGTCGTCAAAAGGCGTCGCGTTTAACAACAACACAACAACAACAACAACAACAACAGCAGCAACAACAACAACAACAACAACTCGAATAGCCACAACAATTGCATAACGATGATCATTGTTGTCTGTTAAATCGCAAAACAAAACAAAATTGTCGAACTTATTTACACTGATGACGACGACGATATAGAATATGTATTATACAGATCGGTTGTTGACTAATTGACAATTGTTAATTTTTCGGCACATCTTGTTGTCGTCACCGACAGCAACAGTTGCTACTAGCGAGAAAATCCGTCTTGGCGACAACAAACGGCCTCTGTGCGGGTCTGCACAATCGCGCCGGTCAACAACCATCGAAATGACGATGAATCTATGCTGGGGACAGGAGGAGGACAAGGGGACAGAAGCGAACGATTTATCCGCGATTCATATTGAGTCCTCATACAGCCGCTGAGACAACAGGACGATACAGCCTGCACGAACTGGCATACAACGCCTCGGCCCTGTCGGCAATGTCGTTGATTAGGACGGAGCCTGAGACAGACACTGCAAGTGAGATATAGCGAGAGAGAGGATTTCGTAGAAGAACTACGGCAAAGGTAGAATAACAAAGAGCACAGTGGTGTAACGCGATGGACCGGTGATGATGCCTTTAGCCATCTTCGGGGTCAGACGAGTCAGAGACAGGTTCGCTTTGAGGGTGACCTTCGACCCAGTATTGGTCAACATGTAGCGGATTCGTTCTTGATTGCGAGCGGTGAGGCGGTGAGTTGAGCTGTATAGGGCGAACGATTTGAACTGTGCGCGCTTGAATTGTCTGAGTGTGTGATTACCGCAACTGCTATTAAAATAACAACAACGGCAACGGCAGCAGCAACGGCAACAACAACAAGAGCAACAATTAAGTACCGCTGCTACGACTACCATATGATTAGCACTGTTTAGTGAGTGGCAGTGTACGTACTGATACTCGAGCAGATGAATTCGCTTTGATCCATTATCATGAGGAATGATTACCGCCACCTGAATTGACTATAGTGACTCTGTGCAAAATGCTATGGCGCATATGTTGCATGAGTGCGTCTGTGTCTGTCTGTTTGAGAGCGAACGAGAGGGAGATGAGGGATGTTTCGAGGACGATTGATGAGCGACTGCCCAACGATCGAGCCTGTTCACCTGATGGGATGGTGGTCGACGCTCTGCTTTGACGGCATCATGGGCTGGCTCACTCTCGGGGGACTCAACGAGCGTAGCCAGAGAGATGTGAACGTTGTTTCGACGGTGCGGACGATGGAAGAAGTGGGAGGTTCGGACAACCTATTAGTGGGACTCTAGTGGACCGTTCGTTTGTCCGCGATGATTCTGTGTTTAGCAACTCGCGCGGCATAGCTGCATCAACCGTGGAATCACGGCTGTTTCGGCAGGGCAAATCTACGTATGTACGAATGAGCACAAAGACCGTTTAGACGTGGTGTGGGGCGCGATATGCATTGACGACGTGCACGCGACCGCTGTCGTATGAGGCCATTATGAAAGGAATATGTGTTGTTTTCGTCGCGAAGAATCGAACGTCCTTGTTCGGCGGGCAGGCGGGCGGTCGAGCTAACATCGCGGGGCGCCAGCCCAGCGACGAGCATAGAGTCGGTGATGGGCAGTGATAGATCGGATGGATCAGATGGATGTTGTATCGAATGAACATGACCCAATGAGACGAAGCATGTCTGTCATCGTGGTGCCATTACAATCTAGCCAAGATCAAGTCAATGAAAAGGTTCACATGGTAAGAGGTCGAGACGTCGAGAGAGAGAGAGAGAGAGAGAATGGAGAGACATGACTGGAAGTTTCAGGAAGAGAAATCACCCGTCCGGGTGCACCGTTCTTCGGTATAGAAACGTAGTGAAGCAGCGTGGGGCCGATAACGGAACGAACGGGTATTTGTGTCACACACGCCACCCTGACAGCTTCCCTCCCCCCATGTACGTGTGGCTAACATTCATTTTTGATTATTGCTACAACCATTATGACAATTGTGCGTAAGGTACTCGTGTGCGTGTTGTGCGTATGCCATGATATGTAATTATTCGTTATTATAATGATGATGATAATAATAATAATTATTGTTACAATGCTGTTAAGAACAAGGGTCAGACACTGTCGCACTGCAACGCCCCCTGTCGTTATTATTCTGCCTATTATTAATATTGAATTCAAGATGTTGTGTTATGTTTGCTCGATTGCGCATCGATAGACTGTTGTCGTTGAGAGTAAAAACGACTCGATGATGTGAGATGCTCCCAGTGTCTGTGACGAATCTTGCCGATGGTGAGAGAACACAGTGATGGACAAATTGGTCCTTTATGTTTGCTTCGTGTTGTCTATTCGAAACAATAGAAGCCGAAACAGGAGCGGTAGCAGGAGGAAGGAGGCCTTCTCTGAAACCATTATAGTAATGTGGTGAAGAATAATAATAATAACAATAACGTTGACATGGAGAATAATGCGCCGTGTTGCCATACCAAACGAAGCGTTTTTTTTTATTTAAAGTGAATTTATTGAAAAGGAAAAATTATCTCGCCATGGTGCTAATTGAGCCATGCACACGACACACGTGCGGGTAATTAATATGCGCCGAAAATCAATCAATCGAGTTAACAAGAAACAGAGATATATATATACATATATCTGTATTCGTGTGATTTTTTTTCTTTATATATATATATATATATATATATATACACGATTATAGCCACACATGAATACTAGATACACACATACATTGTGTAAATTGACTGTCGTTCATCTGCGATAGGCCGAAGCGGGACGGACAAACCAAGGCCAAGTCAGTTTATAACTATTTCCTATGACTGTTTTCACTACATCGAATTCTGTTCGCGGCCCCTTATTCCTCACAATATTATCTCAATCAATTTTCGTGTGATTTTTTTTCTTTGCTTTTGTTAACGGCGATTTTGCAAGTAGCCGAACCTTCCGCTTCCGTTATCCACATCCTGTTGAAGTGCTTCGGGGCTTTTCAGATTTTGCGATTTCATTTCGAATCTTGATACGGACCGAGTCGACCGTAAGGAACGACTTGCACATGTCCCAAATGGCAAAAGTTGCCAGAACACAGCAATTGTGCGCAGCATTGCTTTTCCAGTTTCCAACTGTTTGTATTGTTGCTGTTGTTGCTGTTGTTGTTCTTGTTGTTAATGCCGCTGAGACAGTTGAGCTCAGCGGCCGTTTCGAGGTTGACCAAAGCGAGTTTGATGGGCGGAGGGCGTCTCGGGTGGCGGCGATTGCTGAGATATATGAGAGTGAGCCTGTCAATAATAATAATACGAATACTAATTATAATATTAATAATAATAATAATAATAATAATAATAAGTACTAATGATAGTAATAATAATAATAAAAATAATCAAATAATCAAACAATACTAAACACGATGTACTAGTAAATGGCAATGCGTGCAAATAAATGTGTTCCCCTGTTATCCCGTGTGTGACGTGCTTGCTCACTGCGCGTGACGAGCAGCTCCTCAACGTGTACGGAGCGTCAGTGGCTACCGCCACCGTGATGCCGTCGAACGGAGATGGCTTGCTTGGCATCGTTGGCTGAGACCTGATTCACTCGAGCGTCGCCCCTGTCTCGACCCAACAAACGGTCCTCTCTCCCTGTCATTCTATATGTTGTTGTACAAATATACCATATATTGGCGCATGATAATAATAATAATACACGATGTCGGCGTGAGAGCGATCTGGAACAGGCAGAAAGCGGTAGTGTCATAGCTGTTGTGTTTTATTGGACAGGAGCAAATGTTATGCGTGCACTATTACCTCGAACTCAATAAATATCGACAAATCATCATGATAATGATGATGATAATGATAATAATAATAATTACTATTAATATTATTACACAATTACGATGATAGTGATGATGTTGCTGATGATGATGATGTATTATAGTCGAATGTTGATGATTGATTGTCTGAATGGTAAATGGACTGGACTTGATTGATGCGAATCCTGACGATAGTGATTATGATTCTGATCATACTGTCGATCGGTAATTGGAATATGGGAAATGATGCTAATAGTAATTAATAATAATAAGAATAATAACAACAACAATGAGAAGATTATTGAAAATAAAGATTGATTACAGAATACGGATCACTGAATATTTACTTACTAATTATAAGCTATTCTATATATATATATATATATATATATATATATATATATATATATGAGATGTAAGTGCTGACTGTTTCACTCTACTTGGCGATAGTGTAAAAATGGCATCGTCACGGGTGGTGGCCGTGATCGATCCGATGTCCGCTTTAGCAACAGGTGTCGTCGAAGATACACGTCCAACTAATAGATAGTAATCCTTCTCTATTGGCCCCACTCCACACACCCGCTCCCCAGAGGGTACGACATGACCGTGGCTAAGCCAATGCCCCGAAAACATAATGATTGTCAACTCGCTCGGGATCGTGCTGAAGGACAGTCGGTCCTTCAGGCAAAAGGACGACAGATGCTGCCTTAGTGATGGGAACAAACACAGAGTAAAGGTCGGGCGTCACCGGGTTGCACCTGCCACGAATGGAGGAGTGTTCTCTACGTGGGTATCGCGAGGAATGATGAGCTCGACGATGGTTGTAGGCCGAGAACCTACAATCATTCGAAAGGCCTACACACACACACGATGTTACGGGGAAAATGTCGGCGTCAGGCAGGCGACTCAGGCCATCTTATCGATTTCATTTACTCATTGATTATTGTGGAGGCACCTTGCTGGCGAGTGATTGCAACTAAATGCGACGAATTAGGAGAAATTGAACGGTGACGCGCATACATCATATGTGTGACAACTGCTGAATGCATCGATCGAGAGACAAAATTGAACAGAGCTCAGCGGGACTCTTCCGGTTGAGAGTATCGCGTTACGTGATGAACAACAACGAGGCCAGGGAACCACAGCAACAATAACAATGGGGTATTACAGGAAAAGTGAGAAGGTAGCGTGAGACCAAATCACGTGTGTATCGTTTCTCGATGTCTGTGCAATATATATATATATATATATATATATATGTATGTAAGCACTTGTTTGGGCCTGCTCTGGGACTGAATTGCTACTACTTGAAATCAGGCTTGCAGAACTAGACCTCTAGCCAGCATCCAGCACGCAGGGCCCAGCATGAACCCTTCGGAATTATCGACTACGAACAACCAAACATTTCGTCGGACACGATTCAGCGCACAATCACTAGCGAACGAGGAAGCAAAGAAAGTCAAGCTCGTTTTTTTTTGTAATCAATCGTCGTATGATCTCTTTTTTATTACTCTGTATATATGTTCTCTTTCATCACAAAAAAAACTGTTCATGACAAACATAAATAATAAGATCGTCCTGCAAAGATCGACCCTTTTCTCTCTGTTTTCTCTTTGTATTTTTCGTTTCGTTTATTCATTATTATCACGAACATTAATCAATCAATATCTATCATAAGCATCGTCATGAGCTTAGGCTCTTTCATCATCACACTTCTATGCTATATATCCCTAATAGATAATACATTAATTTGTATATATATATATATATATATGTATCTAAATCTTGTTTCGATAATTTTGTGTGTATTTCCCTTGATTTTCAAGTTAATATCTCTTTCTGTATCGTACAGATATATTGCATTTGCTTGTCCGTTGTTACGCATCTCTCGAAAAAGGTCTCCAAGGCCAGAGAGAGAGATCCCCTCCCACAGTTAAAAGGGATTTCATTCGTCGCTTCATCCGCGAAGACCAAACGCGGCCAAAAAGAAAACCAGACGCCCGCTCCATCAATATGCACCACTTGACTTTGACATCCCAGCGTTTGACTCTGCAGCTCCGGGAGGATATGCCGCTTCAATCCAATGTGATTTTGTTGTTGTTGTTGTTGGTGGTCGTCATCTTTTTACAGTCACCGTTACCCCCTACTCGACGGCTGTGGGCCATTTTCGCGTCTTCCTGTGTCGGCACATCAATGGAATGCTAACAAATGCTGCCAACGTTCGTCGACACGTTGATCACTGTGTTTTCGGTCACACCTATGCCGACCTGTGTGTGTGTGTGTGTCAACCGATAGGAGTCTCTGTGTTCGTGAACGTCGCTCCGTCGATCATAGGCCAATTCTGTACATTTTTAACCGACCCGCTGTGTCCGTTTTTACTTAGATTTTGCCTACCATTTGTTCTTATACTATAAATTTGTGTGTGTGTGTGTGCATCTCTCAGGCGAAATTCTCCGCTGCTTGGTACGGTGTATTCCAGCAAGTCTACAAACATGTTGTTACGTGTTGCGTGGTCGCAGAGCGTAGTGCAGTTAGCTGACCAGTAGTTCATTCGTCGGCGACTTTTGCAGTTCGATCATGATATTGTGTTGATCTCATTCACACAACACGTCCTTCGAGTTGAGCTGCTTTATATCTCATTCCCGTATCTAGAAGAAGGTTTAGTGTCACTTCTCCTCGATGGTTAAATCGCAACAACCTGTTGCTTTGCGAGGAAAGGCGGCCCAACCCTTACCGGATATCGCCTACACTGTCAAACGCGATACCGCCAGATCTAAGAGCTACGACTACAGCTGACGTTGCTGCTGCTGCTGCTGTTGCTGCGGAAGCAATTCTCGAAAATCGATTCTCTGCGCCGCTTGTACTCTTCACGTGCTAAAATAGCCCTATACGGCCAGTGTCTACATTGTCGGCCCCCTTGGGCCATTGCAAATGGGAATGATTCTACCGGTCGCCCTCGAGCTGACCGAGACGGGACGAGGCGAGTCACATATAGTCATAATAATACTAATAATGTTAATAATCTCATTGTGGTACTTTTGCCGGAGAAATATGTTGTTCTTGTTGAGGTTCCTCATGACGAGGGCGCGCAACTTCGGAATGTCTCAATGACGATGGTGATGCAAACGGGATAACCAAATAGCGAGACCGACGACTGGCGCCATATATATATATATATATTATGATGGATGCAGGCGAGGCAGGCATCGGCTGGCGGCTTCTATCGCTGTTGTCGCTTGATGAATGTTGTCATAGCGCGACGTAGCCCTACGCTTCAGCTGACCGCTTCGTCCGCAGCCATTTTGTCCTTAGTGGAGGTCTCTCCATTGTCTTCCTGTAGGGACAGCAGCAGCAGCAAAAAATAACAGCTCAAATTCGGCCACCGCCGTTGCAGCTCACTGATGATAATGGTGACGATAAACTTCGGATCGTTGTCTCGTTCACGGCGTCCGCGCGTGTGACTACCAGCGTTCGAACAATCAATGTATATGAAACGAAGCAACTCATTGAAGGTCGATCATGTGCAAGCTTGCGTCGATCGTCGTGACCATGTCATATCTATGCACTATTGACCAGGCAACACTCTGTGTATACTCGATCATCGGCCGGAGTTCGCTGTACGACGTAATTAACGTAATCGCCACGAAATAGCTCGGTGCGGTGCAGCTAGCTAGACACAACCATCATTGATCTTACGTTAGCGTATGATGAGTTATTATACTCTGATTGTTATCATTTAATGAAGACCAGACTGTATCGTCCGCTAAATTGCGCGATCGCCCGTTCAATCATCAGAGTTGATTCGATTTGAAACGAAGGAAAAATCGCTAGCTAAGCTGGTACGTTATCACTCGAGGTGAAAGCGCGGGACTACAGCAACCATCGAGTTGGACAGCACGACCAGCTGCGCGGCCCGAGTCTACTTGGTGGCTTTCAGACATTTCGACCAAGGTACACACATCGTATAGGGCATGAACAGCACATGACGTTTGCACTGGAGACCCGAGTCGTACAGATGCAATGGATACGGGACTCTCTAGTCCTCGAAGAGGCTCCCGGAGGTGATGAGTCGATTAATCTCGGCCAGCACTTGAATTAGCAGCGTCTCACATGAGCACTTGCCGTCGATGACAAGAAGCCCGCTGGATGATTTCGTACGCTCCTTCTGCTTGACGAGAAGGCAGACCGGCTCGCCGGAGATCGCCGTCGCCAGCAGGGATGCACTTTGGCCAACCTGTGCAGTTCGAGCCGAGGGAAAATAGCAAAGTAAACATGAAATGAGATCGAGCGCTGATATAAGTCGCCGAATATTGGAAGCCTCCTCGATCAACGTCTCGGATGCAGTTTGGAGAAATCCGAAGAACAGTATATATATGTATATGTATATATATATATATATATATGATGATACCATCAGATGGTACCATTGTGTTCTAATTGATTAACGGCAGGGAACGGGGAATTTTGCATCGTTGAGGTGAACTGACGCTAGATCGTCGCTTGACGTACCTGTTCAATTTGCGCGAAATGCGCATGGAACGCGAGTTTCGAAAGCAGATGAGTGAAGTCCACATCGACGTCTGGTATCGTCAGCGAGCCTTTGGCTATCAGGGAGCCAGACGAGAGCATCCCGCAAAAAATATCGCTGCAAGGAAGAAAATACACCGAAACCGTAAACGCACCTCGTTGATGCGTAAGTCCGTAGCGGTCTGTTCTCAATTGTTTCTCGACTCGCGCATGTGTCAAGCATATCAAGTTACTCAAGTATATATTAAATGGAAGCTGACAGTTTAAGATCATATTTATCGAGATCCGTGACATGTACGAGGTTAGATTATATTCTGAACGTGGAAGAATTTGAAGACAATTGTCTATTATGAGCTGCGGCCGCCCAATGAACTTATTGATTCAGTCAGGTACTGCTCACAATTGGCCAAACTGAAGCTAGCAATCGATTGGAAACAGTTTGAATGTACTCGGTTTTTGCTACCAATGTATGCATCAACCCAATAATAATAATAATGATATTAATAATTAACAAATCTATAGACAGATCTGCAAATGCAAGGCCACGCATCGATTTACATACATTATCCCCTACAGTCTGCGATGACTCACCCGGGTGCCGGAGTTGGAACAAGATAGGCCACGACAGGAACCTTAATCTTGCAGTCAATCTTGTCGCTCAGGACGCCATCTTCCTCGCAGCGCATATACGTCAGCGTGGCTTTTACCTGATCAGCGGCCAGTTGTGCCACCTCAAACGCAAACTCGTTGATGTGCGACGCGCCGGCCGGCAGCACGGCGAACGGAAGCGCTGATACCGTCGAATCGTCAGAACCCGGCGGACGAACGAACTTCAGATGCTGCCCATCGCGGAATGACAGCTCGAGCTGCTTGAGCGGATGACCAGATTTGTTGGTGAACCTGAGCGCGCAGACGAGCTGATCGCGGACATGTAGCATTGTGCGAATCTCATAGCTCTGCGATGCGAGAGAGACCATGGGGCCGACAGCAAGGGCAAACAAACATCAGAAAAGAAGGAACGCTCTCAGCAATGATACTTTCTTTTTAAGATGAAACGCACGACAGTGAAATCGAATTGCGAGACACAGTTATATATCACAACTACTCATGGAACAGGGAAGCAACAACAGCAACAACAACAATAAATAATAGCAAAAAATAGCAACTTACAACTTTGATATTTTGATCTTCTTTGAGCGGCTCGAATCGCGACTCGCCTTGCAGAAGGGCGAACGATGGACTGAGTGGTGTCTGTGGCAACGAGGTGTCTTTCTCGTGGGATGGTGTGGCGATGCCGGGAGCTTCCTCGTAGCCACTTTTCTTGAGTCGGTGACTGCTAGATGGCGTCGCCGCTGATGCGGGATCTCCGCCTCCGCTGGGGGAAGCTCGCTTTTTCGATGCATGCTGGTGGTGCGTCGAATCGCGACCTTCTTTACGGGACGCACGCTTCTCCTTAGATTCACCCGACACCTTTAAGGGAGCGAATGAGGTGGTGCTTAATGGATGCATTCTCATTGAACCGCTATGCCGCTCTTGCGAACGAGAAATAGGGTATACTTCTAAAAAGTTAGAATATGGAAAAATGTCCGCGTAGAGTTTGATTTAAGGCCGGACGAGTTGAATATACATACACACGACTCATTGCCGAAGTTAGTCCTGAAGCTAATTTGGCAGCTAGATAAATCAGCAGAATTTACGCCTTTACAGCAACAGCAGCATTAGGGAAACAAGAAGCAAGTTGTCAACTCATGAGAAATTACCAATTGATCACTGGTTATTTTTGTGCTTAGTTACTGCGTGGTTGGCAATTCTGGATGAGGATTTTTACCTTGTCGTGTTTGGCCTTCTTGCTGCTGTGATGACCCGAGGCCTTCTCGCCTTCTGCTGTATCGGCGTTGCCCTTTTGACGTCGTTTGTCCTTCTTGTGTTTCTTATCTTTTTTGTCCTTCTTTTTTGCTTGCTTATCCTCCCGGCTAGCCTCGTCGATATCTTTGATTAGCAGGCCATCATCATCCATGCTGAAAGTCATGAGATAGGTACAAGTTCAAGCGATACAATTGGTAAGCTAAAGTGGCCCAAAAGTTGGGATCCAGATCGTACGTGTGACCAATGGTATTTATTTCACAATTGACCCTCAGTTCCTACATGCAATAGATTAGCGTCTACAAGGTTCTGCAAGGACACAGAAGGCGTTGGGTGTGTGTGTGTGCGTGAAACACGCGAATTAGCGATATCAAGAGCAACACAAATCGCAACGTATCAAACCAAGCTTCATGAATGTGTTCATCGTCAAATCACCAAAAATGCAACAGCACTACAGGTATTGATCAATTGTCAACTCATCTCAACACAACTAAATTCAGTTGCCGATAATTACCGCGTAGTGTCAAAGAACCATATACATACACGCACACACACACATATACACACACGCACATACCTGCTATATATGATACAATAAGAGTTGAGATTAACAATATTATTATTATTATCACTATTTTATTACTTTGAGTATCGCTCACCTCGCGTCATTGGCTATGTTCTTTATGTTATTGTCGTCGTTATTGTTGATGTTATTATTCTGCCGGTTCTCATTGTTACTCTGGGTGGTGGGCGATGTCGCAGTTGTCGACGTTATTGTCGTCGATCCCTTCGACAATGCTTTGCCGACATTGCCGCCCTTTGTTTTCGGGTACCGATTGATAAAGACGCTCTCCTCAAGCGCTGAGCCGAGATCGATGTTCAACGCACGATGCGGATCATTGGCGTCCTTGTCGTCATCGCTGTCGCTCAGCTTGGCCCCGTCCGGCAGCTCCATGTGCGTCTTCACGTGAACCGCTGGGGGTTCCTCAATCTCGACATCGTCGCCCGGCCCCTCCTCGTCCACTTCGCTATCGCCCTGCAACGACCCTATGAGCTTTGCGTCCTTCTTGCGTTTGCCGCTGGCTGCCGACGATTTTTTACTTGACCTCTTCGTATGCCGCTTAGTGTTATCGTCGTTTTCAGCGTCGACGTCACCACCGCCGCGTTCACCGTTTCGATGGCTTCGCTTGCCGCGACCACCAGAATCGCCATCGGCGTCAAGCGCCTGAAGGATGTCGTGTTCGAGGCCGCCTTTAGTTTTGTCTCGATGACCTCGGCGGTTCGATTTCGCGGCGTCCTTCTTGCTCGACTTGGTCCCACCCTTAAGGTAATGTGGATTGTCTGCCTGCTCCGACCGCCGGGCCTTTCGTCGCTTCTCCATCTCGTCCTCGTCCGGCTCGTAGCGGGCGGCTTCCTCAGCGATTGTTGCTCTGCAAAGGAAAACAATGAATAAATAAGCACATACAAACGATCAAATCGAGCGAACACATGTATTTACGCATGTCCTTCTTCAGATCATCTGCTAAATGCGAAATATGAGATGTATTTTTCAATTGCGACCATTACAATGTGCCGGATTGCCGAACACCGGAGAGACACCAAAGCTCCGAAAAGAAGCGGATATGCTTCCGATTGCGGGCGTGGGACCGGCTGGATGGATAGATAGACGAACAATCAGACTGGTCGGTGTGTTCCTTTTACAACACGCACAGAACATCGTCACAAACATGAACTAGAGTTTGTATGTCTATTTCGTGAATCACAAGGGGCGTAGTTCGCTACAAACGTACTTCTCGGCCTTGAAGAATATCTCCATCCCGCCTCCGCTAGCGCTCTCGTGATCGCTGTCACTGTCACTTGGCGGCTCATTGATCCACGAATCAAGATCCAGGCCCTCCGGTAGCGGTACCTTCTTTTGGGCCTTCGGCGCTACCGGATTGAGTTCGCCCTGAAATAGTAAGTGCAACTCCTGGCGCACATCCTCCCCGCGATCGAACAGCTTCATCGCTTGTTTGACCAAGGCCAGCGTACAGCACGCTCGCTCCTGTACCTCCAAATCGCCTGAGTGAACAAAGATAGGCAGTCTATCAACGATGAGCGCTGACAGACGACGGAACGTCTCCTCATCGCACGACGTGCAAATGCAAGCGTATATCTTCAACACATTCTGAACGAACGTAGCCTGAATGTGCGGCGGAAGCTGGACCGCCCTCGGTCTCAGCATGTGCTCCATACACGCTTCCGGATCTTCGAGAAGACTGTAACGAGAACGATATAGAACGTCAATTGCCAACGATGTTGATAACGAAGAGGAGGAACCATCATGAAGACGAGCTGCTCTTTGATCTCTCTCGTCTGATCTCTAGCGACAACCCCGGCGACGACAGAGAATAATTTGAAGCTTTCTTCTATAATGTAATACTAACTCTTACGGAATGACTGTTGTAGTTCTATCAACATATTTCCCAGACGCATCCATTATTAGGGAGTATACCCGATCTGTATATATATATATATATATATATATATATATATTAAACACTCAATTACGTTAGTCATATAACCGTTTTTCGAGCTTATTTGATAATACTCACTGTGAAAACTCGCCACAGATGTAGGCGGCGGCCATGAGCACCTGCGTGATCGAGTCCTTCTGGCCAATTAGGAGTGGTGTGTTGGCTAGCAGATGCGCCATCTGCCGGCAGGCCTCCCCTCTGACAGCCTCGACACGAACCGCAACATCGAGCATTTGGCCAGCAATCAGCTCACCATGCCGGGTGCCCTCAATACGCGTCAACTCGACTAAGATGCCGATATACCTAAGAACGAACAACGATGCGGGTAAGCCTTCACTACAACGACAACGTTTGTAGGAGAGAACATTATGACTAAGGCAGCCACCTAATCGCGCAATGGATTTGGTTTGTCTGGGTCACATTCAAAGCAGATCTCGTCGTTGTGCACTATCGAGCTTATCCTATAATGAGCTCAGTTAGGGAGATGATTGAATGAATAATCCCATTGGTGAGAGCTACGCTTGATTTCTGATTGGCAATTTCGATATCATGTTTGAGATTGCCAGGCAACTTGTTTCGTCGCAGACATATACGTTCCGAAGGCTGCCATCGTCATACTAACCACTCAAAGTTCGTGATGAAGTGGTAGTTATCCTGCGAGCATATGTCGATAATTTTGGCAAGCAGCTGATCTCGATAATGTTGACCTTCGGCCTTGTCTACGTGGGTCATGAGGCGTCGAACGATCTCCTGAAGGTTCTTTTTGCCAACCATCCCATAGAGAAGATCCAGGGCGCGCAGTCGGATGGACTCATCCTTGTCATCCAGGCATTGAAGTACCAGATCCTTGTGCGACTGAACAGTCTTCGGGTGCGTCTTGAGAATCTTCGCCATCGCCAACAGACCAAGATACTTCACTGCAAGTGCCGATACGGGACAGTAGTGATGGTCGAAGACGATTCGAATTATAGCCGCCAGCATAACTATATACAATATACATACTATACAGGTTGTTTCATAATTAGGAAAAAGACGCAACGTATCCTTATGTTACATTCAGTATCCGGTAACCTACGGTGCCCGTTTCATTGATGTTCAGTGAGTCATTTGATTTAATGTTGTTACCATTTGTGTAACTTGAAGCAAGATGTCCATCAAGATCAATTAACCAAGCCAAGGTCGTTTGCCCACCGTTTTGACCCGAGGAAATATTCGACAACATTTGGCAAACACCCGCTGACATTTGCCGGGTCAGCCTGAGAAGAGCACAGCGGCGACATACTCACAGTTCTGATCGGAATCCTCGATGAGTACTCTGAGTTTCTGCACGCACAGCTGAATCGACGCTGAATGCGACGGTAGGCCCGATGAGATCGAAATTAACACTACACGTGAACGACAATGGCAACAGGGTGGTTAATATTATTGTCCATTTTGTCCATAAAATAGCTCAATATAGCGCAATCGTAAGGTTTTCGACGAACACAGCATTATGTGGTCTTCCGACTTATTAAGAGCTAAATAATATTACATAGGTAACCTTACGCATTGGACTTCGTTCGCAGCAGCAGGAGCAGTAATAACCTACCAGCAATGACGGTGTTGATGCATTCGTAGAGCAATGACATTGCAGACGTACTGGATCGTGATAACACGCACACACATACAGATATAAGCGGTCCATAAAGCGGCGCGAGCGCGGATCCACCGCGTGCCGACGTCGACGGTGACATTAAGAGAAATAGGTAGATTTAGGTGTATAGTTTGTTCCATTTTGAAAGCATTTTCTCCTTTAATTTTTTATCACAATGGTACCTCGTCACTTGTATACATATGGTGGTATCATCAGCGGTATCATCAGCAACATCACCACAATGCTCCCCCCAATGCAGTGGCGTGCAGAACTTCAGTGGCATGCAAATCCGAGCAATTCATAATGCAATGATCATAAGGTTACCAGGAATGACTGCTAATGACGTGCTACGAGCCTGGACACAGTTACTGTCCCGTAATGTAGTGTACCATACACCAGGTAACTTGTTTATGTATCTAGATGCATATATAAGCAAATGCATGCATGCATATATATATATATATATATATAAAGCAGAGAGTTTTACGAGGAAGAAAGTGACATGGAGTGAGAACAGTGCGAGGAGCTAGGTGCTCAGGTCACATTAGTGGGATACACTTACAGTTGGCCCAATTATTTACCCATAGGGTTTTGGATAATAAATGAAAAGTTAATTGCAAAGACAGTAAAATCCCTATGTGGGTTTGCATGTATTATATGTGACTACGTATGCATAAACATGTGCGGGTGTCAACATAAAGGTGGCACGGCAATACTGTCCGTGGTGACAAGCCAAAGTATAAACCGCTTGCGTCACGCAATCTCGGCTATGCAACGTCGAGCTTCTCGTTGTCTATTTCGTGGTTTAGCACCGAAATCCGGTGGCTATAAATTGAGGGTGACTGCTTTGCTTTGTGGTGAACTCTTCGTGCTTGGTATCAAGATGGATGGATCACAAGATGGTGCAAATACATAACAATGCAACGCAGTAACTCTCGTACTGAACAATGTCCTTCCACACCGATGGGGAACAGTGGATCTCAGATCTTCCTGGTCGTCGCTACTAATGAGACTGGCCAGTTCTCTCAGGCAATGGCGAGTCGTTCGGCAGCTAACTGCCTCAAATAACATTATCGGCTGTAATGTATTCGCAGTTCACTCTGACTCGATTAATAAAAATTGCTCCAATTGCCATTATCCGACGGAGAACGAAGCCCGCTGATTCTTTTATTCCTGGAGGTATATTACGCAACGAAATCCATGTAACCTTGCGATATCACTTTAGCTTGAAGTATTCTACTAATTATAACTAATTGATAATTATGTACACGCACCGCAACGCTTTCAATCTTCAGAAGCTTCCTAAAGTTTCAGGTCATTTCAATATCAGCCGCCGTTGGCGGGCATTAACACCAGACATGACTACGCAGGTGTCTAGTTAATCTGCAAACTCCTCCGCGCAAAGTAAATTAGCTTCAGCGACGATCATCGTTGAGTGCGAGGATAATGATGATGAGACAACGACGCCAATTCAGCTTAGATGTTATGACTGACCACAAACTCTCCAATGAACAGCGCTTCATCCGTGAACACAGAAAGCAGCCGCGTTATTGCCAGGACAGGCTAATTATTCAGCAATAGCACTAGTGGATCTTGCAGTGTTAATGATAATCGCACATTCTATCGTTGTGTACAGGATGGTTGCAAATAAGCACAGTGCAGCAATAGCTGACGTGTTCCGAGTGGTTAGTCACGAAAGGTCGCCATCGTCGTGAGAGACGATGTTCGGGCTCAAGGTGGCGGGGGGGGGACACTCTCAAACGTGGAAATATTCAACGAAGCGAGAAATAAGAGCAGGAATAGCGATAGCGAACGAGACAGGCAGCAACAACAAATCATGTTTTGAGGTTTCGGTATTGTTTTTGGGATTTTTTCGGTACCTGAGAATCAAATTAGTCAGCGGCTCAATGAGCTTTTTGCCGAGGCGTGGTTCGAGCGGCGTCAGCGCCCCGAACTGAAATTTAACAAATTCGACATAGAATAGAATATCGAGATAAATAAGGAAAGCCAAAAAATGTAATGAGACGACACAGAACAAAACGACAAAAAGACAGTTTTTTTTTCTTTTCGCAAATCTAACTTCGACAAAACACACCACACATACACACACACACACACGCAGAATAATAACAATACAGGGAGAACTTAAAATATGAGAATGAACACATTATATTTACGTTGTTGTAATTCGAATAAAATAGCGGACAATGCGGTCGGGATCACGCAGCGAGCGTGATCGCCATTTGTGCATCGTCAAAGAAAGAAAGAAAAAAAACGTAACATCGAGCACAATACAGAACGTGTCTGCTGCAAGCCGATCCAAAGGAAAAGTGTGGCCTGCTCTCCTCGTGATCGTTAATTGTTTGGCTCGCTCAGCCCATTCAACCAGTCATTCGGCTTTCTTCGTTCATCAGTCAAGCCATCAATCATCAACCCGTACTGACGAACTAGTGTCGATCAATTCGAAGTGAGATCGGTCAATCAATTTGAAAGCGTAGCTTGCTTGCTTGCTCCCTGGTTGAACCGTGCCGCGACCCATACACGTCTACATATCGAAGAAGACCCGTGAGGCTCATCGTGAGTGATGACAGATGATCACTGTCGTTTGAAAGCGGCGAACAGATCGATCTCCGCTCGAACAATATAGGTGTGCTCGCGACGCGGCTTCGAGACAAAGGCAGCGGCCAAATCTCGGCTCGCCATCGCGGATGGTTCGACGCTGGTTTCGCTGAATATCGTACAATTCGGTCATACAACTCACGCCTATATTTAACCAGACACCCGTCTCACAACAGCCCCATTTCCGGCCTACAAGTACGATGAGTCTACCTAGCTCATTCATCATTGCATTCGCTCCATCTACGAATTCAGTCTCTCGAGGTGGGTAGCTCGAAGCATACTACGGAGTACGACAGAACGAAGCCAGGCCTCAGCCAAGAGATTCCGGCACAAGGTAACAGCCACTACCTGACTGTTGTTGGCTACTTGATGCGGTAAAAACTCGGTAAGATGTTGGATTTCAGAAAGGGTTTCATTTGGCTCAAAAACCTATCTAGAGTTCTATGTTCGCAGAAATCTTTTCTACAACGGTCAACAGAACAGCCAGTAACAGCTAACGGCTACGCGGCCAGACAAGCGCTTTATGGAATGGAAATTTAGTAACATTAGGGAGAGAAACCGAGAGAGAGAGAGAGATAGAGAGACCATCGTCAGATAAGGCTACCATAGACTATGCGTATGTACGCAAGTCTGCTTCTGCGGGTGGGTCTGATTGAATGTACTTGGCGAAGGATTTGTGCGCTCCGGTCAGCACGGTGAGCGAGGCTACGCAGACTTGAGAACAAAACCGAAACATATTGGCATCAGTACCCCCATCGTGCTCATTTACTCAATCCCATAGTCGTATAGAGCTTCGTACAGATATGAGAGTACCGTAGACGCTCAGGCGGAATCTTTTGTTTGCTAGTTTAGGACTTCGCCAAGTCCATGCCAATCGTGTGTTTAAGCAGATCATTGAACGCTTCCTAATCAGCAATGTCCCCTAGACACACAGCCACCCGCCACTTGCCTAACAATTAATAAAAAGCTATTATTATTATTGTTATTATTATGGAACTACAATACATTATAGAATAGATCGTAGCCCGCTTGTATTTGAAAAGTGAGCCGCAGGCTCAACAATTGTCTATCATATCATAGCACGAAGGCTAAAAGAGCTATGATTCTCGATGTTCTTAGAAAAGTTATCAATTTATCATTACAATAGTTCGTGCCAACTTTTCGTCCCGGTGGATAGCTAAGGCTCAAAAGAGGAGACAGGCGCTAGAAACATTTGTGTTTTTTTCCAGCTCGAGCTGCAACCAGTCGCGCCATAACACCCTCAGTAATTTTTGCTTGCGGCAAACCTGACTACACGTTTTGACCAATCGCTTATATAGAAACGAACGCAGCTGCGCATATTGCACATAGTGGCGCGGTGGCTACATGTCTACGGGACGTGGTGAGATTCGAGTGGGGATTGATCGAGTTCTCCCCTGCTATCGGCATTAGAAGCGCTTCTGACAACACGTGAATCTGACAAACAAGGCGTGAAGGGGGGTGACTTTCAACATCGTGCAACGCAAGCAGTTCAAATCACTGTTGCCACAGTGGCGGCTCTCGTGTGATGCGCGCGCACTCAATCTGAGAATTCTCGTCATGATCCACGCCAAGTGTGTGCTACCAGCGGAGCGGTGTACACCCTTGCGCGTGTCCACGAGACGGAATCCTGCCGGGCAGGCATGGGCGCACAGTTCGGGCCGAGGCTGTCAATCGACCGGCCGAGGAACAACACAAAAACCAATCAATCAGTCCAACTTCACTATGATTGCGAAATGCATATGGGGGTGTGGTGACCAACGTCGAGGAAGGCAAAGAAATTCTAACTAGTTCAGTTTTGTAGAAGCCAGGGAGCCAGCTAGCCGACGGGCGGTAAGGCCCGAGAGGCTGTGTTGGCTAGATTTGTCACTGGCAGCATCAGACCATTCTGCTACTTGTTACCTTCGTATTAGACATATCAGAGGTTGACTGAGTTTTCGGCCCAGCCGAGGTTCGTAGTGCGTCAACACACCAAACTGGAAGAAAGTGACAGGAATCAATTTCAAAGGCAATATCTTTTTCTCTGTTGCAATGGGCAACATTATTAAATATAGAATAATAATAATAATAATAATAATACAGCGGACAGGTGGATATATGGAGGATTTTGTTCGTAAAGGGATTAGCGTGAGTGTTTGATTTATATTTGTACGCGTTCATGGGTTGCAATTATCGGCCAACGCTAATTATAAAATAATAATAATAATAATAATATGCTGCCCTTCTAATAAATGACAGTTCGCAGCATATTGCTAGTTTCGTACACCTACGGTACGAAGTTGAAAGTATGGTAATAGGTCGACATTAAAATCTCATATTGATTCGGTCTCAAAAAAGAAACTTCGCATTGAAAATGCTTGTCACGCATCAATTGACGGATTGTGAGTGTCGTTGGTCTCATATCGGTGTTCTCATAACAAATGTCTCTCGGAACGGGATTGTAACGAAGATTTCGAGTTCTCTCTCTCGTAAAGCGTCAGTAAAACGGATATACCAGCTTGATGATCTTGATGAGCATCCAGTTGTTGGTTGATGAGGTCATCAACTTGAAGAAAACCGGCGCCAACGGGAGGTAGTTCTTCGGATTCTTGCGGGCCAACTCGCAAATGACATTTACTGCAGCCGACTGAACACCTATTGATCGATATCAACAGAGTCAATGTTCCCGTTGGTTGAAAAACGACGCCGCAGCAACAGCAAAGTAGAAATGCGGATGGTAATACTTAATGAGACAATGGAACTGTAATACGTATATGACCATGTCGACGTCTCGAACTTGACGTGTGTTACTCAAGCCTTTTCATCATGTGTGACCGGGCAATGAGGGCTGCCACATAGAGGCAACAGTACTCTTCGACTCAGTGTCCTGATCCCAACACCATGATCTAAATCAAATCGGCAAAATCGGTCTGCAATGCTGGCTGTTTCGTACGCAGAGCCATTGATATATGCAAGCAACAACACATTAACTACTAAAAATGCGCCGGGACATGAATCAAATATTTCGTCGTTACTAAAGGCATCGTCCGATCCGCACATCCATCGTTTAGAGTGCCGCACACCTACCGGGATCGGGGTCCTCGAGCTTCTCCTTGAGCTTTGGAAAGGCAGGCCGTAGCGCATCCGGGAAGCGTAGGAAGATCTTATACATTAGCAGAACAGCCTTCTTACGCAGGTACGGCTTCGTTGACGTGAGTAGCGTCATCACATCGTGACTGAGGTCGCGGGCCAAATCCGGCGTGACAAAACACGCCAGACCGGACATGGCAACACCAGATTCATACATTCCCACACTATTCAGGTCCTGTGAAGAACGGAAGAACAGACAATAATTTTAGCCGATTTCAGGCCGGTTGGCTCGCAGAGATGGTCTCTTTGTAAGGTGTTAATATGTAAGAATGTTCACTTGCAGACAACTTTCTATAGTTGATTTTACATCAACCAATCGATAATCAAGGAGGCAATTCCCCCCTCGAGAAATATAGGCCCAGGTCGACAATTCGGTGCCAGGTCGACATAGATTATTCCACTGGGAAAGAAGGCGTCAGCGTTTAACCTTAGGTACTGCTTTGAGGACCTGTCGGGGCCACCTTATCTTTTCTCTTCAGCAATTCCGAAACCGGGTCAAAGAATCAACAGATAACGAAATGAAACGAACTCCAAAGATTATCCGCGGCTATCAGGTACGCACCTTGCGGATCATATTTGTGGTAAGCATAAGGACATCGGTCTCGTCGTGGAATGATTGCGACGCCGCCAGGTAACCGATCCGCTTGAAGGTGAACTTTGATGAGGACATCACTTCAATAACGTTGAAGGCTGCCCAGCTGATATCATAGCCAAGCATTTGTAACTGTAAGAATCGATCCACACAAACGAAATTGCACACCGTCATATAAAAAAACAACATAATTAGTAATAGCCTGCACCGTTCGAGGCACCATATATATATATATATATATATATATACCATTTTATTACCATTCGTTTCAGAGAACCTCCTTTATAGCAGAGTTCTCCCGTCTTGTATATATACATGATGACACGCATGATTCTCTCTCATATATTACGTTTTCTGCTTCTTCATGTATATTCTTCATATTTTCAGTGGCGTTTCATTTTTTTCCTTTTTTAACCGACTAATCACAACTTACCTATACGAGCCGTAAATTGGCTTCGTACATCGACGTGTATCCTACATTGATCATTTGAACTAATTTTTTTCTGTGTGTTTGACCTGATTAACAAAAAGCTATATGAAGCGGGTGGTGCGATCGGGCGTCACCCCAAAGCAGGATGTTTTTTGAATCAGATCCGCTGCACTAAATCAAATACAAAAGCGAAAACAAAGACGCTATCAGGTTGCTGTTACTGCTGAAGAAACACAGAGGAGAAAATAAATGAAACGTCTACAAACGAACGCATCGCAACTGGCCCCACATCGAGGAGGATGCCATTTTGCTTCGCTCTGACGTGTGTCTCTTCGTGTCACATTCTGTGGCAGCCTGCGCCTGATCCACTGCATTGGCCTCTATGTATCTCGTAATTGGTACTTACGTAGGCGAGCTTGGCCACAGCATTCGACTTAACAGCAATATTGTCCTGACGCAGCTCTTCCTTGATCTCCTCCATACATTGTGTGATGTACTTTGCCTGAAACGACAACCACGACAACAAAAAATTAGAAAGTCACTTCGTTACCATGTACTGGTTAAGCATATATATATATATATATATATATATATATATTCATACGCTTGTAGAACTAGTGTATGCCGCTGTAGAATGTACTAATGACGTTTCGACCCAAGTAGCTACATGGGCAATATCATTGACAAGCTGCAATTAGGTGTATCTCTCTTTAATTATTGAGTGAAAGATACATACTGCATACCTCAGCTGGTCCCATATATGAATATCCACTTTGAGTTATATACCCTATATACCCATGAAAAGATCATTTTGGATTAATTCCGCCGAGATGAACTATGTATTATTGCTCAAAGATCCCAACAGAAATGGGTCTAACATAGCTAATATACCCCACAAAAATCCATTCCACATCTTGAAATAGACTAATCGAGAGAATCGTATACTGTGCTTCTCCATAGAAATGTGACCAATAAATCCTCCGTTTACGCTTGCGTCGATCAAGCGTTTGATGGATAATGCATTCTATGGGATTAAAGGAATACTTGAGAGCGCAGAACTGAACGGAGCAGGTGAACTTATTTCGTCATGAATTCATGAATACGTATAACGAGGAAATGAAAATTGATTTACATTAACTTATATAATGAGGTTTTATTTTTTATTTTAATTTTTATTACTTAGAATAGACATCGAGCTTCCGCCGTGCCCGCAGGCTTCGCTCAAAGGATCGACAATGTGTTCCAGCCCGAGATAATGAACTTAATGTGATATCATTTTCACCTTTGGAATTTCTATTTTCATCTATAAATGTGGATATAATGTGCTCGACGTCGTGGTGATGACGCGCGACCAATTCGCCTTCGATTGGTCCGCAGAACTCCGGAGGCTACTCGAAATTATTTAGTCCAGCTCTCAGCATTCGCCTGGTGTACATTTAACGCCATTGGCGTTCTTAGAACAATCTCTGTTTACTGGTAGGCATGCTCGAATGGTCACGAATGCGTCGTTGCCATTTGTCTGTCGCAAACCTCGCGTCTTGTCGACCAACGTGCGTTGCCACAGCTACGGGAGATTCGAGTTCTAATCTATTTTACTCTATCTAATTTTGTCACGCTCTCCCTGACGCAGAGGTCCATGCAGCAATTGTTGTTGCTGCCACTGCTGCCTGTGCCATGTAATCCTATATGAGATTAGATGAGGCACCGCTTAGTGTACTCGATGCCGAGTAACCAGCTATTTGGAATATGTCACACCGTTGTGTGGACACCCATCCATAAAAGCCAAAATTAATTCAATGTGAAAAATAGTTCATGAACGAGCAATCGCCACCCTATACAGCATATAGCTTAAGCTATTACAGTAGTGCAATGGATGGTGTGACGATGTCTGCAGTTGTCGGCTGTTCTACCTTACGAATGGTTCGCTGCTTTCTTTTTTAATTATCAACGGAGTGTAGATGAAATTACGAAATGTGAACAATTCTATTATTGACTTAGTAGAATACAAATCGAACATATGATACTTCTAAGTCACGGCTATTGGCTATATTCACTCTTGCAAGCATGGTAAAAAGTTCTTGATAAGTGAGAGAGAGAGAGAGAGCGAGACAGAGAGAACGGGGGGGGAGGGCTTTGACAGCATGGAAATAACAGTAAAATCCAATACAATACACTATCCGATCACCAGTCGACGGTTGGCACACACGAAACGCCCTTACCGTCAACTACGACTTTACCCTATTGAGTAATACTCAATGAGTTGCTGCTCTCTGACAGCGATCTCTGTGCAGCCTGACTCACTCAGCTCATGATCATGACTCGGCCAGCTCATCGCCCAACAGAGTCGCGTTCTCCAAGCGCGCGCAGAGAAATAGAGACAGATATGAATAGCATAGCAGATATATCATTCAAACTCCGAGTTAATTTAACACGACCGTCGACAACATGTGCTAGTCACAGTTCGAACACGCAAGTGATTTCTACAACTCGATAAATTACGACACATACGAGGGTCAGAATATATGCTTAGCGCTGTGGTTGCAGCGGAGAGTGGCCGTTCCAGTAGAAACTACTTCTTATGTTATTTTTCTTCATTTCATCACTCAGATGTCTGTATTGATATTCTGTTCGACCGAAAAACCTTGAAAGGCGGAGGTGTACGATTATTTCCTATATCTATGCTGAGTCGGCTAATGGTCAGATGCCGAGAATCACTTCCAGCCAAGGTTCCCCGTGGTCGTACGCATGTCCACTGATCAAGGATAAGCATTCGTACCGACACGAATCAAATGTATGTGACACGGTCGTTCTATCCGATCGGAATACTGTCACCGTTCCCTATCGTCCCAGCAGTTTCCCCGGGGGGTTGCTGCTACTGCCGACCGCCGGTGGATGACAGCTGGCAAAAGTGCGAGTGTGTGTCGCAACCCCGCTACACAAGTCGAGCAGTACGATTAGTAAACGAACATACGGTATAACCGCCCGATTGAGACCGAAACTGCTCACCGAATACGCCCTCCCCATTAGTCTGTCTACCCGCATATCGGCAATCTGCCTTGATTACGCACCTCATTGTCACGATTGTTCCGAATCCCACGGACGAGGTCTGTGAGGTTCTTATCGAACATACGCTCCAAATTGCCCTTCACTTTCTTGAGCGCCATACTTCTTGGTTTACTACTGCTGCTGCTGCTGCTGCTCCTGCTGTGCCGTTGTTGTTGTTGCTGCTGCTGCTGCAGTTTTCCGTTACGTTATTTCCGGCAGCTGAAAAACGACACACCGTTCCGGTGCGACTATGATCCAACGTTCACCGTTGGCTAGAAGGCACTGCGTGTTCCGAGCGTGAGTGCGAGAACTCGTTCAGAATCGCGGTCACCTCACTGCATCTCACAGCATTGCACCTCACTTCGACAAACTTGGCACTGCACTGTCCGCTCACTCACGGAGAAACTCGATAGCCCACTCACCCGCCCCCCCCGGGTCGACACAGTTGGGATGCTATCGGTTCGCTAACACCTGTATCTCAGCATTGTCGTACGGTTGGCTAGTGTCAGCAGGCTGGGACCCCGAACACCCACACGTATACACAGCGACGGCCACGCATGTGACCGTCTGGCACCGCCAGCAGGGCCCGCAAGAGCCAGGACTATCGGCGATACCAGGCTATCGGCAATCCAGACAAATGCTACGGGGTGGCTGTTGCTCTAAGCGGCGCACAACGAACAACACATTGATACCCTCGAGTCGGGTGGAGATCTTTCGTTCAGTAGTATGGGGTCGCAACTCGTCTCCATCCAATAAATGTCATTCACATCACAGCTGCTGCACCGAACCACACACACATGCAAAGTCAGATACACAGCCACTAGCTAGAAACACGGTTCTACTCTGTTATCTATGGGCAGTGTCTAGAGAAGGGTGCTGCCGATAGTGGGGTCTGTGTCTCTTTGTTGTGGATGGCGAGCCTTTGCAAATAGATCGCGATGAGAGCCTACCGTGTCTAGGGATTGGCTAGGGACAATTTTGAAAGGATGAAGATCTTCGGAAGAATGAAATTGTCCTCAGTTTCGCTATGGCCTCGTATTTTGCTGTAGCACATAAAAGTGAGAAGGGCTGTTGTAACAACGACTCGAAGAAGGTATCGGACCTTAAAACAACAACATCAATGGGCATATCGGAAACCTCTAGGCTATACACAATATGCCAATGGGAACGATTTTATTTTTCTCGCACTTTTACCTATCGAGCAGACGACGTAGCAGACGCTACGGATCTGGGGACAACAGGTGCCAGATTGTCGTGATCTGTGTTTCGAATGACAAGGATTAGAATGAGAACTGTTCTTGATCTTCTATTTGTAGGCTTTTGCATTGATCGGCCGTTGTGGAATTAAAACGAGGCGCCACCCGGGTCAACTTCTTTCCTTCCATCATGTATGTTTTTGACGGTTTCTTCTTTTTGATAAATTTTCCTATGGTCTTCGACTGTGTTTATCACATTCGCTTTCATTTTTGTCAGGTACGCAAGGTTCATTATGCGAATTGCTGCGCGGAACTTAGTTTTTTTTCCAAAGTCAATGCTCGACACGCCAGAGTCTCACAACGAAGACTCAGGTTCTCTCTAGTGGAGGACATGTCTCTTTCTCACCCCGGCGACCCCCTCCCCGCTAAGCAGCCGATATAGGTAGGCTCCAGTTACCCTTACCCCCTTTGGATCGTTCGATAGAGCCGACGCTGAGACTCACGGCCACAGCAGCTATAGTTCTGTTTTGGCCCATTGAATTGCCCATTGCATTCGTCCCCATGTCGGGCTTCGAGAGCGGGGTCTACAGAGATGTGCTCTCCACGACATTCTAACCAAGGAACATTATGTGCTCGACCCGTGCCACCAAGCAGATCTTCGCCGTGCGAACCATTACAGGGTTCTTTCAGGTGGTCTGTCTAGCGATACTGAGCCTATATCTGCTTGTATTTTCCTCGAGGGATCTTCCGACAATAAGGGGTAGACAAGATCCAACCCGAAGAGATAGTCAAGCTGGAGGGAAACATCAAAACAGCTAGCTCGTTTGCCTCTACCGCAAAAGAAGTATATTCGAGTCGAGTTCGACAGCGTCCAAAACTGGTGTACGTTCAAAAAAAATGTCTGTTCAAAATCTCACTATATACGTATGTGTGTGTTTGTGTCAATGTGGTCAGTAGATCTTCCAGTGAGAGGATGCGTTTACCTTGGACGGCTAAGTCTCTGGCTATCGGAAGCCAGAGGCCGCAGGTTCGAGCCCCGCTGTGTGACACATAAGAGAGCTTAAGCATTGAAAAATTGCAGCTCCTTAAATAAACCAATAAAGATTTACCATTTACCTTGACACTGAGTTCGTTCGGTGTGTGTTTCGTCTTGCAGTGAAACGAACGACATTGTTTAACAGGACACGGAAATCACCGATAGTTGGCCGGCATTGCATTCAGCGCCATGGCTCAAAGGGGCATATGGAAATTTATAGTCACAAACTTTGTCAAGTCGTTACGAAGACCGCCACCACCAAGGTACCTTGGAGAAGATTCGTTTGGAAATAAATATTACGAATTCAAGGACGGTTAGTATGCTAAGCTTCTTTTGAGTCGAGTGACCTGCCTCTGCAACGATGCGATGGAGTAATATTTCTCAATCACAGTGTGTTATTATGATTTCAGGAAAAAACTGCGATCCACAATGACCATTAGTGGAAGTATTTTTTTTATTATTGTTGTTGTTGTTTGATATTAAGCAGTGTCTCTCGTATGATTTGGCTCTGTTTACTACTGTGCCGGACGATCACACATAGATCCCTATGTGGGGCATTGTCAAGTCGAAGAATACAGTGAACACTTGCATAGAGAGAGCTTAAGCGTTGTAAAGAAAAAACTAGCAGTTCAGTTAATAGATCAAATACTTTGTATTATATATTTTACAATGTATTGGCCTTTGCAGCGATAGGTTTCAAATTGTGTATCCATATTGCGCTATATGACTCTTCTGTTTTGATCCCAACTAACTGACGATATGATTTCTTTTCGCCGGCCCGTGACCACAATGACTTACAGATATGACTTCAAAATGAATGATTCACTACTCTAAATATCGTTTATATCTTGTTTAATCCCTGTCGAACTCGCGCGTAAGCAACATCTTGCCGGGTGAGAACCTTGTCGAACTTTAAAGAGTAACCGGCCTTATTAATGAGCTTTGAATGCATTTACCGGATGACGCTAAGGGTACCATTTTCTTATGGGCTTCGGCATGGTTAAGAATTTTCAATGTGTTAATAGCCGCAGTAGTGGAAATTCCCGTTGTATTGATGTGCCGGATCATTTTGTTCGTTGCAACAACCGCGTTGTCGTTATTAGGCCCATTATCTAGAAGAGTGCGCTCGACTAATGGAAATAGTAGCCTAACTTGGTCGTTAAAATGTTGAAAGCGAAGATCCGAAATACGTACATACATATCAAATATTTTTAAGGTTGCTTCGAGATACACGTTCAGAATAATAGCTTGCCAGCGACGCAAACATTTTTGAGTTACGACGTCCTGGGACATCCGAAAATGAAATTTCCCTCCGAAACGCGACGTTGGTCTTCTATTAAATTCGTGTCGCTTCTGTTTCTGATGTTCTACGCGGTTAGACGAGGGTCATGACCGACGTCAAAAGCGCTGGTTTGTGCCGTTGAACGAAACGCGCTTTGATCAAGAAGTTCCGGTAGAATGGGAAGCGTGGCTCCGATATCGTCGAAAACAGCCGCCAACGCCTGAGGAAATCGAGACCAATCGTCTGCAGCAACAACAAACCATAGAGAATGCCAAAAAGCTTGAGAGCAAACGACAAGTGGTTAGTGGTCACTTTTTACCATACAACCTTATCGAAGTTTTGGATTGGAACTTACGAGCCGATCTTACGAGCGACGTATTTAAATGCATTTGAAAATAATAATGTAATTTTTAAAAGCAGCCACGGAAATGGGTGCCTAGAAGGGTTGAGGTCGGAGCACAGAAATATCTGCCCTTCAAATAGACATCTCGGACAGTTGAGAGAACAAATGGGTCCGAATTTTGCGAGACTACTCGTTCTCGGCGATGGGACTTTCTTTTACGCGTTACCGAAGGAGGCATAGACCGAACTACGACGCTGTTTGAGTGTTGGTTAAGAATTATATTTGTGATTTCGACGCGTGAGTTTGCTCTTCAAAACAATCAAGTCAAATGTTAATTCACTCATTTGCGCCCCGACAGACTACCACCTTTTCTGTTTGCTGGCAAACAATCTTAGTGGTCATACATTTGACAGTAAAGAGGGTCTCAAAATGGGGTTCGAGCACTTCTTCGCGAGAAAAAGTAAAAAATTCTGGACGATCCGGTATGAAACAATTAGCTGAGAGGTGGGGGGAGGTTGTATATAGTGTTGGAGAATACATCAGAAATTAAATGGTTTGTATAATGTGCTCGAAAAGGCTGTGTTTTTCCTTAAGGAAAAAAACGCGGGAACTTATGAACCAACCTAATACACACTTCGCAACGTTCAAAAATACTTCAATTCTTCAGCTGAATCCATTGATTAGCGCAAATAAGCATAACACAGTTAGACTACATATATATATATATATATGTGGGGAGAAGAATCTGCAAAAAACATTGTTATATGTCACTGAAGTATACACCAGCAATACATCTGTTGTCTAGCAATCTGCTGTCAAAATGTAGTAGTCACATTTCTTGTTGAAACTAACGAGTATGCAGACGTTGTGTTCACAGTGAAGTGGTTTAAGAACAGTGAAAGAACTGTTAAACCTTCTGCCATCTTTAGCAGTACTCACAAAAATGTATTTCAAATAAGCCTAGAAACAAACATACCTGGGAAAGTTTGAAATTCGCTGCCGGTGGCCTCGTGTTATACTTCAGACCGATTAATGATATTAATGAGAAATGTCTCATCGACATCGTCAATCGATATAGAGCATACCCTTTGTGCGTTCCCATCCAGACCTATACACCCTCAGCTATCACCATTTGTTATAATTTTTAATCGACATTTTAGTAATCGCAATTTGTATTGGCAAAACCGATATCTTGACTGCTGATCGTCAATCATGTTTGAAACTAACCATTAACGATGCATCTGAGTAAATATAAAAAGCAAGAGGGTTTATAATATCTCAATAATTAGAAAAAAAAATTCCTAGTCACCAATATTAGATTTCAGTCTTTAGTAATGTAAGTAAGGCCATTGCGCATCGTTTTTAAAGTAACATAACGATTGTTTTCCTCGCTTTTCAGATGTCCCTTTCAGAAGAAAGTCCCTTTTCAGAAAAAAGTCCCTTTTCAGATTTTCCCAATCTTCCCGGACATGAGAGAACTCCTGGAGAAGGATATCTCCGGGAACCGGAAAAGCCCGACCCACCACGGCAGAAATGACGACTTTATGATTATTCTTATAATGAGATATGTATTGTATAGGCGTTTAGGAGGTCTATTTAGAATTCCCGAAACACACGGCTGGTCGATACCGGCTGCATGTCACAAACTGTAGATAGTCAGAAAAGAAAAATGCCAATAAAAGATTTTCACGTTGGACTTGTCTTAAATACACTGCTAGTATTCATTCATCGCCATCCCGCAATAACTAGTCGCTGGTCGGTTTATTCAGTAGAACGTTTATTTTTATCTAGTTTATTGTATCTTGTTGCTGCTTACCATATTATTTCCATATATACAAGCATATCGCAGAATTCAGTGGTAGGAATGTTGCTTGGGTGTTCGCATCTTCAGCATCAACTGATCATCTTCATCTCCAACCTATTCATAAATGGCCTTGATAGTCTTATCATTGTTTCTCCCCCTCTCTCTCGATCTTTTCTGGTTTTATTTTCAGTGACGTTTCATTTATTGTGCTTGATACAATGATGCAAGCTTAAGGTAATCTAACTGAAAATGGAGAGCACGTTTGGAATACAGCATACGCAAGAATTGGCCTTTTTCAGTTTTCTTTGGAAAAACTAAACGCGTTGTTAGCTGCCTCTCAGTATGTTGGCACCCAGCCATCTCGTATAGATTCGTAATTGTCGAGCGTTCAGGATTGGTAAAATGGCAAGACAATCTATGGAACGTAACTAGATTCATTCATTTTCCTTAACCAGATTCAGAGACTCCCCGTATATTTGGGATAGGGATTACCTCCTCTCTAGTTTTCGTTCAACTGTGTTGTGACTCGTTGTCTCTCCCAGTTGCGCTTTTGTGTACTTTCGAATGTAATTAGAGGAACAGAAGTTTGTTTAGATCCTTGTGAATATATATGTATATATATACAGTAGTATCAGCCATTGTATATATATATATACAATAGTATCAGCCATTGTATATATATATATACAATAGTATCAGCCATTGTATATATATATATACAATAGTATCAGCCATTGTATATATATATATACAATAGTATCAGCCATTGTATATATTTGTCTGGTTCGACAAACTTGACTAGCATTTTATTGAAAATGGGTCTCGCTTAGAGCCAGATTAAGTGACCTTTATGATATAGTGCATGAATTAGTATACGGAAGCCTTAATTTAAATATTCCGCTCCGAATCACAACAGACGTTTTTTTTTATCGCCCTTTTCTACCACCCGTAGCCTTATAACGCACTCTATAAAGTAGTTGTGTGGTATAATGTAATATAATAAATAGATAACACCTAATACTTATCTGGGACTAGCGTGAATATGTTGTTTGTTTAAAATCAGCCGCCAACCCCGATTCGAGATCCGGTGCCCATCTCGATTATCTCTATTGCTATTATTTTTTGGCGTTACCACCAGTGCATTATCGCTCTCTGCGGCAATTTCACACGCTGAGCAGGAACTTGGATCGATTGCGCCATTAGGCCCTCCTGCTCTGCTCCCTGTTGTCCTTAACGACGACTTCGTAACGAATAGCGGAACAACGCCATCTGTACAGTTCTGCTGTTGTTGCCTTAGCTGCTGATTGACGATGGACGAAATTGCTGTTGCGGTATATTCTGCGCTTGTGGTTGTTGGTACATTGCGGCGAGATCAGGTCTCCCGGGACCGGTGATGTCCCGACATGACGCTGCTTGCGGTCATCGACGTCACTTGTTCTTTCGTTGCTTGATGGCGTTGGTTCGCTTGGCGTGGGCTTTTTTCAACCGCTCTTCCTTCTCGAGCTGTTTGGCCAGCTTCCACGACAGCAATGCCGAGATGCAGAGGAACGGACTCAGAATGAGCAAGGTGTATTGAAGAAACTCCCATGGATGTAGAGCTGCATATTCAACGAGGGGCTGCAGCCACGATATATACCACGGGAACGGATTGATGGGAATCTGGAACATTGCGCATAATTCACGTAATATAATACCGTTAGTATTATTATACTATTGCATTTTTCCTCGACGGGTTCATGTGGAAACCTTGCACTATATGCAGCGCGCTTAGCAGGCAGAGGTGAAACAAGCCCAGCCAAAGACCCAAATGACTATATACAGACAAGCTAATAAAAGCAAGCAGATAACAAAAGCATGTTTTGATATACCCGATCACGCCGTAGCATTTCAAACTGAGCATAGGGTGGGCTCAGAGGTTGGAGGCAATTCTTGCAAAGGAAGGGAATAATATATCGAGCCACGATGAAATGCGGTTTCTCGAAAGCTTATAAATATTAAAAATATAGATAATATTTGGTTGCTGGCATCCGTCAACGTGCGAACACCCAGCGGACGACGGACCTTGCTCCGTTCGCGCTAGCTCTGGATGAAAGCGTAATCCAAAACAGTGTCACTTTAGTTATTATTCAATACTATTGGGAGGTAACCATGCTCAATGGGCATGCGTACAGAAGTGTTTCACGCCCGACCTCGAAATCACCCTCTCCCCCCGTCTCCCGTAAGTAAAGCAGCTTCTGCACTGTACCGAATACAGAAACGGCGTTGTCCCTGTAACATATCTAGAATCAAGAACGACATTGTGCCCAGCCAATGCCGTTTTCAACGATCTAACAAGAAGCTTCTAACAACATCCGGATGAACTAGATTCACACAGATAACAGCAAAACGAAGAAGGCACCACTACAGACCGGTAAATAATGCAGAAGCATCGCATGACACAGGCAACACGTAGACACGAGCGTGCGAAACGTATGAAACTTCAACTAAAATGGGAATGATAGAGGAATAATCGACCAGGGGGGAGAGTGTGTTCATTGCCGCGGCATAACGTATCTTCGATGAGAACAACGAAATACGCTATGAACCGTTGTAGTCGCCATTTGACATTGCTGGGCCGGAGGTAAGTGGAAGAAATCAGTGTTCGTTCGTTTTCTAAGTGGGGTCGATCACTACTTCAGTTGCCCTGGACTCAGGTGGCCTCGAAAGCTATGTCTACATAGGTACCAGAGGCAAACGCGATTTTCTAGGAACTAGCGAAAGCGACATCTTACACACACTATGAGAAAATTAAGTTGTTGTTTTGGCAAACCCGATAACCGTGAATATTCTCCCCGCTATAATTACGCTCGCGCGTACACGACCCAAAAAAAGACGCCCACACACACAGGGCATACGACGTGGAGCGCAAGTCAATCGATTTTGCTCATGTCGCCGGAAATGTCGCATTAAGTCGATCCACACACAATCACCTTTTG
Organism: Stratiolaelaps scimitus; assembly: GCA_019614645.1. Lineage (NCBI taxonomy): Eukaryota > Metazoa > Arthropoda > Arachnida > Mesostigmata > Laelapidae > Stratiolaelaps > Stratiolaelaps scimitus. The sequence goes on from JABWDB010000075.1 coordinate 382,233, forward strand.
CACGGCTTCCTCAGGCATGTTTTCGGCCGGCGGACGTCTCGTTCAGCTGTTCGCTTCTTGAACCTCAACGTTTGGGTTATACCGTGAAGCACTGCACCTGTCAAATAAACAACCTAGCAGGAACTGCTTCTGTGAACCAGAGCGATATTTTCGTTCGAAGCGGCGGCGGCGGCGGCGGTGCAGTGTCGGACGAACGATGCGAAAAAACAAACAGTCATTCGTCGAACCGGCTGCTCTAGCAATCTGAGGCGGGACCTTTCCGCGTTCCGTTGTTTACCCGCCCCCACCACTTGTAAATGACGGAACACACTTACTGCAGGATTAAAACAGCCTTTCGCCGTTTCGAAGCTAAGCTTCGAATATGTGTGTGATGCTCTCATCTAGACGCACCCATATTTCCACATGTATAGCTAATGTTCATAGACATATAGGAAGAACATTGCCCACAATTTATGTTTGATGTTTTTCCTCTTCTTCAAGTTGTTGGTGTTCTTTTTGGATAAACGCCGCCTTGATTATAAATAACTTCGAGGTGCGCTGTTCAGTCGACCAGGTACTTATTCGAGATTCACGGACGGTGCAATTGGTCTGCCATCTGATTCTAGTCACTTGCAGAGCGTATAAGGCATATTAGTATTTAAATTTCTTTCCCTATTCCACGTCACATTCCAATTTTTCGTAGTCATCTTCCTGCATCGGTTTCCGTCGCATTATTCTTATCTAAGCAGAAAACAACAGAATTCTAAGAGAAAGATGACGAAAAAATATCTGATTCTCTATATTTTGCTTGAGAGCCTATTTTCTAGTTAACTATATATAATATTTTTGGCGCCTGTAATCTGTGGTACGGCGGCTCGTCGTACCACAGCTCGTGGTACGACACACTTTGTCGAACCCTGTTGCGCTCTCCCAATGCGCCGAACCACATACATGCATGATTGCGGCAGCAGGCGAACAGCACACGATCACCATTTATCTGGTGCGTGCGTTTCCCTCCATGGTTCCATATCGCCCCTGGAAACGCGAACTCCGTCGAACGTCGTTGGCACAACACACGATAGAACATAGATAAATTCATGCATTGCCCTGAACGGAGCGCCAGCGCTGGGGAAACATCAGTGATGATATGGCTGCCGCCACGGGCACCGTTATGTAGCAGGGCAAGCGGATAGAACCCGACCAGCGAACCGAGCAGAGCCGAACACTGCGTGCTCGGTCAGGGTCAGACAGATAGATAGATAGATACCCACCCGACCGAGCCAACCATGGACCGATCAATCCGGCGGTGATTCAGAAGTGGGAACGGGGTACCGGACGGGGCGGCGCGGCTGGCTGGCTGACTGGCTAGCTAGCTAGCTAGTACGACCGGGAGTGCGGGCTCCTCGGTCGCTGGCGGTATTCTGCCGCCGGTAGCGAATAGCAGTAGCAGCCAGGGCGAGCGAGATGACGGCCAACAACCAGCGACAAGGCGGCGGTGTGTATGTGTGTGGGTGCGGGTACACGAGTTCTCGCTGGTGCTAACGATTACGCGACGATTGTGGTGCAGAGTGCGCCGAGTCGTCCGGTGGAGGCGAGCCTCATTCACCGCTGGTGGCTTTCGTTGCCGTTACAATCGTCGGACGTCGTTGAGCGTTCGATCAAACGATGATCGTGGCTTCCACCACTACCACCAGTCAGTGACGTTCAACTGCGAGAGAGGCTGTCGCGGTGGCAGCGCCAGTGACAGTTCTGCCCGACTGGCTATCGCTGATATTGTCTGATCTCTTGTTCGTTGTTGACGCCTGGGCGTGATCTAGGAGGTCGAACATTGTGTATAGCAATCGTGTGAGACGCCTCGGGTGGTGTCCCCGTGCAACCGACATTTGTCTACGGCGTCCCCGCGCGTCGCTGTGGCTGTTACCGCCTCTGCCGTCATCATTGGCGTTCTCGTTCGAAATTCGCGCAGCGTTGTCCGTAATCGACAAGAAGGAGGCGCACCAGAGCAGGCGCGGGCGCGAGGAGTGAATATAGAAAAAAGCAGAGAGACGATAACTCGAAACGTCGCCCACCGCTGCCAAGCGCAAGAGTTCAGCGGCAGCGACATCAGCCAAAAGTGGACTGTGCTAGAGGGGACGGCAGTACACGACATCAAAAAGAGAATACGCTTCGAGCATCCAGCAAAGAGACTTAAAAAAACCAACCGCGTCGAAGCCCTGTCTGCCGAACGCGAGCCCCTCCTCTGCCGTCAGTTGCTGCTGCTGCTGCTGCTGCTACTATGAACTGCCACTGCAAGCACCGGCGGGCGTGACTGCTTCCGCGCTCCAACTGGCCACGGCAGATGATCAGCAGTCAGCGTACGTCAACGCGCAACCGTGGCGACGGCAGCGGCGGCGGCGGCGGCAGCAGCGGCACACCGCACCGTGAGACAACCCCGTAAACATGAGAGAGAAGCGAGTTGAACGAGGGAAAGAACGCAAGACCACTGCCGCCGCCGCTGCTGCTGGTGCGACTGCTGCACAGCAGCAGCAACATCACATGACGATGGTGCTGCTCGTCATGGTATCAGTGGTGGTATAGCAGGAGTGCTCGACAACGACGAGGGTGTACCCGGCCCGTCCAATCTACTGAGCGATCCCGCAAGCTGGTGGCGGTGGCGATTGACGGGGTCGACCCTCGCGACGATGGCTAGACGACAATAAGTGGCTATGGTTGTTGCTCTTAGCCTGCTAGATGCTCGATGCTGACACCTCCTGCTCTCGGTAGTCGTCTGCGGAGAAGGAAGCTGGTATCGAGAGTCACTGTGCTGCTGTGTTGAAATTCGAGTTCGAATAACGACAACAGCCGCAGCAGCAGCAGCAGCAGCAGCAGCAGCAGCAGCCGCGGCAACAGTAGCAACAACAACAGTAACAAGATCCGCAGTAGATCGGGACACAACATCGCCAGCAGCAGTGCCGCTAGTGCTTCTGCTGCCTTGGGCCCGCCAACGCATTGGAAGGAGGCAATATCGTTCGGCGAGGGGTCTGGTCAGCACTGTTGATATTTATATGCTCAAGCTATGTTTTGGCCGGTGGTTGCAAAGGCGCTAACGACGACGACGACGAGTTACTCGGTGCCGTCGACAGAACAACAGCTTAGTGGAACTATGGAGAACATATGATATGCGCTCGACATTCATTCGCTCGTCCAGTCGTCATTAGTGGATTGGATTACGAAACGAAGCTGAAATTTATTAATTGTAACTACTGTGTCTCATCGAATGTGAGTTATGTGCGGCTGCGGATGTGACCGCGTGCGGTGGCTGTAGTGATTCTCTATGCCGTTGCGTGTTTCATGTGTGTCAAACGTGCTGTGATCCAGTTCGGTGTATGTGTTCTACAATAGGTCATCCATCTATGTATGTATATATATATATATGCATATAGAAATACATATATATATACACACACGTGTGATGTACAGCTTTGAGACAATTGGAGATCATGCTCTCGTCGATGCCTATAACCACAAGCCAATGTTTTATTATTGCCGAGAGCGGACTGTGTGACGGTGATGTCTGTGCGTGCTTGCTGACAATACAAACGAACTGGAACGAGCAACGCGTGTTAATTCAAACGTGCGTTCGATTATTACCATCACAATGATCAGGAGGCCGTTGATTGTGTAGCCGATTACATTATATATTGGCTGTACGCCACCGTACGCTAACCAGAACGCGTCACTAATCGTTACCTGTCGGCGACCACCGTCAAGTCCGAAGAAGACATGAACCTACGTTAGACAGCAATTGGCGTTGGAGGATTACCCGGATGCACACCTCTTCGAAGTTAAGCGGTCGGCTCTTGCGAAGGTGTCATTGATGCAAGCGAGTAACACGGCACAAGCCAACGAGGGGTGGCCGTAAGCCGGAGCTCTCTGTAGCCAGACGTCAACGTGCTCTCCTGCTTGAGTTAAAGTCTGGCTAAGCCGAAAAAGCCGATAATCAGCTGCGAGGCGACGCGAGAGCCGCAACGTATCGACAGGGGTATCTCCCCGTTCCACCATAGCCGGTCCACGAACCTAGCTCATTCAGCTTGATAGGCGTTCAGAGAACTGCCACTCGAGAGTGTGAGGGGTCGGATACGCCGTCCGAGGAGATCTGCAGGTGCAATTCGCCACTTCTTCGTAACGGGGGAGAAAGCGAAAATCACGACACGATCAAAAGCGGATGATTCAGCGGAGACCGTCGACGGCGTGCAACTCTCTTACTGTTGTTCTCGTTAATAGAGCCGTTTATCGCAGCTAATCGATATATTCATGACCTGCAGTGATCTATACTCGCAGGTCCCGCTAGCAGTTCGCCGTCTCGAATTGTCTCTGTTCGCCAGGGCCAATTTATCTATCTATCTATGATAAAATTAAATGATCAATCAATATTGGCTGAAGCGGAGAAAACCACTTGGTTACCTAACGCGGCGCAACTTCTGCGGTACAGTGGCACGAAGGCGACAGCGAAATGTTCATGATGTTATAGTACAATAAACAGCAAAAATAAGTCAACAAGCACGAGCAACTCTGAGGACTGGCGCCGGCGATTTTCTCCCCGATTGCCTGTGGTTATGTGAGGCTGTGCGCTCCCTCGTGGGATAACCGAACCGGGAGTTATTGACGAAGAAGAACGCAGAGACAATTCGAACTCGCGCATTATCGCATCCTTATTTATATTCGTCCACAAACAACGACACGTCATCGACTACCACAGCAACAACAACAGCAGCAATAACATCGAAGATAGCAACAAACACATCGTAGTGATAACGTAGTAATAACAACAAGGACTTTTCACCATGGCAAGTTTAAACTACGAGGGTCCCCTGTCCAAATGGACCAACGTCATGAAAGGATGGCAGTATCGGTGGTTCGTGCTCGATGATAATGCAGGCTTGCTTTCATATTATACGGTGAGTACGTGTACACAGCACGGCTACTGGATCTCCCCTCTCGATTCGGTGTCACTGGTCAATTAGTCCGCCTGTTCTGTTTATATTGAAGTTACTTTTAGTGTAGGTGTATTGAACGATATAATACACATCGTAATGCTAATCATTCTAGTAGAACACCCAATATAATAAATAGACAGGAGACGCGTTGGTTAAACGCTGCTGTTTTTTTTTGGTGTAAAAAAAAATTCTCGATAGCTCTTTGAAAGGAATCGGTCCGATATCAGTGAATCGCTGCAAAAACAGCACATTTCCCTTCTAGTTACACACGCTGTAGACAGGAGGTATTATTTATCATGACATGTAGACGTCGTTCACAGATACACCTATCTACGGGTAGTCCCCGAGTAGAGAACGATGCGTGGCCGCTATCTGAGTATTGCCCATGGTCATCTCTTTCGAATTCTGGTAGCCTCGTAAGTGGCTCTTGTTACCGGTCGAGGTTACACAGATCGAAGCGACCTTGTTCGATCCTGACAACAAGGTTCGACCTGCAATTAGATCGCTCTCAATTTCTTTTAAACAAAATAATCACGTTTTCACACCACCATGCGCGTCGATTATTTATAGATATCTATAATAATAATAATATCAAGAACGAAAATACTAGACTAGGTGTTGGCCTCTCTATCAGCAGAGGTTATTCTGTTATTGCGGGTAATACTGTTGTTGTTATCGTTGTAATACACGGGTATTATAGGAGATCGAAGGCTTTTATAACAGGTGCAAAAGAAATATTGACACTGGCTAGCTTATAAATGTATCGCGTCACTCCCGGAACTATAGTATACATAGATATTGAAGATCATCGTATGCGGTATGATCTGAGGATATTCCAAATATTGAGAAATAACCGATACACGTCTCATTTATCTGTTTACATTAATTCCGACCGTAATCCGAAGTAGGCCGATCATTCAGCCTGGAAAAGAGGAACAGCCAGAACAGAATGTAATAGAGAATATTCTCACACGAAGGACACCACGTGTTGTCGATGCAACAGTGTAAATATATTGAAAGTGATTTTTGCGCGATAAGCATACTGTGCATGTATATTTATATACGTGTCCGTAGTGCAGCTCACCACAGTCGTCTATTCAACATTATCATCATAGCAGTTATACAACATAAGTAAACTACCCGCTGTCTGGGCGTTACGCTAGTATCAACAGTGTCTCGCTGCGGTGGCAACTGCCAGTCTTGGACGTCTCGGTGTTAACGCGAAGCTAAGCACTATTGCTAGGTAACGTAGTGATAGTCCAGAAATGGACTAAGAACTCGGTAGATGAGAGGATTTTGTCAATATGCATCAATCGTACTCGCACTGGCCGGGTTAACGGAGCAATTCTGTTGGGCAAAATTATGATTCGGAACTCAGTCGACAGGAAGGCGCCGTCGATGGATTCGGCACAGTGGAAGTCCATCGAAAAAAATACGTCGACGCAGTCACTTGTTCACCGGCTCACGGTGACATGCCGCGGCGGATTGGCAGAGACTGCTTTGATGGTTTGTCAACTCAATTTCTGTCTGCAATTTCTGGCGCTGGTAACGACGATCTAGAGCGATTTACTTCCTACATATATATATATATATATATTATATATATATATATATATATATATATATATATCTGTACGCGTTATATATATATACGCGTACAGATAAACGAGCATAGGTATCACAGGCAGACAGCATTGCTCAACGGGGGCATGTAGGTACTTTTCGAAGCGGTCTGTATTTTACCGTTATATTTATTTCTTGCTCTTAGTAGAAAGCAAAACTCGTTCACAAGGTCTACTATTTATGGCGATGTATTTATTATAGATAGTTAAGGAAAGAGAAATTGTCCGAGACGTGTCTTCTCTCGGTGTGGAACTTTTGCAAAATCGCAAGGAGAAATGCGTTCGTATATTTGATGAACGATCGCGCGCGAGATGGTAGTCACATGAGGGCTGTTCGATACTTGACGAACGTAGCTGTGAGTGCACTAGGTCGAGCATCAGTCGACATTGCGTGCGTCAGACACGATCCGGCTGATGCGGTGGCCAAATACGATACGGTGATATTGCCCAGACAGCATTTTGCCTTTCGAAGCTTACACGAATTCAGCAAGTCGTGGCGAGGCGCGAGCTGGATTTTGCGAGACCTCGCCATTGGCTGACAACCGCGGTCACTTCGTGAGTAGCCTAGAATTGGAACACCATCAATTGCTACGATTTCGTTCACAGGTCCGCAACAGGACGAGGTAGATACGCGAGACAGCTTTCCAGGCGCATTCGCCATTACGCGTCGAAACGCCGAGAATTTCAGCCCTCCGACGGGGCGAAATTCTGCCAGCAGTCGTTTGGATAGACCTTGATAGAAACGGACGCGTCACACCACCTAGACCAGGCGCCAGAGACCATATTTGCTCTAATGGCTTCCGGTTTATGTCCACTGCGCACACCAATGCGTTTTGCATTTCCTGTTGCATAGACGATAGGAGTCAGCGAACACGAACGCTTGTATCGCCTATATGATAATTTTTTTTTGTATCAGTGCGAATTAATGCACTGTCATTACTATTCTCCCCAACGTACATAACTTGCATGCGTATCAGCGTACAGGCGCCAATCGTTTGCTGTTTGTTCCATAAGGTCCCCCAGTGAAATCGTGAGCGATGCACCAATACGCCCGACATAAGCATCCTCTCGTTATAACCGAATGGAAACAATATTGGTGGCGCAACAGTAGCTCGAATAGAGATAAACGCTATTAAACTCGGCTATTTCTCAGCATCATCGTTCGAGGCGCAGCCGCCAAGCGGAGCGGCTCACGTCAGGCTATCCCACCCTACGCATGATCTGTCCTGATCATCCAGCTGACCTCTCCGCTATGGCGACGGTTGCAGTAACAACGCTCCCGCCTCGCCGCTAGCTGATTAGCCCTGCCGTGACGTTCGCATGTTCGATGATAGATGCTTGGCGCGACACCTATATATATATATATATATATATATAAGTATGGCATCGATACACGAACTGTCTGAAATAAATGCGAAATAGTATACCATCGGCGGTGGCGGTGACATCGCCGATGCCAATGTTCGCGGCGGGAATTATCGGACGCTGAGTGAAAATCGGCATCGAGATAGTGTAACGGTGCCAGGGCAACCTTTACAGTCAGTCGGAGGCATCTATCGACACAGATCTACCTAGATATTTGCCAGCTATCCACCGATATATCCTGTTGAGTAGTCCGGAAAAGGCCCATCGTGGATCGGCGACCACTAGTTAAGAGATCAGCAGCTTCCGCTGTTGAAGGGTACCGTCTCGCTGGCAGACGTGTTGTCGGCCAGTCGTCAAAGCGGTGCTCCTCGTCAATCTCGAACATTCGAAGGTTTCGCCGTCTGTTTCAAGTTCGAGTGGCCACTTGCGCGAACGGCAGCAGCGCTAACACTAATACACTATGCGTCGAGGAGCTGAGAAGCGTAAATCGTTTAGATAAGCGGCAGGCGGCCGATGCGGTGCTTACGCAGGCAGCCGGATAACGCTTGGGCGAATTTCTAGCAATTTTCGTCGACAGCAGTAGCTTGCGTTGCACTATACGTGAGATCGAGGAAAAAAAAGAGGGAATGTTGAATGTGATCGACTAGGACATTGCTGCCTGTCGAGACGGCGCGGGTGGAGGCGGTAGATTTGCTGGTGGTTGTGGAATCGTCGCTTGATCAACGAGGGAGATCTCTCAATGTCACATAACCGGGGCCGTCCACCCGGATTGTGCAATAGTACATATGTGCTAAGAGCATGGCTGGTATGATACCTAACAGTTGGACAGCCGTGAGATGATATTGATGGGAACGGCACTGTGATCGTTGACCGCAAATATCACCGTAATGGCCAATATGCAAGCTGTGAGCCGCCGATACGCTACGGGCCGCTCTAGTCATCTCATTCTATGGGCTGGAAAGGCTAGGAACGGCCGCCACGAAATAAATTGACCTGTTGCGCACTATATATATATATATATATATATATATATATATATATATATATATATATAAAAAAAAATATATATATATGGATGGAGGATTTGATTAATTCGGAGGAGTGTGTTTGACGGAGCCGTTCGTCAATCACTTCTATGGCAAATGCCTGCTGACGACACCACCTCAAAATATTCCCGGCCATATTTATTGTTACCGTAGCCTGTCGCAGAACACCACGAAAAATGAAGCTTCTGTTTATCATTTACCCAATCACAGCAGCAGACGTAGCCATCACGATGAACACGCTCGATTTTCAGAAGCAGTACGCTACGAGCTTGCCGTACCAGAACACACCCTGCCATCCAGAAAAGGCGCGTGTCGTCGATTTAGCCATCTGTAGATCTAGTACGTTCAGTTGTGAATGGAAGGCAGTATTCACTAATTACTAAGATTACTAATAACTACTAGGATGTGATCTGAATCAAGGGAACTTCAGTCGTCAGCCGGGCGTTCGGCAGCTGACACAGATGGCCAACAAAGGACTCCACTTTTTTGAAATAAGAAATGTTGTTTAATATATATATATATATATATATATATTCATTATACTCTGAGTGTTTGTTTGGAGCGACCCTTGGTTTCAGCACAATCATTCTTCGTGAATTTTGTTGCGTCAGGTCAAACATATCATCATTTTTCATTATTCAAATGAGCTGCTTGAGATCCGCAGTTTTCATGTTTTCTTTAGTTGAAAGCACCATAATCGGGTGGCGAGCCACGCCGCACCTGAATTCGAGTTCTCCTACAGATCTTCTTGGCACGTTCTTGTGGTCGGAGAAGTGCCACACTCTACACACAGACGAAGAGCATACCGGAGTTGCATAGCCTAACAGTGGGATAACGTGAGTTGCATATAAGTTGATGTATACAAATACATTTGTACCACAGAGTACTCTCAGTAGATTCGAATGCTCTCGAGCGAGCATCGCTGTGTTACCTGCGTTATCTGTTCGGTGAAACTAAGTGTTGCGCTTCCAATTTAGTTGTTGGTAAAATTAATGAATTGTTTCACGGTTGCTCAGTTTGTGGCCGTCAATTATGAGCCAGTTTTTTTTTATTTCTGGATGCTAATCACGCGACACCGGCGGCCCTCTATTTTGTAAGCGTACTGAAGCGTCCTCCACTGTTTCTTCGAGTCATCATCATCTTACTTCTTATTCGTGTGTACAACGTCACATTATCTGCATATATATATATATATATATATATATATATATATATAGCTAGATTTATTATAATATATTAAACGTTACAATAGGTCGGAATTTCTAGGGATTATGGGGGTGGGGGGGGGAGGGGGTGAGGACGACAATGTCCCGAGGAAGGCGATGGCATTGCCTCTCTGCACAGCGAGGGACAGGCGCTGCAGGAGGAAAGAGCCAGCGCGCTTGTCCCCGGTGGCGCGGATCAACCTATGGTAGACCCCCTCGAGGAAGTTCGCAGTGAGAGGGCCGTGCCCGCCCAGGGTCTCAAAGGCAAGGGGGGAAAACAGGTGCGTTGCTTGGAGTGCGGCGTACTTCCTCAGCGTATATATATATATATATATATATATCCACTGGACTTGGTATCATGGATTTCTCCAGAAGGGGGTCGGGTCACGCTTGTTCTCACGGTGTATGAGGACATGTCCGCATGCCAACAACTCCCCACACCCCCAGAAGAAAAAGAAGGTACCACGCGCTTCGAAGTGTGTCTCGAAGGTCGGTGGAGACCCATTGAATGATTTTTTTGTCGATTGCTTTCAAATGTGGTACAAACAGAAGCGGTCATGGGGCATCGTTTCAAAGACGCGCTTGAACAGGGATAACAGCAGGGTTCACCTATAGGGCAAATGTCGTTGCCGAAAAAAAGATAAAACACAGACGAAACCTAGCTTAGAGTCTAGCAAGTTTCACACAAAGATTCTTGTGTCCGTCAAAACTTCACCGTAGCTCACCGTTTACAAAGAAGATTCGAGAAACGCCAAACAAAAATCGGTGGTCCAAACATTTTCCTACTGTTAAAACAGCGGTATAGTCTAAACCGGGAAATAAAATGACTTGAGCTACCGTGCCGTCTTTGACATCCCGCCGTCGGCTTCACCATCGAGGCGTTTGACCGGTGGCGACAGACTGTTGTTGAGACAATAGGCCATACACTTATTAGCTTAAGGCCGCGGCCACTGCTGTTTGACGAAGAGGCACGACCCGGCCTAGCGATGACCTGTCGCCAAGCATTTAGTGCCCTTGTTGATGAGGCCGGTAGAACGCAGGCCGGAGAACTCGACAGGCTCGAATTCGGACCTGACATGAACGAACGGGTCCTCGGTAATATCATATTTTCGGACTTGCTCTTTCAGTAGCATTGTAGTGGTTGTGCTTATGACTGAGCGCTGTTTGCTCTGCGAGTGATATGATGTCACCTTCGAAAACGTGCCATGTTTGATAGTGTACCATAGGGCGTGAGTGAACTTTGGGGATATGCGGGTGCGAACCCGCATTTGAAAACCCTTGGTGCTACTGTTTCGCTTTGATGTTTTGTCGCTTGTTGTTTACTGTACACTTTGAGACCTTTCGAGATGTTTCTCATGTGCACAGTATGCTGCTACAATTTTCCCAAACAGACATACAGATCGACACACACACACACACACATAGACACATTTAATCAGTGGATTTAGTCAATTTTCCGGCAGACTCTCAGCCTTTACCATCGAATGTCTACGGTACAACTTCCTTCAGGCATAAGGCTTCATAAGACGGACTTCCCCTTTAAATGCAAATGTGCAACGGTGGGGATCGAACCTGTCTGTGCGCCTACGTTCGTCTCGTCTTGGATTGAAAGACAGGCGTACACGAATGCACCACCAGCCGGACTAACAAAGGGCTCGACCAGTGTGTCGGTTAAGAGTGATATAAACCGCTGTTACATAATGTTCAGATTTAGGTTCGATTTATTTTGCTGCATGTCCCAAGAAGGTTAATCTAACCAACAATGTAATCTACAAGCTGTTGGCTGGTCCTCGAGGCGCTCATTCATAACGTAGTCGTCAACGCGACGATAACGCAGACGTCTCCACACCCGGAACGCCTTCTTCTGTTTTAACATATGCATAGCCATCGAATATATTCTGGGTGTAATATCCCAGCTGATAATCCCCAATCGTCGCACAGCTGAAACGCGTAGTCCAACCGCTTATTTCACTTGGGCTACTGTTGCTACGCTTGCTCGTTTCTTTACGACCATCACGGCCTCACGCAAGAGTTCGCGATACTCACTCAGGAATCGTCGCCTGTTGCCGACCAGCTTCGTTTCGTACAGAGGCTGGTTCTTTTGCTGTCGTCCTACCGCGCACAGCAACAAGTAGCAGATGTTGGTTTGGCCATACGTCGGTTGCTCGCCGGCTCGCTCGTAGCTAGGGGTCTGCTGTCAAGGAGGAGGAGGCGGCGACGGCGGCGGCGGTGGTGGTGGCAGTGGCCTGTAACCAGCTCGTCGTCGACTGCAGCGCTTTCCAGCCGGGTCGCCGGCTGGCACGGCGTCCACTCAACAACAAGCCCGCTCAGCTCTGTCGGTCTAACAGCCGTTGAGATGCTGCTCACCCGCTGTTGTTTGGCTAGGCGACACGGCTTGAGTCGTACGTGAACGATGATTTGGAGCAACAGAGGCGGCAAGTGCGCTCCGCCAACGAAGACCGCTGCGAACGAGGCTCTGACGAACGACGGTATACACACACAGTGCCTCGCTTCCGCGGCCGTCTCGATATCTCTCCGAGAGCGTGTGGATGTGGACAAGCATGTCTATTTAACAACCTATCTGACGATCTGTGTGTGCAAATCTGCATGTGAGTGTCCGGCCGCCCTCGTAGATGCGAGCGCTCTCGTTTGTCTGTCGAGTGCAGCCTATGCTATGGGAGTTAGCAGGACTGAGCAGTGAGCGCTGCTGGGCGTCTGAGCCAGTATCTCTCTCTCTCTCTCTCTCTCTCGATACTCAACTCTATTCAAGAGGTCAGTCGACCGGCCAATCTGTTTCAATATCAGCGCGTTTCTGCTGATCGGCCTTCTAGTTCACTCGCTCGCGTCAATCGACTGTCGCCGTCGACGCTACGACGCTAACATGGTACTGCCGATGGCGGTTAGGATCGACGAACGGGGGGGGGGCGGCGGCGGTGGCAATCGAACGTAAGCTTGCACCCAGCCAGCGACTGGAGGCAGGGGTCGAGATGCAGATAATGGAGAAAATCCAGCCACAGTGTCGCCACTGGCTGTGCTCAGTGAGTGCGTACGGGATTGAGCCGAGCACAGGGCTCATACGAGTCGATTGGGGAAGGAGGGTCCCGCTGGACGTGATCTACAGGCGAATAAGGAAAACACTACGATAAGGATATGGACAAATATATGCTTTAGTTCAGTCGTATATCGACAGAAATAACAGAAGGAGGGGCCGGAGTCGGCGTCGTACATAAATAGCATCGATGTCGCGAGAGGAACTGGGGCAAGAGACCAAGGGCCGTCCACGCCCCTCATACATCAGTAGTGAAACGTGACTTGGCTATTGCTTGCGGGGGTGGCGTTTGTCGCGCCAGGCCACACTGAGGCGGGCCAAATTTCGAGACCGTGTATAGTAGTAGTCTTAGTAGATCGTTTTGGTGACGTTCTGCCATTCTGCTTTGGGTGACAGTAACTGAATTGTATACTCGTTCGACGCTCTTGAACAATGACACTGTGGTAACTTGCTTTAAAGCAACTAATTTTCAGCTCACATTTCGTGACTCCCCTCTGAACGCAGTTTCGGCTACGCAGTGCAAATGTACCTGTAACATCTGGCAAGCACTGATGTTATATAAAATTATTTAATAATAACGGTTACGAGAGAAAACCAAACCTCGCAAAAATATTTTTAGTTTTACCAATACTCGCGGTACAAAACTCGGCCTGCCAGAATCGTAATCGGTCGTATCGAAGCGGCTGCCGTTATTTATGCTCATAATTAAAAATTGCAGTAGGAACCCCACTGAACGTGATTAAGTAAAGCACAATGAATACTTCAACTGAGCTTCTGTCGCACGATACACTGGAGTTAGCTTTGGGTTGAAACTTTGAAACCTTCGTGGAGAATGACGTTCTCGGTACGTTCAAGATAGAGGATCAAGCATCGTACCGAACGGGCCATCGAATCCTGATAAGTCGAGTGCCGTAATGAATTTTTGTTTACGAAGTTCTGCTCGTTTAGTAATTAGAAGCAATTAGCTAGTCATGATTCAATTAATTGGCATACTTTGTTTCTACTTGTTTCAGTCCAAGGAGAATATGGCTCGAGGTGCGCGTCGGGGATGCGTCAGACTTCAGGGCGCCGTCATTGGCATCGATGACGAGGATGACTCTACATTTACTATCCGTGTCGATCGGAAGGGCTTTCATTTTCAAGGTAAGATTGAAGTGCGGTTCGTAGTTTACGGCTAGTTGTACTATTTCGTTTCAGGTCGCTGGTTACTATATATATATATATAATATATATTATTGGAATAATTGAAACTAACGACGTGGCAAGGAAAGGTGGCAAGGAGACAACATCAAATGTTCTGCATCGACAAATGAACATTACACACATTTGCAATCGTTCCCTACGCGTGTCAGTCTAACGGCGTCAGTTCTCCTAAATGTTTATCATATGACAGCGGTTTATATGGCAAACCTGTGTTTATAGCGTACAAAAGCAGAACGCTGTCGCAATCTTACTCAGCCCCTGCTACGCCATCCATATGTAGCCAAGCACCACTTCAAGCTATAACCTATCGGTTGACACATATACACAACAATGACGCACACTCAGACGATTGTCATGGTAAGATGCAAATTGTCAATCTTCACGCTCGCTTCACTCTGACGGCATCGCGCTCACAACAATGATGTCACTACGCAGCCGACACTTGGCGTTCACGTGTCGTGCATTGTCCACACTCGTCAATGAGAACGGTCGCGCCGTCCGAGTCTCATTGATTGTTGTGACGATCCACCCCTATCGTCAACATCGCCAGGCGCAATCCCCTCCCTCCTTGCTCTCTCTATGGCAACAGCCACCATGTTATCTGATGAAAAGTGGTCTTTGTGTGGTGGCCCGGGCGATGGCCCTCAATCTGATTGATATGCATGTCTGACCAATCGAACATCGCCGAGGGACAAGTTGTTTTTCAGCGAGAACAGCCCACATTGGGGGTTCCTGCTAGTATGCGTTGGCAGTGGTGCTGCTGCGTTTCGTCCGATGACTCGGCTGACCCCATTGTGACAGCTGAGCGTGACAACATACGTGGTTGGTCCGCGGCGACGGCAACAACCGGTTACTAATCAATTTTAACGCTTGTTCGTTGTTAGTAACTGTCTGTATAGTTATCGTTAGTAATTGTCGACGGTTAACGAGTACCCGCCCACACAGGGGTGGAGAACGCCTTCACCAGCTGGAAGATCTGAGGCTGGACGAGTTGGATAAAAATGAAAGGCACATTTCTCGCGTATATGATTGTAGCAGTAAGATGAGCCAAGGATATCTCCAGGTGTTGTTTTGAGAACTATATATATATATATATATATATATTCCACGGAGTATTCTCTTCTCTGGCTTACTTAGGGGCTTGTTCGTTGTCATGCTTTCGAGATGACGGCCTTCCTTGATTTGCGTTGTTCGCCAATCCGTTGCTGTAACTAGAGAGATGTTTGTTTAAGCCATCCACATTTAAGCGGTTCCATTATATTTCCTGTTGGCAGCAACCAGCCTCAAGAACGGCTACATGTCGTCAGTTTTTTCCTCAAAGTTCGCGCCTTTCCTTTGCAAACGATTCCATAGATAAATCGTACGCCAATCGATTCTCATAGAAAACACACAGAGATTAGTTTCGTGTTAAGTATCAAATAGATCTGTTGGCCGAGAGGATTACTCTTGTCTACTGAGTGCGTCCCACTCTCGCGTTCTCGTTGGCGCTCTTCTCTCCGCAAACGATCGCTCACGTGTAGGATTGCCTTGTCGTAAAGTGATCACGGTTTGAGATCCTAAAATACTTTATGATATACTCAAATAGTGTACGTCATTATGTGTTTTGTGTTACAGCTGCTACAGTTTTGGCTGTAGTATAGTCTGCAGGTAATTAGACAGTGACATATTTCCATGGTAACACTGCGGTGGTGGCGTTGTTGTCGCTGCTTGCTATTCCGGGACCTTTATGTTAAACAAGTGTAGAGAGATGGAGAGAGACTCGCGTAACTCGCCCAAGGAGATGTATTTAAACCCTTCGATTGAGTCTAGTAGCACATTTCCCTGATATATATATACTTAGAGGAATGCTGTGTGATAATGATTATAGTAATGATATTCCTACATTTTCATGTATACCCATATTATTAACTTCACCCCTATACATTTCGGCTTGTGTGTTTTATATATATATATCTCGATAGATAGATAGGTATACAGAAATATATTTCACAAGGTTCTATTACATTTATTATATGAACTGACGTTGTTTTCTGACGCTGTTATTTTTGATTTTGTATAATCCGCCACCGTTCGCCACCTAACTCCGATTATGGCTTTCTCTCCGTGTGTATGTGTTCACATGTGTGTTTCGCCTGTGTTGCTTTGTTGTCTGATTTGGCTGATTGGTTTCAGCTCGAGACGCCGAGGAGAGGCAGCATTGGGTGCGGGCTCTCGAGGACACTATCCTTAGGCATACCCATCGACATGCTCACCACAACATGGTGAGTACTATATACACACACCAACGCAAAAGTAAATGTGCTCGTGTGCCTAGTCATTGCTACCCGTTCACGCTAACCAAATTGAAGTATACATTGAGCGAATATACAATGGACCCAATGAGGACATGAGCATTATTTGAACAAAATGTGACTCGTACGTGATTTCGAGATCTGTTATAAATAAGACTGTGTAGAAATAACATCTCAATAAGTAAAGGGTTCTGTTGAAGTACTCGGGGCGGCGGGGGGTGCCATTTAATCTTTCTTTATCCTTTCGTGGGCTAACTGGCCACCGTGCGACGAGAAAATCAGTCAGCGTTTAGCGGGCGGGCGTATTCCCCCAGAAAGATAAACGTGTGAAACAAATATTGACAAATTGATCCCGCGAAACGTACCAGTTCGACTCTGCCCAGAGTCGATTTTTTAGAGTACGGAAAGTATAACTGTACATATATATATATATATATATATATATAATGTATATATATATATATATATATAATGTATATATATATATATATATATATATATATATATATATATATATATATATATATATATATATAATGTATATATATATATATATATTCGTCAATGCCATTACAATTATATGTTTTCTGATATTCACCTAGTAACGTCACAATGATATCGAATATAATGCAACCGATCGATGGAACTCGGAAGATTCTCTCACCTCTTTTTCTGCCCCTTGCAGCAGGAAGAAAACGGGCGAAATCGCGTTTAAGATGATGAACTAAATTCCGAAATCGGTCTTCTCTGATTTGTGCGTCTTGCAGCTGCTCTGGGAGCGACCCGTATCAGTGCGAAGTTTCGAGGACAAGCTGGCTGAGGCTGATAGCTATCTTCAACTATTGATTCAGCAGGTTGAAGTAAGTATTGATAATGGCGGCTGTGTGATGAACCCGCCCGTGTTAATTGCACGATATTACATCTATGCATATATATATTGTGTAATATGTTTGAATGATTTGGTCGAAGGTCAGCTAGCCTCACTAGTTCGACCGAATCAAGGTCGACTGGTGTAACGGCAAACACGGACGAACCTGATTGCGAACCGTTCGGCCGGTAGAACTTCACTCGCTGTCGAGTCGCTTCATCACAGATTTGATATGGCAGATACATTACTGTATGAGGGTAGCGCTGTGGTAACCAAAGTCGTAATGTCTATCAATGATGTCTGCAGAGTGGAGTTCGCTATCCTTCACTCGATGTTCCTCCTCACGATGCGTCCACCGAAATCCATGTTTCACATGCGGGTTTCCTGCGCGTCCCCGTGCGCGCTGGGTTGTCTGAATACCTGCTTAGACCATTCTCTGGTGTGAATATCGTTTGGTTGTTTGTTACATGTGCTGACCACTGTCTGGACCAAGCTGAACTCTAGCTCTCTCTCTCTCTCTCTATCTCCCTCTCAGTGTAATCATGATCAGTTCTTGTCGTGAGGATATGAGCTGCCAGAAGTAATTTCACCTTCAATACGTACTCAGCTAATTTACGTCTGCAGCTAAATAAATGGAACTTCGACTACTCCAGACGATCAAACTTTGCTTAGCGTTATTCCCACGCTTATGGAGTTCATCACTCTATTGTTACGACGGGGTCTAACAGCTGGCCACAGAGTGGGAGACGTTTAGCCAGCGAAAAAGTGGCCCGTAGCAAAATGCGAGATACGGTCCAATACGAAGTACTTAACGAGACGATCGGTTGACGTTCATAACTGTCAAAATGTTTGCAGTGAAGGTCCATTTGTTTTATTTCGCCGACATAGGCTCACTGTTCAATCAACGTCAACGTAACTTAGCATGTTCAGACCACGTATGCCATCGGACTTCAGCGGTTCAGTCTAAATCGCGTAACACTTTGTAAGACAAACGCATACGCACGCATTTAATCGGTGGGATTTACGGTAGATGACAAATCACAGGTATCATTCTCAAATGGGCGGCTTTCGATAAATGTCAATGTCTAGCTAGTCACCGCGAGCATGTGGGGGTAAGTGTGTCCCTAGGGTTGTGTCCGTTAGGTGTCCCTTAAAGCGTCAATAAATAGGGATAAACTTGCGCATATAATCTTTTTCACCTGCATTGTGTTTCGAATGACATCTCAGAAAGAGTTCAATCGTGTGCGTCGACTTTGCAAACGCTGCGCTATTCGCTATTACTATTTCGTACACAAAAGCATCACCGATTGATGTCCAATCCTGATTACGACTGGTAGTCCTGAATATAGCTGGATGCAGCGTGTTCGAGTCTTACAATGCAGCGTATGCAGAACCCACGCTGAGCAGAGGCTATTGATACGAAAATGTAGTGTTTGATGCAGTCAATTTTGATCGTTATCTTGTCACTGATCGTTCAGCATAGAGAATTCGTGTCGGGAAAGGTTTTTACTGAAAATGTATACTTCCCCTTCGAATTGAGCGATGCTGTACACAAGTGTTTTGGTCTGCTCACTACGACGCGGAACCATAATACGGACATTAATGATCGTCAGATGCTTAAATACTGTGCTGGGGTTTGCTCTATGAGCCACGTTGCTCAACGAGGCAAAAAAGATAACGCCACAACAAAGCCATCATTGATCTCTAGGAAAAACACCTTTGGCTCGGAGCTGGTCTTATCCATTTTGCGCCGTATGAATACACAATTCCCCAATGGCCCAATGGTTGCCATGAACATACCGGTTGTCGCGTTTGTTTCATTATGGTCGACTTACCTAACGATCACCACAGTACTTAAACACCTAATGATTCCTAATATCCCTATCAGGGTTCCTAGTCAGCAGAAGCCACAAAGCATTTGGTGCAGCACCGCTCGATTCGGAAGAGAGATATCCGTTTTCATCAGCCTCCCCTGACACTGATTCTCTATACCGTAAGATCCATTAGCTCACCATGCAATAGGTTTGGCTAGAGTGAATATCATTGCTCTCACCCTGCCCATAATGTATTCAAATGATAACCCCTGCGAGAGCCACGTCTGGAGAGGGGCAGCGTTGCGATTAAGCAACCGAACAGGGTTACTGTTGGGCGCACAAACATTGGCAATGCCGGCATTACTTTAACAGCTACGCAAAATCTTGAGCCATTTAATTAGAATTTTCCCTATTAATTAGTGATCCCTCTCCGCAGGCTGCCGATACAAGGCGGGTGATATGTTGGGGAGAGATCTGAACAGAGAGGATCGAGGATTGATATCCATGTGATTCGGGACTTAGCTACTAAATATATCGTTCTTGGAAGGCCGCGCTCATTTTATATTGAATTCCGCTGCGTAGCCCTTTAGACCTGATATCGGGGGTCGCCATGAGCGTTCAGTCAGTTCCGGAAACGCGATACAACCCTTGCTATTACAATGGGTCCAGAGCACCCCTGCTGGCTCTGATGAAAGTTAGATCCTATTAACTTTGTATCATATCAGATAATGTGTATTCAATGATTGCTTTCGTAGAAAATGATATTCCTTTCTTAGAAATATCTTTCCTTATACAGCGAACATAATTAGAGGTAGTTATAACTGAGGATAGCAGCGTGACCTATGCTGCTTGACCCTGCGGGCGCTCCACTTGATTCGCACACGAACAGATTGCTCTCAAAATGATACTTGTATGTATTTGATTGTCCCTGCACTCGCATCATGCCGGACATGTCCGTTGATCGTTCACGATGCCGCCTATTTATCAGCGACCCGCATGACTCGTCATACAGGGTGACACATTCGGACATCGTCGAGCAAACAAGGGTCCAGAATGACCAAGAAGAAAAAAAAACGGTTCAGCTAAATCAAGAGTGCCTAAGGAATCCATAAGGACCCCTGTGAGCGGCAGTTTCACAGGCGACGATCGCTGAACACCGTCTGCCGCGCAGCGTTCACCGGTACGCGTGGATTGGCCGCGAGCGGTCGAAACGCCTAAGTTATGCGTTACGAGAGCCCGCGTTGGCAACGCGAGTGTCGTCCAGTGGCGCTGTCTGCCATGACTCTATCATGCCGCTATGAACACTAAGAATTTGAGAAGCACACGTAAGGTTGGGACTGACCCTACCGCTAGCGATCTTTGCAACGATCTCTATCTGGATGATTCTAGACGCTGCCTGACCATTGACCACGGGGCTGACCGCGATGAAACTGACACCCGAGTGACAGCGGACGCGAACGCTGCTAGCTATTGAATATTGTCGACTCAATGAATCCACCGCTGGTACCGTTGGATAAAGTGAAAGCGGGGGGCATACCAACCTTCGGCGTGGCGTCTTGCCACAGAAATGTTCAAGCGGTTCCACCAAGCAGCATCACGTTGGCTGTCAATGGGAAAGATGCGAAGAGAATTCGAAAATTAACCTGGGTGCCGATTATATGAAGCTCGTTTAACCTGTTTTCTAATTTTAACGCGTCGGGGATGCTGGTGATTTTTTCTTTAAGAAGATCGCCTTAAAGTATACGTACACATCCAACCCAATCGCGCAGTGTCTCCAATAGGCCACACAAGGGATTAGGGGACAATGCTCCTTGAAGAAATTACTCAATCGTTCATCGAAATCAAAGGCCTTGCATACCCAGGATAGTGGTTTAGCTGCCGACACAAACATTAGATTGAATCAACGCCATATAATGAGAAATCGCGTTTTATTGTGACAAAAAGATTTATATATATATATATATATATGTATTTTTTGTGATACCATGTGTGTTTACGGGTTTACAAGCAAGGGTCTACCTTGGTCGTCAATTGTGAAGGTCTAACATTCCACTCGTTTCTCTCTCTCTCTCTCGCTCTGACAAAAGTCACAAATCGGCCAGTCAATCACCTATTAAAAAATCTTTGTTAGCTATCAAAAACAATAGAACAACAGTGCCACTTCCAGCAGTAGTAACAAGAAAGTTTAAACTAACTTTGAACAGTTCGCACTAAAATGTTGTGTTATCATCACGGCAGTCAGCAATGCTGGAATGTACTCGTCTCTCGGTAATTCGCAAGCGTTACTATATGCTGTGGGGTTTGCTTACTGTCTCGAGATGGCCTTCTAATTTGCCAATCGCAGCGAGAATTAGACCATAGTATGGTGGGCTTGGCCGTAATGGCCTCGAGATATATTCGGGATGATACTGAACCGCAACAAAATATGGGTGATCGGCCAGCTCGAGGATTTCCATGCGTTGTAGGCTGGCGTCCTTCGCGACGAACCGCAGGCCCATCTTTTCCATCTCGTCGACACAGACCGGATTCACTTCGTAGCGGTGTCGGTGTCGCTCCTGTATGACGTCCTGATTGCCGTACAGCTTACGTAGAATTGAGTCCTGCGTCTGAAAGACGGACTCACGCCGGCCGAGCCGCATCGTGCCGCCCATCTGGCCCGTATGATGTTCGGGCATATCGATAACGACGGGGTCGGTGGCGCCCTCGTCGAATTCGGAGGACGTGGCCCCCTTACGGCCGAGCACGTTGCGGGCAAACTCGATGACGGCGCACTGAAAGCCGAGGCATACGCCGAGGAACGGTGTCCTCGACCTGCGGGCGTGGTTAATGGCGAGAATCTTGCCTTCGACACCGCGATGGCCGAACCCGCCCGGCACGAGGATGCCGTCCGCCTCGCAGAGGCTTTTCCACGCGTCGTAGTACGCAATGGGGTCGCTTTCCTTGGCGTGGCTTTCCAACTTTTCGGCGTCGATACTGTTGATGTTCAGCTTATGTTCGGCTTGCAACGCCGAGTGCTGCATCGCTTTCATCACGGACGAATACGAATCTGCGAACTTTGTGTACTTGCCAACGAGTGCAATTGTCACCGTCTCGTTGACCCGATCACTGCGCGATGCCAGCGATTTCCAGCCGTTCAACGCTTGCTGATCAGGGTCGACGTGCAAGTTGAGATGTTTCGCGAACAGTTGGACTAGACCGTTCTCCTCGAGAAATACAGGCACATGATAGACGTTCGGTACGTCGTGTAGACAGATCACCTGGTCAGGTTCGACGTGGCAAAAGTTCGAAATCTTCTCCTTGACCTCGTCATTAACCGGTCGCTCACTCCGGCAGACGATGATATCCGGTGAGATGCCGAGTCCCCGGAGCTCCCGAACGCTGTTTTGCGTTGGCTTCGTCTTGCTATCGCCCGTACTCTTCGGCTGTGGGACAAGCGAGACGTGAACCGAGCAGAAGTTTCTTTTCTTCACGCGAAACCGAAATTGGCGGAACGCCTCAATGAATGCCATGCCCTCAATGTCACCGACGGTGCCGCCGAGCTCAATAATGCAAACATCGGGGACGTGAACGCCGTCCAGCGGCACCATCGATACACGTTCAACCCAATCCTGTATGGAGTCCGTAGTCCGAGTCGATTGGCACGATCCGGGGGAAATCTGAGAGTTGTCGCTGTGGCGGCGCAAACTGCTGCAGCTGTTGCGCGGCTGTCGTGCGATTCGGGTAGGGTGCTGATCCAAGCGCAGCTGTCGTCTCCCGGTATGTTGTCAATGTTGCTGTGGCTCCTGCTGCTGCTGCTGCACCGCTGCTGCTGGTGGCACGCCGGGCGCGTATGGGCTTACTGCTCGCGCTGCTGAAAGCACAGTCAACAAACAAGTTTCGAGTGAGCAGGCGCGCGTGTGCTGTTGTTGGAGCGCGGAACGAACAACGACTAGCCAGCGGAGAGAGTGCTCCGTGGACTCCGCGACGGAGCGCTGTTGTGGCTGCTTGCAGCAGAGAGGGGATTGCTCCGGCCAGCCTCATCGTCGCTTTTGTAGCCGACAGTATCAATAATCAGCGATATCAAGAACAACGGCCGGCATTGGCCGGGAAAAAGTGGCGCGTTGAAAAATCTGGGGAGGGGGCGAACTCGCTATGTGTTCGACAGGGATGCAGGCGCGTGATTTCTTTTTTGTCTTTTAAAGGCAAGTGAAACTAAGATGTGCTTTGGCTTTCTCTGATCTTTTTTTTGGTTGGTTATCGCTACGGCATCCCACAGCCGTCACATGCAGATTAACGTACACCACCGATACACGCATCGAAATCGCCAACTCCACAGTTACGCCGTTGTAATCGCGGCTTGCTGTCTTGTTATCCAGCTAACTATCTATCTGCCTGTTGATATATTTATCTAGATCGCTCTCTCTCTCTCTATCTCTCTCTCGCTCGCTTGCTTGTTATTAACTGTTGGTCATTGCTAATTGACTTGAGTGCGATTTCGAACGAAGCAATGACTCGTGTGCTTGGCTTGCTTGCCTCGCCGATGAGATGAAATCGTACCCGCAGAATGGCGGGCCGATCGGACGAACGCGGCAGGAAGCACGGGTCAGGCCACGTTCTACAGATCGCGCTACGGATTACGAATCGACCCGATGATGCGGAGGAGGATGTCGACAGAGATCGATATCCAGGCGATGGTGAACTTACGAATGGACGACAGTAATAATAATGTATAATAATAATAATAATAATGTATGTATCTTAATAAGTGATTCGCAGAATGCTGTCTAAGCACAGCAATCGAACTGAGAGTGGAAATGACATTCTCTCGAACTTCTCCGTTGAGTTTCGCTCGCTCCTGCTCCTCCTCCTCCTGCTGCTCGATTCTCCTCCTGTATCGCGGGACGGCAACTTAACTCTCGTTTAGCAGAGAAAGCCGTCGGAACAGCATTGCTCACCGTACGCTGTTGATTGGATGGGTGCCCGTAGCGGTGATGTATGGTCGGTCGCCGCGCGTACACTGTGTTGTACTGTCGCCGGACGAGTTGCCCTCGGCGATATTTCGTACGGTCGGGGAACGGTCGACCGCCACACACGGTTCACAGCATCGAGGGTTACGTGTAGTTGTGTCCGATTAGCGTCCACCACCACCACTGGAAAAACGGACGTCGCAACGACTTCTCTCTCGGCGTCCGCGTGGAGCGTCGTCTCAGCTGGCGCGACGGCCAGCCAGGCAGCAGGCAACAGCAAGCATGCACGGGCGAGCTCTCGACTCGTTGAGGTGCGCGAGACTGGATGTTACCCCACGTGACTGGCTGTGGTTCCGCTAGTTTCGCGGGCCCGCCATCCCACACAGGGCCCTGCCGTTGTAGACGGTGTCGACACGAGACGTTGGCTAAGCGACGGAATCGGCGGCTTCACCGATAGTCGCACTGTTGCTAAGCATTACATAACACAGTGGTTACTCCCTTTCCCATCCTCTCTGACTGGCCGCGTATGGTTCTGTGAGTGTGTGGTCAAGCTCTGACCACGTCTGCGTGTCAGTGTCCACAAGGAAATTAATAATCATACGAGCAGCGAGATTGGGATTTATTGGTCAACTTTAACAGTGGGCGACAATTGTACCCTTTGAACATGAAATACAGCTAAGAACAGCCACCCTCCTCTATTCATTCCTTATTGAATAGGAGGTGTGCCACCTCGCCAGTACCGAAGCGGGTGCCCAGAATAGACATTGCGTTGCCCCTTTTGAATATCGGCAGAAAGTCTTTGCATTTTCATCCTCGGTTGCACGTGGCTCTCCTGTAGTGGACGATGGAGAAAGTTTTATGATAGAAGTTAAATGACAATAATAATAATAACAACAACAGTGTGTATATCGTCCTGTCTGCTGCTTGCTCGCCTCCCATTCGCGCTTTGTTCAACATCATTTTGGGTAGGCGCACTAATCACTCTCTCTCTCTCTCTTTCTATATATATATATATCTGTCTCTCTATACCCATGTGTTTGGCGCTAGTCTCCGCGTACTTCGAGTGGCTAGTAACTACAGTTCGACCCCTTCCGAGACCCCGCCCGCACAGAGCCCCCATGTAGGACAGATAGCTCTGCTTATGCTCTGTCAGGCTTTGGTGTCTTTCAGCAACAGCCCGCTGATACCCTGCTATGAATCGCGCATAGCATAAACACAGCTGACGGCAGCCGCCAAAGCAGCCGCTGCCGCGGGCGCCGGCGCCACTGAGGTCTGCCTGTTTCTCGTTGCAGCGGTTGACTCCTCCGTCCGTCTGTCCGTCATTTGTTGTTGCGGCTGTCCGGCTTCTGCTCTGCCCGCAGCCGCCGTCACCGCCGCCGCCGCCGCCACCGCAGTCTAGGCAGCGGCCGCCGCCGCAGGTGCCCTCATACTAGCGATCTAGCTGGAGTGAAGTGGAAGGGGTACCGTGTGGCCAAGGGGAATAACAGAACCACAGAGCAGTCGATCCGTCGCTCGGTCAGCAACTCCTAGCGCTGCTGCTGTTGCTGCTGCTGCTACGGCTACTGCTACGGCTGCGGCTGTTCGGTTGGTCGCTTCGTTCTGCTGAATGACGATGGCGGCCGGACGGACGGACGAACGGCGGACAGACAGACACACCGACACACGGATACAAAGCTCAGTCGTTGGGGTAAAACAGTCAACAGCAGCAGCAGCAGCTGCAGCGGAAGCACCTACTATTATTATTATTATTGTTGTATGTACATAAGAATATCGTGTGGGTGTGTACGTGTGTAGTAAATATATTGTGCCTGCTCTGCTGCCTGTTGTTCTGCGGAGGCTGTTGTGCAGTAGTGGCCTCTCATCGCGGGAAACCGACTAGCGCCCAATCGCCAACTGACTGCCACAACAGAGCCGCGACGGCTGCGGCGGCATCGACGTCTATAATATGCGAATACCACTCGCAGAACACCGAGTGGAAGTTCAACGTCGTTGTGCTCCAGCTGCAGGATTAAGTGACGAGTACATTTGTGAGCTGGTTAGTTTGTTCGTTCGTTAGCTAGTGTTGCGTGCCGAGTTGTCGCCCGCAACGAGTGGTGGTAATACGACTGTGATCATTTCGCAGGGTTTGAAGTGTCGTTTGACGAATCGGGCTCGTTTGCCTAACGATGAACACAGTGGCAACTGCTGCGGCTGCAGCTGCTTGATGCGGTGAGTGCACTTGGTGGGCAGTGGCAGGATACTTGTCAGTGACAGTGTTCGGTGTTCGACGACGACGACGACGAGGCCAGTGGTCGACGAGAGAATAGCCCATTGTGCGGCTGTTGCGTCAGGCGACAGGGGCGGCCCGAGAACCGAGTCGTCGCTCTCGAATCGAACGCCACCGCCGCTTCTGCCGCCACCGCCGCCCCCGCCCGTTATCATCATCACGATCGTCATTGTAGCGAAGCAACTCGGTGCATAGAGCTTCGTACGCCAGCGCACAACTTCTAGCGACGACGTTTCTGGGAGAGGCATACGTGTTACGTGACGACGGCGCTCCTGCCCTGCGTGTCGGTCAGGATGTGCTGGTAGTGGGGTGTCCCAAACCCCTCTGATAACATCCCACCCCCATCGTACCTCGTCCCTGAACGAACCATACAGCATTGGGCAGCAGCACCACCGCTATTCGTGCCACGCTACTATGTAATGTCGATGTTGTGCTACACTCGACGCGATTCGTCGCCCAACGACGAACTGATTGTTCCGAGCTTTCGTGATCGTTGTCGTAGCTGAACATGTGCTCTCCAGTCGAAGCGTACAACAGCTGCATCTCTATTAGTCAAATCATGAATCTGTTTGCCTGTGTCGCTATCAATCTACTTATCTATCTCTAGTATCTGTCTATCAGCCTGTGAAACTTTGTGCAGTAGAATCGCGTCTTCTTCATTTGTGTGTGTGTGTGTGTGTATGTGCCTTCTGGTCGGACTGTGCGGTATAAACGTAGATATCATGCAGGTGATGGTGTGCGTATTCTACTGAAAATCCTCAATCATTTCGATGTCGCTATCACGATGATCGAGCAAATGAACGCCACCGGAGGCACTACGCTTCGAGTTAGAAGTTGGCCGCCAGTCAAATAGCTGCAGTTGTCGTACTTGGCATTTAACTCGACGTGTGAGTCCTTGACATCTCGCAGCCTACCCTCCACTTCGCTCGATTCAATCCCGAGTCGTCCACTCGCAGAAGAGATAGACTTGGTGTGCAGCTGGAGCACGCTGTGTATTCGAGTTCCTCGATCCGGCCGTATGACGAAGCACGCGACGATATACGACAGGCTGGTCTAGCCTGGCTGGCCGGCTGTTCGCCGTTACCTCAACCCCTGTCAAGCTGATAACACCGGAGTATAGGATTCCAGTAACTGTTACAAGTTGATTCACTGGCTAACCCGCCTATGGACCGGCCCTGTGTGCCCAGCAGTCTCCCCCGGTAGTTTACAATTGCTGTGAGCTTCCTCTCTCAATCACTCACTCAGTGGTGTTTGCGTCTGTCGGCGGCAGCGGCCGCGGTGGTGGCAACGGGAGCAGCAACGTTCGTATTTCACCGCCCGTCTTCAGCAGAACTAGCTGCTGCGTTCTCCAGCTTTACTCCGGCTTTACTGGCCCTTGCGGATTCTATCAAGTGTGTGTGCGTGTGTGTGTATGTGTTTGTTGTCGTCGGCTATTTGAATTTTAGCAGCGGTGCGGTCGGCATTTGAGCGGCGCATAACAGCAGGAGCAGCAGTAGAGGAGCAACAGCAGCAGCAGCAACCTGTGGACCACTCACGGTCCAGCTGCCAAAGCAGCCACCACTATTCAGCAAATTGCCACGACCTGCTACAACGGCTGCTGCTGCGGCGGCGGCTGTCTGCGAGCGTAGTTAGGCGGGATCAGTGAAACGGACGATAGCTCGTTGGCTATTGGCAGCAAAGGGGACCGGCGGACTGACAGCAACCACCCGCTCGGTCAGCAAGCAATGAATGGAAAATGAATGACTCGAAGGGTGACCAACTGACGATCAAGGATAGAGCGCTCGAGACGTTCGCTCATTCGGGAGGTTGCCGACTAACAACGACCCATAACAGTGATTAAGTCTTCACCAGTTAGCCGCCAGTAAGCTAAGTATCGGAAGATATCTCTTGCCACGCTAGTTGCTCGGTGGCGGCGGCGGCGGTGGCGGGGGCGCTTGATGGTCAAACAGAAAAGCCATGATAAAACAAAGCACGCGACGATAGGCACCAGACGCGGCGGCGCCGGCGCCGGCGGTGGCGGCGGAATCAGCGAGGGAGTGCACAGCCGAGTGCTACCTTGTTCAGTGATCGCCGTGCTGGTTGCTCCGGCAATGCTGCCGCCGGAGTGAGTGGTCAGTGGCTGTGCCGGGGAGAGAGCTGTTCTGGGGTGCTCGGTCGATGGCTCGCTCGACGTTATACTACATTATTTTACCTCACTGGCAGAGTGTGCGTGCTTCTTTCCACCGTGTGCGCGTGTGTCGTGTGCGAAACGTAACAATAGTCTAGTGATAGCACAAGTTCGATTCGATTTCGGACGGCCAAATCGGTCGTAACTATACTGGGGGGGGGGCTGCCTATAAGTGTGCTGCTTGACTACGGATTACCTCGCTAACGGTGGTTGACGTGAACTGAGGCCACGCAAATGAAGTGGCTGATTATCTTGGTGTACTACAACAACAACAACAACATCTGGTGCTACTCCCACTACAGCTTCTGCTAGCGGTAGCATTGGATACTCAGCGTTCGGTGAAGTTCGCCATCGTCGGCGATAGGCTCGATCCACGCATCGATTGAGGCGGCTCCCTCAATTATGCAAGGGTCTCTCGGCCGCGCCGGACAGACAGAGATATCGTAATCGCATTGTTAATGTGAGTGCGTCGAAGACAGCGGCTATACTAACCGGCGGCGCTGATGAATTGGTCAGAGGGAAAACGAGAGAGAGAGAGCGTGTGTCTGTGTCCGGATGCGGGGAGACGCTGACGTAACGAGTATTGATTATCGACAGTCGCACGAACTAAACGTTTCACGTGCATGAGCTGTGGGAGGGATCTGTGGCTGATCTGCAGGAAGGCTTCACCTCATCTCATTTTCTCTGATCTCATC
Source organism: Stratiolaelaps scimitus (assembly GCA_019614645.1). Lineage (NCBI taxonomy): Eukaryota > Metazoa > Arthropoda > Arachnida > Mesostigmata > Laelapidae > Stratiolaelaps > Stratiolaelaps scimitus. The sequence continues at coordinate 411,725 of JABWDB010000075.1, forward strand.
TGCACTTCTGTTAACTCTCACTGGTTGTCGAACTCATGGGGACGATGGACGAGGGCGGAACGCCATCTACTTGACAGGCAACAGCACGCAAGGACCAGCATCACCAGCAAGGGACCGTCTATTTGGTGAAAGATAACGGGTCAATGGTGAACGATCGTACACTAGCTGGTGTACACAGTAACAGGAGAGAAGTTACTGGAAGACAACCGTTCGAGCAGTGACGATTTGCGAGACTCGCTATTCCAGTAGCAATAATATCAGGCATACATGCGTGAGCAAGAACAACTGCTATATATATATATATATATACATACATATATACTACTACCACAACAACTGCAACTAACTACAACGAAACCAACACCAGCCTTAATAATCTGCGAAAGCATTACATCAAAATACGTACAATATACAAATGAGCCACCTCGCTCGTAGGGACTAGCGGGAACAGGTCGTGTCATTCACCAACCCGTCGGTCAGCTCGCGAAGAAATCACCATAGGGGGGGGCTCGTCTCGTCATCGTCTTCGTCAACCTCATTGGCCAGACCCTCATAGGGACATTGACGGCTCAGGCCGAGACTGGACGCGGGCCGGACAGGCGGCGGTGAGTTCTCTCACAATCGATCGACCCCCGACTGTCCACTGGCCATCACGTGGGTGGAGGGTACGCCGGAATAGAAGACACCAAGACCTAGCCAACAGCTGAACATAAGCAAGAAAGCAAAATGCAACAACGAACGCCGAATAGACGAGATAGATTCCTTTCTTCGACGGCATCGAACAACGCGGGGCAGGAGCCGCAACTACAATAACACCAAAGAAGAGCACCAACCCCAGCTAACGCTGCAGCACAAACAACAACAGCAACAGCAACAACAACAACAATAACAGTGACAACAACAGCGACCACCGCAACAACAACAGCCGCAGGACGATTAACATGGAGGAGTCGGTATGCGACGTTGGCGATTATTGTGGTGTCTGTGTTGTGGGGGCATTGAGCGTCTCGCATACAAACGAGGAACGGAAGTGCAAAACGCGAACGTAATTAGTGAGCGGCGGTCGCGCGAGGATGCGCGAGAGATGGGGGGGGGCGTGGTAGAGCTATAGGCATAGTGGGTCGTAGGATTTCTTGATGATGTCCCGAGAGCCGGGTACCTAACGGGGCTGGTTAAAAATGATCGGTGTTAAAAAAACGACAACCGCAACAAATGTCGAGAAGGCGAAAAATGATGACGAAGTCAAATTACAAAAAAATACACCCTCTGCCCCACCCAACTCCGATCCCCGCCGTCGCACATTTGCATTTAAACGAGTTGTCCATCTTATGAAGCCTTATGCCGAGAGCACTTCCGTGTGAGTCGGCGCAGAAAATTTACCTATCTCGCCCCCAGCGAGATAACAAGGCAGGATTTGAGGATTCGTTTGTGTCTCGGTCGTGTCGATGATGTCCCCTCTTCAACGATCAAACGTGCACTGGACGATCTGTGCCGACGCTAGTCGGTGACCACTTGGTCAATCTGTGCTCAGTAATTCAATCAGTGTCGCTCTTCTTGGTGTTGTTGTCGTCGTTGTTGTTATTGTTGTTGTAATCGTCGTTATTGTTGTTGTTGTAATCGTCATTGTGGTTGTTTGTTGTTGTTGTTGTTTATTATCTAAACGTCTGATTAATTTGTTTCATTTTTTCGTGTAGTCAGTCCGCTGCTGATGCGCTCATGGTGTTTATGCGGTAGCGCGCGGCCAGGGGCCGGTGGCCATGTGGTGCTGGCATTCTAGTGCTGTCCGCTGTGATCTTATGGCCGTGATGGTGTTCTTGGCGGATGTGGTGTGGTGTGGCTGCTGATGGCGGGCAACCGCAAAGGCACAGGGTTGCTCTGCGCTGGCGGTCGGCGATGTAACGTGCTGCACGTACGAGATCTCTGCTAGGTACCACCTCTTCTAGAGAATCATAACCGCGTGAGAAAGAGCAGAGTATAGAGGGATGCGGCGAATATCACAGCCATGTCATGCCTTGTCAGTTCGAGAGAGGAACGAGGCGAACCGAAGCCTAGCATGTCGCAGCTGCTATTTTTGCTTTCTTTTGTCCTCTGCATTGATCCCTTTGTTAATTGCGAATACATCCATGATTGTCTATGCAACTCGATGACTGTTCGTGATTCTGGGAGGGGTATCCTGAAATGATTATCGTTAAATCACATACGTTCATACGAAACGTTATCAATCAATTGTTATGACGAGGGCGTGAGAGATAGGGGGAAGGATCATAACTCGGCTCTAATACTCGAGCTCGTATAGCTGAGCAAACAATGTAAACGGTATATATGCTTGTGTGCATTGTGCTGCCTGACTAATTCAACGGATTTAGTTATTGCGCTGATTGGTTTCGTTGTTTTGTTGTTCTGATTCATCTATTGCTATCGCTACATAGATAGGTGGTACTGCAAATGACACACAGGGGATAGAAATCGGCGGTTTCGCCTGCTGACTTGTGTGGCTTGCTCGCGGGCGGGGCCTGCTGGTCCTCCCACAGTGGCTCGCCCTCTCACAGTGATAAACGAACACCGAGAGCAGCTGACCGTCGCCAAGAGGTGTACGAGTCCATAGGAGGCGCGTAATTCGAACTTGTGTCTCGAGTTCATTCATTTCGGACCCGAATACAGAAGCGAATATCGTACGCTCTCTTGCGGCCGACTCTTCCAGTCAACTTTGCGAAGTGGATGTCTAGTGTAGACAGGGCGCAATCGGGAAATTCCGCTCAAAAGCGGACGCCGCTACCACCTAACGAAGCTGTCGGAATACACGTGTGCTGCTTGTATCTAAACCGCGCCTCATTAATCTCCATCCAGCAGTGACTGGCACGTGACTCTTATCGATTACAGCCTGCCGATCGCCTAACCACGCTAGACGAATGTCCAATGGAGACAGCTTGTTTAGCTGGTGCAACCTCCGGACGAAACATGTAGGTGCACGAGTTCGATCCCCTTCCGTTGCACATTTGCATGCAAGGACAAATCCGTATGGTGAGGCAATGTCAAAGGCGATTGTACTATGGACTCTAAATGTTTACGGCTGTGAGTCAGCCCTGGCAATAATACCTCCTCTCTCAGGAGATTGTACCCCCAACCTCATCGTAAGGATGTTGAAGTGGCGAATTTGCCCGTATATCGTCGTGTTAACATCATTTTGTCATGTTCCGATTGAATAGCGGACTCGTGCAGTGCCGTCGTCTGTACATTTTCATTATATTCTCTTGTTTTTTTCTTTCTCTTGCACTGTCATCAATGCCGTCCAATGCTATTGTTCAGCATTTTTGCCAGCTGTGCTAGCCAGCTCGTTATCGTCTGCTGTGAAATGCTGTTACGTGAAAACGCTGTGTAGCGTCTGCATTGAATTGTGTGTTATGTGGATTCGCGAACGATTGCGGAGTGATGTAATCGTATACCGGAGCGGTGCGTAGAGTCGTATAGGGTCGCATACAGGATAACGACAGGAGACCAAGGACGGTGTCAACAGGCAATGGGAAAATCTGTGATATTTCGCAGGGAAACTGGATTCGCGTGAGAGGATATTAATAGGAGCTAAACAGCTACGCGAAGTCGTTTGTGAAATTACTGCAAATGAGCAGAAAGTTTTGTTCCGAATCTGTAGTTGACCCTACGACGGGTGTAATACACTGACACAAATTAGCGTCACTCGAACCAACTGAAAAACATGATGTCGCGGAGCGAAGGCCACAGGCAACACTACGACACACAACTTGTATATATATATATATAATATATATATATATATATATATATATATATTATATATATATATATATATATATATATGTATATTGCTACTTTAGACATATGTCTTTCGAAATGTTGGGAGGATCAGGGATGTACAATCATTAGCTTTCTACAGATATTAGGGGAAAGGTTATCGTCCGCTACAGAAGACCTACGTGCAACTGAATCTTAAAATGCGATGATTTTCTTTAGATACCCAAAGGAGCAACGCAGTTTCTATTTTGGGCACAAGGCTTAGGGACTAGAGAGGCGGGACCTTATTTAAATATTCCTTAATTAAAATATCTATTAAAGATATAAATGGGAGGCTGTTCTCAGATGTATTTCACGTTCAACGAATATATATACACATATGTATATATATTTGATTATTCAACACTGTAAAATTACCCGGAGTCTTCGACGCCGCTTGATCTGAACGGCGGAAGTTGGCCTGCAAATCGAATCATATGTCAACAGCAATCTAAATACTTTGTGAAGCTATTACTCGCCCCTCACTCGTTCTGGCTGAAGCAACCATTTGTTTGTTGGCGTCTCTGCCGTTTTAATGAACGTGCCAGTTGCAACTCCACCCTCCCGACAAAGCGATACCATGACCGAGTTCCCTAAATTGAATCGGCTCACTCGAAGCTGTATCGGGTCTCTTCCATCTACTGAGCTCGAATTGAATTCCGTCGAAATTCGTACACGACGGGCATGTGTGCACGACGCATGAGCCCTTAAGTCATTCGTCTGCAGATGTTTGCGCAACGATTTGGGTGGCGGACAATTTAAACAAGGTTTAGTTGGCCGGTCCGCGCGTGTACGTGCTGTACGTGATTTAATCGTAAACGCTCTGTTGTGAAACTTTTGCCAAATAGTATCACTTTGCTCCTTGCAGCTCATTAATAAATCGAATAGTAAATGAAATGTCAAGCCATGCAGATTGCCACTCAACAATGTGTATTTTTATCAAATCGTACGAGTGCAGTTATTGTGGGTTACTATATTTTGTCAACGAACATGTTGTCGTCTAATCTATATTTGAGGTGAGCTCGAGAGATGATAACGGGTCGCGTTTATCAGATGCCATCCATTGGGTTGGCTGTCAAGAAAATAACCCGTCAATGTCTGTGGTATTCCCGATTGTCCCGACTCGATCAGGGTATTGTCCGCGTGGTTTCCACTGATCGGCGGCGCTGAGCACTTGGTCGTCGTTGCCCCCCCCCCGCCTGTCTGCCATATATCTAATGAAGGCATAGAGGACTCTGGAGGACATTTTGTGGAGTCGCACTCTGTCTCTGGGTGGAGCGTATTTTTTCTCGTTCGTCGTGAAATCGGCGGCGTTACGGCGAATCGTTACGTTTGGTAACCAGCCGCCATTCAGATATTCCGGAGTGATTCGTTTGCGTGTTAACGCTCTCTGCTTTCGAAAATGAGATATGTCAACGTCAAAGCGCATTAAGGAATCAACACCGCTGCTGGACGCTGCGATTCGGTTTTTCGTAAATTTTCCCACGGATTACGATACGATACGATTTTCACTTGTTCGTTATTGCGTTCAACGATGCAGCAGACACAGTGGTGTTGAATGGTGCCATTTTCATCGAACGTGAACGACAGGCTGCCGCGTAGGGCAGGGCGAGTTGAACGGAACTGAGACCGCCTGGTCTTGCCCCTTACCTGTGTTTTGGGCCATTTTGAGTCGGATACTCCAGAAGCCCTCGGATTGGCAGCGGATGGCCATGCTGCTGTTTGTCTACTCAGAGATAACATAGCTGTCATAGTTAGTACGTTATCTCGGACGATTCAATATACATAATCCTCTCCGTGAGCGCTGATTCATACATCTAAAATTGGGCTAATCGCCGACACATGTAAATAGATCTATCCGCTACATAGCATAGCCTGTCTAGCTTCGCTGCCTTCTTGTACAGTCGATATTTGAATTCTAGCCATGACTCCCTCGTCCGCTTTGAGTGTTCGACCAGAATAGCTTCTTGTATGCAAAAAGTAGCTGGTGTCGTAATTGAGTCGGGGGCAGGCCGTTTCGTTTAGTTGGATAATTGACAATTGTCTTACTCGGGTCTTAAGATAAAGGCGGTTATATACTTAGAAATAAGACGCATGTTCATGTATGGCTTAATGGCTGATGGGGATACGGTTTTAATATGCGCATACGAAGCCTGTCATTTGTTTGTTGTGTGACACTTATACAGCAGGAGGGCGCGAAGGGTCCACTGTTCAACGTCCGTTTGATGAGAACCATGCCTGTGGGATTACGTTGGGGAAATTAATATAGGAATGGACGCACATATATATATATATATATATATATATATTATATATATATATATATTACCGGTACGGTTCGAGGTTTAATCAGCTATGTTCCACTCGCATATGATGTATGTGGCAGGAAAAAGCCCCAGGACCAGCAGAATAATAGCACAAAAACGATAAGTATAATATATATATATATATTATTAGAAGTGTGTTCGGCCCCTTGACTCTTAATCAAAATAATATTTGTTCAATCGGCAACCTAAAATGTCGATACATGTATCGCTTAATCCCAAACTATCCAAGAATAATAACCATTGAATACCATCCAGAATGCGAAAATCTACCTTGCCCTTATACCAGACAGACTTAGTAAATATGTTTTAAACATGAGCCACAGCTCACTCCAAGGGCAGTTCTATGTACGCGGAACTATGCGATACCGAAAGGATTCGGATCGATCGACAGGAAGAACTAATTGAATATGTTGAAATTTCGTATAGACATGGTACATTTGCTTCAACGGTCAACTTCCTCTATTGTCCATGGCCTGCCCCGAGCAGAATTGTACATGTTGCACCGGACAAATACGTTATCCATATATCATCAAGGAACACGTGTTCAAAGTTTTGTTTTTCTTCGCCGAGGATTTTATCGTAGTTCAACAAAAAGCTGTCTTGTGAACTTCCACGGCTGACCGAATCTCTCAGCAGAGACGCGCTGCGCTGTGGTTCCCAGACTGTCTACTACATTAGGTTGGCTGGCGCATGTATAATGGACAGATAGCTATCCATCACACGCTAGGTTTACGGGTGTCACAATTCTGCTGCCGTCGCCGCCACCGCTTTTGGCTTGTTTGCGTAAATCGTCCTCGAATTGCTGCGGTCGTCGAGTGGCGTACGTTATAGTAAACACATTTTACTGTAAAAATATTTTTCATTTTGTTCATATTATCATTCACAGTAGAACCTTTTGCGCGATTTTCTTCGTATCATTGTTATAGTAGAAGATTCCTCCTGAACATTTTCTGCACAGATGCTTGTCACATGTTTACTGTGCGTGTACGGTGGCTCGTACTTACGCGCATTATCTCCCTATCAGTTTGTCTGGCAGGGCTACGAGCGTACACGCAGGCGAATTGGTTAACGATTCACTAAGCAGCTCGGTACCAGCGCGATTGTGGGCGAAAGTCAGATCAGCATATCAAAAGGACAACGCTCGAGAGAAGGCCGGATATTAGTGTTATAGTTAAGCCCGATTTCGATCTACCTACGACTCACAGCAGGGGGACGTACACGTACCTACAGCAGAGGCGCAGGGCAGAAGGAGGCAATGATGCTGCAGAGGTCCTGTCGTGAGCGGTTTGTCTTTCAAGAAGCCCGGCCATAGGCCTTCTGAGTCATACTGTCTGTGAGCGCATCTCGGACAATCCCTCATTAAGGCTCCTTTTGTACGGTCGCGTCGGTAGCTGCTGGCAGCGCCTTCTTGCAATTGTTGAAAATCCAAATTTCATTCTTTAGACTAAGTTTTCCCTCTAGTTTCCCTGGACTTGTAAGTCGTTTCGGGGTGTCGTCGGCCAATTTCGGCGTGCAGGAGTTCAGGTCAGCATGCTGAGTTCTGCCAGTAGGTCCTTCACGGGTCGATTCCCCTGGTAGGTTGGTTTTTCCAGTGGATTGGATGGCAAACAGTGGGTGCGATTCTCGTTCTGGTAGTGAATTGAATGTATGCTGTGGCAGAAACAGACTGTCAATGCTGTCGCCTCGGCCAGATTTCAGGAGGCCAGTTGAGCTAGTTTTGTTTTCTTGTCCGGCAGCCACACAGTTCGGTGAAGTGCATTCGGCCTCGTTGGGCTGTCTCCTGCACCTCCTCGTCTGGACAAGGAAATGCCTCCGGGACCTTTTTGTCCTCTGTCCAGGCCAGAAGCGACCCTTTCCCGATTCAACTGACTAAGAGACCGACCGACTCTGCTCGATTTTATATCCTGTCCCGTGGCTTCTCGGACAGCTCAGCGAGAGTTTGCCTGTCTTGTTGTGCAGTTATGCCTACGTCTATCCTAGATCTATTTGAATACAGTTATGCTTCACTTCTCTTGCTACTGCTCGTTCTGGACTTAAAAGGAGAACTCGGGTGGGAAAATTGCGGGTCGCGGCCAGCGAGCTGCTCCTTCGTGCACTCGGATCGTCCGTGTCGCCGACAGCTTCGCCTAGGGTCTGGCTAACGCGTGCGCGCCCCCTGGCTAACCGGCTGAGGTGTCTACGCTCAGCGAGTGCATTTTAGCCATTTGGCTTATGTATGCAAGTAGGCTCTCTCTCTTTCTCTCTGCCTAGCCTTGGTTAGGCTGCGCCCTCGCCCAGAGGAAGGACCTCGTCGAGCGGTGGGTGCCCGCGCTGTGCAGGGGTCCAGTGGCGATATGCAGGCGTGAGAGCGGTCAGCAGCCGGCAGCCGGCTCGCCGACTCAATTTAAAATTCAGGAACCCACAATGTGCGTAGTGTGCTGTTTCTTACGGCCAACGTGTCTAGGGAACAGTCTGCGCTACAATGTTACTGCACGCGCACACGAGAGGTTCATCTGGGCGACAACGTTAGAAGAAGGATTCGGCGTTGACGCGCTGCGGTTGGCAACCTGGTGGCAGTTCTGTTCTGCGGTGCGCCTTGACCAGTGGCAATCTCGCTACTCGCAAGTAGCGAGACGTGCAAACCCGCAAAGGTGTTTGGGCCGAGGTGTAAAGTGCGAGTATTGTGTGTGCTAGTGAAGCGTAGACGTGATGAAGTGTTGGGTATCAACGAACCGCACGGGATGTGCCGGCACCACCAGCGGATTCTATGATAATATATGGAGGCTTTGCTGCTACTGCAGAGGTCTTGGAAGGCCACGGAGCCATTTATCCAGGTTTCGTTATTAAGGCCCCCATCTCTTGTTTGTCGGCTTTCGTTAAATTTCGTTCATATGCGATGGGACCTGTGCGTTCACACACGTTGTGAATACGGATCGTGTAGACACCGACGGCCCGAAAAGATCTCTTGACGGACTCCTGTGATACTGTCATTGGCCTGTATACAGGGTTGTTGGAAATAGGCAAAATAGTGGAATTAAATAAGATGTCACACAATCAAAGTGAGTTTCGTGGACTTAGTGCGTTTTGTCACTTTTGTATTGTAAGTAGCTCTACCAGAGTCTCAAGCGAAATATCATAATTATCGTCTTTACTTCATCATTTATTCACGCGGTATTGTGTTATACATACCCTGATCCCTAGTAAGATGGCACAACGTGAAAGGGTTGCGGTGAAGATATCATAATTATATAAATATCATATACAATCATCTCATGTTATACACAATATCTGTTGAAACACGAAAAGAACAACATCATTCGCGTACAACTTCCAGTCTCTGATAGGATCAGACGCTGTTCGCGGTTCCGATTTCCTATCGTCGGCCTCATTCATAAAAGCTCCTCAGCCGTTTCAACATATATATATATATATATACGCGGCAAAGCTCCCTATATGTACTCATCAATCGCAAATGGCAGGCGTCCCTCGGTGTTTTCAATGTCTGTCTAATATTGATTAGGTAAGAGGTATTATATGGCTGCCTGTGCATGCTCACGAATCCTCACAATAATCTCGTGATCTCGACAGCGTTGCCTGGATGTACTCGGTTTGGTGTGTTGACATGTTGACGTTTCATAGAATGAACCAGACTCCGAAACCAGCATTCGGCTTTCGCACAATGTTCTATTCTTGCGTATACATGTATATTTGTACGGGTTCGCACGTGTAGATCTGCCTACCTAGCGATTTTATCATTCTTGGCTGGTTGAGGTGAACTCTCTCTCTGCATGGCTGGTGGCACCGATAGCACGGTGTCGAACGCTTTCCCGATGTCGAACAACAGAGCGGCGAGGTTGGATGTTGCTTGCATCTGAGCAGTTCAAGACGAGCGATCGCTATGGATAAATGAATGGATTAGTCATCGTGGCCAGCGTTCGTTTCTCAGATCAGCATCGCTCGATTTATCCTCCCAATAATCGCATCCGTGCTAAATCGCTTATTTATCTTTGTTATACGTCGTTGCCGTCCTCTTCGCACGGGTAGGATTTGAAATTTCGCGCCATCGCGATCTGTGAACGTCCGTGTGTACTGTCATTTGAACCCTTTCCGAGGATGTGCTTTTTCTCTGCATCAACGTTTTTATTTATCTATCAAAGTTACGCTTGGCGCTCCCATTATGTCAAATGATCCTCTGCTCAGCTCATTCGGCGGCATTCATTTCTGTTTGTCGCTTTGTGATCCGAACGTTGTGCGGCTTCCCTCCCGTTTTCTAAGAACATGTCCCTGTCATCCGACCTTGACTTCGATATTGTGAGTCAATTAGCTCGAGTGCCGTCACCGTAGTTTAGAATAACTGGTCGGCGTGGTGACGAATCTCATTATACGCCAGTACCACGAGTGTGTATCGACCTGCATTGAGCTCTCGACATCAGCCGCAATAATCATCGTAGTAGAATTAAATTAGCGGTGGAGTGTGACGTGCTTGTCAAACAGAGCGGGTCGAGGCGGGCGTTGCATATTCTTTGTATTGTATTGTGTTGTACGCCCATGTATCGCTCGTTCGTAATGATAGTGGATTTATTTCTTGTATTTGACAAAAAAATTATAACATTATTTATCATAGTACCGAAATGCGGCACACGGCCAAGTATTCGAACGTAGAAATGATCATGTACCGATTTAGAGAGGTGGCAAGCTCAAGATAGTCATTTATGAGTGGATTCATCTGTCGAAGTTACATTTACTCGCACGTATGGATCGAGTTTAGCTCTTTCTCTCTCGAGAGAGAGAGATCTCCGAAATGAAATTTACGTATCATTTCATAGAGGGAAAGAGATTTCGTCAGATGATAGACGACAGTTCCGATCAGAATACCTCATAGTAATATCTAAAAAGGTTAAGAGCTGAGGCCTGTCAGATAGGGGAACAGCTGAGGGTCAACTCGAAAACAAAACAGTTCCGATCAGAAACGCTGAAGGCTGCTGGCTATCGGCAATCAAATAGCATGCGCTTCTTGTTCTGCCCCGTGGGTCACAGCGAGCAGTGTCTGTCGTTGCAATTCTCGCAAAAAAAAAAAAAAAATTGCAAAGATGAATCTACATTTTAAAATATTGAGCAAGGCCAAAAAAGAGGAATAACAACGAAGCAATACGTCGTGCTGCGTGCCGAGTTGACCTAACCCAGCTGGGGCTCTAAGCTCTATGAACATTTGGCGAAATGATAAAATCGACGCATAAGGAGAGCACAAGTACACGATTGCGAATTTCGCATTAGTGATGAGTTGACGATTATTCGCCGTTATTTTGCTTATGATATGCTCGCTTTGCCGACTCGTACTAGTAAACCTATATATATATATATATATATATATATATAAATGAAGACTTCGATTAGTTGATTAATTGACTCACACAGGGTTCGATTAGATTCGAGAGGCCGTACGCAAGAGCCACGAACTCACACAGCAGCTAATCCAACAAGCACATCAGGGCTTGGCTCGAATCACTTGTGAGAGCCTCGCACAGATTGGCACGCATGGTGCAGCTCTCTGCCCGTGTTTCCTTTATGGCCAGCAGATAACAATAACATGCACCCAAGTACCACGCGCTTAACCGCCGTTAGTGGCGTTTGGCCCACCCGTTCCGCTGGTACAATTTGTGCCCGCTGCAACTTATTTACGTTGGATTTGCCGAATTCAACTTACAGAAACTTCAGCAACGAACGGAATCGCTGGATGAAAAGGAGCGCATTCATCTCGAAGGGGTCTGCGCGAAGGCCAACGTAAGTTAATTACGAATTGTTTTTCTTTCGTTGTTCAAATGGACGTCAATGCATAATAAGCCCAAGTCTGTTTGCGGCAATTTTTCGATAACCGATTCGACGTGGGAAAGGGGTGGCACGCCGGGAAAGATGCCTAATATTACATAATGTTTGGGGAATAGTCTAGAGAATGGAATCGTTACACAATCTGTAAATACTCGGAAATCATTTGAATGTATTAGCGTTGCTTTTTAAAAGATCGCCTGATGACGCCACTAATGATGTAGACTCCAATCCCATTCGTGTCGGTATGTTCTAAATTTATCCATGTGTATATTGCTGGTATTACCTATTCACTCATTCGAAATTGTCTAATTGCAGAAATTCCTCGAAACGGTGAAGCATTCAATTGTATCGCTACAAATAGCAAAGGTATGTAAACTGTTTCGCTGGCCACAAACACGAACATTTCTTCACTTTTTCTTGATATCGACCAGCAGCTAGTTTATTAGTGGCGATACAATCAGGAGCGTCGAGTGAGAGATGATGACGAAATCGAACAGTTCTCAAAAGTGTCGGCAGCTGGATTTGAACCCAAGCCATACGTCCTTCCTCAAACTGTCTAGAGTTATCAAAGAGCGCCTCACCCCTAGGGTATTTTCCGCGCATCTGATCCTGGCTAGTCGTCTGCCGGGCTTGCTCGTGACGCTAGTGCAGTGAGACAAGGCGAAATGGAGCAACATATAACCCGCCTAGGACACTTTTTTGGCGAGCCCCATCTTCATTAGAGTCACATTGGTACGTGGTAAAAATGTCCGTTTAACATGGTAGCGTATCACTCTCGAATGAAGGCGACAATAAACGTATCAGATCGACGAGCCACTCGCCGATCTTATTATCGGTGACGGAGCGTCTTGCGCATTTCATTCGACGAACCGGTTCGGGCGCTGATTCGTCGCGGAGCCGACTGAGAGCCGATAGAGTGAGCTAATCTCGTACCACGGAGAGGCATGTATCGTGATTAGTCCGCTGTGGCAGCTAACAAGCTGTCGGCTCGCGGCCAAACGTCCCCGGCGACTTTGCGGCCGAGAGCGACATTTAGTGCGGTTCAACTCCCGTGACGAGTTGAAATTCGCCCAGCGAAATTTCGCCTTCCCATGTTAATTCTCGATGTTCGAAAATGTCGCCATCGTCACTCCTGACTCAGTCATTCGTGATCGCCGCTGCCACCGCCACGTTCCTGATCTCCGAATTGTCTCGGGAGGGTGCTGCTCCCAGGGGCCTATTCAAGTGTCGGTGTATCGTCCGTAGAGGTTCTGATTCCGGGATAGCGGAAAGTGCAAACGTGTCCTGATTAGCCAATCGATCGAAGTTGCTCGCCCACTTTGAAGAGATGCATTTGCCGCATTTCGCTTGCCTCTATTCCTTCTCTCTCTCTCTCTCTTCATTTCTGTATCACTGTTGAGCTATCTGTCAATCGATGAAATTCCCTGTTTTACTACGACACTATTGCTGGATCCATTATGCAGAATACGACGGACTTATCCAGCGCTCGCGGGGAGCAGCTGGCAGTCAACGGAGGCTCGCTGCAAAGTCTCCGCTCGCCGACTGAATCGCTGCAGATTTCCGCCTTCAACTCGTCGGGTGAGTGCATAGATGGCCAATAGATACAGGCGCAGCCTTGCGTAATAACAATATTTAAACTGTCCAATGTTCTATGGACGGAGCGGTCAAATAGAAGAACATTCCTTGGTGAGCCGGCGACACTGGGATGCCTGCTGATTCAATTGATCCGTCAGTTATGGTTCATAGTTGAACTGTTTTTGCCGAATCGGCCAATCTCGATAGTCGTAATGGTCTGCGTTGGAGTCGTCGAGGGCTGGAACGGGTAACGCGTCTGTGGGATTGTATGATCTACAATATCATGCTGCAATATGTTTAAAAGCAGCGTGTGTATTGACAATACTCGGACGTTCCAGTTGCATGAAGCGAGACTTCCTTAAATATAACACGATATATATGCAGTGTATATGTATGTATATGGCAGTGTTTTCCTTATTGTATTATCCATGTCGATGGTTAGGTATGAGTCATGGCTGGGCTTGAACGTACGGTATTTGGCGTGCTCGCCAGCCATGTCACCGCGCGGGCAATAGCGTGCGTGGTGTTGGTAAAAAGTACGTTTGAGCACTTCACAATAACACAGCTACAGAGTTTCTCTGAAGGCTTCACTTACACGGAACTTACGGAGTGGATATGTGCTGTAGTTCCAGCGACGTCGTACTCATCCTCGGAGGATAGCGACGAGGAAGATTCGGACGATTTCTTCGACGCGTGCGAAGACGCCGTCAGTGAAGCGACCGAAGGCACCGAGACCCCTTTGGAACCCCACCACGTAAGTCCTGCAGTCGACGGCGTCGCGCGAGACGGCCAGAGCGAGATGTTTCGAAGAAGCCGCAAGGAGCATAAGGAGGCTCACGTGAACAACAGCCACGTGTCCTCCGCCAAGAACCACCACATGGTGAACAGTCCGTCCGAAAGTAAGTACCGTTGTCATTAGGACTTTAGAGGTATATGTATATATATATAATACATCTGTCTCTCTGCTGATGTTTCTAAACGCTACAGTGCTACGTGTCGAATAGTGAGAACATGTACGAGTCGGCAAGCCAATGAAACACTCAAATAGTATCACAGCGTCGCCCCGTCCGCATCGGGTACATCGTCCGCAATGGTGAGATTGGGTGCTCGAAGATCTTCCTTGCGTCGCCTCGCCAGGGTTAGGACACGGAGTACTAGGAAACGTCGGCCAGCGACCTGGCCAATCGCGATTCCTCCTAACCATAGTTCTATGCTTAACGCGCGAAATGTGCCCGTCCCTTCCGTGCGTATGTCTGAACGAGAGAGAGGGAGAGAGAGACAGAGAGAGTGTGTGCATTTCGGGACCCATAGCTGGTTACGAGGCACGCATCCGTTTTTTTTTCCTCACGGGTTCCACCGCAACCGGGTTTCGGACGTAACTTCCGGGGGCGGGGGGGGGGGGCGTCATCCGCCTCGTAGTTGTAACTGTTACTGCGACTACTTCTTCTATTGTTACTACTGTTTCTGCTGCTGTTGCTGGCCTCGGTGTCGTGGCCGGCCTTACACTGGAGTTTACCGGGCTACCGCGTTCTATGATGTCTAAGCGTCAACGTGAGAAGAATACAAAATTGTTACTTTTAGCATCACGCGAGTAAATGGAACGGTGGCAAACGTTCGAGGCCGGCCAGCTGTGGGTTGAGAGGTAGAACTGATAGTGGAGTTTTACCGGAGGCAGTTGTACAGAGCCGGCGGGGGTAGGGGGGCGGGGCAGCTACGGCAGCAGTAGTAAAATGCACCCTTCCTAATAAATAAATCATCAACTTAATGCAGAGTCATGCTCATTTCACTCAGCCAGCGAGCCGACGTTGCGAACGTCAGTTGATCCACCCAGGGACGTTGTAGCGTCGCCGAAAATTGAAGTGGCACTCGAGCCGTCACCGTGCGGACGGCGGCTGGCCCTCGAGTTTGTTGAGGCTGACAGAACTCAAGTGTCAGCGAATGTATCGAGCTTCGTTTGACGGCTCGTGGCTGCGATGAATTGGAGATCGCGCGAAGTTTGGGCGGCGACTTCGATTGAAAACAATTGAAAACACAAATTGCGTGTTGAACAAATAGAGAAGTAAGCTAATGTGGTTCTTTTTCCAGTTGAACGACGATTTTCTTTTGCGCCAGCACGGCGGCACTGTTCGCTTCGTACCGATTAACGGTTATTGCTAGCTAAGTATGAGTGGTACGCATATTGTAAAAGTGTGCGACCCATACGAGTAGTATTGGTTAGCCGAGCCTCCGGGGGCTGAACTGGGCCCGCTTTCAGCGTATCGACTGTCCTTGACTGAATGCTCTGGCGAAAGTTGTTCCGTCCATTCGCATACATCAATAGGTGGTCAGGCCGATGCTCATCCCGTGCCGTCCTGCAACTGTCAGATCCAGATGTTACCAATATTAGAAATCTGGGCTTAGCCTATGCCGTCTATATGTCTGACATTCGCCTCTGGACATCCAAGTGTCTGAACACCAGTTCTCTGCAATTCAGTTCGCGCACCCTCGTGACTTACTAGTGGCTAGCTCAAGCTATCGAAAGTCAATAGGTAGAACAGTTAGTGTAGCTATTCCCTTAAGCACTGGCGGCCTTGACGAGCGCTCGGGGTAACTCGTTAGAAATTAACACTGCAATCGTAACAAATATTCTGATCACATCGCTGTACAAGACACCCTATCAGACTGAAAATTAATAAACCACATTTTATAAAACTTAGGATGGATTTAATCGAAGGAGGACAAGGGAAACACATTCGAAATGAATACAGCTTTAGAGAGACATCAGCCACACTGCGAAAACAAAATGGCTGTGATAGTCTTCAGCGCGTTGGGCATGGTTGATTTAAATCGTTTTCTTGACGTGGTCCAGCCGGCCTTTTTCGAAGTAAAGTCATTCTAACGGCTTCAGATGTGATTTAGATATATATATATATATATATATATATATATATATATATATATATATCACTGTAACAAGGAGGAAGCTTACGATAAATTTTCATCGGCATAGTAGTAAGGGAGAGAGAGTGAGTTTTTCAACGGCGACTTCAACGCGATGGGGGAAATTTTAGCGGCGCCATTAGTCTATAATTAGCTTACTAATTACCCTGTGCACTTTAAAAAAGTTCACTTCCGCAAAACGCTAAGCGTGAAAGAATCACACTGCTCATATCATTGATTATTGATATTATACTATCTACAAATGATTCGACTACTTCTGGTGTACTGCTATCGATGTTATTAGTGATAAAAGGGTCACTGCTGATATTATCCACTGTTGATCCGTTGTTGACTAATATTTTCCCTTTGAATTCTCTCTATGCTAGATTCCGCCATCTGCGAGCCCTCGGCCGATGAACGCGTACCGTTCGATCCGCCCCCTGAGGCGCCATCCATAATGACTCCAAGTGATTTCGATCAGCTGTACGAGGACCAGTCGGAATCTACTGATTCTAATGCCAATTACAGGTAAGCATAATTGTCAGTCTATTTGGTCTCGTTTAGTGCGTCTACGGCGTGTTGCATTATAGACCTGGAGCTGCTTAAGTGGGAGGAAATCCACGGATGGCTTTAGAGTGTTTCAAAGCTAGTACAATGATTCGCTCATATCTATTCTCCACGAGTTCATGAGCGAATTCGTCACTAATTACCTCTCACCTCGTTTGTTATTGGCAGTGTGCTGTCGCACCTCGTGTCCCAGGTGCGAATTGGGATGGATCTAACCAAGGTGACCCTACCTACGTTCATTCTCGAGCGGCGGTCGCTACTCGAGATGTACGCCGATTTCTTCTCGCACGCGGATCTGTTCGCAAGGTGAGCTGCCACCTGACATCTTCCCGTGGTTGCGTGACCGGCCAAATCCCTCCAACAGACTTGAGCCCCCCTCAGAGGAATTATCGGGCTATTTCCATAATTATTTTCGGTAGTTTCTGTGTACGCTGTGCCGTGAATTGTACTGTGTTTTCTTTAGTAGTAATAATAATAATAATAATGGCCAATTATCAGGCAGCGGACCGTATCGATGCGGTCGCATGTTTCCTGTGGGATTCGAATCGGATCCCATTAAGCTCCTGGTTCCCGGCATTAAATCTACTCCATTCCGTTGGCCATTTTTGTGTACTATGTGTAATAAACAAATAATAATGAATTCACATTCGTCTATCCATTACATCTGTACAGTATCGTGGAGCAAAACACCGCTGAAAAGCGAATGGTCGAAGTGGTACGGTGGTATCTGTCAGCCTTCCATGCAGGACGAAACGCCGAGGTAGCCAAGAAGCCTTATAATCCCATCCTGGGCGAGATCTTCAAGTGTCACTACACTTTGCCCTCGCCAAATATTGCTGAGGTACGTACTAGTAAGAGGCTAAACAAAAACCACCAGCGTCCGCTATAGAAGTGTCCTCACAGCCGCACCCCACATCGAAGCTTCACGAAGTTTCGATTCAACCAAATTCGATCCGGACCCGGAAAACTGAATAGGCCGTGGTGTCCATATAATAATCATAATAATACAAAGAATGCCTTTCGTTTGAGAACTTCCTCATTGGAGCATGTTGCCATGTCTCTTCGCGTGATTGCCTCTTCAATGTCTTCTTGACAATATCGCTGTTGTATGCTAACCGACGTTGTCGGCTGACGCGTTTCTGTCAACCGTTACGGAATTACAGAGGAAATCAGCCAGCGACGGTCCGTGCCCATGGGCCGCTGAAGACGACGTTACGTTCGTAGCCGAACAGGTATCTCATCATCCGCCGGTTAGCGCCTTCTATGCAGAGTGCGCCTCGAAAGGCATCACATGCTCCGCGCACATTTGGACTAAAAGCAAGTTTCTCGGGCTGTCCGTTGCCGTCCACAACGTGGGTCAGGGCTGTATAAGCTTTCAGCGGCTCGATGAGGAATACACGTGTACGTTTCCATCGGCGTACGCGCGTTCGATTCTGGGCGTGCCTTGGGTGGAGCTTGGTGGAGAAGTGACGATAAATTGCGCCAAGACCGGCTACCACGCGAAGATCGACTTTCTTACGAAACCAACGTTCGGTGGCAAGAAACATCAGCTCAAGGGGGCGATCTTCCGGCCGCAGAGCGAGCCGAGCAAGCCGCCACAGCCGTTCGTTCAAATTCAGGGAGCGTGGAACGATGTTATGGTGGCGAAACACGCCGATACAGGGGTAAGTGTCTCGGCAGGTTCATGCGCTAATTAGGCGAATTTCGATTGTGTTAATTGTTCCTTTGTTCGGTTGGAGAGACGGGTCGGGCTTATGACGATCACTTCGCAGATCGTTAGCGAAATGCTTAATCGACTCAGGCAGCAATTGAAATCTAGCTATAACCATTATATATTGTGTGTCTTGTCCTGGCGGTGATATTTCAGGAGACGTTTGAGTTCTTCAACCCGCACACAACGCCGACAATTAAGAAGCAGGTTCGGCCAGCGATCGAAACACTCCCATATGAATCGCGACGACTCTGGATGAACGTCACGTACAATCTGCGTGAGGGCAATGTCGACAGAGCCACGGAACATAAGAGTTTCCTCGAGCAGCGTCAACGAGACGAGGCCCGACAGCGGACCGAGACCGGAACACACTGGAGACGGCGGGTGGGTTTCTTAGTCACTATGAGGCATAGAGTTCATTGTATCATCATATATACACATATATATATATATATATATATATAATACCAACAGGATGCTCCGTTGAATTTCGAAAATCGTCCCTAACGTTTGATTAACATGCGTTCAAGAGTTATGACCACTGCTAGAGAAAGGGTGACGAACGAGGATGTTCAGGAGGCGAACTATCGAGGGATAGTTGCGTGTGGGAGCTTGGCACGTTAATTTTTTCTCGGCTATTTCATGATCGATATATACATTATATATATATATATATATATTATATATCTATGATATATTAATATATATCTCTGTTCTGCGGTACTGATTTCACTTTCAGCTGTTTAGCGAAAAGGGCGACAACTGGGTGTACAGAAACTCACTCGAGAAGCGATTAGCCGGTCGTCGGTAGTTCCAGCCTTTAGCCAACGCGACGCCAGGAGTACCGGTATCGGCAGAAATGCGGGCAAATCCAGCTGGGACAACGCAGCGGGCAGCAGCTATTTTATGCAAGGCAACAGCAACGAGAGCATCGGCGTCGTCGTCATTAGCAGCGATGGGACGATCGATCTCGATATCAGACAACATCAAGCGGCCGCACAACCGGTTTCGGACGTCAGCTTGGCTATATACAAGGGCTTTCTGGCGTATGCCCGTCGTCTAGGGGTTTGAGGTGACGAGTGTGCGATACGAGCACACCCATCCTGGTGCAGTTGTCGGGATGTCGGCGGTATGCCGCCCGCCGAGAAGGTGGCCAGCTCGATAAACACAACTGATTGCTGTAGATAGATATTCTCGTTGAGCGACCACCGCTCATATGGGGAGTGCTGCATATGGCCGGGCTGGAGGGAGGGGGTCTCTCCTGTACAAACAAACATCGGACATCCCGTACTCGTTCATACATAAGTACTACTAGCAGTGGCATATAGTCAGTTGGTTATATCGTTGGTGGAAATCGTGGATGAATATCGACAGAGGAAAATAAATATAGAAAGTGGTACCTAACATACACACACACACACACATATACACACACAGTGACTGACTAGGTCTGCCTTTTCTGCCTGCGAACTGAAACTTTCGTTTGTATTCCGCTAGACTTGGTGCATATATATATATATATATATATCAGCAGTAATAGCCATAGGATGATTTCCTACAGATAGAACTTGCGAAAGAAGTATATTCCCAGCTGCTTACATTTTTGCCTGAACTTTGGTACCCAACCAAAGTCTAGCTTTGTTTTTAGCTTTGTTTTAGGCGGGCCATTCTCACGAGGCCCAAGCATCATGAGATCACCAGCTGCAACAACTGTTAACAATGAACTGTCATGTTATGATGTTTGCACTTGCACAAAACACTTCCACTCAATAGCACGCGTCGAGAGAAAAAAGGGGAGATTTAATTCCCTGCTCCCTCGCGTTGCTGACTTAAGCGCTGCTGACGAGAGACAGGCGACACGTGCGTCACCAGAGTTAAACTGATAATCTGACAATACAATTGAATCAATCGCTGCGTAGCCGACAGAGCAAGGACAACATAATGAAATCTCGAGCATACGAAAGCCGTCATTGGCCGATTGCCGTCAACTTGTTCCCAGCCGGCGTTGTCGACGCCGGCTGGCTCAGGAGTTATCAGGAGTTGATGCGTGTCACGTTAAGCAGGCTGAATAGATTAGAAAGTCGGGCATCTTGATCGGTCGCGCGCGGTCGACCTCGGCGATCCTTCGCCCCGAGGAGGGGAGAAGGACAATGTATCCCAGTGAGTACGTCAGATGCAAGCATATAACGAAGGTGAGCGAAAGCTGATCATGATGACGAGCGTGGTGAGGTGGCGACTGGGAAGCGATGCGAGTGCAACAAAATATTCGTGTGTTAAATACTAACGAGGGCGGCCGATGCGTTGATCGACGAAGGCAAACACTACGGTAAGGAGAGTATCGCACTCGCTGGAGGCGGTGGACGCGAATCATGAGGGGACGTTGTATTGTTGTTGTTGTTGTCGCCGCCCACAAATATCAGCTTCACCTATTTCCCTCTGCTTGCGCGTACGTGGCCGAGAGTTATCCACGGACGGGTGCCCTTCGCAGATTGGAGGTATATTATTAATTGGTGAGCAGCCTGAGGACCGTTGAAGATATAAGGAATGGGTGAAATTGACGGATAGGAGAGACAGCCCCTGTACGAGGCCAACCGACCAAGGGCCACAATACGCCGACGACTCGGAAACGGATGCTCATTCCATGAGAACGGTCGCTGGACAGTTATGCGTCCAGCACTGATGCTTGTGACGTCCCGCAGGGTCGTGCGGCGAATGATTTTTGGCCCCAATTCAAGATGCCATAGTCCAAGGGACTCGCGTGCAGTAATGAAAGGTTTAAATATATATATATATATATATATATATATATAAAAAGGGGGAGAGCGAGGGTCAGCATCTTCAGCGAGTCATTCTGCACTGTCCACTCGTTGGATGTAGATGTTCAAAAATGAAATGTTCGAAACGACACAGCTCCGACGATAGTAACAATATAATGATGACGAGATGGCGTGGCTAATTAGTGAAGTCGATATCGGCGATATACATATGAATATATATAGTGCATAAATGAATGTGGAACAATGCATAAGCGTCGTGTCGCACAGTCGAGTTGGCGCAGCGGCGGAGAAAAAAAAGACACTTGTAATTGGTGCGAGAGCACCTGTGAGGAAAGAATGATTAGAAGAAAGATAGAAATGGTTGATACAAGATAAAAATGAAACTAGAAGAGACGATGGTAAACGATATGAGAATAAAAATAGTAAGAATTATATGATGTAGATGATAATAATAAAAATAATAATACGAATAATATCGATAAGAATAACTAATAAGAGAGAAAGCGCGCGGAGCATGCAAGTTGCGAGCGTGATTTATCTGTGCGTATGGGTGTGTCGTCATTCAGATGGTTTGGGTGGGAAATCGTCGATACGAATCGTGCCACCGAAGCCACCGGAACAACGAACAATCTCGTGGGTCGCTCGTGACGAGTGCTCCAAATCTAGATCGGTGAGAAGAGTTGGTTTTGGTCGGGGATTGAGGGAGACTCGGATGATACTACCTCATCAGCGAAGGGTTCTCGGATGGTTTGGTCCGTTGAGTCGGGATCTGAAGAAATGGTCCGGGCGAGAGTGCGACTCAGCGACCGGTCAGCGAGATCCAGCAAGCGGTCGCATGGTCGAGTGGACAAACCACGAAACGGGTCAGCCTGGTGGTCTCCAGCAAAAAAAAAAAAGAAAAGAAACAACTCATAGCAAATTACTACAATACGAGTCCCGCCAGAGCGACACAGTGGCCCGGCGATATATCGACGACATCGACGTTCACGGGGAGAACGTGGGTAGGCGGGCGTTGCTAGAGGATAACACGCATTAAAAAATTATGACTACGAGAATGATGACTGGCAGAAAATCACATGCGGGGTGCTACTCATCGCGGCGGAGGGCGACTGACGACGGGATTTGTAGTGAGAATAATTAGCGGTTAGTTACACATGTGAAATTGCACGACAGACGCATACAAAGCAGCAACAGCCGCAGCACAAGCAGCAGGAACAACGTGCTATTTGTTCGGGGGCAACTTTCGGTGGGGGCGGGGGGGCGGGGTCGCGGGAACTCGCTTGAGAAGGTCACCCGCTGGGGGCGGGGATTTGCCGATCGCCGACTGCTTCTGTTGAAGAAGATCACCACGAGAGAGAGAGAGACAGAGAGAGCCGAGCAGATGGATCATCGGTCGATCGCTAGAGAAGAAGAGAGAGAGAGAGAGAATACGATCCGAAATAGCTAAGCAAACCCTGTAGAACGATGACCGTTGCCAGG
The DNA here is from genome assembly GCA_019614645.1 of Stratiolaelaps scimitus. Classification (NCBI taxonomy): domain Eukaryota; kingdom Metazoa; phylum Arthropoda; class Arachnida; order Mesostigmata; family Laelapidae; genus Stratiolaelaps; species Stratiolaelaps scimitus. Next base: position 434,692 of record JABWDB010000075.1, read on the forward strand.
GTCAAGCAGGAATTAACTACACCGGGATGAAGAGACGGACACAAGTCAAGAACGCCTGATGCATTACGCTATCTTCGTACCCATTGCCTTAAGTGACCTGTGTTATTGATTACGAGATATTTAATAATAATGATAATTATAATAATAATATTAATGATAATAATGATGATGATAATAATAATAATTATTATTATATGATTAAGTAAATAAATTATTGTTTTTGCAGAAAATAACGTATGACGTCGGTGTAGTCCTTTTTCGGCTGTTGCTTTCGTTACGATGGTTGGGGGGGGGGGGGGGGAATTGTTCGAAAAGCGAGTGGCATCTCGTTGTATTTAGCCGTTGGATTCGAAAGGGGTTTTTGGGGTTCGCGCAACTATTGCTCCGCGTGACGTACTGTTTTGCGCAAATGCTCGTTCAAGAAACTCATCAAGCTAATTATGCTTTGTAAGTTGCGTGGACAAAACGGTAAGTATATTGTATAATTATTGTTATGATTATAATTGCATAGGGCATTTCCTTGGCTGACTCACAGCCAACGTTTAACGTCCACGGAACTGCTCTGCGGCATTGTTATAATTGCGTAGTAGCACAAATAAAAGGAACAACCTTCCTATTTAATGGAAGCCAGCCTGTGCAGGACAAAATGATTCGCGCCAGCCTGCATCTATCTGTAGCACGTATATCATTTTTTTTTGTTTCGTGGTCAACGTGCTGATTGCTTTCACTCTATGGGTACTTACCAGCCCTAACCTGAACCGATTTCGGGCTGACGCGGTGGACACCACCGCCACCATACTCTCCTTAGTGGTGCAACTGCCGTGCGTTGTACATCTGACGGACACCTTTCCCAGGCTATCGGCCTCTGCGTCGGCAAGGTGATCTCCACTCGAGTTACCCTTTCTTCGAAAGCGACTACAAATACAGATACTCATCGTAGATTTCTAAGAAAGCCGTGACGGAGACAACAAGGAGACGATTGGATACCGATTCCGAGTTTCGTGCTGCAATAGTTTCCTGCCGGTCGCTTACTAACAGCAGCTTCAGGTGAGGCGAGATATCCATGTAGTACACATCTATTTCCCGCTAATAAATAAGGACGTTACATAAAAAAAAAGGATATATATATATATATGTGTGCTTCAAGGAGTTCTTCGGTGTGGTTCCCAAAATGAAACAGTCCATTGTTTGATGATGGGCGCGACAAAATATGATACAGAGGAATTTATATATTATAAATACGTCAAATACCTACGAAGATCAGTTAATTGGAATTGCATTAATGTCCATATGTCGGTCCGATGTCCGTCGTCGCTACAGACAGAGTTTGTGAGAAGCGGACGTTTCGTTGTCGTTGAAGATAATCGATAATCGAAGTGCGATTCTCTTCGCGTCGTTTGCGGGCACCCCTTTCTACCTGGCCAACAAGAAAGTCATGATAGATTCGTTTGTCTGCGAAACTCGAAATACGCGGACAGATGAGCTAGAGACATCGTTCACAAGGAAAAGCTGGTTGAATAAAATATATCCAAACAGCTTTGACGTCAATCATAGCTAGCTCTGTCGTGATGTATCATCAGCAACCCAGCCTGGCAACCCAATTGCCTCTTATGACGAAAATTGAGACGTTTTGCTCTAAATTAGAGATCGTCACTCATCAGTTATCATGAAACAACGGCTGGTCCTTGTGTGGAACAGTACATTCGTCTTCTAAATACGGTGTATCTGTGTCAACTCGGTAAGAAAACGGCGCCTCCGACTTTGACATTGAATGCACCAGTTTGGCCTTCAACCATACCGAAGTGTGATCTCAACAGCTATTGGTATGAGGTATCCTATTGGAAACGATACATACCCCGTTGAGTAAAGGTACATAATGTAATTTAGTGCATTCTAAAGGAACCAGATCGCGCCTAGCATAGTGCTGTGAAAATTCCTGAAATTCAGGTCGAATATAACCTCAAGTAGCCTCCGAATATGGTCACGGCTTTTTTTGTGGTAACCTAGCCGTGAGGAGTTCATCAAACGTTCGCATCCCTGACGCTGACTTTGAAGATCAGCTGAGGACTTACGTCTCAGCGCGTTGCTGAGTTTCGTTTAACTCATTTAGTCGATATTCCGGATGCGCTCTGGAAATTCCCCCGGCATCGAACGTCACGTCATAACGATAACATTCATACGGTGAGGCTGTTCACAGAAATTTCGACAACTCGCATAGCGTCGAACGCGTCAGTGGGTCGTGGCAAGAGGGGGAAGTTTATGGCCAAATCTTAGTCAAGCAGCTGTCGCTGTCTGTGCGACATGTCCGATTCTATCAGAAATATAAAAATTGCGCTTTTATCCGTGTTCACAAATGCGGCCGGCTGGTCGTTTCGCGGACGATCGCGTCCGTGCTCATCACACAGTGCATCAAACCTCAGTGCGAATCGGTGCATTGACCGACAACCATTTCCTACCGCACACTTGTTTCTGTCGAGCCAGCTGTAGTGCGTATAGTGCAGCCTATTGGCCAAATCGTCTGTAGTGCGTTCCTAGAGACAGATCACGAAGTCGACGGAGGTGTCAAGTCGACAAGTTCAGCTTGACACTACAACTACTACTACTACTACTCAATATTACCACTGTTTCTACTCATCACTGGTAAGCTGAGCTGCTGCACCCCTCATTTTTTTACTTAATTACCACACTGGAAGAGCTCAACGGGATTTTACGATCAGCCACTCTGTTATTCATTGATTTTGACTGTCGAGTAATTGAAGCTGGGGTATGTGTGTGTGTGCGTGTGACTACGATGCCATAAATGGAACTGCATTATTATCAATAGTATTGCTGCTGCTATTATTATTAATATTTCACAGAAAATATCACAAATGCTATATCAGGCATATCCGTTGTGTTTCTATGTGTGAGACATCTCGTTTGTTTGTTCTCAATGTTATACACGGTATGCACAATGGGACGATTATCTGACGCCACCCAAAACCTGCCATCGCAGCCGGGAACAGGCCTCCGGTGTGTCCGATTTCCTAGTGATGATATTATGCAATAGCATAACAACACAGCCGCGTCTACGGTTCGCGTTGTAGTGAGTTCACGTCATTAGAGCTGTAAGCCAGGGGGCCGCTCACTTGCTCGTCGCACTGTCTCAAAAACAATATCGAGAAGCATTGAGCCCTTTGACCGAACGAAATTTTGGGGAACACATTTCAACGATGAGGACAAACGCTTGGACGAGATAGATGCTCAATTCGTTCACGCGGTCTATTGCTTTGCCATCTCTCATCTTTAGGCGTTCAGGAACGTTTGCGCTTGGGTCGGGTTTTCCAGCAAACGCGACTTGGCGACAGTATCCTCGTCTCGTGATCGTTTCATCGTCACGAGTGGACAATGCGTTCGAATCGATGGCGTCTATTCCTTATCCTGGCGCTCCTGCTGCTAGATGGCACGTTCGGTCACAGGACGACGCACAGTGATGTAGAGTCCAGTCGGCAGCCCAAGAACGGTAAAGAAAAAGGGTGAATATATTTCCCCTTTTGGTTCCAGAATGATGATATCCGGAAAGGTGTACACGATCGTACAATCGCTGTACACGTAAAGTGTAGTAATAGTTCAAGAAGCCTGTGCAGGTGCATCGGTTCATTTCATTCATTTGTTGTCAATGACTGAATTTCTTCTCGTTGATTCGAGTTCGTCTCTGCATTCGCTTCTCTGGAGGTACACAACATAACAGTGTTTGTGCTGGCTCTCTTGGAGAAGCTGTTCCCTTCTTCTGACAGGTCTCGGGGACCTGAGCCCTTTGGTGTTACTATAAGGACATGTTGAGGCCAGTGCGTTATTGTCAACCTTGTCGTACTGGGCAAAAATCCACAGATTCTGCGGGTCTGGCAGGATTTGAATCCAGGCCACGTGTCCTTCCTGTTTATTTCAGCCGGTGCTTATTGCCTATTGGTATCTGACTCGAGGTTGACTTCTATTGCCATTTCTATATCTATCTTCAGGACACGGAAGCATCGAGCCGACAGTGAATGTTGGACCGCCGAGGCAATCGGCGAACAAGGACAATGGGGCAGATACAGGCCAAGAAGGAGCCAGTCAAGTTGAATGTTCCCATCGGCCGTGCAATGATCGGCAAACGCCAATTTCGCCAGCTCTCATCAAGAACGAATCCGGCGGAAGGAGGTATCAATCGGAACCATGCACTGCGCCACCTTGTGTGCCACAAGTGTTTCCAGCGACTGACACGTTTCCAGCGTTGACAGCGGGTAAACACGAGCCCCCGATGCCTCAGAGGGGCTCGGCAGGTGGTCAACACGAATGCAAGCCGCCACTATGCCGGCGGTTACAGTTAATATACCCGACTCGATCAACGACAACCACGAAAGCACCGTGTACCCAGGAGCCGTGTAAGCGATTACCGCTTGTCCTACCACCTGGATTCATAAACAGCTTCCCTTCAAAGCGGCCAGACCCTTTCGTCAAAAACGTATCCGAGATAACTGATGATGAATGCGACCGAAAGAAATGCACCCATCCACCGTGCAAGCCACCACGACTTGGCCCATCGGGAATTAGCACAGACCACTCTAATGCCGGTGCAACTGATGCCGGGGGCCTTTTGCATACCTGTGATAATCCACCTTGCGAGCTCCGACCTCTGAATCCGCCTGTGATTAACAACCATAGACCTGGCACTACTTCCGGAGGAAGTCAACAGGAATGCAAGCCGCCACTTTGCCGGCGGTTTGAGTTAATATACCCGACTCAACCAACGACAACCACGAAAGCACCGTGTACCCAGGAGCCGTGTAAGCGATTACCGCTTGTCCTACCACCTGGATTTATAAACGGCTTCACTTCAAAGCGGCCAGACCCTTTTATCAAAAACGTATCCGAGATAACTGATGATGAATGCGACCGAAAGAAATGCACCCATCCACCGTGTAAGCCACCACGACTCGGCCCATCGGGAATTAGCACCGACCACTCTAATACCGGTGCAACTGCAAATGCCGGGGGCCTTCTGCATACCTGTGATAATCCACCTTGCGAGCTCCGACCTCTGAATCCGCCTGTGATTAACAACCATAGACCTGGCACTACTTCCGGAGGAAGTCAACAGGAATGCAAGCCGCCACTTTGCCGGCGGTTTGAGTTAACACACCCGACTCAACCAACGACAACCACGAAAGCACCGTGTACCCAGGAGCCGTGTAAGCGATTACCGCTTGTCCTACCACCTGGATTCATAAACGGCTTCACTTCAAAACGGCCGGCTGCTGGAGGCATTTTGCCGGGTCCACCACAATCGGCAGGATCAGATCACATCACCCACGGTACTAAGTCACCTCAATTCCCGTGCAATCGCCGACCATGCATAGAGCAGCCCTTCGGTATACCCGTCAGAGGCAATCATCGCGAGTGCGTACAGCCGCCATGTCACTACACATCGGCACCAGTTGGACCGCAAACGACAGCCGGGCCAAGGGTGTCGGTCACTTCACCAGTTTCAGCCGTTGACGGCGATTCCGAAGAGACGCCGGGAGCAGGCAGGCAACATGAATGCAGGGATCCACCGTGTCAGCGCGACGAAGCGCCGAGGAAAACAGTGGTTGTTAGCAGCGAGTCCGACTAGGCCGGATAGGCGAAGGGACCTGACGGCTGAAGAGGACGCATTGAGTCATGGCGCTTTTCTATGGAGTGATGTTGAGGGACGGACGCGTTCGCACAGCCTCAGGGAGCGTTACAGGGAACAATGTACAATACGAACGAAGCTCTCAGTGCAGACGAATATGTTCAGTGATTCTATGGCGGGAAACCAGTAAATAGTAGTGCTAATACATGTCAGCTGCCGACTAATTACAATTCGATATGAGATAAATGATCACTGTTATCCAAACTGACAGGGCACGTATGATATTGCGGTCGTTATAACCAGTGATTTCTTGTCATCAAGCTGAAATTAGTGTCAGGAAAAAAAGCCTGGGAAATATATAGTGAGTGGGTTGTTAGGCTTATAATGTAATGAACGGGAAGCACAGTCATGTGTTAATACTACGCAGTATTCTCTACCCATTGGCTGCATCGAGAAAGCCACCATGCTGCCAAAAAGCAAGAAAGTATCATAGTGAGGTAAATAAAAATCCGTTGATCGTTATACACACACACACAGAATAAAATTCGGTGTCTTTTAAATCCACAACTTCAACGGATAAGGGCTCGCTTGACTAGACCAGGAAGGATCAATATATATATAACACCAGAAGTCTGTTTTCAAATTCTTTCTTTAGAGGTCAAAGGCAAATGCTTTATGTACATTGTGTGGGAGTCGCACCCACTGAATCTTGAAGCTCCAGGGTTGAGGGCATGGTCTGGAACGAAACGCGCAGGGTCTTGTAGGGATCGGTATAATCATATTTAGTTTATCCTCCCTTGCTCCTTCGACCGACGAATCCTCTCTTTTCGAGTTCTTCCGTCCTCCTCATAAAGTTCTCCTTGAAGGAGACTCCCTTCCTCCACTCTACCTTCAAGGTTAGCACACAATGTCCTGAACCACAGCTACCTGACCCAGGCTTCTGTCTGCTTTCCGATCGATTGCTTCCTGAGTGGCACGACACTGAAGAACCGTGTGTGAATGAAGTGTAAGCAGCTGGGTAGCTGGCCTCACCCACCACCGTCAGACGTCTGAAATCAAGGTTCCCTGTCCCAGGGAAATGGCCCCACTTCCTGCCATCTCTCCATAGCACTCAGTCCGAACCTTGGCAAGGATCGGGCGCCCGTTGCGGAGCATTTCCGCGCGTCCATTTCCGCGACTACCAGATCTCATGGTACCGTTCTCAAGAAGACCAAGACCGCGTCCGTTGGTACCATGCGGTAGGCTCTGACTACCCAAACACTAACTCAACCGCGACAGCCCTTTGGGCCACTCATCTCAGCATCTGCTTACTAGCTCACCCTTGCTCGTTAGTGCATGTCTGTCCGTACTGTCTCCGCATAGGTAGCGACCGACTCCATCACAGATGTTGGAAGGCTCCTTGATCCCTTCCACGGAGCATGCGCATCTTTACCGAATGCCAAGTAGAATTCCATGATGTCTCAGTTCATGCAAAATGGTACCTATAGCGGAGTCTCTTACCTTTTTTCTTTGCCAGAAGAGAGGGAGAGAAAGAAAGGTCTTTCCAGAAAGACGGAATATCCACAGACTTCAAGGAACTCAGGATGATCTGTAGGCTAGACAATGGCAAAGGTGCTCCACAATTATCCACCTTCTAAGAATCACACCCTAAGGGAAACATCTTTAGCTGACAATTGATTTCAGGTATAGATGATGCTCGGATCAATCGACTTTTTGCGGGCCACTCGGTGACGGTTTTAACAGGTCAACGCTTGCATTACAGATTAACACGCTGTATCCGCCAGCCGAACCAATTTTTGGAATTTGGCGATCAGGTTGATATTTTTGGAATCTTATGATTGCTACAGTAGTTTGCATTATTCAACTGAATATCTGTGACATCAATTAATATGATGGTAAAATGGTAAATGGTAAATGTTTATTGGTTTATTTAAGGAGCTGCAATTTTTCAATGCTTAAGCTCTCTTATATGTCACACAGCGGGGCTCGAACCTGCGGCCTCTGGCTTTCGACAGCCAGAGACTTAGCCGTCCAAGCCACCGCGCTGACGCTGATAATAATAATAACTCTAAACAAAATCTAATTAATTAGATAACGTCAGACATCGCAATGCTCTCTGACAAGAGAAGAAGTGGCCGCCGGCTGGATTCGATTCCAGGAGAAGACTATAGAGAGAACGCAGCCAAGGATGACATTGGTCGGGCGGGGAGGTCCCAAAACGATTAGGTTCACAAAACACGAGAAAATGATACTAGAGCAAAATGGAAAATCCGCAGAGTTAGTCAAGGAAGTAGCAAGCGCTTGGCCGTTCTCAATATTGTGGTCCTAGTCATGAACGACTATGACGCCAGGAGAGCGTATTGTTTATCATTGGCGAGGGTAAGGGAAGAACGCGACAAGCAACATTGTGATGTCATCGATACGAGTTATTGTGGAGCATCCAGACGTCAGTACCGGCGTACAGAGCTAATCTTGCATGGAAACATGAATCCATGTTAAAAATTATCGAAATTATCTTACCCTGAATTGAGCTTGGTGGTGCTAATTTCATTGTTGCATCGACGGCTTCGATAACGAGTGTGTCTATGTGGGGAAATATTGTAGTTAGTTAAGCGGGTTAGCGTTTCACAGTCAATTGATGTCGACGAGTATGAGAAAAATAGGAACTAAGAACAAAATATGTAATACCAATACAAGAGAAATAATTCGAATCCTGTATTCGCGAAGAACCAAACCTGCGGAGCTCAACGAGACGAAGTTTTTTATATCGGTTGGTCCTGAGTCGAGAAATCGATCACAGATGATCTTCGTGATGCTGATTTGACCTGACCGATGTAACAAAGTATACTAGCATTGATCAAGTCGAGTAATAGTCTCGAACAGCACCAGGGGTGAAAATACAACATTCGAGGACGCATAACTTAATTCTACGCTCGGCATTGTCCTCCATCTATAGTTGTCGAAGCTAATAGTTACCTTAGAAGGAAATGAGTATCATGGGTCACTCTTAGCGATTATCTATTGTTAGTGTCTAGATTTCTGAAATCTGTCGTTGCATCCTTGCATTTGAAGGTCTCTCAATGTGTCTTGGGAGCCATTAGGCACTTGCACGGAACATGACTTCGTGGCTTATCATGGGAGGTTTTGCGGTTGATGCAATTTACAAACGAATGAGTTCCCCTTGACCCACATCAGTATCGCCCCATAAAAGGGAAGCCAACTTCAGCACAACTACTCATCTGTTAGCCTGCGATATACTGTTCCCACGTTTGCGTTTCTTTTCATCAGCGAGACTTGGTTCTCGCGTAGCGAATTCAGCGCAGAGTTCAGTTCGGCGACTGGCGAATAATCGCTATGTGTCTGTATTCGGTAATTTGGTGATAATACACTCTTACTTTTACCCTATTTTTTAATCGAGAACTTAAGCATTGGAAAATTGCAGTTCCGGAAATAAACCGCAAATGTTATGTTATGTGTTCACACTGTATCACGACCAGTTGGAACTGAGTTTCATAAAAAAAGGGAACGATTAAATCATCCTTGAGAGTGTCCCATATATCATCGCAGGATCACTCTCTGTTTGTTTTTCCTTGGTGGGTGTATGAAGCTATGTACACCGTACACCTGCTGCACTGAACAGCTGGTAACGAGAGTAAACGAAATTTTCCCTTGCTTGCTTGCGTGTATATATTGGCCACGAGATAGCCTTAGGTTGAACTCATCTTACCTCGCGGCCCACCTCGACACCTCGTAACTATTTCCCTAACTGGTGTTCGAAAGGATACCCGGTTCCTGAAATTACCTGGCCTGGATGGAGGGGAACAATATTGGGCGATGGCGTCAACCCCCATACTCTCCTGATTTAAGCCCATGTGATTATGGTTGTTTCCATGCATTAAAAAGGGCAATAGGTGAAGCTCCATATGCAAACGTCGACTTACTCAAAGAAGCAATAACGATAGAATAGAAATGCAAATGGTAAATATTTGGCTATCTCAAAACTCCCAGATCGCCTCCTGGAGTCGGTGTGTCAATAAAGCTGGAGAGTACCTCTAATTCATACCAGAAGATCCTTGTTCTAACTCATTTAGTTCAAAAGTCACTGGCATTTAAAGAGGCGATAGTTTGAACTGGACACCCTAATATTCTGACGCATTTATTGTCAATTATTCCTTCTAAACGCGTGCTGATTTTTTCAAGTGCAGCATGAAAAACACAACACACATATACATGTATATATGTATATATAGCGTACTATATTATACAGATATAATAACAATGATATTTGTGAACCTCACATATACCCAAGGTATTACAATGCATCAGCAGCTACTTCGAAAATACCCTCTCACTCGCCCCTCACAGTGCAGTCAACCGCAATCCATGGCTGGATAGATTGTAGTCTAATGCACAGTTGCATCCCCTCTAGATATTCCTCCTTTCAACGTTTTTCTGGATTTACTCTGCTTCTTCTCGCTGTTTCCATTTCAGCGTCCTCCCATGGACCAAGATATAAGGGGCGCCGCGGACAAGGCACGGCTATCGTTGACGCTCCAGGTGCAATTGGTGAGCAAGGGACATTCGTTTGAAACCTCCCAGGTGAGACTCGTAAGATGCAACTTGGAAGATAGCGGGACTCTCAGAAAGAGAGAGAGGAGGAGCTGCCTCGTAACTCGTAACGATTATTTACGAACGACGATTTGTAGGGAACGACAAGCATGTCGTGCTGCAAAAAATGGAAAGGACCATTTTGGTTCTATTGAGAGTGGATTTTTCTATGGCTGATCATGTTTGTGCGAAACAGTTGTGCGAAATCACGGGCGTTGTTTTCGTGTGAACTCTCGATACTTGTCGTTGTGGAGGCAATTCTTCAATCCAACACTCAACTTAGCTCTGCGTTAAAATATATATATATATATATATGTATATATATATATATATATATATATATGTATATATATATATATATATATATGTATATATATATATATATATATATATGTATATATATATATATATATATATGTATATATATATATATATATATATATGTATATATATATATAAAATGTTATACAACTGAGGTCTCGTTGTCTCATTTGTGCATTACAATGCGGATCGTTTACGCCGAGTGCTGTAGAGCCTTCCGTGAGATGGACGTAGTTTTTTTTTGCTAGCGCCGAATGTGGCCAAAGACAGCGACGGTTCCGATTCATCTGTTCAATCGAAATAGTCCAGCGCCACTATTCTTGGTGGCAATTATCAGCCACAGCACTTTCGCTATCGACGATTGCAAATGCCGAATGTGGACACCTTCGCCTGTTAAGTGGCCAACTTTTAAAACGATGCCCAATCCTTTGTGGTTTCAGTGTTTCTCGTCTTTTCAGCGTCCACTGTCGTGTCATTCTCCGCGCGGTAGAGATGGTGCATTTGAATGGATGGCTCCTCCTGGTTGCCGCAGCCCTGCTGCCGTTTTGTGGATCGGCCGACGAGACAACACAAGACGGTGAGTCCAATAGTTGGCATAAAAAACACTCAATTATACATCCTATTAATGATGATAATGCTAATTATTAGTCTTGACGTGACAGAATCACAGTGGAAGACGTTGCTAAGCATCAGCTACAGCTCTATGCGCATTGTATATCTCAGGAGAATCGTTTTCCAGGAAATAACACCACTTTTCGCGTATTTCTTCACCAATACAATTCTTCTTTATTTTCGACTACTTCGCAGAAGATGACCACCTATTCTATCAGCCACGATCCCTTAGCCTCAAGAACGATCCCGGGAGCAATCAGGAACGCAGTCGAGGTTTGTGACCAGCTCACACAACCATTTGCGCGATCTATGAACAAGTGCAAATCTGAGACACTTCTGTCCGAGGCATAGTATAACACTAATATACAATCACAAAACAGATCACAGCTTGAATGATACCTTTTTTGTCTGAAAGTCATTATTCGTTTGCTAACAGAATTGTACAAGGTGGGATTGGCTCGTAGCAGTTGTGGTAGCAGGCATGAATACGTAATTTCATTATCGGCTAGTTACCTCTTCTGTTGCACCTTAAGTGTTCGACGTAGGACGGCCACAGAGAGCGATTTACATTGACATTTATTAGCATTGACATTTTCACTAAAATTGTCACTAAACATTGTTTTTCTTTTCCCCACTTGGTCTTTCCAAACAGGCAGCAAATACATCGACCGGTTTGCCGAGGGTGAGTGCGTCACTCAACTTAAAATCTTCTATCCATTACATAGAGTCTAATTACGGCTCTCGACTTATCCTCGATCCCTGTCCGCTCGTTTTTAACGGGCGAATTGTGCTGGCAACATTGAGCTGGGTTACCCTCTATACGACACTCGTGAAACTTTATGCGTTAAATCAGTACATTGAATTGAAGCGAACGATAGGTAGAGGCCAGCATAAAAAGAACAACAACATCAAACGTGAAACATTCGTCTTTAAAAAGCCAATATAGGCACAACATATTCACGCTCGGGACGTCGAGGTGACCAGTCCCACGCTTCTGCACGTTTGCCGAATGTAACGAAAGCTGTGTTTAATTATTCAATTATTGCTATGCCTTCAGTTTGTGGACATAGAAACACTCCGCGTCTCATAGGAGGTCGCAAGGCCGAACCCGGTGACTGGACTTGGATGGTAGGTGGACCATTTCGATTCGTTTATTCAAAGTTTCACCCACTTCTGATGCATAAATATAGAACAACTTGTTTAGCATATGTACATAAAGAGAGAGAGAGAGAGAGATAGTGTGAGCTATATTTTATCCTATCGAATTTATTTGTTTGTCTCTGTGTACTTCTTCCATGAGTACAACTAATTCAATGAATAAATAGCTCACCAGCTAAGCGGGTCGCCGCAGTATGGGAGTGGCCAAATTAATCAATGTCTCTAGTGCTGTGTTCCTACAAGCACGGAACTACAGACGTGTAAACTTAACCCGAAAGCAGCAACGACAACAACAATAACAATAATCGATTCAATTTGGCTAAGTTGTGCACAACTAATTTCTCGTCAGGTGGCTCTGTTCAGGGGCCAAGTTAGAGGCGGTGCTTGGGAGCACTTTTGTGGTGGCACTCTGATAACCGATCAGCACGTTCTTACAGCAGCTCACTGCGTTTGGAGGTAAGTAGAGGCTAACAAGCGAGCGCGATACATGACTCCTGCATTGCAAGATGCTACATAAGATAAGCAGTATACGACGTTCTGATGCAACCGTTCGAAGGCCAACACGGCCATCTGTCGAATGTCGATGAGACCTGTGGATATCGTGAGGCCGAATGACAGCCGCGTTGAAGTTGGCCAGCTGTTCACACTTCGTGATTTCCTTCAGCGGAAGATTTAGTTTCAGCCTTCGTATTTTGTCCAATTTAACAGGATGAGCCCTGCACGAGTGCGCGTTCGTGGTGGAAACGTCGATGTTAACCAGACTGACGAAGCTGAAGTGGAAAGTATGATTGTTCATCCGAAGTACAATCAACGGAGAAACGATTTCATCGCTGACATTGCCATTGTGAAACTGAAGAAACCGTTCCCGCTAAATGATCGATTTTCAGTCTGTTGTCTACCCGGAGCGGCTGACAGCACAAAGCGACTTGGTAATGACCATTCCACACCACGATTGCTATCCCTAACAATGATTAACTATAATAATTATAATGACAATTAAAATGTCAACTGTATAGCACGCGTAATATATATATATATATATATATATATATATATATGTATGTATATATATATAGACGGTAGGACACAAAATCTTGAGTAAAAAATTGAGTCACTCCATGTTTCAAAGTAATTCATGTGAATCATAAATAAGAGCGCAACTGAAAGAGTTAACAGTATATGCGCTATATGACGCTTCTGATAAACGATAATCTAACACTATTATCCTGCAAAATGTTTACTTTGTTTGGAGATTCGCTCCAGGCGTTATTATTTGAGTACAGCGTACTTCCTCTAAATCAAGGTGCAATCTTAGCCTCTGACCATTTTTTTACGAACAGTATGAACTCATTCCGCATTCAACATCGACCTTAAGATCAGGTGGTTTATTTTTTGTATTTGTTTTTTTTTGAGGCGATATACGCGTTTTCCCTCTGGAATCTGAAAATATTAACGTTGTAGTAATATGCGTAAGCTCTCGTTTTGATATTTTTTGCCAGGTAACGTTCTGGGATGGGGTACAACAGTTCCGGATCGAGAGGAGGTGACGGACCTCCTTCAAGAGCTTGAGCTGCCGATTCTGTCGAATGAGGCTTGTGGGGAAAAATATGGTCGGAACATCCCGGTCACACAGGTTTGCGCGGCTATCCCGAACGTCCCGGGCTACGACTCGTGCAAGGTTAGTCCAGCTCGTGGGTAGATGAGCTACTTACGAATTCTGTTACACATGCAGATATTTTCATTGTAATTCGCTGTTCTCAAATTATATTTTGCTGATGTTTATTCATTTTGTATTTCTTCGATTGTTTTAGACAGACACGTTGCAGCTGTTGTCCTTTTCTCCCTCTATGTTTTCCTTCCACTATATATATATATATATATATATATATATATATATAGCACCAGAAGTCTGTTATATATAAAAAAGGACGCACGCTATATATATATATATATATATATATATATATATTACCGGTGCGGTTCGAGGTTTAATCAGCTATGTTGGCCCCGCACTTGATGTATGTGGTAGGGAAAAGCCCCGGGACCAGCAAAATAGTAGTATAAGAACGGCCCTGGATATATATATATATATATATATATATAGTTACCAGTGTTGGTGCTGCCTTGAGCGCGATTTAAGAGAACGAATCCAGCACTTGCGTTCGTGACGTGGCATACAGCCGAGTTCAGAGGGGTCGAGAATCATTGTTATTATAAGCTCTGAAATTTACTCTGTGCGATTCTACTTATTCTCAGGGCGATTCTGGTGGTCCATTATTGCTACCTAATCGGAACGGCACTCGCTGGTGGCTGGAAGGTATCGTTTCCCATGGCCCTCTCCCGTGTGCGCAGATCAACAAGCCCGGCATCTATACTCGGGTGATTAGCTACAGGCGTTGGATAACCGAGAATGTAGTTTAGACAACGTCAGAAGATACGTTTCGTGCACCTCACCTGCAACAATTACGTACGGTGTATATAGTCGAGTGTCTGTTGACATTAATAGCCTGTCTTGGTCTTGCTGGCAAAACTGAGTTGACGAACCGGCACAACCTAACTAAATAGTTCAATAAGAACGATTGTCAAAATACCGTCAGCGAACATATATGTACGTAACACAAGTAAGATAGCAAGCATGCTACCAATGGACCCCCTGCCAATGTGTGTGGTGCGTTAGAACATAAATGTACAGAGCTTGCTGGACAGTAATCATTGAGACGTAAGCTTCATTACCGGTATGGTCAACTTTTCGTCTCGGATGAATGTACAAAAACAAGCGGACGTGAACAAAAGGCTCGGATTAGTGAAGGTGGCCAAAACGCCTAACTATTGAATAGTGCTGTATTATTTAAGTACTGAGCGGATAAGCAATATATTCTGCTGTTGATGACCGCGTCGGCTTGAACTGTAATCGCCTTCAATAAAATGTATGCGTGTTTACATTGTGTACATCACAAGTATAATATACTAGTCCTGATTGAGTCCAACGTCGTAATGCATCTGGTAGCTTCGACGGGGAGCCTATCCATTATACACTAACACCTACAACGTTGACATGTGCATTGATCTGAACAGGTCGACAATCAACCTAATCAATAGCGGAGTTTCAGATTTTTTTGCTTCTTACCTGTTACACCAGCAATACGTGAAGTGTGCAGGTGCCCATTATTCTCTCCGGGAAAGCCGTGTTGATTCGATGTACAAAATGCCGTTCTAACCTACCATCTAACCTATGTGTGCTGTATAGTATAGATGGCATTTGAATTCGCAGGAGACTACTTTGCTATTGAATAGGGCAACGGGGTTTGGCACTGACAAATCCCTTGGTTTTCTTCTCGTCTACGTTCATACTTGCACTACGCTGCTTCATATTAACCTCCAACCTAACTGATTTTTATTAAGTGACGAATTACTTATTTTTTATTAATTATCTTTTATTAGTGACGAACTGCAGCAAGCGATTTGTCGAGATGGCAACCGCCATCATTATTATATGTAGTTTATCTGACCAAATCATTGGCGCCCATGATCGTATCCGCCGTCGAACGTGGGGCGAGCGTGCGCGTTCTGAAGATCCAGCAACGGCGGTCGAACATCTCATTACGCCAATCCATTGGACTATGCCAATTCTTCCGTTACAGCATGTTCGGGTTCTCTGCACAATGTCTTTGAATACTTCGAGTATATATTTACGGTGACACCTGATGACGCAACTCGCCCAGATACCAATGACCTTCGACATGGAATCAAACGGCGATTTGATGCTCCTACAAATGCTGCATAGAGCGTTTGTTTACACTCTGTCACATCGTTTATTTCGTTACACTCGATTTCGATTGAAGCTGTGCGATGATGGTAAGCGACATCTTGGGGGGCGTTGCTTTCTCTGCATTTATTGTGTCATTTTGTTGGCACACTGGCGACCGGCGAGGGAGTCATTGCCTCTCCAGATTGACGGTGGTGCATAATTGCATGTCAAGAGGGTTGGGTATTTTACTCCGGAAGGGATCCCACCTCTGTTAGGACTGAAGAAGATACATCTAGTTTGGGTTGGTCTGAAGGGCCACCGAGTTGCTCTTCGGGTAACTTCCCTGATTGATTTCATAATTGACTTAATACACGGATCATTGATATATTCAGCTCGTTTTCATTGTTCGATGCTTCAGCAGATGTTTGAAAAACCGCGGACACATAACAGACTAATCGAATTTAATGTATTCTATGTTTTCAGTTCTTAGCCTCGACATGTCACACAATAATAATAATAATCATCATTATTATTATTATTGCAATATACATTTTATGGAATTTCCAAAGAAAATTTCTCAGATTTCCCCAAATAGGAAATACCAGATAATTGTTATAACGTAAAAATTCTGTTGTTAAGTTCACGGCTTGACTACAACCCTCGCTGTCTCGCTATCCGCTACGAATATGAATTGTTAATGCGATGTCGAGAGATTTGAACGACCAGCGCTCACTTAGCGAATTATCATGTGAGGGTCAAATTTATCGCAGAGTCTCCTGAGTGGCTTGGGTTCGAGTTTTAAATTCAACATTATATTTTTCGTCATACAAACATTGCGAGTAACTTTCGTTTTTATAGAAGGTCCACAATGGTTGACGTGTATTTCTCAGGTAGGGACGGCGCACGTGCGAGGAATTATAATGATTTCTGTAGGAATTACTAAGGAATTACGTAGTTGTTACAAGCAGGCTAGACAAACGGGTCAAAAGTTCGACTGCTTTAGAAACTAATTACTACTAAAATCGAGTCAGCTAGAAGGCAGCGCGCTACTGTAACACATTGCTGATTGTGTGAGCACGTAATTTTCCGGTTTCAACAGAAATCTAGGTGGGACGGTCATGGCTCGTCGACAGACGTAGCACCCGTGGCCATGGGCGGTTTTGTCACGGGACGAGTATCGGCCGAGGAGCACACCAATAGTTCAGTTGCGTAGGCGACGTTTGATTCAGTTAAACGAGAGATTGATGCGTGTCAACGGCGAAGATGTTGAGTTTTGTAGTCAGATCATATGCCTGAATCGATTGAGCCACCTAGTATAATCAAGTTAGATGCACTTGGACGAATGGACGGGTGTGCACAAATTCACCCTTGATCAATTTCACTTCGCTTAGGGTGCTGATAACGTTCGACACAGAAAGGCGGTGGTGTCGGATTGAGCATGTATACGATACATGTATGCCTCATGTACCGTACATGTATCGATTGCAGCGTATTGGTTGATGGTCGAGTTGGGCCACGATCCTGATCTCATGGAAAACCTCATTGAACAATGACGGGGCTATGCGAGCCGGCAGCCCGCTGCTGGACAGAGCCAATCCAGCCAGAAGGTTGTAATAGTCGACCGCAGCATTATATAAGTAGAAGCATATGGTCGAGGCGACAGTGACGAACTGTTCTTTAGATGAATCTGTCAGAGAGAGAAAAATCAGTAATCTGTATGTGATTCTTAGCGCCACGCATAGAGCCACCGTACCCAACTCATCCCCTAACGGGTTGACATTCATACCCGTTGCGCCATTCGTGATCGAGAATTTTCGGAGCAAAATCGCTCTAACAGACAAACATGTCTATTTGCATCCGCCGTGCCGCAATCGCCAGTGAAATTGCAATGCAATCAATCGCTGTGATCGACATTTGTGAATAAATCTCCACCTGTCATCGATCTCGATTTGATTGACTGTCATCACCGCCTCCGTCGACCACAGGGTCCTCTCGCGGGCAGATCGGGAGGGGGTCAGTATATCGTTTCCTTTGGCAACGCCACGAGGCGTAATCTACTTCTCACACGCTAAAAGCTTCAAAAGAAATGTACGTGCCACTGTATTTATTGCAGCTGTTGACGCTGCTGTGCAACTCTCGTCCCGTGCTCTCTCCGCCACCCGGCACGGAGCTGTGGTACACCCTGACAGAAACGGTATCAGAATTGAAAATGCACGAAACTGATTTGATAGAGGGGTAAAATACATTGGCGATTAACTGTGCCACATTATTTTTGACTTTGGACTTGTATAGGCATTCATATGGATGTCAACGTTCATCTGTCAAAGTGGAGCTGGATACCATAAACCGTCATCACCTTGTTGGCCTATCGTGAGTGCTTCTTCAGCGTGCCTAGGCTATAATACTTTAGCGCCTTCCCCGTAATCTCATTGTGTAGCCATCACTATGAGGTGAACTTTGCTTCGAAAACACTTAAAATCGCTTGTCGAACAATTGCGCCGAGCTGCTTCGCCTAACTCGAACGTGGAAATGACACTTTCCTGCTAGTTCGACACGATACTGTGCTCCATCACAGTATCGTCATGGCACAGCAACCAATCAAGTATATATTTTAGGCAATACGTCATTATCGACAATCAGTGTATACATCATTTGGCATACAATTGCGTAATCTTACGTGAGAGTTTCATGAGCCAAGCTAATAAACATGAAAGAGAGGGAGAGCCAGAGAGAGAGAGAGATACATACACAGAGAGGGATTTGTATTCTCGAGTTCTGTAAGCACCTTCCCAGTAGTGGCCGTATCGACTACTTCTGCAAACTAATATTATCTCTGCCTTACATCATCTTAGTCTCGTTTACCAAATGAGCGATACCACATGATACTCAATTGATTGACCTCCTCCTCCCGTGTGACACTCGTAAACAGCAGCTGGAGAGTCGATCTCGACAAGCGCCGATAATTGCATACGATTCTCGCTGCAGCAAACTCTCTTCTAACTAATACACACAGCATCGTCTCTTGTGTCTGGCCGACGAAGGGATCTTCGAATGGATACCGTCACTTCGAGGAATGAAAACTAGCTGAATCGGTATCATGCCCTGAGATCAATCCCGACATCTCTCTGTTTTCATCGAGAACTGCTAGTCTCGCTCTTCGCTCCAAACGCGCGATGACATCACCGATGCGGTGGCGGCCAGCTTCGTCCATATTCCGTATTTATGGTTCGCTACCTCGCGCCAGTGTCAGCGACGCGTCTCGCTCAATACGGACAGGGAACCGCGGACGCGGGCTGGTACGCCAGCGTAACGTTCTTCCTCTCGCAGATAGGGAGAGGGTTGGGAGCCGGTTGTTGCCGTTGTTGTACCCCGATAAAAAGCACTTGAGAGTGTGCGAAGAAGCGCCATTTTGTCGTTTGTACACAGCCAACATATAGACACTGTATCGTGGATATCTTCTGTGGTCATCCGCGTATCGCTCGAACAGGTGAGCAACAGTTGATCAATACACAATCATCAATACGCCCTTTGATACACTGAGTGTTGTTGTGGTCTGTATAAGTTGAACGGCAGGAAAACAAGCAGTTTATTAAACCATATTTCGCGCGGCTGCTCGAACTATCCGCTTCGAAAGGCCGTTGATAGAAAATTAACTGTTCATCGGCGGCTGACAAGGACATTTCTCGAGGGACCTCAGCACTTCACGGCTACTTCAGGCTTGGCCTGTGTCGTTCTCCACGTGACCATCACTACCAATAACTTCCTGTTCCTGATACAATTTCCTTTCGTGTTATGTTAACAATGCCAAAAATGCCAACTTGCTAAGTCCACTCCCTGTGCAACGGCTGTCTTTCTTGCGCATGTCCGAATAATTTTGAATGTCGCGCGAAATTATCATTGTTGAAGCCCAGCTCCTTCAAGAGGAAATATAGCATAATAATACTAATAATAATAATAACAACAACAAAAAACACAAAATCTGTACATTGCACTCGGACTTCTTGCAGGACAATATTTTCACTATGCATATTGTCTAGTTCGTGCGCTGCCGAGACGTGGTTGTTTGTCCGCGTTGTCGTTTGGCCGGTATCTTATCAGTCGCCAAAATATCTAACCTTATTCTTGATCTTCGGCCTTGCAGAACGCGCGTCGCCATCCACAATGTATTTAAATCTGTGGCCTGCCCTCCTCGCTCTTGTCATTCTTCCGCGAGGCGGAGCTGCGGAGGGTGTCAAGCATGAGACGGAGGAGATTGAGAGCCGCAGTGGCGGATGTCATACGCCACCGTGCAAACGCTTATCGCTGTTCCTACCGAATGGTGCGCGCCCAGGAAGTCCATGCACTCAGCCTCCATGCGAACTTCTAGCCTTGCCAAAATTTAACACTCAATTACGTTAGTCACATAACACTTTTTGAAACTTGGGTGTGTTCCTATGCGCTCACAGTAAGGATATCTATACGTATATCCTGTTCTGCTAGAACAGAACCTGTCGACTATTTGTTTAATTTAAATTTTATTTTTGTTGAAAAAGACAGACATAAGTGATGCATCAGAAGTGCTATATCTTATCGTAAGCTCTTTATGCAATGGCGGACACAGAATATCCACCTTATTCTTTGATGAAACACTGTCGTCGACACTTGTCAATCTATTGAATTTTAGCGAAACACGAGTTTAATTGTTTCAGTTACCTCGTTCTCTCTTCGAATCACCGCTAACGATTTATCGTTTTGATTGGGTTAAATAGGGCCGGCTTCCGCCGCTCAGCGGCCCCCACCGCTGCCTTCGCCAGCCGCTATGCGTAAGCAGATTTCAAAATAGATTCTCACAAAAATGCATATAATCTTTAGGTAGATAAAAAAAAACACAAGATAAGTAATTTCCTTTAGTAAGTGTTTACTTTAATTTTTCAACATAAGTTTGTCACTTAGTCCGTTGTTATCTCTTTAGAATCACTGTTACAATACGATAACCAAAGTGGGCGACTCTTGCACAGCAAATATCGCTAACACCGTCGTTCTTAACTGTTGTTTGTCCTCTGCAGACGCTAGTTATGTCGAGCGATTCCAATCAGGTAAGTCCGTTTCGATAGCACTATATGAATATATAATAGGGCATTTGCCATTCGAACTGTCCGCTCTATCGAACTCATCTCTCGTCTATTGACACCGTGTGTTCTAAGCGACTGGTGGTTGTTGCGTATGAATCTTCAAATTAGATGTCGAACATTCCACACACATTTTCATCTGCTCAGCACTCAGTGTATGGGGAATACATTTTGCATTGATTTTCTTCATTTTCAGTATATTGGTGATAATTCTATGACACGTCTTCTGAGGAATCCCAAGACTCCATGGACCAACCTCTAGTTTTGCTCAAAGGTTGATTTAGGTTCTCGACGCTGTCAATCCGTTCGTCCCTTTTCGCAGCTGATTTCTGGTTCCCACCTCGGTGATCATCGGTGTCCAAATTTCCACTGTTAAATCGCTCGAGCCAACGTCGCACCGTTCGCTGGCATAAGGCAGACCTGCCGTACGCGTTCACTAATTATCGATGGATTTCAGCTGCAGGGTGTCCTTGGAGACACAGAAACATGATGATTTTTCGTTGATTTCTGGGGGAATTTGAACTATTTGCTGTAGTGTCCATATTTCTGATCGTATCGAAACCACTCGGTGTTTGAATGGAACGAACCACTTTCCTGCCGCGCGCGCACTCCAAGCATTGTGTCGCGTAGTTGGGACTGCGCGCCATTCGACAGAGCGGACAGTTCGAATGACATGCCCTAATTAGATATAGGAATGATAACTCATTTAACTTAAGCATTGAAAATATTGCAGTTCCTTTAATAAGCCAATAAACCTTCACCTTTATAACTGACCGATGATGATAATATATAATATTAGCCTATCTGACCTCTCCTGTCTGGTTCGTGCGAGCCCTTTGAGCCATATGTATTATATATGTCGAGTTGAGGTCGTTTCTTTGTTAGCGTATCCTATGCGCCTAATCACGCCTCGTCCACAAACGGATGCCCCAGGCATCCGTTCTTACAAAAAACTAACTCACCATCGTGGGGCCCTCATCCGTTATATTCTCCCCTCGCTGGAAAAGCTCCTAAATGGAAGACGGCAGTGATGCGCATCATTGAGATCTCCACGAGACAATCAAACTGGACCGACATATATAGATATCAACTTGTGCTGCCACTTGATAAGTTTACTCGGCGCATATCACGATACCATGCAGTAGTGCTATATTATGACAAAATGCATCAATGTCCTTTCAGAGTGCGGAAAAAAGGATGTCCAGAAAATCCTTGGCGGCCGAAGAGCCCGGAAGGGAGAGTGGACCTGGACGGCAAGTGGTCTATCTCTTTATAATAGATTGCTTAAACACACTGCTGTTGTTCTGACTAGTTCTAAGAACGATTCTCGCTATATCGACCGGTGAGATACTGGTGAGGTTATTCGACCCGACCAATTGGCCCCGGTTAGCCGAAATCCATTTTTCGGCTTTTCAGTCTCGAGTTTCGTTATTTGCCCTGCTCCCTACAAGAAATGACTTGCACACAAAACAACAACAACAACACTCGTGAAACTCTTTTGCCTTTACTGATACTATGTAGCATATCGCTTAAGTTAGCGGATCTCGCTGTATGTGTTAGCTGCACTGGTTACGTCAGCCTGCGCGTCTATCTGGAGATACTACATCGCGCCTCTCGGAGCTCCTACTGAAGACGCCGTGAACACATAACAAATTGCCGGTGCTTCCTAATGCCAGTCCTTGAGTGTACTTCGCTGGCTGAGTGTACTTCGCATTCTAACACAAACCCCTCTCTAACGTCAGTTCTATCTCTGTCAATAGGTGGCCCTCATGAGACCCAACCGTGGAGGTCCCTGGCAAGCGTTCTGCGGGGGTACCTTGATCAGCGATCGGCACGTGCTTACCGCAGCCCACTGTGTCCATAGGTTAGTAACGGCACTCCGCTTTATGGTGGATTGCAACTGACATTGACACAAGCGTATAACCGATGAATGTCGAAATTTAGTGGAAGTCTAGCTGAAATACGCTAACCGTGTGGGCAAAGGGACACTCCTCTGCTTTGAGACAAGTGAAATTCAAACCTCAATTACAACTAGGCCAATGCAATGTTTGTACAGTGTCAACGTCAATGTGCATATACATCTATTCATGAGAGCTCGCAGCGCGACGAGGGCATTCATGCAGGCAAAACAAGCACACAGACAACTGCTACCGCAAGATAAAGATGAAGACGTTGCTAATAACCACAATACGTTCGTTCTTATATTTGTGCAACAGGATGAAATCAGAAGACCTTCGGATACGCTCAGGCGACGTTGATCTGGACGCTATTAACGAGTCAGATGATATCAAGGTTTCGGACATAATTGTTCACTCGGACTACAATGCCCAAAATTTGTCCTCGGATATAGCCATAGTGAAACTGGACCGAGCCATCCAGGAAAGCGACCAGATCTCATTCTGTTGTTTGCCAACGACGAGAAACCTCGTAGGCAAAACAGGTATGCCCTTTGGCGTTCAGTTTTTTTTAATATGATTTCCTATCTCAATTGAATAGATCCGCGTAAATTAGCAAACAATTCATTAATTTAAAGTGGAAGAATGATGAAAATATTTACGTTCATCTGAAGTTAATGGTTATGTTAATATTATACTCAAATATTCTATAATTATAATGCATTTATTTTATTTACTATTAACTATATATTTAAATAAATAATAATATACATTATTTTAATAAATACATTTTTCTATCATTTTTACCCTTAATATAAATACAAATTTTCACAACATTTTTACAAATTGATTAATAATCATCTATTTATAATTCTACTTATATTAATTCTGCTATTTATTCTTCCAACGGATTGCAATGCGTACGGTTCAAGCATGGAGCGTATATTAGTGTGTTCATTTTATACTATTAAAAACGATTACATACTTTGTATAACTCTTGTCATATAAAGGTCGTTAGTGGGATTCGGCAATTGCCGACGATATTAAAAACTCAACTAAGAATGACATATATATATATATATATATATATATATTGTGTCTTGCGTTATTGTTGCTGCATCTATTTTCAGGTGTGGCATTGGGTTGGGGAGCAACGGACGCTTCAGGCGCAGTGGCCTCCACATCGAAGCATCTGCTGCACGTCAATTTGCCGATCATAACAAATGCGTTGTGCCGCCGAAGGTTACACCGAACGATTATCGACTCCATGTTGTGCGCAGGGGGTATCCGCGGTCGCGATTCATGCAGCGTAAGTATTATAGATGCACATTCTACTGACAAATTGTACAGGTGGATAACAGTAATTTTGATTAGTCTAATAATATTATCAAACAAGCTCTTCATTAAGAATCGAAACATTCATTTCAGGGTGATTCTGGAGGCCCGTTCGTGGTTCACGACGTAACCAGCAAGCGCTGGTACGTAGAGGGGGTCGTTTCCTTTGGACCGAAGCCTTGTGGGGCACCAAACATGCCCGGCGTGTATTCACGGGTGGCCAGCTTTAGAGATTGGGTCATTGAGCACGCAGTTTAGATTCAGACGTTTCTTAGGTTCAGGTTGGACGTGTACGTAACCAAATATATCTATATATCTGTTCACTCTGCTGCCTCATCTGAGGATAATGTTATTTCAGTGCTTAGTGGGTCGGCCATTGTAACAAATATCTGTGAATAAAAAAACGAATTGGCAATAATAATATTACAATCGCTTGTTTTATATAAAAAAAAATCAGACTATGACTCCCGCGACCTGGTGACATATCGAGAACTTAAGCGTTGCAAAAAAAACTGCAGTTCAGTGATCAACAACGAAATACTTTGTATTGTATATAATATATTGCAGTATAATGTAACCATCACAGTTCAAATGATATAGGTATCCAGTAGCGTCACTGGAGAGGTGGCCTCTAAACATGCAAAACAATGCCATCTACAACAGATACATTTTCCGGGCTGACCGACAGCCAGCATTTAACGTCCACAGTACTGCTCTCGGCATAACGCCTCATAAGACACACACATCCAGAGCTTCTATCACACAGATGGTCCCGCATCTTCTATAGGTACAATATTCTTCTAGATCGGGTGAGTCCATGAGTGTCCAAGTCGGCAAAGGGTGCGGTGGAAAACTAATCGCCCCAGTGCGATAGATGTCGAGGCCGGGCCTCGGCATATTTCTGTTCTCGCGTTCTGAGCTTGGTGTTGAAGACAACCGTCGGAACTAGTTGAAGTCATCTATGAGGAGAGGCGTTTCCGCCAGATGATAGACCAGACGGTTGTAAGCAGATCTATGAAGTCTCTCTCTCTTTCCCTTATTCTCTCAGCTGAAGCTTGTCGGCTTAATGGTATGTGTATATGCTGCCTTAGAGTATTTATGTAGTTAACTTCTCCACCAAGGCCTGTAACCACTTAATCAATATGTCTTCATAGTCCTCCAGGGGGGATGCCTTTAGTTAAGCTAGATCCTCTCATGCAAGGCCGATGATTTTCTAGGCCGGTGGAGGCTCAAGGATATCGATCCTCGCTCTCGCTTAGAATTCCTGCTAGAAGATTCAACACGCTCGAAAGTACACCTACTACAGCGAGTATGTCCATAGCTATGGTGCGCTCCCTTCATGAGAATTGTGCAAGCCGAGATCGTTGCGGAATTCATACTGCTCTTTACTGCCAGTATTCTTAATGATTGGAAGCCATTTGAATAAATGTCCACCGATTGTCCAGTGGAGATGTTTCATAGATAGCTGACCTTCAACAGATTTCATTTCGTTGGCAACTGCCGACGGTAGGAACAGTAGTCGACGATGCCGACACCATCTGTCAGTACCGACTCGCCTTTGTGTTTTGGTGCCAACATGTCCATATGCGTTGACTCGCCCCAGACACAATGTACCTGTCTGGCTTTCAATGGGAGAGACACGGTACGATCTCAGACTCCTACACTGATCAAGCATTGACATCTTGAAAGCGAAACCGCAGCAGATAAACTATCACCCAATAGTAATCAAGCTTGCAGCATCAGCACTACCAAATCTCAACGCAGCTCCACGAAGAATCATACGGATGAGCGCAACGACGACAGATTTCAGTATATTGCTGTTTGTGTCATTCGCGTTGCTCAGATGTCCAGCGACACGCGGCTGCTCTACATTACCATGGGCCCTTTAACCCAGAGCCACCCGGCGGACACCCCTCCCCAACTCTCTCTCTCTATATATATATATATATGTATATATATCTCACTTCTATCGAGTGATAATGTTTTCGGTTACGCTTGCCGCCGTCCACTAACACGACGTTTTCCACCCAAGCGAAAAAAAAACGCGTTCCACAAACAAGCTGATCAAAACTTGTCCCGTGGTGAAGCCGCCTTCTCTCTCTCTCTCAGTTCAGCTTCGTTTTTCAGAAGATAATAATTACCCTTTCCCGATAGCTAGAACCCTTTCATCTGTTCGACACAAGTAAGAGGCTCGCGGATTACGTAAAAAGCGGATGGCACTCGAGATATCGTATGCAGAGGATCTGGTGAATGCTGCTGAGTGAACATTCTCCACCGATCAAACACAACCTGTGACTGGTTGTTTACAGAACTACGAACCTCTCACGCTGTGAGTAACAATCGCATTCTATGTAAACGTCACTCGAACTGTTCATCGACTTCAACTCATCAGTTCAGTCTCTCCCATCATTGCACTATAAATAGCACAGTGGAGAGACGCGATTCGAACAGTTTCGAACACGATATTGTATCACATTGTACCCGTTCATAATTTTGCAACACGTACATCTACAGTGGTGTGAATAAACATAGCCCACCCCCTATATTTCAACAATCGTTACAAAGAATACACATTTGAGGCATTTCTTCTGTGTCAGATTAATGTACGTGTCAAATAACATATTTACCACAAAGAACAGCGCATACAACATCGCATGCAGCCTGCTACAACAAAATGTGTCATATTTCGGTGGTGAAAAATGATAGACACACCCTCAGTTATCGAGTGTTTTCGCTGAATTAGTTCTTGTTTTCTTGTGCTAATCAGTACCGTGTGGACTCACCCTTGCTAATTATAACGTCGAAGACTCGGTTTGGCATACTATCAACGAAATTTAGCAGGATCCGGTTGCTGACATCTCCCCAGGCCTCCAACAACGCCTTTTTTAGTGTTTCCACGGATGTATACTGTCGATTCGACGCGTATACTCTTCGGATAAGAATGCCCTAGAGGTTGTCCATCGGGTTGAGCTAAGAAGAACATGCTGGCCTCTCTAGGGTACCAATGTCATGCCGTCTTAACCGCGCATGTGTACTAGCCCTGACGTGAATTGAAGCGTTATCTTGTTAGAAAACAATTGGAAGTAGGTGAAATCTGCTACTAAATGGTAGTAGGTTGTTGGTCAACATCTGCTGATAGTCCTCGCTATTCATTTGAGATGAGATGAAAGTGAAAAATTAAATCCATCCGTTAAATCCATCTAGCCCATCCAAATTTAACTTCTCGTCACTGGAGACGATTTGAAACAACATAGTACCTTTTAGATAGATTTACGCCCTCAGGACACTTTTTAAAAAAACGTTGCCCCAATACTCATCAATGTCCAGTCACATCCATAATGTTGCGGGCGAAGTTTAGTTGGGCAATCATATGGCGTTGTTGAAGACGAGGTCTTGTTCTCATTTGCGCCCGTATGATATGCGGATAACGCTTAATTGTATTTAAAACTGTTGATCTATGAACCTGAAGGGTTAACCCTTGCCTGATTGCTTCACAACTTGTGGTCGAATTCGAGGCCAATCGACAGATATGCATGACAGTTCGCTGCCTGTTCTTTCGTGGATGTCCTTCAGACTTATTAGTACCATACGTCGATGGACTGCGTCAATAATTTTGCACTACGTGACGATTTTTGCCAATTTCTCTGGCAATTGCAGTCTGGGTCTTTCCTGCTCTGTGTAAAGCGGTAATAACTGCTTTCTCTGCATCAGTAAGGATCGAAGCGCGTCCCGTGACTACAGTACTGCTTGAATGCTCAACACAAACTGGATTAATTCAGCGAAAACACTCGATAACTGAGGGTGTGTCTATCATTTTTCACCACCGAAATATGACACATTTTGTTGTAGCAGGCTGCATGCGATGTTGTATGCGCTGTTCTTTGTGGTAAATATGTTATTTGACACGTACATTAATCTGACACAGAAGAAATGCCTCAAACGTGTATTCTTTGTAACGATTGTTGAAATATATGGGGTGGGCTATGTTTATTCACACCACTGTATATTAGTATGTATATCATATATATATATATATATTTATATGCAATGTCTTCATCTACATCTTCCGTTCCACCTCCGTGATGTGACGGTGAGCGCTGCCCTAGGGAGGGTGTTTGATTAGGCGATACCTTTGTCAGTCGATATCGACAATATGCTTTTTGTTTTTTTGACGCGTGTCATAAGCCGTCTCTTCGGACTGCTCGTCCTTCGTGTAATCTAGCCAATACATCTATTAGGCTGCAGCGGGTCATTCGTGTTGTAGAATGGAGAAAAACTGCTGAAGGTGAGCTATCGACAACGTTTTTTTTTCTAGCCCGGACGCATCCCCATTATTCCTTCACACAACGTGACTCCGCCATGGCGGAAGCGACCCTCTCAATGAATACACACCTAGTTCTCCGTATCCGTGTTGATTTCCAGCTATTCTTCTGTAATCACATTCATCTCGATTATCACTGTTCCTCGAAAAAAAGATGTCTTCGAACCGTTGGCTCGCCTTGGTTGCCGTGGCCACCCTGCCTCTGATGGTGACATTGGTAACGGCGACACGAGACGACACGGGCGGTACAAATGCCACTCACAGAGGTGAGTAGCACCTGTTTCTCGTGACGGGACTTGTCCCGTCAATCGTTTTCGGGGTATAGAAGTCGTGCAACACCGTGCTCCCTTCTCCTGCATGTTTTAGGCGGGCAACATATGTGTTCCACTTATCATAATACTAATTACTAACAGTCATTTATTATTATTGTGTTTGTCGATTGTTTGAACAGGTCGCGATTCTTACATTCGTCGATTCCAAGCAGGCAAGTGAGGACATCGCTCTAGTAAAACCGAGTCGCGAGACACGAGTTCGATGAGCGCCCAGGTCGAATCGTGTCGATATTAAGCGCGGCTGACTTCTTTAGGGCTAATTTTTTTGGAAATGAGACAAATTAGTTTCATTTTTGATTCAAATTATTGGTAAATCGACAAATGTAAAACTATGCAAAATTTCAACCAGGCATTGCTCCTATTGCAATCCCACTGGAAAAAACGACATAAAGTGTATAAACAGTTCGCATTTGTCATGTTAA
Source organism: Stratiolaelaps scimitus (assembly GCA_019614645.1). Classification (NCBI taxonomy): domain Eukaryota; kingdom Metazoa; phylum Arthropoda; class Arachnida; order Mesostigmata; family Laelapidae; genus Stratiolaelaps; species Stratiolaelaps scimitus. The sequence continues at coordinate 464,184 of JABWDB010000075.1, forward strand.
TAGGCCCCGAAATATGTGACCCCTCGTTCTTTGGTAACTTCTCCACCAAAATAATGATAATAATATTAGGGGTGGAAATATGTTTTGTCGCTATTCGAAGGGAAACAAGATGTTCATAACTTTATCCTACGGAAGTTACATACTTGCCCTTTTCGTAAAAGCTTACTCCCTGGGCCTCGAAGAACCACGAGACGGCATTCTCGACCTGTTGTACTGAGCTAAACATTTTGCCATTAAGGGTGTTTTGCAAGTTTGGTAAAGGGTGGTAAACTGAAGGGTTGAGGTCAAAAGTGTACGGCGGGGGCGGTAAAACTTACAAATTCAACCACGAAATTAGTTCCTTTGGGAACCCAGTAATGCCGTCGGCCCTCATTGCCGTACTGGACCCACTTCTCATCACCTGTGACAACATGATTAAAAAAAAATCGCCCTGGGACTGACGTTGGGAGACGGAGAAGCATGCAGCGAAGGTTTTTCTTTGAAAGCATTCGGGATCCACTTCCCGAGCTTGTAAATTCGTCCCATCTCGCCCCCAGCTTCTCAGCGAGAATTACACTGCTCATTGCCGATTCTTCCTCTAATTCGCACAGCATCCTGCCAGTGTCAATCTCAGTGGGCCTTCCCGACTAGGGGGTGTCTTTGAGGCCAAAATATCCTGCACGAGATTTCTGAGCCACCTCTCAACCGTCCTAACTGAGACACATGATGGTCCAAAAGCCTCACGTAAGTCGGCAGCAGTATTTGCAGCCGTGTCTCCTAGTTTGAACTTGAATAAGAAAGTAACGCGAAAATTGTCACGTGACAGCTCCATTTTATCTCTTCGAAGAAATATTCTTAAACCACTAATTTGCATTGTTTTTCACAATTAATATATTCAAATAGCATTCAGTAACAACAGGCAACAACGATTGCCCGCTACACATCGCGTCTCACTCGCCGAGATCGGCAACAGTTGAATGACCGAAAATGCGACAAAACATATTTCCACCTCTAATAATAATGACGTCTTGTGTTTTGCGGTCTACGGAGTCTCTTTCGCTTTCCTGAATTTTTTTTTATTATTTCCTATATAACAACAATTCACCTCTTCGTTATGATATCTATAGCAACAGCACTGAAATCCTTTGACGGGCCTATACAAGGACGCCGTACACCGCGGGCATTAAGATGCGTGGATCATTTACACTGGATAGATATCAAATTTCGAGCGTGGTTCGATCAATCTATTTCAGATTGCGGAGTTAGATTCAGGAATACAAAGGGGCAGCAAGAACGAGTTGGCCGACTGGTTCAACCGGGGGAATGGTCTTGGACGGCAAGTTATAAATCGAACTCACACAATAATAACAATAACGACAACAATAGTAATAAATTATTTATAAAACAAAATTATGAATAGATTCATTAACATTCGTATGCTCATTGGGAGATTCTGAAAGACATCGAGTTACCAAACAAACATATAAAGTTAGCTAAGACAGTATTTTAAAAGATTAACGCTTTTATGCTTGGCGGGGACAATTGAAATTAACATGTCACCATTCTTTCATCGACAAACGTAGGTCTAATATACATTTTCAATCATGTTGCCTTTGAGGGATTGAGGCACAAATACTGTGAGAGTTTTTTTCTATATGCATTCTTGCAAGTTGTCTTTTCCGATTTATGATCGACGGGGCATTTTTCATATGCATAACATGAATGTAATTCTAGGAGTGCTCAAAATGTTTCCAGGAGAGAAATGTCGAATATCTACGCAGACGTATATTGGATGTATTTGAAAGGGGATGAGAGAAGATTGTCTGAGAAAGTTGGCTACCTGACACGCTCAGTGCAGCATGTTGTTCTCGGCTTATTTCACTTTTTGTCAAGTCTCCTCCAATGATACTTTTGTGTCATTGTGCTATTGAAGAGAATCGTATATCGCGCATCTTATAACCGATAATATGATGCTTTAACGTACTGCCACTTAGGTTGCTCTTACGAGAGAGGGTGATCATTTGCATTGTATGGGCTCGTTGATCACGGACCGACACGTTCTCACGGCAGCTCACTGCGTCACGGGGTAAGATCTAATGACCTTCCTAAACACCCCTATCTAACTATTAGTGCACTGGAAGGATATATAGCAAAAAAATGAACATGGCCGTCTCGGTCTGACATTCCGTCCCCAACTGCATCATTTAGTCTTGTATAGAAAGAGCAAATCACACAGAATTATCATATGAAATAGATTGGCACAACTACATGTATATCGTCGTAAAAGAAAAATATTTATACACTGCTGCATAATACTGCTAAGTTCTGCTTACTTTCTTTAAACTATATATATATGTATATGTATATATATATATATATATATATATAATCGATAAGATGTTTCTTGCTGGAAAGAGATAATTTGGGCCGCTGGTTCAAAATACCCTCGGGGCCACTAGAGCAACATGCGCCATGTAATTGGCTTAAATGTCAAATAACATTTCATTCTTTAAGGTCTACCTTAAATCTAAACGCAGAAATTCCTGTTAAAGAGTCCTCCTCTGCCAAAGACATGCTACGTACGTCAATGAAAAAGGTTCAGATAATTAGCCAGCACCTCCACTAGTGGCGACGTTTATCACACTCGTTCTATTTTAGTCTCCGCATCTTCTCCTAGGCGCAATAACTATTCAGCATAATGAATTTTTGTATCCTGATTAAAGGGGGGATATCTCAAAGATCCGCGTACGCGCAGGTCACACTGATCTCACCAAGGCCAACTTCTCGGATGACACTGAGATACAGCAATTCAATATTCATCCGAGTTACGTTTCGGACAAATTCTTTGCCGATATAGCGATTTTAGAGCTGCGGAAGGCTCTGCCTTTGAACGAGAGAATTTCCGTGTGCTGTCTACCCGACTACCAGGATCACACGGGACGCATTGGTAAGCTTCCCCTTTCGTTGTTATTGTAGCGTGCACGTTTATGGATTTTCGAACAACAAGGGCAATTTACCCTGCTCATATTTGGATCATTTCATTAGTGCCCCGGCCTTAAAGGTCTTTCCAGCCTATCAATGCATTTGAGATAGTTTAACAAGACTCGTACAATGTGACGTTATAGTTTACTCCGTCAACTATCGGGGCAATCAGCGCTTATCTAAAAATATACGTTCGCTGACCGCAGAACGACTTGAACATCATAGAGTGTTTACAACAACAGTAAAATAAATAGTTGTCAAAAAGTTATCGGCGATATTCTTAGACCGTTCTTTTTTCGATGCTCGTTGCTCACAATCTCTCGAAGCATTTCATTATCAAGCACAAATGGTGCCCTCTGTAACTATCGTCAATGATGGATTACAAATCACACATAACATCTACCCGGTACATGCAGCCCGGTTGCTTTTTACCACGTAAATGCCTACCGAACAGCTCGGCACTCAGAAAGCACGTATACGAAATTGTCGCCATCAGAATTCCACCTTCCTCTGCTCGAGACAGCGGTCTTCACAGATCCTGTGGACTCTTTGACGAAGTAAGCTAATAATGAAGCATATTTAGACGTGGATAGTTGCCTGATGCACTCGGTATGTCATACGCTTCAGTCTTCTGAATACACCCGATTTCTTCAATATTCACCAGGCTACGTTACAAAGTGGGTCACTGAAACTTCCACTGGAGTCGTGCTGTCAAGATACCTCCTGGGCAGCGAGCTATTAATCTGGTCGAATAGCAAGTGCGCAGCAGCACGGCAACGACCGATTTCGCCCACAATAGTCTGCGCGGGCCGACGAAACACGTGCACGGTCAGTAGGCAGCCTCACTCATAATGCTGAAACTATTAGTTAGTTATATTAGTTGTGAGCACAATTGACTGATTGCTATGTAATCATATAAGGCAATCATCTAAAGTGGCATTCAGGGAGGTGTGGTTCTTCTTTGCGCCGATTTTTCTCTTGGTAATGTCACTCGGATGAGTGCCATACGGTGGTGTACTGTGAGTACATAATTCAATAAACGACAAGGCTTTCGAGCGGAAACCCAGACTGACTGACAGAGTCTCAAAGCTGACAGTGCTGGCCAGCAGTACACGTATCCATAATGGTTGTAATGTATAATATACAAGCGTCTCGTTGAACTAACGTTGCATGCATTGGACTTTGCTTGCAGGGCATTTCTGGAAGCCCTCTAATGGTTGAGAACACAGCTACGAAGCGATGGTCCCTGCATGGTATTCTCATCTTTGGGACAGGTCCGTGCGGCCGTGTTAACGAGCCCGATGGATTTACACGCGTGGCACCCTTCACTCGTTGGATCATCGAGACTGTCGATCAGTAGATTCGCACATGCACTGATGCACAGGCGTCGTTCATGGCGCTGGATTGATGCAAGCCCGGCAATACGGGGGGCATATATGGCCCGATTCGTGGCGAGAGGCGCAGCAACCTGTTGGTCCTTGCCGTCGCAGATGAAACCAAGCAGCTTCAATGGGTACGAAATGGGAAAAAAATAGGGAACAGTGATCGCCTTGCCTTTTTTTCTGTACTTTACTCCGTGACGATTGCGAATTGCGTTTACTCGCATCGAGTTTATTGAACGCTTCCACCGTTCGGCCAGCGGACTGTCTGTGAAGTCTACGATCGAAATATATTCGAATGTAACTACAACTGAGTACTTCATTTACAATCGACTGTAGAAGGAGTTCATCTGTTGTCTGACAAACCAGAGAAACAAAAAACGAGTTGATGGACAGACGAAGATGTCCCCTGCAGTAGTATCTATATAATTTTGAGCTCAAACATGTTGATATACGCGGAACTGCTTGACGGGAGCGGGGCTAGCAGCTGACATAAATATACGTTGATTTCGGTAAATAAATGAAAAATTGCTCTAGAATGCATATCTCCGAACGACTGAACGAGAACTATAATATTATAGTCTAGATTACGGGATGAGATGCGGTTTTATATATCTAAGGAAGCCGGAAGATATCTCTACCGTTTAGGTCATTTCTGGCAAACATAGAAAAGAATTGCCTACCAATAAAGTTGGGGTAGGAGCTGTCGATTGAGTACGCCACAGGCAATACTGTTCATTGTGGGTGTGAGGATTGGGAAATTGCAGCGAAATTTTCACCATCGTTAAAATCACACGCACAAACTTTGTCAGCCCATAGGGATATTGCATGGTCTCTAAGGCTGGCAGCACTATAGTGGATATGGATTATGGTGTTGCGGCAAAGCATTCGGTTGAAACGTACGGAGGGGTCAGCGTGGACAGGGTGCAGAGGTGGCGAAGAACACCGTGAGCTTGACCATTCATGAGTTTTGACCAGATCGCCTTGATTCAACGGTTTTCCCTCTATCTGAGCGCCGCCTCCAAAATCGATCCGGGAGTCCCATACTGATGAGTAGGCGTTTAGCTTTTAATAGGCATCGGCTCAAAGTCAACAAATGTCTCTCAGACAATGTCTGTCACTTAGTCCAAATGAATGGATAGATCTACTTCTCTTCACTGATATCCGGCGGTATCGATTGTCCTCGTTACCGCCTTGTATCATTGCTTCAAGATCTGCTAATTTCCCATAGCAAGACCTCAGCTGGCTGCTGCCGTTACTGCTAGCACTGTCCCTCCTTGTTCGTCATCGCTATTGTTACAGTGTTTCAGATATATAAGCTCAGTGAGAAAGCTCCTGTGTACGCTAGGCCCGTTCGTCAGCGCGAGGGCCCATAGGGCGACCCGGTAGCGAGCGGTTTCTCTTGTGCTGACCTATCAATTCTGTCACACGCTGTCAGCGTTGCCAGCGATAGGGTTTTTGGTTGTAGCTGCGCCCTGCGCCACGAATGCAAATGACGAGACACGAGCACCATCCACTGGCGAAAAACTGTACAACTGGCTTCACTTTGTGTTCAGTTTGCTTGTACAGAAGATAAGGCCCTTTCCGTAGTCAGAGGCGGGTCGTCGATCTTCCTCTCTTCCACCTCCTCGATGGCAAGACAGGTCAGCGGCCAATTGTCAGTCCGATTTCATTGGCGAAGAAGGCGAACAGCTGCAGTGTTTCGTGTGCTCAACGTCAAAACACGATACTGTTTGAGAACCAGCCGTGGCAGTGACCGTTCAGTGGCAGCAGTAGTAACCACAGCTGTAAGTAACGTCGCGCTAAAGCGGAACTTCACACGTTTGGCAAATGGACGGCAACTACCACGTAACCGAACCCCGATATCTATTCGTCTAGTGCAGTTGATCATGTATTGTGCCTCACCCTAGGAGAACACCTATGGCTAGCGTTTTATAGCTCTCTTTCTACGTTATTTCTACATATTTCGTTATAAAGAAAAAGCGATCCTCCCGTTTTCCTATCGAAACCACTTTCACATGTGCCGTGATCGTGCTGCGATATATTTAACCAGACAGGGTGCAATTCCAAGTGTGGCTGATCTTATCAGCGTGAAGCTGTTTTTTCTTGTGTCTCTGAACTCAAGTAAACTTCGGTCGTAAGCGCGGAGATCAAACTCAGATCACCTCCTAACGCAATGAATTTCGTTTCACGCTAACGACTCGTTTGATTCGGTATCCGGGGGTGACCTTTGCTGCATAGTGGTGACGGCTCATGTCCAGGTACCATAGAAGCGCCATCATATATAATAATATTGTATATTGTTCTTAGAGCGCATGTATTCAAAGCGTTGTCACTCGTTGCTCGTCGTGGCCAGCCTGGCGCTGAGAGCGACGTCAGACACCTGGACACATCACGAAGTGGCCAACCGAAATATCACTGACAGCGGTAAGAAATAACGTCTATTTCCTGTTATACGATATATTATCCTCTGCCTCATCTTTCTTATGCACAAATGGTTAGTTGGCCGATTCCATACGACAACTCGTGCACTGACATTACTGCACGTCCATTGTTTTCGCTACCATGCCGCCGTGAAGATGTTTCTAGGATAGGTCCGGAATCCGGTGAGGAATTGCTGACTCCTGCCACTACTACTCGTGCTGACCATGGATCTGAGATGGATCATCGACATCATCGGAAGAATTGTGCTGATCCGCCGTGCGAGCGGCTGCCGCTGGTGTTCGATCCCACGGTGAACAGGAAACCCAATCGAAGCGAGTGCACTCAACCGCCATGCATACGATTGCCTCTAGTTCTACCAGTTATAAATAGCGGCCAATCGCGTGAGTCATGCGTAAATCAATGGAATATCATTTCTATTTACGTCAGAGTGGCGTACGCGCCTGTAGGCACGAGGTAGCGATCGAGGTCATTCAATTATGCGGTCATTAGAAAGCTAAAGAGCGTGCTGTCAGTGTAACCTGATGGAGCGTGGGTAGGGGATGCCCAATGGGTTATTCATCGCGTACGATTATTTGACGCTAGTTTTTAGGCCAGCGACCTTCGAAGAGGCTTGGCTAATACTTGACGTATGTTTTCCTTATACGGTTCGTGTTCTTCGTAAAGAACGACAGTTGAGTTTGTGAAAGTATAATGAATGGGTTTGGGTTCCGGAACAGGGACTGGATCAAAGCTAGTTGACAGCCAGTATATATATATATATATATATATATATATATATATATATATATATATATATATATATTAGATATTATAGGATGCATAGTTGTTTATTTAAATATTTCGTTTACCTTCATACGGTTTGGCTCTTATTATTTCAGTGCTGTAATTTTACTACATTTACAGAGCTGTAGAAATATTTCCTGCATTACCTTTTTCTATTGGACTTTGCATAGCTAATTATCTTCACCAAAAGCCAGTTTTGCCTGCATCCTATAATATATATATATATATATATATCCATATGAGTTCATCATTTAAATACCAGCACTACAACGCTACTGGCGACAACGAAACGTGACAACGAATCCTGTCAGTATTTGAGATGACCTTGTCATCAGCTTAATAGGTGAGAGCAAGTCGAAATTTTGTCAGAGTGTTTTTTGCTGACTATTGATGCACAGCTTTTTTCTTTTCTAACAGAGACTGCCAGCCCTGCAACGCAATCCCAGTCAGGTACGTAAAGTCTCGTGCACGGATGCTGATCCTGGCAGATATTTCCGAAATTAATTCGAGAGGTTCATTAATTGCACCCCGCTTCACCTCTCTCTCGTTGTTCGTATTCCATTATTTTATTAGCCTTTACTCAGAACGTCGGTACAGGGAATTATCGATGTAATCCAGCCCCTTAACCCTCAGCATTGATTGTTGCCAGCGATGCAAATCAAATGGGTCGCGTGCCACGAAACAACACCTTGCGGTGTATACCTCATGAGGTAGGTTTTCGCAATTCGAGCTAACGTCACCATCCGTCGTCCCTAACAGGTATCACTCCGGCGCCGCAGACTCAACAAGGTAGGTGTTTTCGATGAAGAACATTATCGTGGACGTCACTGACGGACAGACGTATAATTTCACGAAAGGGACACGAATAGTTCGCAGCGATTTTGCCGGGCATGTTGTACAGAAAATTAATCATTAGAATTATGTCAATGCGCTTCGTACGTGACCAGACGCTAACCGCAGACGCTGTGTTACGTTGCCGACAATTCGCCAATTTAACACATTCATTATTGTTTCTGCACAGAGGCGACCACCGCCGCTTCGCCGTCCAAGTCAGGTACGTCTGTCGAGTTCGTTCCGCTCACCGAAAGGGGTGCACCTATTGTAGACAGACCTCGTAGATGGGACTTGGACCTTGGCTGCAAACCCGGATAGTCCGGTTGCTGATCCGAGCTTCGCCACACTACACTATTATAGAATGGGTCGTCCATCTCGAAATGACCTTATTTAATATCCATGACTACCTTATGATCTATTCAATGAAGAGCACGACTCACAATAGTGACTGGTGCCTGGAAAGTAGTGATAATGCAGACCTACCTCGTAGATTCTGGTGTTTTTGTTTCCATCCCAGCGCACTTTCTCATACTAAGTTTCCGTACGCGATTATAAAAAATTAAGTAAAAAATCTCTAGTACTCTTTTTTCGCCCAGTTCTACTCTCTTTCTCTATCTCTGTGTCTCGGTTATTGTTAACAGTTTTCAATGGTTCACTTCCTCCCTAAACAGATGGCGATGATTATGTCCGTCGATTCCAATCGGGTAAGTCTGTTTCGATCCTAACATCAAAACGAGATATGCTAAACAGAATCGATTCAGTGCAGTATATTCTATTACTATTTTTATACTGTATTAATGTATAAATATTCATCTAAAACGAGAGCGTAATGAAATAAAAAAATAAAACGAAAACCGTTCATCAACGTAACTCTGCGACGAAACTAAACCGGCAACAAATTGAAAACTCTCCCTTTTAGTATGTGGACTCAGTAGCTCACCGCGGATAATCAACGGTAGAGAAGCCAAGGCCGGAGACTGGACTTGGACCGTGAGTGATCTCCTGAATAAGACAATTTCTCTTTTTCGTTCAAACAAAACCTTCTGTTGTGACGCCTGCAGCATTTAATGAGTTCTCGATATTTGACAAACACTTCGGTTATATGGCAAGCAATACAGCAATACAACAGACTCGACGGACTCCACTATATTCAGATGTATAGATATTACATATTGTTTTATTTCGTTATTTTTTATTATTTATTTCGAAGAATTAAAGTCGACTGGGACCCTTACTCGTCATTCGCCCCCGTGACTGAAGCTCCGTTGTGCTTGATTTAACAAACATATTTCGATATGTTAATGAGATAATGCTCTTTCCCACATAGTCTCACATATTCATAGTGAGGACTCTATAAAATGTAATATATACACCTTCGATGATCATCTAGCTTCGTTATGACACAATTGATATTTTTAGGTGGCCTTGATGGCACCCAGAGCCAGAGGTGCTGCGGGTAGCTGGGAGCAGTTCTGCGGCGGCACCCTGATCACGGACCAGCATGTTCTCACCGCGGCGCATTGCGTCTATGGGTGAGATTCAATGCTTGTGTGGGGGGGGGGTAAGAAATTTGCTGTTCTCTTGGGCCGACGATTTGAAGTTCAAGGGCTGTCAACTATCAGATGAACTCACCATATCCCAATAACAAGAAGACGCTGTCTCGCTATTTTCTCACGACCAGTTCAGCGTGCGCAATGATAACCGCGCGTGAGTTTCAGGGCGAACCCTTCGAGGCTCCGAATACGCTCAGGCCAGGTGAATCTCGATGAGGCGAAGCCCTCAGACGATTCTGAAGTGCTGAATATCATGACTCATCCGAGCTATAATCCTCGTTCCTGGTACGCTGACATAGCCATCGTGAAGCTGAGGAGAACTATCCGTCTGAGCTCACACGTCTCAACGTGCTGTGTGCCAGATCCGAAAGAGCTCGCGGGACGACAAGGTAGCATTTACCTTGAATGTGCACCACCATTATCTATTATAAGTATATAGCATACATGGGAAGAACGCTTGATGGTGCTACAGGTTAGATTTTCCAGGTTGACACTGAATTCAGATTTTGGTGTGCGTTAATTGTCCATTTCAATCTTAGTGCGTAGAGAGGGTGCGGTCGACTGCCCAACTGCTAGAAGCAGAGGGAGCTACAATCAAAAGCGATTATCTACTTTGTAACCTGGCCTTATATTTCAAAGGGGAATGCTGCCGTCACTGGGTACGCCATACGTACGCCATTTATCACCAATCGATCAATCGATACTGACGTTTGCTTTACGTTCCCCGCCTGACAATTACGTATGTAGAAAGTAGCGTCGACATTTCAAGGTTGCCATAAATAAAATACTTATTAATGAAAGTTCGCTCGCCTGAATTGACTTCGTCGTTAGTTATGCAGGAATACTCTGTACTACGCGGTTCAATCTACAGTGGATACGCAGCCATATACCACCATGATCTGCTATGTCAGATCGCATTCACTGTCAACACGCCTCGGCTTTCAGCGGACCCCCCCTTTTCGTTCTACCAGAGAATTCCAACGAGGTAACTACCGCAGTCCCTCTAATAAACCAAGAAATCCTTCATCTTTTCCCTTCTGCCAGGTGTGGCGTTAGGTTGGGGCGCCACGAGCCCCTCAGGCGACGCCCTCTCTGTGTCGCAGCTGCTCCAGCTCGTGGATTTGCCAATCGTCGGAAATGCCGAATGTGAAGAAAAGCTAAAGCAGCCCATTGCAGCTAATATGGTTTGCGCAGGAGGTGACGGCATCTATGACTCTTGCAACGTGAGTAACGCGTAGGACACAACAACCAATGTGCTGTGGAAAGCGAGCGACAATTGCGGTCCTGACGAGGACACCCCAATAGACACACAGGATGGTTGACATTCATTGATGCTGAAAGAAAGCGCATTGTATCCTGCTACTCGTCATATGGTGCAATCATATTTTTGTGTATAATCCCGTCGCGTGCGGTGGTCACATCACAATTTGATGTTCGAATGTCTTGGCCCATAGATCTAAGCAGTAGCTTAGTCCATGTGTCTAGCGATGTTAACATTGAACCGCGTTCTTCTATTTCCGGGAGTGGATCTTAGACAGCGGATTCATCAACGAGTATCCGAAGGTTGGACACCGAGGATGCGGTTACCAATAGCTTTACAACAGTCGATCGATGCTGAACTTGTAAAGAGACAGCTGTTCAAAATCAACGAGAATTTCACCAAAAGTAAAAGCAGATAATATTAATATTTAGAAACTCACTCAACTAACCCTATTCATTGGAACCCTAGAGCTAACGCGGAGTGTAAGGCTTCTTCGACACTCATGTTGATCTGTGTCCTTCTCGTGTCCGTATTTCAGGGGGATTCTGGAGGACCTTTGATGGTGCACGACGCGAAGGACAATCGCTGGTATCTAGAGGGTATTGTTTCCTTCGGTCCCAAGCCCTGCGGCGCAAAAGACATGCCCGGTGTGTACGCTCGAGTATCTAGCTTTAGAGGCTGGATCGTAAAGAACTCGAATTGACCACACCTAGGTGTTATCGAGCCCGAATGCGCAATAAAGAGAGCAGTACGAGGTGATGAAGTAATCGTGTCATTATTGCCAACTACATAGTGTGCTTACCTTGTCCTGGGGCGCAAGGCTATATACCCATGATATCCTTGATGTCTGTGTATTTCTTGACAGTGAAGTAATTATCCATTGAAGTAGTTATCCATATAGACTGTAATAAATATGTGTATTAATATCCATATCCACTATCCACTATCCACTATCCATATCCATCCATCCAAGAATATCCATATAGATATTCTTTACATCATTGTTTGGCACTGGACCCTCTCTATATCGAGACATAAGAACAGCTGGTCAAATTTTCATTCAAGCGTTAGAAAATGCTATAATATTACTGAGTACATATATATATACATATATATATATATATATATATATATATATATATATAATATATATGATACTATTACGGATATTCGATTAAATTCTTTCCGCGTCGGGCATCATGAATTTCGCCCGTTCCGAGATAGAATTGACAAGGCTAGTAGATCAGATCGTGGACTAGTTGCTGCACGGTCAACAGATGCGGGTATTATAGTACAAGATTTATTGTAGTATATCATAAGCGGAGGATAGTATACCGACTTACAGCTAATCGAATGACCCCAATGGGACTGTGCGACGCGGTGGTCAAATGGTGTATCCCCGTAGGATCCCTGTATTTTCAATTTCAGACATCTTATCGCACCGCCCAGTTGTGGTACCTCCACATTGCGGCCTTCTTTCCGGTTAGATGCACAGTCGGCCCCCAACCACTGGACGTCCGTTCTGAAGTAGCCTGGTAGAGAACAAGGCCACATGAGCCACTCTAATTAGGGCAGTATCGTAACTTCAATGGTGGTAACTGGTGAGCAGCAGCAGCAGTAAAGTAAGGGTGTAACTTCGCACATTGTAATACACAAGACAAGGGGATCAGTGGACAACGGTGACGAGCAACTATGCCATGGTAACAAAGCTAGTGGACCAGTAGTGCCACCATACGATACCATCCCCCGAAGTCGGCGCACCGGTCGTGTTCTCATATTGTGCACGACTCCACACAGGCTCCGCCATTGTGGAACCAAGCTTCCCTCTCTGTAAGTAAGTCTTTCTTTGTGTTATGTTTTCTTTCCTCGAGGAGAACAAGAGAATGAACTCGATATAGTGAGGGTCCAGTGGACACTGTCCACTCAAGAATGATCGCTTGCGAGATATTATGGTGGATTGATTAGAGCTCTACACTGTGCTGTATAAAAACGTGCGCTGTTAACCTTTTGGAGCGCGTGTCGACTGGTGAGCGTTACCTTTTTACTTGACTCCTATGGCTGTATTATATTGATTTAACATTAGTGAAATTGTGTTGTTTGAATGCGTCGCGGTCGCTGGTTAATTCGTGAATGGCTGGTTAACGTATGGCTTGTTTTTGTTGTTGTTGTTGTTTACTAAATACATGTAAAAAAAATAAAAGCATCAATATTCAATAATTCCGTTTTTCAACGTTACGATACTCGAGTTATGATAAAATGGAATCAACTAAGGAGGCTAGTGAAACCTAACGAACTCTGAGCCCCACTGATGGCTCGTTCCAATGTCAGAGTTGCCTATTAAATCGGTGACTGTTTGTGTTTTCAGCATTCCTCCCACCGTGTCACGTATTGTAAGTGCCGCACACAATCATCGCTCGAGGAGAAAATGAATCCAAAATGGCTCCCAATGTTTCTCTTGTCTCTTCTACCTTTAGAGGGCAGATCAGCATCGATGGAACTACGTCAACATAAAGGGCCCAGAGTTCATATTGAAAATGGTATGGCTTCATATGTGCGCTGCACCTTATTAGGAGAAGCAATGTTACACTGCGAGTTGTACTCATAATTGAATAGAAATTGTTCTATTTTCATAGAAGGCAGGTGGGCGGTGTGGAGTGATTTTGCCAGATCATCGGCGCTTTCGACGTTTACGAGCCAGCCCATGGAACAGTTTGGTTGTTATGTAAGCCAGGAGAATACGCCATTGATTGAAGGGCTCGCTTCGGGCTGTGCCTTTAGTATTGATAATGTAGCTGCTGCGCAAGTCGTTGCGCATTGTATCAAAGAACTACTTGATATACACGTGCTAACGTTTAAGTGCTTCATGATGCGTTCGTGAGGTGTTTTTAATGCCAGTTATCTACCTCTGAGTGTTTCTTTATCTCTGGAAATTGTCAAGTTTGCGTATAATCGATTTGCCCGAAGGCAGTCTATGCTGTGTGTGCGTTCATTGGCTAAAATGTCAACTATAATTATCAAACAACCTGTTGACATTTATCAGCTGATTATGGGGCAGAGTTCATTTTGGCTAATTGGGTGACTTATGAAGTATTGATCATGATTGCTCATCTTTGAATATACGTCGATTGGAGAAGTTTCTTATGCTTAGAACACACCTTTTCAAAAGTGACTCTTGGCGTCGTTCACCTTATATTGTAGTAGATCTCAGCAGGAGTCATTGTGATTTCGTGATGATAAACTACGCATGTGTGGGGAGTAGTCCTGTTTATTTAATATACGAACACTATCTCCCAAGATGATGAATTCGGATCTTCTGAAGAGAGTTCAATGCACAAGATTAGCCTTTGGTTGAAGATGGGACATTTAAGTGAAACATTCAAGGCATACCTAATGAATGCATGCTCTGACCGGTCGGATTTGAGATGCGTGTCCTAGAGTGGAGTGCTCGATTGCTCAACTCAATTGCGTCAACTCGATGGCTCTTATGCCTTCCACGCTCCACGTGGAAGGCATAAGAGCCATCGAGTTGATGCTTACTAGTGTCTAGTTTACACAGCGATTCGTATGGCATTTGCAACCTTGATCGCATTAAGTTACAAGTGTTGCCTTCAAACCATTGCTTGCTAAGGATGCATTGTACATCACTATGAGGTTCGTCATAATACTGAGATTTGGACACAGTGGAAATTTGGACACCGATGACCATCAAGGCGGGGACCAGCAATCAGGTGTGACAAGGGACGAACGGATTGACAGAACCAAGGCAGCTTTTGAGCAAACTAGAGCTTGGTCCATGGAGTCTTTGTCGGCTGAAACTGGGATATTGCTCAGATGACAACGTATCATAGAATTATCACCAATATACTGAAGATGAAGAAAATTAATGGAAAATGGGTTCCCCATAAACTGAGTGCTGACCAGATGAAAATGCGTGTGGAGTGTTCGACATCTAATTTGAAGACTTATACGCAACAAATCAGTCGCTTGGAACTCACGGTGTCGATGGACGAGAGATGGGTTAGCTTACATAAACCTCCTGAGAAGAACCAAGCAAAACAGTGGCTCTGACAAGGTGAAGCGGCAACGTCTGTGGCAGTGCCAGACAGATACGGACGAAAGGTGTTGATGATATTCGCTCTGGATATCAAGGGCGTTTGCCATTACGAAATATTAGCCGCGAAAGAAAAAGGTCAATGCTTCTTGAAGGGATTGATGAACAAATTGCGTGGGGATCGACAGCATCGGGTGCGGTTACTCGACGACAATGCAAGACCTCACCGCGCTGCTGAAATAACGGCCTGGATGGAGGGGAACAATATTGAGCGATGGCTTCAACCCCCATATTCTCCTGATTTAAGCCCATATGATTATGGTTGTGTCCATGCATTAAAAAGGCTATAGATGGGGTTTCATATGCAACCGTCGACTTACTCACAAAAGTAATAGATAACGAAATTATAAATGGAAATGCGAATGGTAAATAATTGGCATTTGGCTATCTCAAAAGTCCCAGAGCGCTGGAATCGGTGTGTAAATAAAGCTGGGGACAGCTCTAACTGATACCAAGAGATCTTTGTTGTAACTCATTTAGTTCAAAAGTTATTGGCATTTAAATAGCGGACAGTTTGCTTGGAATGCCGTAATATATATATATATATATATTTTTTTTTTTTTCTGTTGCTGTTCGGCAGACGGATCATCGAGTGAATCACATATTGGTCCGCTGATCCCCTCGAATCTTAAACGGCTATGGACCCCAAATAAAGGTGAAGAATACCATGCGGTTATACAGCGCGCTCGAAGATGTACTCCAGGTCGAAATTGCCTTGAGAGATATAACTATCAGTACCCTGCTGTGGCGAGTCTACCAGGTAAATTGCTAATTACATGAAATCAAAATAAGTTCGAACGAATGTTCAATACCTAGAACTATTGTCGTCTAATGCTTACTTGTATAATTAGCATCTATTAATTTAATTCTGCAATACTAGCGACAACGAGTAGCCGTACCACAAGTGGTGCTCTTCGTGTCCAGCAAGCTGTTTCTGAATCGATATTTGACGGGATTATCCATTCACGATACTAAAGTAGACAGAAAGCTTCTCAAATAATTCGCTGCCTTACCCGCGCTACGTGGCCCATTTACTTCATTCATATCTTATAGTATTTTCATATATTATTCAGCGTGGTGGCTTGGACGATTAAGTCTCTGGCTACCGGAAGCCAGAGGCCGCAGGTTCGAGCCCAGCTGCGTGGTGACATATAAGAGAGCTTAAGCATTGTAAAATTGCAGCTCCTTTAATAAACCAATAGAACCTTTACCTTTTAATTAATTATTATTATTATTGTTATCTAGCGTCGTTCATTCATAAAGATGACGGAGTATATCCCTTTGAATAAAAAGTCCTATTCGATAATGCCGCCTGGCCACGTAACTATGTGGTTCGCTGCAAAACGATGCTAGCACAGAATAGTTTTTGTAACGGCAAAATTGTAACGACAACATTGCCTGAATTGATCTAAATCTATAGGCTCTCGTATTGGCAAGAGCCGACAAGCTTTGCTTTCAATAACGCCACTCAGAGTTCTTAAGTTAAACCTTGCTGTCCAACAAACATCTCATAGCAAGATGTGCGGTGTTCTCGAATCGCCCGATTTTCGAAGACAAAATCACCGAGCACGCCTTGAAATGGCGCGCGAGTTGCAACGAACAACTTTCAATGTAGGAGTTGCATGTTCTTCCAAGTCTCGTGGCAGCAGCACTTACAGCCTGCCAATAGTCTCCTCTCTCTCGCGTAGGGCACGTTGAGTTTACGAGTCTGAGTATTTTTTGCCGGTCGATATATCATATATATGCTCGGATTAGATGCGACGCGAAGATGACTGAAAGTTCAATTCGTAAATGCGTTCAAGCGAGAAGAAAGCACTAGGAATTATTACTATGTATTATAATAGCTTGATAATAACAGAAGAAAACCACATTCCCTCATTTCACATGTGGCTCTAAATCAGCTATTGCAAACAGTTTTAAAACCGTTTTTTCGCTGATGAACTAAAATGATATATTAGTTCTGCTCACTGGAGGCACTCGCTCCCCTAAAGCCGTAAATGGTAAAGCTTTCTTGGTGTACTAAAGGAACTGCGATTTAACAAAGCTTAAGCTCACTTATATGTCGCGGAACGGGGCTCGAACTCGCGGTTTCTGGCTTTCGTCAGTCAGAGACTTAGCCGCCCAAGTCAAATAATAATATATGATTTGCATACACCGCATTGCTTATATAATTTTTCGTGACGGGCGCAGGTTTTCGTCTAAATCGTCCGCCTATGGAGTTTGCAAGCAGCCGTACTTGTTACAACGGTCTCTTGTGGCTTCCTTGTTATCTAGTAGAAGAAATGGAGCGAAGTGCTAAAAAAACTGCTGTCCCTCATCCGCCTCGGCCAGGTAGGTGGTGTTCATATATATATATATTTTTTTATTATTTAAATATAAATACAATATATATATATATCATGTGTGTGCCAGTAGTAGGTTATCCGTAGCATTCTCAATTATGTAACTATGAGGATTTCTACATAAAACACCATCGGACTACCATTCATGATGATATTCTTCAATTGATATTCTGCAATTTCCGACGAATACAGATCACCTATAGAGATAAAAAATATTAAATGTGACTAGCTAAGAACGATGTGGACAGTCAGTAAAAGGAGAACTACGAAAAGCATCCTGCACTTTCGAACAACATTTAAAAGCAATAACGTCGATAAACATCTCAAGCTTGTAGTGTACTGTTGTTTGCTCTTGTCATTGATCAAGCACAAACTTACCGAGGATGATCGCAGCGCGAAATCTCTGGGGTGCATCCACAATTCGAAATAGCAGAAGTAAAGCATCGGCCAGACGTTCTCACAGAACTCAGACACAACGTCAAGTCTATAGCATTTATTAAAATCTGCCCAAAGAGTTTGGAGGGGTTTGCTGGAAACTAAGAGATCTACCGAGGAGAAAAGGCGGGGTTGTTCCATAGAGTAGACAAAATCAAACTGAGTCTGCAGTGCCTGGAGGACTCACACAAGGTTTACCGGTGACCGTTGCGGGTGGTTTATGGCCCGCAAATTTTGACTGGTGCATTTTTCCTGAAAGAAGATGAATGATCTTCGGTCGTCACATCGGTCGTCACAATTAGCACTAACCGATTTGATTGATTATGCCCTCAACAGACGCCAATTCGTATGTGCAACGATTCGAGTCCGGTAAGTTCATATTGTACCTATATAGACACGACAGATAGTGAGTGGTTTCCTCTCAACACAACGATAATGAGTTTGCTTTTTTTGTCGTTTGCGCGGCACCTGTAGATTGTCGACTTACTAATTGGCGTCGCTTGAGTTTGATGGTGGTAAACCAGGCCAGTAATTACAACAGTATCGGGCTTATGCGGCACCTAAATCAGCGTACAGTGTTGGAAACGTAAGAGGAGCACAATAACTATAAGGAAGAGATAGACTCTCAGCAGATGGTGGTGCTTTTAGCAGGCAGAGGCGTTTTGTCATCGACCTCAACCACCCTGCACTGGATCGGCCCACTTTAATGGAGACTCGAATGCTTGTGGTGGTGTCCGTGCGTTGGTGGAAAATATCCTAATCTCAGAAACAAACAACCAGCACAGTGAAAACAAAGAAATACTGCTTAAAAAGGTTGCAATCCAAACTTAAAAAAATGTATCCATATCGTCCATATTTTTGTAACCGACGACTAGCTTAATGATGGTCGCTTTCAACCCCCACGACTGGCTCTCAGTCTCGCCTCCCTCAGGCTGAGTCGCCTCAGATCTTCAACTTCACTCCTGGTAGTGTTGCTGCAGAGTACGCCCAGGAGGACACATGCGGCGTATGTGAATGAGCCAGCTTCAGCACCTGTCACCGGTTTAGAATGGCCGATTGTGTGCTGACATTTTATCTGCCGGTTATTGGCTTTCATCGACTTTCGTGCGGGGTTGTCCCTTTGTATACGTGACAATGCACACACGCGTTGAAGTAGCATTTCATTATATCAAGTATAATATTTATTCGGCGCCACCTGAAACTCACCACCTGAACTTGTGGAACTCCTCCATGAAGCTCTTCCATATATGTGCTATATTGTTAGCAGGGCCCATGCAACCTTGAAGGCTTGGGGGACTGCCTTTCTATTTCGTGGCCCAGAGAACAATTCTATACCAACTTAGTGCAAGTTCACTAATTAATGGATCATTACATATATTTCTGCTTCAAGACTGTGGACACCGACTGGCATACCGCATTATTAACGGAACACAAGTCAACTCAGGAGATTGGGCTTGGACGGTAAGTATTAAATTATTTCGGTAGCCAGCATCATCTCGGTCTTGTTGATTAGAATGTCAGCCTGTTGGCATTTCATCATTGTCATTGTCCTTAGAGAGTATTGTTTCATTGTTCATAAGGCCTTTGCTGTTCTTCCGCTGCATATCAAAGTGACTACTTTTGGGAACGCACGCATCTTTATTAATACGTTTGATTGAGGTTATGCCGAGCAGCCAAGGGCGATCACCGCAGCTGATTAGAACGGCTGAGGTGCCCTCTGGATCCCATTTGTTATATTATATTATACATTATCGTTGTGGTTATTAAGAAAAAAATTAGAACCTGAATGATAAATTGAATTGTGAGGTGTATTGAGCAGCGTTAGATGTACTATTTGTGTATTTGTAGATTGTGGTTATGTGATGAACTCATGATGATCAGACTGAAGTTATTATTAGTCGGTTTACACTGCTCATATAACCGACTCATTTCAGGGAGATTTTGTCAGGGCTAACCCACTCGAGCGTTGTAAAGAATGATTCATGCTGATGCTATTAGTAGGAGTTACACTCAATTGACAACATTCATTTCGAGTATCGTAAGCCCAATAACATTTGGGCCCGTTCTCTCCTTGGAACAACTAACGACTAATCAGGTAGCCCTCATGGAGTCGACACCAAAAGGATGGAAGGTGTTCTGCGGGGGCACCCTTATCACGGATTACCACGTGCTGACCGCGGCTCACTGCCTTGACGGGTAAGAGAGGCCGCTTCAGATACATCCATTCGGCAGCTAATGCACAATCGTCTCCCCGGTCAATTGTTTTAAAAGCAGTAAGTTGAACGAGGGTACCGCGACCGAGCCCTACTAGGCTAAACAGGATTTTATATCATGGCTGGGCCCATTGTCACTCGAACAATGAGCTGGGAAAATCCCAGAAATGCTTCCCATGTGTACATAGCCTAATTTTAATAAATAAAGCTAGAATAACACGCACGATCTGAACGATCATATACGCGCACGACATCGCCGTGACCAGGGGTCGTAGACTCGTCTTCGTCATCCACGATGTCACGCGCATGGCAAGCACAACCTACCAACCACGATACGTGCTTGCCTTTCAGGGGAGACATCTGGAGAATAAAAATTCGCGTAGGTCACACTGTTCTCGTTTGGGACAGGCTGCCTGGTGACGCCGAAGTGAAGGAAGTTACTATACATCCGGATTTTAACCGGGAGGATCGTTCGGCGGATATAGCCATCATACGACTACGGGACGCCATTCGTCTAAACTCGACTGTCACGACGTGCTGTTTGCCGAACTTCAATAACCTCGTCGGACGTAAAGGTATCGTGCGGTGCAGTGGCTGCCACTTGTACGAATGTACCTATGGACTCATAGGATTCTGACAACAAGCTGCTGCGGCTCGAGTCGTAGCGTGATCTTGATGGTCCGCCACGTAGGTCGGTTTCGTCCATCTTGTTCAGGAATAGAATGTCTATCTCGTCGTGATTAGCACTATGATGAATACCGGGTCAGGCATAGCTTGAGATATGGGGACAGCTGAAGGCACAAATAATACCCATCCATTTGTACCATCTTAATCTAGACCGTTTCACATAGGTAGGTCTTGTCTATCGTGCTGCCATGGCTGGCTGGGCTATCTGGGAACAACGAAAGAAGCATGAGCCTATTTACTTTTCCAATTCGTTCCTTCAGTGTTTAATGTAAATTGATGTCGCCCGTTCACGGCGTGAAGGCCCAGATTGGAGCATTCAAACGCGAAATGAGGGTTTTTATCAAAGGAAGCGAAGGATTAGGATACGAATAAATCAGCCTCCATGAGATGAAAAGCTGCGATGTGGTCTATTCGTCTTGCGTGATATCGATAATGATCATCGTTGTGAGCGTGGTCCGACCGTCTTTGACAGTATTCTCCTCATTTGTATCACTCTACAGCATGGCGCCAGACAGCCGATTATTCGAAGAAGCTTCCAAATTAATTGGTCTCCAAATTTTTCAGGTGTGGCTTTGGGTTGGGGCACCACAGCAACGGACGGCGATGCAAAATCGCTTTCGCAGAATTTGAAACTCGTTGAGCTGCCAATCGTAGAATCTTCTGAATGCCAGACTAAGCTTCGATACAATATTTCAGACCGTGTATTTTGCGCTGGAGGCGAAGAAGGCTTCGACACTTGCAGCGTAAGTGCTTTATACTGCAAGGCAGGGCTCATTTTCGGCGGAATTACCTGCTGGATATTGTGTTGAAATTTTGTTATTTTGCTTATCCAAATAGTCGAATGGACAAGAGATATTGCCAAATCCTAAATAGAGCGTGTTACATAAGACTCTGCCGCAAAAAGTCTCGCTCATCTATCTTGGAAGCCTGCTCAGTCAAGATTCCCTTGAGAGAATAACCTATTCCGAATATTTAAAGGAGTTGCCATTTCGTTCTACTCTTTATGGACCATGAACCGTTAATTTTATATTTATGTTAGCATATTTATTTCATCGTCGTCACAGATGGATGAGTCAACACCTCATGTCATCTGCTGGAACCCAAAATAAAGATATACGAGGCTTTTTTTTTCTCTCTCTCTCTCTCCCGAACCACTTCACCCTGATGGATCTTGGACAATTGGTGAGGCGCATAAGTGCAGCTAATTTAGTATCCTTGTCCTTAAACTTGTCCTTATAATTATCCTTGTTCAGTAATTTAGTCTCCTTATCCTTATTATAATCTTCCTATTGTACAGTGCCCGTGTAGATGTAGGTCATACCGGATCGGGGCCCTCCATGGGGGCGGTCTATGACCAGGCATAGAGCTCTCTAACTTTTCCTTACGGTTTAGTTTGTGGCTGACAACATACACTTCGCTTTGCGTGTGAAGTAGTTATTTTGTTGTATTTATATGTTAAGGTCCAATAAGAAGACAGCTCTTTCCTTTCGCGCTCCGAGTCGCTTTTATTTAGCCGCTTTATTTAGCCGATTGAGTAACGAGATAAGATTTGGTAACGTTTATATACTACGTTAATGTTCCTCGGTTGGACTATTTTCAGGGTGACTCTGGAGGTCCTTTAGTCCTCACGCAGGGCCGTCGCTGGTATCTTGTGGGAATTGTCTCTGCAGGTTTTACGCCATGCGCCGGCAAGGATAAGCCCGGCATCTACACTCGTGTGGCGGAATTCAGAGACTGGATCATTACGACCATAGGTTGATCAATGTACGGCAATAAACAAAGCTATCATAGTATAACATTTTGCTTGATATATATATATATATAATATATAATGCATTCACTATCACTAAAAACACCACGCAATATCGGTCTATTTCTGACCAGATGAACAATATGCGATTGTTCGCCAGCACACATGGCACCATGCATTATTGTATATAGGCTTTGCGCTAAAGGGGTGAATTAGCGCGTTGTACATGTTTATCGTTTGAAGCCATAGTGCACCATCATATGAGATCATGGTACCTGCTCGCAAGCGAACGCTGGAAATCAAACTTGACCAAAGTTAGCTCCTTTTGATTCATAAAATCGATTACATGAGTCGATAGGCTGCTATTGTTGTGTTCACATCGTCGTTTTTCGGCCAGCGCGATTCGAGGCTAATGGGGAAATCCAGGATCCACCAACGATCGGTCTAAAACTCTCGACCACCTCTCTGGCTAGAATCCTGAGGGATCATTGTGCGTGTATATCAGGCGAGTTTCCCGGACGTGTTGCTTGAGCGACGCTGCAAACGTTCGCTTGGTTAGCAATATAGGCCATCCGAACGTGGTTTCCTTATAGATTTGGGGGCGTTCCATTCATTATACATACATAGTTTATATATATATATATATATATATATATGTATTGCTCGCGGTACGGGTGGACAAAGCGTTAAGCAGATGTGGGATCAACTAGACGCGCTTTGCATTCGATTCGAATATAAGTATTATAGCACAATCGCGATTAAACGACTTCTTCTGCAACGCCTGTCCCTCGCTGTGCAGAGAGGCAATGCCATCGTCTTAAGCGGGGACAATGCCGACCTCAGCCCCGGTCCCAGCTAATCCCTCCCCAATAGTCCCTCGAAGTAATTCCTAATTATTGTATGTTTGAATAAATGTTTATTATAGCACATCTGCTAATGTACCAAACGGACGAGAATAAAGCACACCTTTGATTCGAGAGTCTATTTATTATGATATATCTATATTAATTACCCTAATAACAATAGAAAAGGAAACAGTTTGTTATATATATATATATATATATATTGAAGCGGCGATACCTGCATCCTGCTAATGGACTGACTTCCACGGAAATGATGGCGTACCTCCTTCGGTTGGCTCATCACCATCCAACAGGCTGCCAAATCTTCTCTCCACGAAAGATTTCCTTATAACACTTTCCTCTTTTATATACACACATAGATATATACACGGGGACGCGCAGCTCGGTGGTTTTCTTCTTTGCGCGCTATCGTCTTTATCTGCTACCGCTTGCGCCCTGTGTCTTGAGTGGCGCCGAGAAAATAGAGACCTCGGACATTATGTTGCAAATGCGTTGGAATACACCCCTTTGAAAACGAGTATGTATCTGCGGATTATTTAGGATGCCTCTAAAATGTCAATTGCGAAGAAGGCTCCATTTAAGCTCAACGAAGCGGGCCTCAACATTTATTTGACCGCTTGCTATCATAAGCGCCGTCGGCTGTGAACGATGAGATATACAATAATATCTGCGTTCGATTTGCAAGACAGATCAGCAGAGAACTATGTGTGAAGCGTATAGTCTGGCAAGGTGAACGCATGACAACGTACACACACGCACAATGTCCAAAGTAAGTCTGCCACAAACAGGCTTTAGTAGACCTTCTGAGAGCAGCTAGTAGTACGCTTCGATGATATGATACCAATTGAGCGTCGTATAAGCAGTGTCTGTGCTGGACACAGCGCCGACCGATACAACAAGAAATCGAGTGCGAGAGATCAAGTTGGCCGAGTGAAACCGAGTGAAAAAATAAAATCCCTACTAATCTTTCTCCTGCTGCTGTTCTATGAACAATATACTCGCTTCTACAAGGTATCTCTATCTGGATTCATGGTATAACTGTGCCCTGCCACAATTGATTTGTGTTTAGCATTGCTTTGAAGTGGTCTCCCACAAGCGGCAGTTGACGCAGCTTCCTTTTAGCGGTCGTCACCCCAGACATGCGTATTAAGATGGCAGGACGCTGCCGGGACTACGTCGTTGTATCTTGCTTCTGTGTGTGTGTGTGTGTTAAAAGGTGACACTGATCGTGTTAGCTTTAAGCATTTGTATATATATATATATATATATATATATATATATATATATATATATATATACGTATAATTATTAAACACAGGGTCAAGTATTTGAACCGTTTGTGGCGACATTCACCAGATCCTCTCGTAGCAGTGGCATCGTGACGCGTTCTGTACAAAATTCAATTTCAACGGTTCAATCCTTGTTGAATTATATTATATTTACTATGGTTATGTGTTTGTGGAGATGACTCCAGAGGACACGCACAGTGGTGTTAAATAGCCATGGTACGGAAGACTCGTGCATAATGAGTAATTATAATTTGATAACTTTATTGACAAATCTGCAAGTGAGTACCGCATCGATTCGTATGTACCCTGTGGGATTCGAACCTGAGACCCTATAGTCAACGGCGTCTTCCTTATGCCTTTCCCCGGTGGATGCCGAGAAAGGCAGAATCTTCCCAGTATCAACGAATGCACCATGTATCCGGAAAGACTGGTCTGCAAACGATTGGAAAACAAGTCAGATCTCTACTAGGATTTTTCCTTGACCTGTTATTATATATGATTCCATTTTCTTGCCAAATGGTTGATGTGCTGTTATACATAATAGGTGTTCACGAATGATCGAGAGAAATTTCGCGAACTATTATCATAGATGATTTCATTAAAGGGGGCGGGCACTATTTTTCCCGCGGACGCGACGTGACTATATGTTTTCCAGGTAGTATCTCCGAATTGTTGGAGAATATTGAGACTTTGGAAGAGCTGACAGCTGACATTTGAACGAGTAGCTGTTTCAACTGTAAAGCTACTTTTCGTTCTTAACTGCAAGCTTGTTTTTTTTCAACTGTTGGTTTAGGCCCTACCCGACATTGCCCCCCCCCCCGATATATGACAGATTATACATTTTGATCTGTATGTACCTGTTAGAATGAGTATCAGAATCTATACAATACAGGGCTATTTCAAGCACACACTGATCTCTTGCGCGAGTTCAAAGTATCGGAGTTGCAGCACTTTGGTCTACCGCATGTTTCAGTTGTCCTTCATCTGTCATCATCACTCAGTTGTTCATCATTGCGCTCGTGGTCTAACGGATGTATTCAACACGGTGGCTTCTGCCTTTCGTCGTGGTCATTTTGCCTCGACATGGCGCCCCAGAGCCAACCACACGATATGGCATGGTCGCTGACAAGGATGCCGGCATTCGTAAGTGATCGACGCTTCATACTCCTGCTGTAGCAGATACCATGTAGACATCACATGTAGAGTAGCCGATTAGCAAGGGCAGGCACGAGCCGTTTATTTCGATGCTAAGGTTTCGCCTCTCCTTGTATATCATTCAGCCGGTTGGTATTGCTTTAGCCGCCCGTGTTGTTACGCTGAAATCGACGAACCCTCTCAACCATTCTCAGTGACCAGTGACAATTGAAGGGGGACGGTGAAGGGGTTGAGGCATCATTCAATAGGACAAGTGCCAATTGAAACTTCACTACGAGGCACACACACTTTTAATAACAGCCTGAAACTTAAGCCTTGGCTGATCTCAAAAAACGGGATCGTTCGGGTTCTCCTAAGTATGATTCATTGGACGACTAACAAATTATGGTTTCATCCAACAGAGGGTGCAACGAGCGATCCAGGTAGGGTCCACATTGGCTTGTTGGGCCACTGGAGAATCCAACGGCCGCCGCCGCCAAATATCACGAACGGATTGAGCAGAAATAAACGGCGCAGTCGAAGGTGTGCCAAACCACCTTGTAGGCGTACCACGCTGTATGCCCCGCCAGGGGTATCTGCACCTCAGGTCAAAGGCTGCAGCAGGCCACCCTGCAAGCGGACGACGCTGTACGCGCCGGCAGACATCGGTCAGGGTAAGAGTCTCTGGGCACGATGACTAGGGTAATTGTTCTCTTTTGACACGCCCCAGTGGTATACAATGGGGTGTTGTTTCATTGTTACGTAAACACCGAATGATGTCAATGCTTCGGTAAATGCGTGCTGATGATGTTGATTGGCGGACATTTAGATCCGAGAGGGTTGAAGCGTTTACTACGAAATGCTACAAATATTGCATCACATAACTGACTGCTAAATGTCGACTACACTAGAAATGTATACCTATCGGGAAGTAACAAAATAAGAAACGTATATATAACGCTCCATATTAGCCTTCAGTCAGTTCGACTTTTTTGCTAGCGTTTAAAAATTGTTTGGGACAGAGGGAATAACTGAAGTCTCGCTCGAGGACTGTGCACGGCTTGCTGATACACCCATTTCAAAAGGTGTGTGGCCGTAAGCTTGATCTGATGTTTCGTTGTCACAATGAACTACTTCAATAATAGTCACTAACAAGGCTGATCACTTGTTTGAACAGGCGGTGATTGCTACATCTGTCAATTCGAATCCGGTACGTGACGACAACGAGAGTAGCACACAGTGGGCATGCTTCCACATGTTCGGTACACTAACACAGGTGCACCGATCACAAACGTTGTTGACACATCGGGCAGTTCAAGAGCAAACATCAGGTGTCATTTATTCGGATCGATTCAGGCCCCATGATGAATGGTACCTCTGAGAGGATTTTCGAAAAATTAACTCCACAGCGTATTGCTCTTTTCAGATTGCGGCGTCAGGTTTAGAGCCACTGAAGGTCTGAACATCCGTGGAGGCAAAACGGTCCGTGCCGGGGAATGGACCTGGACGGCAAGTTCCGAATCGAACTTATGCTTTAACATTATGATTCATTTTTACATATTTATTAATCTTTGACATACCCTAGAGGGTACTTTCAAGGCAGTTGCGCAAAGAGCTCAAATATATCAAAACGATTCTCTGAAACCAGTGCCAGGTCTACGTTGATCAAGCTCCGTAACATGTGATGTCCGACAGGTGTAACACCATTTGAAAAACCAGCAGTAATGTCCTCAAGTGGTCAAGGCATTGTCAAACACTTGGCTCGTTGTTCGTCGACACAAAGACTTCCCAAAACCTCAGATATGACACGAGATGCAAACTAGTGATCCCACCGGAATAATACCGTTTAATTCGCGATAAGGCCTAAAACATTCAGTCGCAATAGTCTGGAACTGGAGTCTAGTGTGTAGAGCTGGAATAGGCCGGGCTCTCCCTGGCTTCAAAAAGGAGACAAAGAATGTCTCTTACGAACACGTGTCAAGCATTTGCATCTTGGTAATACTTTTTAAATATATATATATATATATATATATATATATGTACATGCAGGTGGCTATCCTGGAAGTCGGCGCTATCCACCCGTTCTGTGGTGGCTCTCTGATTACGGATCGGCATGTTCTCACGGCAGCTCATTGCTTGGTTGGGTAAGCGACTGAAGTGATATCTTTCGGCTCTTTCATTTCGTTTCCCTACTATTAATTAAACGGAAAATCCTCATTAAGACGCTTACACCAACATAGATCAATATTTGTCAACAAGCAACTTCCTATCGACGTGCAAGCAAACAATTTCCAATAGATATTTATTTCAATCAATTCGAGGACAAATGCGAGCGCGCGTTCACAAAAAAGAAAAGGCTCAATCAGCTCAGGTCAAAATGACATTTGACGTGAGAAGGCCACATTGACGTGGACCATCAACCATTGCCGCTTCGCTCACCTCATCTGCTTGTTTTCATTGTAGGAAGGATTTCACCCGGCTACGAGTTCGGGCGGGTCACATTGATCTCGATACTGCCAATCCTGTTGATGACATTAAGGTCGCTGAGATGATTCCGCATCCGTCATACCATGAAGTTAGCTGGGACTCCGATATAGGCATCCTCATACTCCACAAGCAACTGCCTATGAACAGTCAAATTTCTGTCGTTTGCTTGCCAGATGAACGGGAACACGAGGGACGTCTTGGTAGGAACTATCTGTGATGAAGAGCATGTCACATTTCAGATTATCGCCTGTCCGAACATAAACGTAATTAAGTAATTAGTGATGCACGTAGCAAAGAGTCTGTTTGTTACATCCGTCGGTCTCTATTCAGCTTCCGTGCAACGTGTATTTGTTTGTCCAGTGTTAGCCACATGATGACAATTGCCCACGTATATGACTTTGCGTCATGATTCCTTTAATACGAGTCGTTGTTTTTATCCATCTATTTTTATTTTGACAATACAATATATATATATATATATATACATATATATCATTCATATTAATAATCCTATATTAAGTCAAGTTGTGCCACGTGTCAGTTTCAGACGTACAGTTAATCGTAATGAAGCTGTTTATAACGACCATCCTCAAATTACTAAGTAAAAATGACTTGCACATGTTAAATAGACTGCGAAATAGCTCACACCGGACCGACCGGTGCAAGCTCTTCACCGCGATTCTTCACCGCGGTCACTAGACGAAGCGAATGGAATACGTGTATCCCCCATCTCAAAGGCAAAACTGCAATAAAAACGTCTGCGAACATCTGTCTTCGCGTGGCGTGCTGCTCTTCGCTTAGCCCGCGCAATCGCACCTAAACATTGCTTGCGTTTACCTTGGTTTGAGTCTCATGTAATGAGTCATGCCTTGTACAATCGTAACAATACGAAGTAGCGACGCCGACCACTGCAGCGGTTGCGCCCTCATACGCCCGTATATGTTAATCGTACGACCGTCTCTAACTACAATCGTCCCAACGACAATCATAGATGAGGAGGAAATACAACGTGTTGATCATGTGCTTTCAATGTTCCTATGTATCTACCAGGCATCGCAATTGGGTGGGGCACCACCGACGACTCCGGAACGATCCCAGCAGAGCGTCTCTTGCAGGTCAACCTGAGCGTCATGACGAACGAGGAGTGCGCGAGCAAGCACGCCGGAATCAGCCGGCGGCCAATTACCGAGAACATGGTGTGCGCGGGCCGAACGGATAAAGATGGATACGACGCGTGTGAGGTGAGTATCGCGAGGCGTCACTAGCACGCATATGATCCCTTGGATCGATTGACCAATTTGGCCCGTTATTGTTACGCTAGGGATTATGTACATCAGCAGCATGTATCTACTTTGCACTTATGCTGGTCGTTGTCGTCCCTCGCTTCCTTTGAAGTCGAGGTATATTTCTAGTGTTTGGCCATCAGGGCAACGGACGCTGCCTTGAAGGAACCAAGTCGAGAAAGATGAGTGTGAATACTATTGCCTAATCGGCACAATTGTTGATAGAGAAATTTTCTATTATTTTATCGGTGATTATTTTGATAGGGTATATATTTATATTTTACAGGTGGGCATATCCATGAGCGTTATATATAAATCGGCACACAGCTCGTTGATTAGCATGGTGGTTCGTTACTCGTCCGACGATACTTCGATATCCGTACATATTTCGACATTTGTCCTTTCAGGGAGATTCTGGCGGACCTCTGGTGGTTGAAAATATGATTACCAATCGCTGGTATCTGGAGGGCATCATTTCGTGGGGGCCACGGCCTTGTGGCAATAGAACTCGACCTGGTGTGTACGCTCGAGTGTCCCGCTTCAACAACTGGATCGTCGGGCACATTGGCTAGGCTAGGCTAATATTGAATGAATGCTGTTGTTCTCGATGACGATGCGGCAGTACAGGTCACAACACGCGCCCCTGCAACACGCCCAACCTAATTGATCTAGATATAGAATAGTTGATGGCGTAGTGTTTGTCCGGTATCCAAACAAATCGGATGTACCTGAAAAAGCAACAAAAAGCCAAACCTGTGAGGCACTAAACTTAACTTGGTCGTTGTAACAATTTACGTCGCTTGAAAGAGCTGACTTATTTGGCTACTTTGTGTTAATAGCATTAAAGTCTCGAATAGATATTATGCAAATGTTTAAATCAATAATAAAAAAAACAAACATTAATTCTAGTCGCATCTTCAGTCTTATTTTGTCTGTTTGTTCGTTATATGTTACATGCGGTCTTGCCTACCGACCTATAAGGATGTCGCTTTTCTTTTCTGTTTCGTGAAACGACAGCGATATTCGGCCTAGGCGCATCAATTAATTATGCAAACATTACGCCGGCGGCAATTAGTGATTCATGTTTATTCGACTGATTCGAACGTTCGCTAGTAGTGGCTAGCATACAATCTCTCACTAACACTGTCTCTCCACCGCGCTCGTGGTGCGGCGCGGGGATTCACCGCGGCTCGATTTGAGTCATTAAGCGTGAAAATGACCATGAGCGGCATCAGGTTCAAACAACTCCGTTTATGACTGAAGCTGCGGTGGTGGTACCTGCGTCACCTTGCGGACTTACCCCGATGTTTGGCCCTTTGGGTCTAATTTCAAGCTGCTCGAATATTTTGGTTTTTGCCTGCTCCCAATTGTCCTGACGCAGTTTCGTTAGGTCGGCGTTAATATCCCTCAATGCGATATCGTGTTGTTTTCAAACATGAAGCCTTTTTTTGTCCCAAAGCAGCGCCCATAGTGCGACTTTGGTCAGAGTGGTGGGGGGGGGGGCAGTTTTCACGACAGAAATAACAAACGGAATGGACAGTGTCATTATTAGATTGTGAAAAGGTGTTGTTCAAGTGAGCGATGATTCAGCTCATGAATTCAGTACATGGATATTGTTATTATTGTTATTAATTTGAGTTCGCGACTATTGGAGACCATGTTGCAGTGTTTCATCAATGGTGGGCACGGAGCGCCGCATCGTACTCGTCGTTGTATGAAAGTAACGGGAGAGATTGTTCATGTCATCGATCGTTGAACTGCTCTTAGGCGAAGTTTGAATTTCGGAAACTAGAACGTCATGTGGCGATATCAGCAGTTGCAAGCAAGTCGTGTCGCGTACGAACTTCCATCTCGCAGTAAACGCTCTGCGCCAAATGGCACCAAACGCATCATCCACCGCCGAGGTATCAGGATGCCGTCGGATTTGTCTTCCTCGGCTTCTCAGCCCCAGATCGTATAAAGTAAATCGAAAAACACCCATTAACAATGCAGACGAACACTGATTGGCTGGCCTGCCCCCCCCCCCCCACCACACTGCGTTCACGAGATGGACCGCCAAACACAGGCAAAAACATCATCAACAAACTCGTCCAGAGGCACCTGAAGTCCACGACGTGTCATCAAACCCTCTTCGTAGCTCGATGACATATGTGACCGTTCGCTGACGTTACGCAGATTTGCGCACGAATGCGTGTAACCTATAAAACATGTAACAGCAACTTTGTTTCGAATAATCTGCCACCGCTGTGTTAATTGTCATACGCCCCCTATTGCCATGCGAATTGCTAGCGAAGTCGGGACCGCCGTTTCTCTTTGTCTGGCTCCTCCCCCAGCCGATTCTCTCCACACACGATTCTTTCTATTACACCATCCCTATATAGTGACCACTGGAACAGTGTGTCTGCATTGGTCGTTACGGACAACGTCGATGCAAAGGGTTGACTTCACCACCTCCCTTGCTCGTAGACGCATTTCCTCGAACAGATGTTCTCCATCCAGTGGCTGGCTTTGCTGGTCGTTGGCCTGTTGCCTCGAGATGGAGCGCTTGAAAGAACGACGCCGTACACTATAGCTATCACTGATATCTATAGCGGTGAGTGGTAGACGCTACACAGCCTTTGCAACAACGGCAAACGCTTCGCCAGCCAAATTATGGATGACCTACCTACCCGTCGCTTTTCTCTGCCATGGGCTAAGCGACAACATTAAGACGCACCAACCCTAATCAAGCAGCCCGTAGCGGGCCTCAGCACCGAATCCCTTTTTGTAGTCTAAAATTCGAATGTGGCCACTGTGCTTATGGATTCCACTGCCTTCAACGAGAAATTGTTGCTCCCAAAATGTTTTGTTGCTTTCTGAAATTGTTCCCAACGAGTTGTGCCTCTCCTGTGACAAGGAGCTGGTACTGGATAATCCGAGCTTAAGATAGGTTAGCCATGTAAATGAATATGCCTCCGCCATCGGCTACTGCCAAGGCTTAGTGAAAGGGAATAAGAATCGCCGTGCGACCGCGGGCGAAGGTGAGACCCGGGGTGGGAGCTATTAATATAAGAGTAACATTTTGTACAGAGATAGTGTATTAGCTATATATATATATATATATATTGAGACGCGCCGACTCGTTGTCTCGTAGTCGCTAGGCGACGGGGATCTTTGAGGCACTCGCTCTCAGCCTTGTATACCCGCCGACAACTTTATTCTTTGAAAATTGTTACTTCATCCCTGGTGGGCTGTTCCTTTCACAAGTTCTGTTTCGGCGTAATGGAAGCGACGGGCAGGCCCTAAGAAAGACGTTACCCGAAGAAACGTGTGAGATTCGTCAATCTTGCCTTGAATCGGGCCACCATCTCTCTGTCGTGGCCCAATAAAGCCGCCCCGCGCAGATTCCTATATATATATATATATATATATATATATATATATAGTGCTAATGGTACTAATATAATTGCACGTTGTAAAATAACTTACATTATAATTCACCAAGTGCTTGTTATAATCTCAGTCTCAGATCTTACTTTAGTTAAAAAAACTAACAAGTTGAAGTTGTTGAATTATATTTTTGAACAGGCAGTGCTACCGGTCCGCAGCACCAAACGGTTGCCCAAGAGACTCATCAATGGGCCGAACCGGATTCCCAAAGGGAGCTTCAACCAGATGCCCAAAGGGATCTTCAACCGGATGCCCAAAGGAATCTCCAGCCGGATGCCCAAACGGATCTTCAACCAGATGCCCAAAAGGATTTTCAACCAGATGCCCGAAGGGATCTTCAACCGGATGCCCAAACCGAGCGTCAACTGCATCCCGAAAGGGCTAGCCGACCCAGTTACCGATGGTCTCACCGAAGGGTTCCCCGACCCACTTCCCGATGGGGTCACCGAAGGGATTCCCGACCTACTTCCCAATGGTCTCACCGATGGGCTTCACAATCGACTTCAAGATCGGTTACCCAATGGGTTCCTGAATCGACTACACAGCCGGTTTCCCAATGGGTTTCAGAACCAACTTCAAGGCCGGTTCTCCAATGGGGTCCAGAATCGACTTCAAGGCCAGTTCCCCAATGGGGTCCAGAATCGACTTCAAGACCGGTTCTCCAATGGGGTCCAGAATCGACTTCAAGACCGGTTACCCAATGGGGTACAGGATGTACTTCAAGGCCGGTTACCCAATGGGGTCCAGGATCGACTTCAAGGCCGGTTCCCCAATGGGTTTCAGAACCGACTCCCGGACCAGCTATCCAACCGTCTTCTTCACCGACTCCACAGGGTGAGCTTTTCGCACATCATTGTCCTCAATGTTCTCATTTCGCTTATTTTTAAGCAAGCTCTCCCTGCCAAAGAGAAAAAGACTGCCATAAATATAATTATCATTCCCCTTGGTAACGCTTAAATATATATTATGGCTGCCTTGGACACGGAGCAACGAGCACTGCCTCTTCGCCTAGAAGTTGTAACTTTCATTGAAACGATTATTTGACTGTGGCAGAAAGACTTTATTGAATGTTTTACTCCTGTCATACGATAGTGCTTCAGTGGTTCACGTATGATAGGCCATATGTTAGTATATAATAACTAACTAATTTGCATATGATCCATTGTTTGAACAGGCGATGATTGTTACATCTGTCGATTCCGATCAGGTGAGTGGATAAATTCTATTGACAATAAAATCGATAGATCTTAAGCATTGTATAAATTGCAGTTCATTTAATAAACCAATAAACCTTTGGCATTTCACTTAATACGATTGTATTAAGTGAAATGCCTCATATTCAAAAAATCCTCAAAAAATCCTCATATTCACAAGGATCTCTTTGGATCGTACCCGTTTTGTACCCTACTAGTGATTACCCCTAGTCCCATCTCACTGTGCTGGCCGGCGTAACTTGCCTCATTAAACGGTCAAATCGTCTCTACTGCAGGACTTCATATGCATTAATTGTTGTTCGTCCGGCGACCGCAGCACTCAGCCCGCAAAATTTACTTTCCTTTTTATCTATTGTCAATTGCTGCAAGTACCATTTCCCTAGAACTAGATGTATTATACATTCACTATAAAATCGAACGTGGAACAGCAATTTCACAATGCTCAAGTTCTCGTAATAAAAATGTGAATATGAGGCAAGTTGTAAACGACATAGTCGGCGCGGGGGCCCTGTACAAACGTCATAAATGTACACAACACAAAGGGAAAAGTAAACAGTGTAAATACACGTTCCCCTATTATTACTTTTCTTCCCGGCGCAATTTCCCCCATAAAACACAATGCAATCCACTTTCTATTGCACTCCTACCTCCCTGGTGAATCTTTTCACTGAGGAAAACGACCAAATCTCACGAGGGAGGGAGCGCGCACTCCGCAGGATAGACAGACAGACGGTAGGCAAGAGTGTGGCGGCTAGATTCTTTAATAACGAAGGGCTTTGCAAACACAGTGGCACGGCGGGATGTCTTTCTTCCCGTGAGATTGATTGAAGAAGAGATGTCGTCCTGTATTTCCTCCATTTACCATTTTGACGGCAAAATAGCACGAAGGACATCATTCTGAAT
This sequence comes from Stratiolaelaps scimitus, assembly GCA_019614645.1. NCBI lineage: Eukaryota > Metazoa > Arthropoda > Arachnida > Mesostigmata > Laelapidae > Stratiolaelaps > Stratiolaelaps scimitus. The sequence continues at coordinate 499,540 of JABWDB010000075.1, forward strand.
GACGTTCCCTCTGTGCAGTATTCCTTTGTCGCCGCTGGCTCAGACGATGACGCCGTAACAAAGCACAGGAGTAACTTATAAGCTATAATCGGGCCGGTGGTATCCTTAAGGCGTCGCGTTGACGCAATAATGGCATAACGCTGTGGGGCAAGTTTACCCATGTGATCCTGCCATCTCCAGTTGACCTTCACAATAACAGGAATGAGCCACTTTATACCGGCTCTGTACCCATGTGCAGGCTGTATCGCATCTATTATCTAATCGATAGATGATGAGCTGTCGCCAGATATGTGAGCATAGCAATTAATGCCATCCCTAACATAATCTAGATGAAGCCAACGGTGACGTTGCGGTCCAGTAAAAATATCCCACAAATATAGTCGATGTTGGTTTAATTGCTCGTTTCAGTTTGTGGAGTGAGGTTCAACGGCTACGGGAGGGGGCGTATCGTTGGAAGTGACCGAGTTCAACCCGGAGAATGGTCCTGGACGGCAAGTTATACAACGAGTTTGCTTGTTTGCTTTGCTATGATTCGTGTGCATATATAAACATATAGGCATTCGTTACACATAGAACACTAGCCGGAGCTGTACACACCTTCCCCAGAGATCGAAGTAATGGCAAGCGTGCCGACTCTGGGGAAGAGATACACTCTCAGCAAAGGATGGTGCTTTTAGCAGGCAGAGGCGTTTTGTCATCCACGTCAACCCTGCACTGTATCGGCCCACTTTCATGGAGATTGGAATGTCTCTGGTGGTGTCCGTGCGTTTGAAGAAAATTTCCTCCTCTCAAAAAAAAAAGGCATTCGTTACAGGGTCTGTTTAGCACAGCAAGAACACATCAACCGTTCGGCGTCCCGACGTACGCACCGGGACTCAAAGAAAGAGCTCAATTATTTTGCGTTCCACATACAGTTTTGACAGTTTAACGCATTTCGGTTTGCTTGAAACATACAAATGAGCATACAGCCGTAAAGTCTAGCCTATTATAACTTATATACGGGCTATATAATAACATCAAAGGGAGGCGCACTCGAAAACGAATCGGCTGATCACACCAGTGGTATCATCCACTTATTATATGATCATCGCTATGACAAAATTCTGGTTTCATTCACCGGCATCGTATTGAGGCATGTACTACTGTTCTTTCGACGCTCAAACTAGTAAAATAGCCAACATTATCAACGAGCATCCCTGTGTACTCTAACGCCTTACAAATATTCACTATCCGAATGTGTACCAGGAGCTAGAGGAGGTGAGATGGCCTGTGATGAACAGCGTTGTTGTCCCGCTCGGTTCGCATGTCGTAGATTAGGTAGACGTAGATTAATATATATATATATATATATATATATATATATATATATATAAGATGATCGAAAATCTACCGCGATAATAACAAAGACGCCCCAAATACTCAGGTGGCTCTTATGAAGCCGCGCGCAAAGCGTCCGTTTTGCGGAGGCACGCTAATCTCGGATCGTCACATTCTCACGGCAGCTCATTGCGTGGAAGGGTAAGCTACCGAGATGGTATCTTAATCTATAATAAATAGTGACACATGACCATTAAGGTAAAGCCGCTTCGCTAAGAAGCCTAGCAGTGAATTTCAATGCCCTCTTCTGACGCGACTTCGTCCCGCCTAAGAACGCACACGTTTCTGCGGCGGATCAACGTATTTCAACACGTTGAAAGCGACACGGGAGAAACAAACAATACGATAATGCCTGTCTTTGGTATTGTTAGTGAGGGGCAGAGGGTTTATATTGTATTTCTGTCATTATCCGAGGTAGACTCGCTTATTCGACTCTCTTGCGGTAACTACAGGCTACAGGCTTCAGGATTGCGAGTACGCGCAGGTTTCGTTGATCTTGATGCGGCTCACCCCTCGGATAACGTTGAGGTAGAGGACATTACTACTCATCCGCAGTATAATAATCACACCTTGGAGGCCGATATAGCTATACTAAGACTACGAAAAAGCCTCACTTTGAGTGAGTTCATATCTGTCTGTTGTCTGCCTGATAAACGGGATCACGCAGGACTTACTGGTAAGTGTTTTAATAGCATCGCTTGCACCGAAGTCTGGGTGTAAATACAACAACAACAACAACAACACACTCGACATTCTCCAGTCTTTATGGTTGTGTGAAGAGAGCCTGTCTCACAAGCATTCTAAAGATTGGCCGTTCAAAGCACCCCATAGTCATACCCATTGAATTAAATTGTAAGAGCTGTCTTTGAAGGATCGTTATCACCAATTTGCAACTGCGATTGAAGGGCCGGTATGCGTAACGATGCACAATGCGATTCTCAGTGATAGAAATTGGCCATCTGTCATGACTTCAACTGTATGAGCGAGAGATAGCGGTATAACGTTTATACTACAGATCAATTTTTGTTTTGCCAATGATCGTATACATGTTTTCTTTTCGATCATTATTACACCTTGTATAGGGAATTTCGAAGATTATTATTTCGAAGGTCTGCCGTAGCTGCATCTGCGCCTGGCGTGCGGCCAATCGATTTCGGACCATGCGGAAATCAAATTGGGCTATTTCTCATATCCTGTAGATAGGCTCTGATAGACTGTGTATCGTCCACCTTCTCTGCCAGGCCAGGCCACAGGTTGGGGCACTTACGCTAGGAGAGGACCATCGCGGTATCTCACTCAGACACAAGTCGAGGTCCAAACTAAAGCGGAATGTGCGGAGTTCTACGAACCCTCCCAGATACGTATCACGGATAATATGGTGTGCGCCAGCCGACGGCAGCAGTCCTCGAGCAACTGTGTGGTTAGTAACTAGCTACATATACCGAACAAACTGTTCAATATTACAGTTCGAGCTTGACTTTACCATGTATAAGGGTGAATCCACGAATTGCAACGCTGTCGGGAAGGAATATAAGCAGGAAATGTTACCTAATCACCACGCTAAGACAACTTCCATTGATCTTGTTGGTGTTAGAACAGCTTTGTGCTAGTTTAGTTTGCACTTATTTCACTAGCGCCCTTTGATGAGTTTAGGCTTTCCAGGTTAAAAATTCACTATTTGAAGATGAATGTTAAGTTTTGTCAATTTATATTTTCAGTATCCCCTTTCCGCATTAGACATCAAACACCAAATCCAGTTCTGGCTCATACGAATATGTTACAAAATATTGAGTCTGTCTGAGCTTGACTTTTGACATTTTCAGGGTGATTCTGGCGCCCCTCTTGTGGTAGAGAACATCCGTGCCAAGCGCTGGTTCGTAGAGGGCGTCCTTTCCTGGGAGTCAGCGCCCTGCGGTAGACGGCCTGACGTGTATGTACGAGTGGCTCGCTTCATCGACTGGATTAAAGAGTACACTAATTAAGAAGGCGATAGGGTGCACAGACGTCGCGACACCCACTTCGATAATCGTTGTGTGCCTTTTGCAAGGATTGCCTTGTGTCTGCGAGATCGGCTATGCAGCGATTTGACTACTCCATCGTTCGCTCAACCGAAACCTGCATCATAAGACACATGGATCGTCTACGGACGATTTCGTTGCAACTCTAATCGCTGCATTCATTTATCAGTGCTGAGTAATGTCAGTTCGGACAATATAGTTTTATTCATATCTTCTCAAAACCCTACATGCCTTTCCGTACAAATAAGTCCCCAAATAATCTGATTCCTCCGATAGCACAGAACATCTAATAAATTGATTAGAATATACAAATCTAGGCAATGCTCTATTATTGACTGTGTCAAACACGCCAAGGGGAAATACACGATCACGTATCGCAAGTCTTCAGGAGATAAGGATAGAAATAAGAAAAATGTTAAGTCGAGACCGCCCTGAAGTCGCTTGCGTTGAATAGGCTAGAGGGCGTGTTTGTTCTCTGAATGATGTTCTCTTCAATATCGATAGGAACCAATCAATGTTCGTCTAACAACGCTTCATTACTTCTTGTAGGGGGCTAACACTTCATAGCGCCAGCACCCGGCGCAACGGGGCAAAAAATTCCCTGCGATTGGGTGGACACAATTCTCACTACTTCGTATTTGTAACATGTCATTTGGAGGGTCGAACAGTTGTACATGGTGAATGGAAACGGCAGGCAGAACTAAATAGATGATGGTCAACACAACTTTAAACATAAGAGAATAATTAAGGAATTCGTTGGGGACAGGGTATCAGGCCGAGGCCGCCATGATGGTCAACTACTGTGACATATAAGAGAGCTTAAGCATTGTAAAATTGCAGCTCCTTCAATAAACCAATAAACCTTTACCTTTACCTCACTACACTGAGTTAAAGCGTTTGGTGGTCAGGGAACGGGACTGATTTTCGCTCCCCGATTATTTTCGGGGTTAGCTAAAGGGTCTCTGGAGCGTTTGTTTGTTTCACCGAGGTGTTAAATGAAATTTGAATATCAAATTGAAGATCAAGAGAAATTATTCAAAACTGAAGTGTAGCCAATATTATGGTTGCGTGTTGACGTAGATCTCTCTATTAGTGGACCTGGAACGTGTGCATACAATATATAGCGAAACCTTGCTAGCCGAGTAGGTATTGAATGCGGGCATTAGGCCTCTCATCTAGGAAATACATTTTTTTTGGATATAAATAAATGGTTTCTTTCAACACTTGACCTCTTCTCACGGCCAGGACAGCGGTTTGCTTGCTTCAGGAGTTCTTTATGGAAAATCGTTATGGATACTAACAAAAGGTCAGGATACATGAGCGGCAGAGTCTACTAAGTATCACCGTACCAATTTGACGGACAACTTTTATCTCAGCGGCAGTACGGATTCTCCTTGCCTCTAGTGAAACGAATGTGATAAACAAATCTGGTAGAGATGTCGACGCGTAGTAAAATGCTGAAAGACCAAGGGCGTAGGTCACTCCCTACTGGCTGCACCACCATAGTTCCGCATAGAATATCCCATTTCGATGAAAGATAATGAACGTGGCGGGTTTACTAGCAATTTTTCTTGCGAAATTTCCCTTCGAAGAATCACAGACAGTTCTCGAGGGTTACAGTATCGCCATGAAAAGTGACACCTAGTCAAGTCGATAAGAGATAGTGACTACGGTAGCAAAAAACAAGGCGTGTTGCCTTGTGGATGGATACTATCAAAGGTCTAGCAGGTGTTGGCGCGCGGCAGACGGTTGGTGGAAGCAGACTACACTGCTGCTGGTGCAAGGCTCGGCTCACAACCTGGACATCTCAAATACGATTGACTGGGTATCTTCTATTGGTACCGTGACCACAAAACGGACAGGATTCCTTGCTTGATTAAAAATCTGCTGTCATATGCAAGAAACGTAGATACCTATTCAGCCATTCGCTTATGAGCTATCTTCAGAAAATGTTGGGTTCAGTTAAAGATATATAATATTTATATATGGCCAGTAGGTCAACGAACCCTAAATTTCCTTGAAATATCCCAATGAAAAAGAGGATAGTTTTTAAAATGTGTCGTCCAGGCGACCTTGAGCGAGTAATCTCTGCAATCTGCAACCCTCAATAATTATAGCTATTCGATGCATTTACTACCTATTTTAAATGTATATCACATTTAAGCCTAAATAAGGCAATATATAATAGAATCAATACAGTACTCTCCTTGATGGCGATGGCGATTGCCAACGAAGTGAAGACCCACCTGTTCTTGTGTCTGCCTCAAATCTCAACAGGTGGCACACTCTTCTCTCCACTACAGATTTGTTTATTGCACTTACCCCATAAAGGAAAGAACAATGATAGCAGCAGTGTGCCGTTCATCGTCGTTCGCCCTGACATCCGCCGCTAGTGCTGACGACTTATACCTAGCAAGGGTTTCTAGCGGACTATTGGACTATGTGACACTCCACGCAGCGTCTCATTGTGTTGAAAGAATTTCGGCGCCACGTTTTGGATGCGGTTAGAAACGGAATATCACAGTGCCAACCAATAGGAATATCAGCCATTTTACTGGTGAGAAATGCTTCGGTAAACCTGAAGCACGCACCCCGCCTTTAATATTATAGGCTAATTTGGTCACGTTCAAATTCGTAATCTATCCGGGTGATGTACCATGCCGAACCATTTCGAAGGACACGAAATTTTTATTCGTGTATGTGTATGTACGCAATAGTACGACGAATAGACTACGCTTAGGTCCCATGGAGGGACGACGTCATTAAAACTGCGCAGCCTCAGCAATTTTTTTAATTGCTACGTCTTGATTAGTCCCGACATCTCTTGCAGTAATGCTACCCTGGGCCAAGCGCCGAGAAGTGCTTGTGAAGTGGAGATGGCCTGTGAGCCATCAGCCGGCGAAAATGCTCCGAGAGGTCTTGTTGAGTGATTCACGGGCGACCCCTACAAGAGGTCTACTTAAAGGTCCTGCGACCCTGTTTGGCAAATGACGCCATTTGTGAAGCAGAGAGCGGAAGCAGCTACAGTCTCGCCCAAGTTTCATAGATATGATACGACAGACGCCAGCATAATTTCCTGGAATCAATCTAAATCATGATGTACTCTAAGAACGTAAACGCTTCGAGAGCCTGAGACCACTGCAGTAGTGGAGTGAAGTTCCCATCTTGCGACCACTTCTTCATGGAATTTGGCGGGAAATCTTCTGAAAAGAAGTGTCAGTCCTCTTGCGGTTCACGCTTGGTTTTCTGTTCCACCGCTTCGCTTCATTGGTGTAAGGATGTTTCCAAACTATGACAAACAATCTTTTGCATCAGTACGCTGTTCTGTTGGTCCTGTTTGCAGGTTCGAATTGTCGAGACAAAGTCCACTGGACACATTGTCTCGCTCTCAAGGCCTGTCAATCGATATATAGACGGTAACTTTTGACATATGAAATTGTTCCGTAACCCATTGTACCATAACTTCCTGTTTCGTTTCGTTCAACGTGTTCTGCACATCGTAAACCGTTTTCAGGCATGAAAGACAGTGTTAGCTATCCAGTAGCCAGTAATTTTGCCCCTCGGAGACATGAACTAATTAGTAGTTGTAGTCGAATAATACATTTGCTTCAGGGAAAAAATCGTTAGGGTGGGAATTAAAAGTTCGTTAGCTCTTACTAATGGTACTTGAGTACCTTGGCCGGCGTTGTTGTCATCTGAGCATGCTCTCTAAGCATCAGGCAGTCTGGTGCGATGGCGGGACAGTGTCTAAGTTCTGTTGCACACCATTATTAGAGATTCGGCATGAGAAAAATTGCCAAATGTCTGTCATACGTACGAAGCCGGTAAACTGCAGTCTGAGCCGTGATACGTTCCAGCTATCGTGATTGTTAACATCAGCCTTGATTTCTACCGCTGTTCCAGGAAGGAATGCATTCAATTCGGCGGCTGCTAATCGTGTCAATTGGCGTGGCCTTTCTCAGTCGAGGCGTTGCTCCTCAACGAACGACACAGCAGGACATCACAAGCAAAGACACCGATAATGGTAAGCAAAACAGGCTCGTTATTCTGCTGCTGCAGCAGTAGCACCACCAAAAGACAAAACATCACGAAATCGGCCCTGATGTTGAATCTCCATGTGAGTAATTTCCATGGACAATCACTTTGCTCACTGGTGTTTGATGCCTAGCATTTAATATATTCCGGCAGTTATGCTGTTGCCCGCGAGGCAAACCAGGGATCCGCGACCGTACGGCGGGTTGCCGAAACACTGGACAATTCGGTGGCCGTTTTCAAACAGTGCACAAGAAGCTCACAGAGTTAGCCGGCGCAGTGAAAAGTGTGATGATCCCCCCTGTGTGCGAGAGCAGTTATACATACCGTTGACTGACTTCGATCCCAGCCCGGAGAAGTGTGTCAATCCACCCTGCACACGGACGGTACTAACCGTTCCACTAATACCCTCCAGAAACGGTAAGTAAGTCTATTAGGGGTTACTAATGTGCCAGGTCCATGAAGCAGAGCGACACACCATAGTATCATATATTATATATCATATGTTATACCGCTCAGTGATTCCGTCCATAGTACTACATGCGTCGCATTGTATTGTTATTATTATTATTATCATTTACATGTATACGATGGATGTCAATTATAGTCTGTTCTCTAATTTGCCGGTTAGGCAATGAAGTCCTACAGATGTATACGCTGCAGAGACAATACACTCACTTCAGAAAATACTTCATTGCTTGATTGCCTAAGCTCTACCTACTAACTCACTGACAAGGTTAGTTTAAACTCACTGACAAAACGCTTCATCGTTTTGCCAACAGGTGGCAGTAATGCTCAGCAACCTACGCCGAGCACTCAAACAGGTGAGTTCGTTTCGAGTTACTTTCTATCAACGCAGCGCTCACCAACGTCATGATGTAGTTTCTCTAAGCAAATAATGGCGCCATTATACGTAGTTGCTCATATTGTTGTTTGCTTGTTGTTGTTGTTGTTTTCATTATTGTGCTTGTCTTCGACAGACGCCCCTGTCACGGACTCTCCGCCAACACAAGGTATATATTGTGTATATTTTCCTGTATATGCTATCATTTCCATGTATATTATATACTGTGGCACGAAGACTTAATTTATTTATGGCTTTGGAGAAGATACGCCTCATTCTCGTTCAATACTATCCCGTTGTAATGGGCTAACTTCGGTAGGTTTTTGATCTTTCTCATCATTGAAGGAATTAACATGTACAAGTCGTTGCAAGCGCCATCCTATAGAGAGCGGTGACCAAAACCTTTGTTGGTGTCGGATTGAAAATATTTATACTTAAACACCTCGTTACATTTCATCACATAGTCTCCATAACACGCGTTTGTTGCCCTTATTCACGAAATAGATAACATCTTGTCTTTATATAACATTATAATGGAATGGACATAATTGTTACTACCCATGTTGCTAACAGTCGCTTGTGATTAACTCTTTCAACAGGCGACGGTTGTTACCTCTGTCAATTCGAATCCAGTAAGTGAATCTGACAAATACTGCATATATATACTATATATATATAGTATGTAGACTTGTCCCACTTGAATTGTGAGCTTAAAATTCCTCCTTTTTTCACAGATCTCACCTCGAAGGTACAACAGTTTGTCATTTATATAATACAATGGGTGACAGTCATTTATACAATGTCAAATGCCACTACCTATTCTCCTGTAGCAATTTCCTTTTAGAAACGTCTCTGTTCAATCGCTCAACGCATCCCGTACGCTGTACGTTGTAATGGTACAAATGTTCACTTGCTTGACCTTCACATATAGCACGCAAGATTGATCCACTCGAAGATCTGGCTGGGGGCGGACGGTCGATCCGAGTTCGAACGAGTTCGCTAGTATGCCCAAACTATAAATTGTATAATTATAAAATTGCTCTTGGGACACAACTCCGCGGTTGCTTGCTGTTGTGAAATAATGAAATATTAATAATAATTATGAAACAATGACTTTCCACATTTGTCCGGGCGTTCGATCGACAACTGCGAAAAGTGCCCCCACTGACGGTTTTTTTTTTCGATTGAGCTTAATTAGCTGCAGAGTGACCACAGTCGAGAGAAGATTCACACGTATTACGAGGTGTTATCTGATTGACATTGTATGATAAAGACACTGAATAAGTGTTATCGTTATCAGATTCCTTTATGGACGCAATATTCACGTGTTCTATGTTTTGTTCAAGTGGAACTCTCTGATTGGTTTGCATTGCCAGTTGACCTTTTTTTTTTGTCATTTGGGGTCTCGTCCATTCCTGCGCTGATGTTGAAATATCACACCGAGGACACTGGTCCATCTCATTTTCCATTACGGAATGATTCACTGACCTGAAGGGCGGGGTCAATTCTTGTCCACCCAACTAGACCACTTTGAAATTGTGACGATGCGATGAGGTTATCAAGGAAATTAACGGCGCGACAATTAATCCCTTTCAGATTGCGGAGCTAGATACAAAGATGATGAAAGTAAACGTATCCGCGGTGGCAAATTGGTCCGACCCGGTGAATGGACTTTTACGGTAAGTATTTTGATTAATCAAATTTACACAATTCCTTGAAACTTGTGCATCTCGCATAACGTGGCGCAGGTGAACAATTTGCTTGCCTTCACGTTACGTGAAGAACATGGAATGGCAAACAACGTGAAAGACATGGGGGTGCCTGGTCGTATAGGGAAGGACGGACGGGATTATCTCGGTGTTTAGACCGGTGTTCGACCAACGTAGTCACACACACACACACTGAAAAACGATTTCACAGGGTCACTCTGCGATAATTTTTACGCTCTTTTAATTATCGCTTTCTATCAGCGCTCATTAGGAGCAATGGAAGTTGAGAAAGACTACATTCGCTCATGTAATACTGGAGAAGGCTATCTCTGATTTTCATGCGGTGATGTGGTTTGCTGTGCGTGTAACGGTGAAAACGACAACTCAAAAGTTCTGAAAAAAACGTTTGCAATAGGTGGCTCTCATGATGGTGGGGGAGCCCCACCCGTTCTGTGGAGGTACTCTGATTACGGATCGACACGTTCTCACGGCAGCTCATTGCCTAGAAGGGTAAGCTATTAGGCTGTGCTTTCTATTTCTTTATGGGCCAATAATTAGAAACGCATTAGTCAATTCTTAAAGTGGGCGACATTTTTTGATGAAGTTCGGGATGTGTTCGTATTAGTTATTTTCAGCATTTTACATCTATGCATACGTGTACATACATGTCTCTTATAACAAGGGAACTCCATGAGCATTTGATCATCATCATCATCATCACTCGACCACATCAGCCCAGCACATACAGACCCCATTACTAAGCGACATAATAATACCATTTTCTTTTGGCGAGACCTACTGTTAGCGTCCAATAGCGAGCGAACGGCAGACGCGACAATATTTCGATGTATATCAGCTTACTAAAGTAGAGAGGCCGCTTGTTATGTTGTCATTTCATATCGTTCAATGGGAAGGCTTCGAGCTACGGATATGCGAATACGGGCGGGTTACATTGACATCGATATGGGCAACTCTTCTAGTGACGTTAACGTGGAAACGGTCACTGTGCATCCGTCATACGATACAACTAGCTGGGACGCCGATATTGCCATACTCAAACTGGTGAAAGCCTTTCCGCTAAACGACCGCATTTCTGTCTGTTGTTTGCCTGACGAACGGGACCACGCTGGACATGTTGGTAAGAGTTTTACAGGCGCCGCCTGCGCCAACCGTTTCCTTGAGCTGATGGCACAAAGCAGTTGGACAATTGAACATTCACAGCATGAATAGATTAGAACAGCGACAGCAATAATACTTGTGATAGCTGTGCAAATTGCATGGTTTGAGAGATTACACAAGCCCTCGTCGTAATTTGAGTGCTTGAACCCTACTGGCCGGGTTGGCATCTCACAGATCTCGAGACTATGTAACGTGCAAGTGATACCTGCACTCTTGGCTGCGTCATTGATCCGAGATACTTCATAGGCGAAGTGGAGTGCCCTCGAAGAACCTATCTCACGAAGATCTGTCGATAGCTTGTGCCTCAGAAAGGCACCACAGAGGGAGAACCCCAGCGGTCTGACCAAGACGAGTCTCAGCACATTCCTCCCATAGATAACTGAACGAAGGCTTCCCCAATCACGGCACATAGGATCTATATTGTGTCAGCCACACAGGAATCAATGACGCCGCTTCATGGCCCTTATCTTATCTCACGTGGTACACCGTGTGGATCCCGGCTGGAGTAGATATGGACACCATATGCTACTCAGGTGGGCGTATCGCCTAAAATGCGAAACATCTTGAATGGGAAACCTGTAACCGAAACGTCTCAACGGGAACATCATACAGCAGAAAAGACAAAAGTACGACAATTTGAGCCAAAATTTACGGCTCTCCAGGCGCTCATCGTGACGCTCGGAATGGTAGAAGTTTGTACAGCGAACTTACTGATACACATAGGCACTAAATGACCAAATGAAAGCAGTGGCGAGAAAGCCAAAATAATGACGATTCCCCAAAGGAGATCGGGGGTGGGAATGTGCTTCACTTGCTTCCTACAAACGAAGTGTCGTTCGCTCTGCAGTGGAAGAGAGTGACACTATTAAAAATGAGATGTTCACACACACACATATATATATATATATATATGTATATATATGATGATTTACAATTTTGATTTACTTGTACGTATAAGCGACATATTGGAGAAGAGTATGGGGGGTGGGGGGGCGGTAAAGTAGTCATACACAGTAAGGTAAGACATAGGTCTGTAGGTCAATAAAATATAGTCTCATGGTTTCGAAAAAACTTAGCTTCTATTATATAGCGGTTGAACACATCATCTCTGTCTCAGCTATCATCCCTCCGACTGTTCAATCTTGTTCCTAAGTGGAAGCTCGTCTTCCCTAGTTGTAACCCTGAATCTACTGCACTTTTGACCCTTTCCCACTTACTTGTCCTTCTGTATTCACTATTGTTTTCCTTTTGAACCAGCTCAGGCAATAGGCTGGGGCTCCACGGATACCACTGGGAAATTTCCATCTCAGCGCCTTCTGCAGGTTTCAATAGGGGTCGTAACAAACTTGGAATGTGCAACCAAGCACGCGGGGATTAGCAAGCGGCCCATCACGCAAAATATGGTTTGCGCAGGACGACCCAACGAGGACGGATACGATACATGCGAGGTTAGCATTGTGAGGACAGCCTCATCCTATCCTACGATGATATCGTTAGACCTCTGTATCAACTTCACCACTTAAGTATCTATTTTCCGACCTTTACTTTTTTTTTTTTTTTTTTTTTTTTAGAGGAGGAAATTTCCGACCTTTACTGAACTATCTGTTCTGTACTTTATAGCTGTACATATTATCCAAAAAGCAATCTCAGTTAATCGCTTTCTGTAATCTGCGAATATATGCACCGCCTATTGGCAGCGTCTCTTTCTGTAAACGTAATTCGTCCGCTTTAACAAAATCCGAAAACGTAGGTGTACCTGTGAAATTTAACGGTGTCTGGCAGCGTTAGCAACTGAACACCTTGTGGAACAACTGTAGGCAATTATACCAAATCACCCGGCTAGTGCATCTATCCCTGAACGGCCAGACCGTTCCTGGCACAGATTCCGTACGGCATCTCCACTACGGACTATAGGTTATGTCGGAAGGAAACTCTACCCACCGTAAGGTCATAACACGATTTGACCTGCGACCTGCGAATATGTCGCAAAGGCTTATAATGGTTATACTATGTCCACCTTTCCACTATAGCTCGATGCGTACTAATTTGTCATTTGTTCTTGCAGGGCGATTCCGGGGGACCTCTAGTGGTTGAAAACGTACCGGCCAGGCGGTGGTTCTTAGAAGGCATCGTTTCTTGGGGTCCAATGCCCTGTGGGGACAAACGCAGGCCCGGGGTGTATACACGCGTGGCCCGCTTTCTCAATTGGATCTACATTACCGTCGAGTAGACAACTCGTTTCTAGTTGTAGCTATAAGGTCAGTAGTAATTGATGTAACAATGATTCAACTATAACGTAACTATTATTTCGGCGACTGTGGATGATCAAACTGCGGACTGGTTGCAGTTTCTTTTACCGCGCTGAGAGATGCAGAAAACAAAAGCGCAGCATAGCAATGTTAGTACAATGTATCATATATATGATCATGTTTATCATCGTTACTGCTCGTTATCCATCTTCAACATATAGATTTTGTACTTCAAACTACCCAAAGTTTTTCAACTTCCTGAGCATTAGCTGGGAGATAAATGCCTGCTGCAGAAACGCAAAACTGCGGCAGATCAAAGGGCGTTGTGAAAATCATTCAGGTTTCACGAGCTGAACCGTATCGGCTAAATTTATATAGCGTATCGCTGTTGCCTCGCTTTTCATCGCAGCGCTCATTGGGAGATGCCCTGAAAGCGGCATGTACCCAATAACACGAGCGGGGTTCGTATGAAAACTTTGTAATTTGAGTGACGGTATGATATACCGTATATACAAATCGAACCCACAGCACCTTGTGGTACCCTAGAAAATTAGATGATTATGTAGATGAACGTGTTTACCCAGAAATGGGTTCAGTATTTTTTTGCGTTTTGAAAGGAGCTAAAGTGTTTCGCAGGCTCTAGACGGCAAGCTCGAGACAAAATTCAGCTTTATTGTTCTCACGGAATGTTTCCGCACTACGAATCTTATATTTGTTCCGTTTAGCCGATAACGTGTAGCCCTCACGCAGTTCCAGCGTCTCAGTGATACATATGAAGAGCCCTGTTACGATGTGACTTATCACGCATGCGGTCCATGCAACTCGCCCCAAGCTGTTCCTATACAGGGATCTGGCCACAGGTGCGGCGACTTGTCTTCATGCTTGCCTGCCAATACATGGAGCTCGAGTGCGAGTTCCAAACAGAAGCTTCGTCAACCCGAGGACGCGTTTGCCCGTATCCGCCATAACGACCCCACCACACGAAAAGCCCGCGAAGGAACTATAGGTTATCGTGACACAATTACATCTTGACAGTTCACCTGATTACAATGCCATGAGCAATTGCATTGCACGGCGCATTGATCACAGGACTTGCGGAATATTTAGCGAGCGATGGCAGATTTTAGAGATTTTAGAGATTAGAGCATAGATATTATCAAATATCTAGAATTCATAGATCTGTTTGGAGAACGTGTTGGGATGATGAGTCGTACACGCCAAAGCACACACATACAGCGTTCAAACTTAGGCATGCAGAACTATAAGAATGTTCAAATCGCGCATCAGAACCTAAATCTGTTCACACCGCTCGATTCATTACCTCTAGTGATCAATCGAATTATTTGTTTCTCATAGCAAAACCCAGAGTATAGGTAATTTTTTGAACACGGTGCTCGAGTATAGTGAAAAAGCTAAATTGTTCACACATAAAATGCTGTCGAAATATAAAAGGACAAACCCTGTTTATACCGATGATTTATTTTCGATTAGTTAACGAAAATGTATAATAATAAATATTTAGTAGTTTGGGACAAATCGTAAAATCCGACGTCGTCATGGTCATCCCCGAAGGAGGCGATGATGGTATTGCATCTCTGCCCCATATCGAGGGAAAGGCTCTGTGGAACGAAGGATCCTACGCGCTGTTTGTACCCTTACATAAGTGTACTTGCTTGTTACATTTTATTGTTTGATTTTTTTTCTTATTTCTCAAAAAGAGGCTTCTGTAAGAGACAGTTGCTATGGCTATCTAACCGTTGGTGACAGTAGGTGAAAATATGTCAGTTTGTTTGTTATCTTTCACTGTGATTAATGAGCTTGTGGGGCTCCCTGTGGATTTTTGGCTCCGTGGGATGTCGAAAGCAGGAGGCTAAAATCGATTTTCACACAACTGGATTAGTACTACACCTCAAGACTTCTGCAATGAGCCGAGCGGACTGTGGTACGATGATAAACGAAAGTAATAAAAGTAATCAACACATTTATAAGGAGATTTTGTCAAATCAGCACTTGTGTAGAATATAGGACTGAAGCTAGTACATATAATAATAATAAAATTAACACAATGAGATTTACTGAGATGAGACTTGAAATTGGGCCCCTTTAATTAATAAGCACGGATACAGCGTGATCTCGTGGAGTTATCAGTGCTATTTCTCATAGTACTAAGCGTGTGTTTATGACTGCAGATGAATAAATTGCATTTTTCTTACTTTTTCGCTTTTCCTATTCTCCGAAACATATATCTATTATTAATCCAAGTTATCTAGTAACATATAATCAAATATGTACTGGTGTTTTGCAACAATTTTATTTTGTTATTATGTACTATGTTTCGCGTCAAGCGAGAGCCAGACATAGCTCAGCAGACACACGGTTATAACGGAATGGTTCAGTGGCGCGGGGGGGGGGCATACTAAGCTAGACTACTTTCACTAGCAAACGTCTGAGGAACGATCTGAGGCTGGCGCAAATTCATCTACGCGTATAGACAGTTCAACACTGTCGCAACACCAACAGGATCCTGTCGAATGAGAACAGTTTTGAGGATCTAATCATTCGGCATTATTCGGCGAAAACCTTCCCGAAGATGCCTTCGCAAATACGGCAAAGGCAACAGAAAGATGAAGACCAATTTGGCAAAAATATATTCGGTGTTCGGCCGCTTCGCTGTCATTCCCCCAAGAGAACCTTGACCTTCGTATTGAATCGCTTGGCTCATTGGTTTATTTGCAACTTCAGTTTTTCACGAATACGTAAGTTCTCATTGTAAAATAAAAAAGTTCAATGAAAAAATAAGGTGTTTTCCCATCGTAGGGGATTGCTTCCCATGGCTGTCATCGTCTACGATTGTCGAAGTGGAAAATTGCACCACACTACCGCCGTTTAAAAATGCCGATGACCAACCTGAACGCAGTCAGTCGCTCCTTATCAAGAACAGTAATAGAAGACGACCCTCAAAGACGAGGCGTAGACCTGACTTGTCGTGTCCCCTAGAACTTACAAACACGTAGGCATCTCAGTTGGCCGTCAATTAGCCTAGGAAAATATACCATACCTCAATATTTGGATGTGGTAGTAATGAGTGAATTGGTCGCAAATGCGGAAGGCGGCATCACAACGAGGACGAGTCATAAGTATGAGTATTTAATTCTACAAGAGAAATCAGGCGTCTGTTGTCGTCATCCGCTCTCCCACTCGAGTTCCCCACATCCAACTGCTGGTTTTTGATTAGGGAACATTCGAAATTGACAGAAATTATCGACAAATCTCTACGGGAAGGAAACACGCTTCTTATTAGCTGGTCAATACAGCGATTGGCACTGTGGTCGTAGCCGCCTTCGGTGAGTTGTAATCCCGTTTGACCTGGTCGAGTTTGCTGCCCGGTTCAAACTTTCGTATATAAGACCACACATCCGTGAAGGTTTAGGTTTGGGGGGGGGCTTGGCTCTTCTGAAGAAAATGTCCTACTGCTATTGCGAGATGTGCATCATTTTGTGTATACAGGGAGCGTCTATTAGAACATACCCATTATATTTTTGGACTGCAATCGGTCTCCGTGGCTGCGGCGTCGATAGTAGTTTTTGTTTGAAAGGCTGGAGACTGCTCGTTAAAGACTGCTCGTAAACCCACTTACATACATACACGATTTGCGTCAATCAAAGAAAGGCTATAAAATTCCAATCGTTGTCAAGAACACCTGCCGTGCGTGTACTCTTGTACAAGGGAAGGCGGCATCTACACTAATCAGCCATATACATACCCTTTACTCATGGATGTTTATGGAAGCCCTGTCTCAGGTGGTTGAAAACACTTAAATGCTAATATATATATATATATATATATATACAGTGGTGTTCATAAACTTAACGCACCCCTATATTTCAACAAACCGTTACAAAGAATACACATTTGAGGCTTTTATTCTGTATCAGATTAATGTACGTGTCAAATAACATACACACTACAAAGAACAGCGCATATGGCGTCACATACAGACTGCTAGAATAAAATGTGTTATATTTCGGTTGTGCAAAATGATAACGCACGGCTCAGTTATCTAGTGTTCCCGCTGAATTAATTCTCGTTTCCTTGTGCTAATCAGCACGGTGTGGCCCCGCTGATTATATCTTCAAAGACTCGGTTTGGCATACTATCAACGAGATTTAGCAGAATCTGGTCGCTGACATCCCCCCAGGCCTCCAACAACACCCCTTTTAGTGCTTCCACAGATGTGTACTGTCGAGTCGACGCATATACTCGTCGGACAAGAATGCCCCAGAGGCTCTCCAGCGGTCTGCGATCAGGAGAAATGCTGGCCACTCTAGGGTTTCAATGTCATGCCGCCCTAACCACGCACGTGTACTAGCTCTGACGTGAATTGAAGCGCTATCGTGTTGGAAAACAATTGGTAGTCGATGAATCTGCTCCTAAGCGGTAGTGGCAATTTTACAATGCTTAAGCTCTCTTATACGTCATCACGCAGCACGGCTCGAACCTGGGGCCTCTGGCTTCCTATAGCCAGAGACTTAACCGTCCAAGTCACCGCGTTGACGGGTGAGTTATCATTTTGCACAACCGAAATATGACACATTTTATTGTATAATAGCAGGCTGCATGCGACGTCATATGCGTTATGCTTTGTAGTGTGTATGTTATTTGACACGTACATTAATCTGATACAGCATAAATGTCTCAAATGTGTATTCTTTGTAACGATTTGTTGAACTATAGGGGTGCGTTAAGTTTATGAACACCACTGTATAAACTTAACGCATATTATATATATATATATATATATATATACATATATATATATATACATATAATGTTAAAATAATGCCGTGTGTCATTTTATTAAAAGCTAGACTAACCGCATTTGGAAGCACAGCACTCGCCTTTTGTCAACATCGTAACACCAAGGCCAATATCGCTCACTTTTCTGGACATACACGCCCGTCTATTCTTTTTCTCCTTTTATTTTTGCATCTCACTTGAGAAAGAAACATAGAGGAGAACCGGTGGAAGAGGAAGACAAGACGTTAACAGCAAGTCTTTTGTGACTCCATCTACTCTGCGAACTGGCCATACAGACGGCATTGATAAATGGAATACCTGGAATTATACGCGATGCGTTCCACGACACTAATCGTGATGGTTTCAAATTTTTTCATCTTTTTTTTCCACCATGTGCAGTCGAACGTAGTGGCAATCTCTGTGTTGCCCAGCGCGTGACAAGGGTCTAATGTCCTCTGGGATCCTGTTTTGTAGCGTGTATTCTCCTTAGTTGCTTTGAGATACACAGTACTGTCGATACATATGCGATAGCAGAAAACAACAAGAAACAACTAAATAATTGTTTTTCGAGCTGACCCTATCAGCTGTTCTTATCTGACAGGCCTCAGCAAGAAAAACAACTGCCAGTACCTAGGTAGCCGTCGTCGTTTATTTCGTTCTCCGAGAGAGTTTGTATAGCTTTCGGAGCACCCTGTATAAAAGCAGACATCTATGTGCGATAGTGTCGATCGAAAAGTTAGACTAGATAGTGTTCACGCTAATTCATGACGTGAACCTCTCTTGCTTGTATCCTGCTTCCCGCATCTTTGTGGCATTCGTTGCAACTTCTTCGTTGCAACAACAAAATACGCATTTCTAGCATTATTTCGTGAATTTTAAGTTCGAAATACATTTATAGCATTATTTATAGCAGTACCTCGAACATGTAGTAGTCCATGTCAGACTCCTATGAACCGTACACCTTAGTGACTGAAGTGAAATCGGGGCACAGGCCAACCCTTTGGCGGAGGAGTGCGGGGAGATCTCTACTCAAACATCAGCACAGATTTCAACGAGAGGTGCGTCAGCTGGTCAGTATTTTCTGTTTTCCTCGTATCAGAATCTATTTCGGAATCAATCAAAATCGATGGTCGACAACACCTCAATACATAGAAACCGCTCGTTAGAAAGGTTCGCGCTATATTACGACGCTACTGGAATTGAAGCCCGTTTGCTCAGAACGGTGTATAAGCAGCGACGGCGGAGGACGCCCGCTCTCTACGAAGGTGATCTGCTAGACGCTCAACGAATACACCAAAACGTGTGTCGATAATAAATTCGTATGCTATGCTAAGCCATGGAACATTTACATCTTTATCATGGGTTACTTCGCCCTTGCGACAATGCGGCATATATCATTTAGCATTCTGACTGTAATCATCGAGCAAACATGATAAATAAGAAGGCAGAAGCACAAAGATCTGCCTTTCTTATCTAGCTGGTGTGTTGATATCGTAAACGATATTTCGAAGCTGCAAAAATGAACAACTGGGGTCAGAACCGACACAATCGATGCTTGGATGTTATATTGCAATCTGCAGTGCGTTAACGAGCGACTCTGGAAATCGTCATATCGGAAGCAATTGAATCGAATTTCGTATTCCCTCCCGGGGACAGAAGACTCTTCGATAAGTGTCAACAGGCGAAGACTTCGAATATCTGTCAGTTAGTGTTGTTCCGTGGTCTGCCTGACTCCTTGTCCAATCTCCTTGTTTGGTTTGTTCCTTCGGACAATTTTCAGTGGAACCTTCCGAGAGTCCCACTTGAAGTGACCGATTAGGTAGAATACCGTCATCGTGTTATGTTGTCACCATATGTCTTGTTGTCGACTTCGCAATATTTGTCCCGGGTATTTCCCTGCTCGTTATACCGGTTGTGCTGAACAGACCACAAATTATTATGACTGTTGGCTTCGAAGCCTATCTAGCATAATTTCAGGTGCCGCGTTCGCCATGTACTGACTTAGTTCATCGATATGAACCGGTTATTTGCTGCAGTTACAAGGTCACAAAGAATATGATAATCTTGCTAAAGGATAGCTCTTTAGCAAAAATCGTACAACTCGGACATCCTTCTGCTCAATGGTTCGCATTTTCTGGAAGGAACAGAATTTTCATCGAATATATGTGTTGACACTCATTGACCCCGTCGCAGGGGGCAATGACGTGATGACCAAGTTTGACAAAACAATATACGGAATGAGCTCTCTGACTACAGCTGGACAGGTCTTACCATCACAAACATCAGTACATAACAATAAAATCAAGACATTAACGCTTGCTAATCTTAACGTCTCCGCCGCGTAAAAATGACCAAGAAGAACGCCCTAATCGGTAGAAGGTCCGAGATATTTAACTCAATCCCACATGACGCTACTCAAACCTGCAAACGCGTGTGCGTTTACAAACACCTACACCAAGATGCAATTACACACTATGTTCAATGTTGCAGGTTGACGACTCATTCGTATCTTGCGTGGAAACGAACCGAAGGTAACCTTTACGGACGCTCCCCGTTGACAAATCTAGGCTGAGAAAGATCTATCGACTCAATCGCCACCGGGCTATTCCAACTGTCCCGCACCTCAAGCAGCGTTATCATATATACGTACGCAGCAAAATGCAGCATTGAAAACCTTAACGCGGCAGCGATTTCGCAACAAAATCACGACGCGGTGGTCTGCACCAAACTGCCAATGCGGCCAACCGCCAGCGAAGTGGGTGCTCGCCACTATTCGTACCCCTTGCTCAATACCCGGCCGTATTTTCGCCTTCGCACCGGACGTCGTTTCGAGCTACTGCACTTTCTCAATACAGGAAAACTGATACCGCGCGAAGGGCTGGCCGTTCGCCGTACGCCGTCGTCTTGATTTGCGTCGATGGCGATCGGCGAGCTGTCGTCTCTTTTCAGTTGTGTTTGCGTGAACTGTTGGATAAAGTCAGGCGTTGGAGGTGTTGTTTGTGTTGAAGACGAGAAAACGCCTGCAACGCGCCGTGGGCACCATTCGACAGCATGTGTGGACCATTTATAAGGATACGATAGAAATCTCGCCGGTGAGGAGAGCTCGATTGTACCCGAAACACAGGGACACATACAAGCACTCGTATGCAGGTGGATGCTGTTTTTTCTGGGAGGTGATACCGTTTGCCGTCATTCGATTCAATGGGCGCGCTAGCAGTATATGCGCCTTTTTATTCGATTATTACTATTATTATTATTGTTATTGTTATTATGTAATGTCAAACAACGACGAACGAGTGTGATCATAGTGTTTTGAGAACTTCGTGAGACGATTGCATCCGCGTTGTCAGAATGCGTCAGCCGGCTCTGTTCGGCGTTGACTTCGAGTTAGCGTTATTTTTTGTTGTTGTTTATCCACAGTATCTCCTGCGTGGCAGTGGGCAAAATTAGCGAAGCGACCGACAAAGTAACTCATACGCGACAAATCACACCACTGGATTCCTTGACAGATACACCTAATGAAGGTGAACAATTAAGGTGAATAATACATAAATCGAACGCCATGTGACGTCTCCACTGCTTCCGTCATTATGCATCACTGCCCATCTCGGATCGGGCAAGCGTTTAGGCGGATCGAGGACGATTTTCGCCACAAACGAACTAATAGGTGCAGAAATGAGAGGATTGGATCCTCGAAACGGCCGCTGGACAGTGTAGGAGACGGACCCAAATTGAGTTGGAGTTGTTGTTGTTGATAATACATCGTTTGAGTGGACAGTGTCTTCGCGGTGCCCGATTATCTTGTTGTCACTTCGTTTTAATTAATGTCAACATTAGAATTACACGTATGCAGCTGCTATAGCAGGGTATCGTATTTGAGTATGAAAGAACTATAATAGTAACTGCTAGTATCCCCGAACATTCGGCATTTTGCCCACAGTAAGCTAATACCAATTATTCTCAAGTAACTATAATATTTTGCGAAGAATTGCCAAACGCCTACTTGATCTTGGTCTCCGGCTGTACAGAGCCGGAGGCCGCAGGTTCGAGCCTCTGCGGTAGCTGACATATACCCTTGAATAAAGCGTGTACCAATGACATATTGATAGATATGATACCGTTAAACGTGGTGTCAGTTACCGTTCGTCTCGATTGTTCAGCTTTATCATGACCGCATTTGTGTTCTTAAAAATCGTTTCAGAACGGATGTATTCGAGTCGCTGCCTCCCACTCCTGATCGTGGCCTTTCTGCCTGACGGTGAGGAATCAACGCATCTTCCTTTACGAAACAAATCTACGTAATTTCGCATTACAGAGCACATAACTTACTACCGAGTTTAGTTGCCATAGAGATCTCTCCTTGTCATGAGTCAGAGTTTCGAATCTTCACTAGAGAAGATGACAGCAGGGCCTGCCAGATGGTTGGAATCGAACTATGTTCGTAGCGTTACGAATCCCACTCTGAGTGTTTCTGCTTTTTTTTTGTTCTTGTCAATACGATGGGCTAACACCGTTTACTTAGTAGAATGACTTAGTGCGCATGTCTCAAAGCATTGTAAAGAAACACTGTACTTCTGTCAATAAAATACAATTTGATTTAATGAATTTATTGATTTTTAGTTTATATTCTATATTATTTTGTATTTATTTATTTGTTTATATTCTATATTATTTTGTATTTATTTATTTGACAGAAGTGCAGTATTTCAGGGGCCATGCTGATCTTACGCTCGCTTTTGTGACGAAGGGCGAAAAAGAGGCGTAAAAGTTACCAAAGTCCGCCTTTTTGTTGCTGTTGTATCAGCATATGATGGTATTATACATAAATATACGCTATGACATAATGCTATCAGCTTCAACTAACCTATGACTAATAATGCTAACTTGTTGATGATCGCCCGCTCCCCATTGAACAGGTGGCCTTGGTGCTCCGCAGCCCAAATCAGGTAAGCGGAGCTATTCTGTTCGAACTATTAAATATCTGCCTATGCAACAGTAACAGTATATTGAGCTTATTGAGAATACGATGCGCCTCATCTGTGCGAATTAAAAGTGAGATTATGGTGGTCAGCTTTATCATCCATCGCACCCATTGAGCAATGTGGCCGAACGATAATTTCAATATCAACATTTACGTCATCAGCAGAATTGCTAACGTGTTGTCAAATGTTGTCGTTTTTTTTGCACAGGCGCAACGAAGGTTGGCTCGGCCTCAAGACCAAGTGGGTTTTTTTTGTCACAATTTTGACGAAATAAATAGAGTTCACGTTTGTCAATAGTGGAACGAACACGATAAGTTAAGCACGCATGAGATGTCTTGGCCCAGCTGTATGCCACCACTCGGTTCGCGATTCGTGCAGACTGCCGCAACTTGCACCGCTGAAATATTGTTACATATAGTATAGGATATAGTCGATAGTTTGTTGGAGTGAATCAAGTGTTGTATTGTTTCGTATTGTTCCTAATACTGTTCTTAGTAGTTGTTATTAATCTATACTCTTCATCTTCGTGTCATAAATATGGTGCAGCGGTCGCCGTAAGATTTGTCTGTGCAATTATCGGAATTACTGCTAACGGTCCTCTTTGGATTCCCCTGTGGTGTTTTTTGACAGATGGCGACTATTACATTTATCGATTCCAGTCAGGTGAGTAAATGTTCAATTTGGCAGTACACAAAATAATAATGATGGTCCACTTTCGGATTTTTCCCACAAAGTGCATTTTCCTATATAATATGATGATCGAATGTCTTCCTATATTATCTAATATAATTAATAATGCTAATGAATTCATTGTGCTATATCGCAGCATTATCGAAATGATGGATTACCTTATTTGTGAACTACAAAAATAGTATTTCTACAGCTGACTGCGGCCAACGGTCTTCCCTTTATGGCTGATCCTTTTGTTTTTGGGGGGAGGGGGAATTACGAGAATGCATGATGCACATACGTGTTGGACAGTCCATACCAACGCAACTGTGTGGGACTCACAAGGGCCGCACTAAACCCTCGTATTCTATTATATAATGGCTGATCTTGGCACGGCTGTGCAGCACTAATTCAACGACTTTGTGGGTTTGGTACGATCAACTAGCGTGTTTAGGCGAGAGGGGCGAGGTTATTCATCGTTTGTCTCTCTATTTTATGTTGGCCTCGGTGGGTCGTAATTTCTCTAATTTCACGGCCGGGTCGGCCGTGAAATTTCAACGATATCTCAGCAGAAACGAGCAATTGTTAGGAATCGACCTCCGAGCGGCGATCGCCGAACTTGCTATTGATAGTGGTTTCTATGGCAGCTGCACCCATAAAAAGATATGTGCTTGTCATCCAGGCCACGTTATCGGCACCTATGGACGTTCGACTGCAATGTAATCTTCTGTTGAAGTGGACCGATATGGCTTGCCGCCACCTGTGCGGAAATCTTGAGTCGACCAGCTTCAAGTGACTGTCCCTCTCCTGGGAGTTGAAGCCGATTGGTCTAACCTATTTGACGCAACAGATGACCGAGCCATTGTGCCACTTGAGAGGAGGCTATATTCTGTGTGAAAACAGTTCGAAATTAACTGTAAATTAACTGTATAGAATAGCTTTTCATCAGCCGTACAGCGGCAATCACACTGCAGACACTATTCAATGTCCATCCCATAGAAACGTGGTTATTTCTTGCAGACTGTGGAGTCCGACTCAAAAATAAGGAGGAACAAGCGGCCACGGGTGACAGGCGAGCCTTATCTGGAGAATGGACTTGGACGGCAAGTTTTAAATAGAATTTACACTATTTTGACAATTAGCAGTAGAAGGCGATAGTGGAGGCATTCCGGCTCCACAAGATACGTATGACATCAACGAGGATTGTTATTGCATTTCAAGTTAACTAGATAGAAGTAGATATTTATTCTATTTTCACCGGTCCCCAAGTGCTATTTCAAATTTACTCATTACCTTATGGCTTTTTCTCGAGGGGAGAGGAACTCCTTTTGGTGGATTTTATCTATCGGATCATAAAAGCGTTCCTTTTAGAAAGTCACCAAAGACAAGTAATATTTAAATCATAATAACATTACTATAATTATTATAATCAGTGTGCGACAAGGGTGTAGGCATTGTCGCAGAATTTCTTTCTTTACGAGGACGCTACCTTACAGAGGTTTTATTGGATTATTAATAGAATGAATTTCTTCACTGATCTTCACTTTACCTATTTTACCTAGGTCGCCCTCATGCAAGATGACAATCTTCATTGTGTCGGTGCACTAGTTACGGATCGGCATGTTCTCACTGCAGCGCAATGCTTTATGGGGTAAGCTGGCCCGTGTTTTATAAGCTGCACGATATTAAATGAATGGCGTTTCATCGATGAACACATTGAATAAGGCTCTCGCGCCTTTTCTTAAGAAGCCATGAGGCTCTTCTCTCAAACCCTATTGTGATAAGCGTTATGATTACCATTTGTCCTACCCTTATGTGTAGAGTGTTTATGTGCTCAACTCTCTAGTACTTACACAATTACTCCAATGATTTACTGTATTTCTGTGCGGACACCTGCTGAATACGCTGTGTGTTACTGTCGACTAACTGTCATGTCCATCACACATTACGAATGTAAATATATGAATATATATGACATAGACATACGAATAGTGATCGTATTATCGGTCCTGCAATTTTCAGCGTTCTTTCACCGTACCTGACAATTAGACAGATCAAGTACATAAAACATAACCCTTCTTGGCTCAACAAGACAATGCACTTTACTTCGAAGAACAAATAAATAATCAATACAAAAGCAATTATCGGTCGTTGCCTTTGAGTAGATTGAGTGACATAGCGTCGAATAGCTGTTTCGTCTCGTTTTGTGTTGACTTGAGGCCAGAATCTTCGAAGCTGCGGGTACGAGCAGGTCACTCTGATCTCGCTAAGGCCGACGCGTCCGATGATGTCGAGATCGAGAGCTTCACCATTCATCCGTCATTTACAGCAGGAACTTGGGAAGCAGATATAGCTATAGCCAAACTGAGGGACTTCCTCCCCTTGGACGAACGAATCTCCGTCGCCTGTCTTCCACAACAACGAGATATCACTGGACATATTGGTGCGCGTACAATAAGCATCGCTTGCATAAACGAACACCAGCGTTGTTCAGCGATTGTCCACGTATCTAACAATGATAATAATGCTAGTAATAATTGTATCTCCAGATTATTATCCTTGTCTTCGAATCAGTCATTATCTGTCATGTTCAATGGAAACACTCATTTTTCACAAACAGAGACAACATGCCACCTATGGCGTAAATGACAAATCTAGCACGTACTTGATCGAATCCTGGATATCTTCTATTGCGGGCGAAACAAGAGGAGTAGGTTATGCGTATTTCTGCTTAACGTATCAGCTAAATCAATGAGCTGCGCAACGCGAGTCACTACGGCTTGCGATAACAATATATATGTCCTCTTCTCGCCAACCTGACGACCTGGGCCTGGCTTACTAATGTGCACCGTTTGTTACAAGCCTCCCTCTCTATCTTGCTCTCTGTCTCGTTTTCTCTCAACCAGCACAAGCAATCGGTTGGGGCAGTTTGACTGACAATACCCTAGCATCGTTCGGAGACCTTCGGCAGGTCGGAATGACGGTTATGATGGACGCGGAGTGTTCAGCAGCGAAGCGACGTCCCACACCCAATGAGGTTTGCGCTGTCGTCCGGAGCAGGGACGGGAGAGACTTTTGCTACGTGAGTAGACCACATATCACCACGTCCGATTCCTGCTACGGGAGTAGACCACATATCACCACGTCCGAACGTGCGATTTCTAAACTGGATCGTCTTGGCTTTATATTTCGAGGCAAATTACCCACGAACCAAATAAAGTCAGCAATTCAATAAACGCCCTGAAGTCGCGTCAGGGAAACACGGAGCCATGCTATGTAAAATCAAGAAGTCTAGTAATTTCTGCCTGTCGTTCGATTTCGACTATCTGTCTCATATCTGAACGGTGTCTACATTCGTTTCCAGAGCAATGGTGGGGGTCCTCTAATGGTTGAAGACGACGGCACCAAGCGCTGGTCCTTAGAGGGCCTCCTTTCCTGGGGACCGGGAAACTGTAATGACAACGCGAAGCCGAACGGCTATACACGCGTGTCAAGCCACGTCCGGTGGATTATCACGAACGTGGGTCTTGCTCAACCGGGTAGGTTTCTCGTGATATCGACCACCATTTCAATGTCAACCTTAGGACAGGCTTGTTTGTATGTCTCCAGACTCGACAATTTTGCTGTGCTCATTCCGATGCCACATCATATCTGAGTGCATTGAATAACGGGGTCGCCGCACCCGTCCCAACCCAGCGTGAAACTGAATTTGTTAACAGAAATTATTTGTTTTTTTATGATTTTCTATCGATTGTTTGAACAGAGGACGGATATCACTACGTTCATCAATTTCAATGGGGTAAGTGCGATACATTGCTTCGAGTCCATTCCAACTGAGTTTTTCATGTATGTTCACAAACAAAATACGTCTTTTCTGCGCGACCTAGAGTTGACAGAGTTGACGCAGTCTGATGTGTTGACCGTTAAATCGAAGCCTATTGGCATGGCGCAAGTGACAGAATCCTGTGCTATTGACGACACTGATCGATGCTGCGCCGGTTCGATGTTTCCGGGTCGTTGCACCTTCATGACCCCTGCAGTGATCATCTATCTCCCTGCTTCCGCTTCGTAGATATCTAACTGGTGGTTAATTGCGCTGTTGGACTTGGAAGTGTAAACTTGATAACTTTACATTCATTATGGCTACTATGTTGGCAAACGTCTAATATTGTTCAGCTCATCGCTGGATTGGGCTGGATCCCGTGTTATACGTTGTATATGGTTGCAATCAATCGCCGTATATGGGCAGCTATGCTAGGGTTTGCAGAGAATTCAGAGGAAAAACACATAAAACAAGTAATGATGACTTTCCTGTCATCTTTACATGTTTTGTCTGTTTTCCTATTCAATGATCCGAAGGGCTACAATTCGTACCCATAGCCGTTGGGGTCACACGATCCATGTTATAGGGCACGCTTCTGATGGGGCTATGCCTTCGTTTAGTAGTAAGAAGAAAAAAAAGCGGCAAATACAACCATTGCGAATCCATACACATCTAACTTTGCTTTTGACTTAACGATTCGTTTCAGATTGCGGACTGCGCTTCAGGGCTAAAGAAGGCCACTATGTTTTAGGAGGCAAATTAGTCCGACCTGGAGAATGGACTTGGACGGTGAGTTCTAAATTTAATTAGCACTTCAATGAATGATCTATCTATTAATCTCTCTCTCTCATTCTCTCTCTCTCTCTGTCTCATTTACCAACAATACGACCCTGTCGACAAAGTTATATCCGATGTCATATTTCCAAAAGAAATCAACAGCAACCTTCCTGTAATTTATTATTCAATGCAACTCGGCCCGAAATGTCAAAATCGAACACGCCATAAAAAGGGCTATCCAATGTTCAGCATTTATTCCAGGGCGTTGCTAATGAAGCTCTGTGCACACTATTCTATGTTGTTGTGACGCCTCGTCTTAGTGACAGTCGGAACCTGTTCATCAAATGGCAATGTCACCAATATCGTTTGCTCAATGAACGGACGAAAAACTCTTAACTTCTAACAGTGCCTGTATGATGCACCTGTATACCATTCGTCGATCGATCATGGTGTGAAATCGATTCGCAGGTGGCCATTATGGGCGTGGGCGCCAGTCATCCGTTTTGTGCGGGCTCGCTGATCACCGATCGGCACATCCTTACGGCAGCTCATTGCATCGAGGGGTGAGCAGATATGGGTTTGTGTTACATCAATTCCTCTACATGTATACGTAAAATGTTTCGGAATTCACCAGTATGGACATATCGATATAAGCCAACGTAAGCATTGTGAAAACTGCAGTTCCGTTAATGGACCACGAATGAAATAAGACGCGTACTTTTACATAGTAGTATATAATGTATTGTACCTTTTTACTTTTTTTTTACAACCTTTTTACTTTTTTTTTACCGAGAACTTAAGCATATGTATGTGTATTGCAGTTCCGAGAATAAACATTTGATTATGATATGATATGTACGGAGGTGAAGAGGTTGGGCCAGAGATTGAAGTTCAGATGGTCTGCGGTCAGAGAAGCCGGATGATCGTTATGATTATGATTGGCTCGTAACAATCGGCCATTGTAACTTTACGGTCACACAACCAATATGGGGACTTCTCATCGTCGCGCATTACGAGATCTTGCGCCGTCTGACCTACGCTTCGGGGTCCGGAGTCCCATGCTACCGTCGTAGCTGGGCAAGCCTCGGAATGTCCTTCCGCTGGTAGACGAGCTTACCTCTCATCACTGGAATGAGAAGCCGACAACCACAATTAGTATCATGATTATTACATGACAATGTTGTATCTGCTGTATGCTGAGTGCAGGCGTGAAGCTTCGACGATGCGTATCCGGGCCGGTCACTTTGATCTCGATAGAGCCAATCCCTCTGAGGACCTCGAGGTGGAAAACATCATCATGCATCAAGCATACGACCCGCTCACATGGGAAGCCGATATAGCTATACTCAAGCTGCGAGTAGCCCTCCCATCGAGCGAACAAATTTCCGTGGCCTGTCTCCCAGACGAACGAGATCACGCAGGGCACACTGGTACGAAAATTCTAATGTATAGGGTTGATGTCTCACACATTATTTGCATGGAAGTTACGACTGAGGGTGTTGGCGCTTCTCCTTTACTTGAAACGTTCTTAATGGTTTATTTGTAACTCCCGTTTCGTTCGTTGGCCCGTCATAATATTGTGCCGATTTTGCAAATCACCAGACGATCGTGCGGTCTAATATATGTATATACATTGTGCCTTTAATGTATCGTTCAGCAGATATCTGTAGAGCGACTTTATTGAGCGAAAGCGTCACTCAATGTGTTGGAGTGTCTCAGTGCGCTGCCTCAAGGGCTAAAGGTTTTTGGGGTCTAGTGCTGTGAACCTCCATTTGACTGTATCACCGATGGCTGTAACGATACCCGAGCATATATGAAACCGTGAAACTGTGCGACACTCTAATATAATTACGAACTTAATGAATTCAGAGATGTGCAAGCACCGAATGTCGGGCATTGTCGTCACGGCAAGGGCACCGCGACGGTTAAACCGGTGGAGAATGATTAAGATTGATATTTTAATACATGGCATACACATTTTCCCAATGTCCTACTAACTAGGCCACGTAGTGGGTTGGGGCGCTACAAATCGCAATGGAACATTTCCATCCCAGCGGCTTCTGCAAGTCGCAATGGCGGTCATAACGAATGCCGAGTGCTCGGAGAGGCATAAGAAGAGCCGCCGACCAATAAGGCACGATATGGTTTGTGCCTACAGAAGAGACATGGTCGGGTACGACTCATGCGAGGTTAGTAATAAGTATGTGTAGTACGTCAGTAGACTTAAACAATTTTCGACAATTTACATTATTGATAACAATAATATTATTAATCCGCAGCAATAATAATAATAATACGAACATAGCTTGGTTGAACTAGTTTTCCCGGAACGAACGACTCGAGCCTAATGACAGGAACACCAGGTCCAGCTGCGATCGTTCTCATCTGCTCAACGATTTTGACATGATTTGTTGTTCCAGGGCGACTCCGGGGGCCCTCTAGTGGTCGAAGACATCCGATCGAACCGCTGGTTTCTAGAAGGCATCGTATCCTGGGGGCCAGTACCCTGCGGCGATGGCAATAGGCCTGGTGTATACACGCGCGTGGCAAGCTTCACAAGCTGGATTTTTACGAACGCTGCTTAGCCAAGCTTGCATTTTCCGGTATGGATCAGCCTAGTCGATTTGTGCTATTCGAGAGATAAAATACTCAGGCGGTAACAGAGCGGACAAGGCAACAGGCCGGCGAAGAACACGGGAAGCGCATGACTTGTGGCCTGATTCGAGGCCGCGAATCCCTTGTTTCCAAGTACTCACTGATACACCATTGTAACATAAAAGAAAATGCTCAAAGGCGATATATTTGCGTAGCCTATCGCACAAGCCTCATTACATCGTCGTGGACATTTTGTCGGCGTCAATTACATATGTTGCCATCTTCTGCGCCACGATGATGGACAGTTCTATTGGGCGCCATGACGACGACGACAACGTAACTGGTGCTCCATTTATTGCGTGGTGCGGATTTGAACAATGAAAATTGCGTGATGTTTATCAAGTTGAAAAAAAAAAAGCAACTCAACAATGACAAATGCGCTAGACCAAATGAACATCGACATTTCGGACTCAGAATTCAAAATGCTCAATCGTTGCCGCAGGACGTCACGAACGCCAGCTGCGACGTATGTGCTGAATTATTTGCATTGCTGAAAACTAGTCCCCTTTGAGGTCGCAATAGAGAATCACGCTACGGCGAGAACTTCATTCAATGTGGATAATTATCATTTCTACCGTACATCTACATCAGCTTCGAAGCCGAGCAAGGTGACCGAACGGTGTTCGATGTGTACCCACTGTGCGAGTACAGCCACAGCGAGAGGAGGTTGAAGTATCACAGTTCTCCGTATTGAAGGGACATGTGTATGTCTGTGTGTGTGTGTGATCTACAAATTTGGCGGCAAAATTCACTGATTATATAAGCCGACTTGGAAATAAACAATGCAACAAAGTAACGCTACAATATACACGCCTTGTTCCTTGCTATTCGCTAGTTATAGTATTTATTTTGCAATAAATAATCGAATAGGGAGGTTCTGTCATCAATTTTCGCAAAGCTCGCAGGGCGGCTTTCTTTGATTCTATAAATGACCAGTGGTACTCGCAGTCTCAAAGCAAATAGGCGTTGACAGCAGCTGTAGGCATTATTTTTTGGTAAGATACTTTACCTATTTATACTTTACATACTGTCGTGGAGGTAGTGGTGGGCCTATTTGAAAAGTTCGGCCTGGTCATCAACGCAGGGAAAACAGGCATTACCCTGTTCCGCTCACCCCATAGACCCGGTATGTCCGGCCCTGTTCAGTTTCGTGGCCTGAGCCTGGCTCTGTCCCCGTCCGTGAAATGCTTAGGACTGACTGTGCATGAGACTCTCAAATGGTGGAGTCATCTGGGGACACTGCTGCCCAGGTGCTACGCGGTGATCGCCTCGATCCGTCGCCTTAGAGAACTGGGCTTGTCGTCGAAGTGTCTAATTCTCTTGTACAAAGCGCTATTTGTGCCTCTGATATGCTATGGGCTATCCATATGGGGTGGTGGCTTCAGCGGGATCCTTCATCGCGTCCAGGTCACTCAGAACGATGCCCTCAGGGCAGTGTTTGGTAGACAACGTAGAGATTCCGTTGCCGACCTTTTCAGAGATCTCAACCTCCTACCAATCCGGGCGTGGTACACCGTCCATGTCGCGGTCCTCGCTTTTAAGATGGTCAGAGGTATCATTTCAGAAGAGATATCATTTCCAATCACCGCAGCCGCCAGTCGCTCTACCCGTCGTGCCACTCGATTTGAGATGCCATTTACTGTTAGAGAGTCTACTCGCCATGCTCTGGCTTACCGACTACCAGCAGTCTGGACCTCACTCCCCTCGGAGATCCGGGGCCTCTCCTCAGTAAAATTATTTGCCCGTGCTTTAAAAAAAGAAGTGCGTACACGCAGTAACTTTATCACCGATTAATGGTTTCAGGGACCCGATTGATTGCTTTATTGTAATTTTCTGCTACTGTGTATATATTCTATTTGTTAATAATTGTGTCAAACATTGACGATTATAACTGTATATTTTGCTAAACTTTGAATAGTCGACAATTATAGCAATAGTTGTCAGTCTACTGCCACAAGTCTCTGTTACCGGGACTAATTTCGCACACCGGACTGCGATGTGCCTGGTTTTTACAATTATTTTATTTGTTCAGATTGTCCTGATTTGTGTATTAAGTCAGATTATGCTGACCGTGTTCTAAGTCAGATTATCCTGACCTTGTTCTTACACACCTTTATCATATTTTTTTCCGCGAGAACTTAAGCATTGTTGAATTGCAGTTCCGAAAATAAACCTCAAATGAAATGAAAAATGAAATACTTTGATATAACCTATATAGTATAATGCATCTTTATTTGGTAATACATTTTTGCTATATTATGCCACATTGAATATATTTGACAAACATGATCTAAGACGAAGTCTAGTAACAATAGAACACTGGGCATATAACGACAGCGCATCAGGGTCCCACTCCGATTGAACTTCACTAAATACAGAGTGCTACGCATAATTCCAGATAGCACATAGCGAGTGGTAACGTTGTTATGGACGTGCCAATTCATTCAAAATAATAACAATAATAATTTACCTTGTGTTAATAATAAACATAAGGCAATACATAATTTGTTTCTTTCGCCCAGCCAATAAGGAGGCCACCTTGTGTGGCAAGCGCTAGAAGGGTATCCTATAGAGGATAAATACTATACAGAAAAATACAATGTCCGTTGAGTTTGCTTCTGTCCTCGATTGCGAGCAAGGCTAGCTAAAAGCTTTAATTTAAATCAATTTTCCAGGCTGACCCACAGCCAATATTTAACGTCCACGCGTTATGAAGCAAAAGCTTTAATTTAGATTGGCCCCGACAGATCCTCATAGTAATACCTAAAGGTTAAGAGCTGAGGCCTGTCAAACAGAAGAACAGCTGAGAGTCAGCTTAGAAAAAAAAAAAAAAAAAAAAAAGATTGGAGTGCGGAAACAATGAAGTGGAGATGCAGCTACTATGGAGGGAATAGTACAATATTTTGTATATTGCATACAGTTACCTGTAGATAGGGGACCAGCTGAGGATCAGCTCACAAACAAAAATATTACATACAGTATGGCGAATACTTGACAGTGTGCTACGTTCTTTTGTGGAATGAGGAAGATCCCGAAGGGGAACTTCGCCACGACACTGAACGCACTGACGTTAGGGCACCACAGCCGGATGGCCACTTTGGAAGCGATTTGTCACTATGAGGAAACGTGGTCTCCTTTCGTTAGAAAGAGCCATTTTTTCTTCTTCTTCTTGGGCTTGATGGTCCCCGATTTACCTCTAAACCATTTTGAAACGGCAACGGAACGAGACACGAAGCACCCCCTCGCAAATTGACCGCAGATGAAATCATTTGCGTCACCGTTTAGCACAAATAGTATTGCATCATAATGGGAGCTCTAACAGTATGTCTCCATTGTAAATAGCGAAAATCAAAACCATTATATGAATATACATAGAAAACACATGTACATACGCATATCTATTATATCAATCAATCAGAGATCTTTCAACTAAGCAATGTCTTAACTGACTTAACAATACTTCGTATCGACTACTCATGATAACACCATGCCCCATGCACTTAATGGGTTTGGCCTGATTGTACTGCCACGTTATATATTCGCTCTGCTTGTAAAAATATTCTCATTGCATTCGAATGGAACAGTGATAATTAGGTATGCTTTAGCATGCAAAATCTAAAAGGATCGCCAATTGCTTAGGTCATGCTGAGTCCTTGCAGTGGCGTCAGGGAAACTTGCTGCAGACGGCAAGGAAGGAGGTCCTGGCCTCACAGAGCACAAGAAAGCTCGTCCTGGTCGTAATGCTGGACGTGAAGAACGCGTTCAACACGGTCAGCTGGAGGGAGGTCATGGCCGCACTGGAAAGGAAAGGTTTCTCTGCTGGTATTAGGAGGGTCGTCTCCTCCTACCTATCTGAAAGACTAGTTGAAGCTCAGGGCCACGCGTTCACGGTACATGCAGGCGTCCCGCAGGGGTCTATTCTGGGCCCAACACTTTGGAACCTGGCCTATGACGGGGTCTTGGAGGTCGTGCTACCCGATGGAGTCGAGTAGCTCGCGTACGCGGACGACCTTGCTCTCGTTGCTCGGGCCAAGGATGTAGAGACCCTAAAGGGGGCCCTCGAGGAAGCTTTAGCCAGAGTGGCGGAGTGGATGGCAGACCACCACCTGAACCTCGCGCCGGCGAAGACTGAGGCGGTCTTCCTGACAGGAAGGAAGAGAGTGGGAGACTTGGTGCTCCATGTAGAGGGCCACCCTATACGGGTCAAAAGGGATGCTAGATATCTGGGGGTCCAACTGGACCAGGGCCTTTCTGGTCGGCCTCACATCGCCTTGGTCACAAAGAAAGTGGCGCGCGTATCGGCCAATCTGGCCATGATTCTACCTAGGGTAGGAGGTGCGTCCGAGGAGAAACGCAGACTGATGGCGGTTGTCGCGGAGTCTATGACTCTCTACGCCGCCCCGGTCTGGGGCGGGGTGGCACTGAGGTTCGGCGCCAACACGAGGGCTTTGAGGTCAGCTCAGCGAGTGCTGGCGATTAGGGTTGCCCGGGCCTATCGCACGGTGTCAACTGAGGCCCTGCTGGTCCTGGCTCGCGTGCTGCCGTGGGACCTCCTTGCTGGGGAGCGTAGAGAGCGATTTATGGACGGCGATCTAGATCTCACGGAGGCTCGCCGGACAACACTGCAAAAGTGGCAGAATGAGTGGAGTAGACGGCCCGACAACGGGAAAGGCCGATGGACCAAGGAGCTTATCCCTGTATTGCGAGATTGGTACGACCGGCCGGGGGGGGAGATGACCTACTGGACAGCGCAGATACTGACCGGACATGGCCAGTTCCAGACCTATATGGTCAAGATCGGCAAAGCGCACATGGATACATGCGTTCTCTGCGACAGCAGCAGGACCGACGGGGTCGAACACACCCTTCTCGAATGCACAGCGCTGGCTGAGCCGAGGAGCAGGCGCCCTACTGCGATCAGAGGCACGACGATTGGGCAGATGGTGAGTCACATGATGACTTCCTGCGACGCGTGGGAGGAGGTCACCGGATGGTTTGGGGACATCATGAGGGCCAAGGAGGAGCTCGAAAAGGTTCGACGGGCGCGCTTCGGCGCTGACCACGGGGGAGAGAGCCACAACTCGGTACCCGGATCACAAAGGGTAGGGATAAGGGGAGAGACAGCCACTGATAGCACCGAGGCTGATAGCGCACCCCTCGAGGGTGGGATGACGGGAGATTAGCGCTTCAACACCCGTTGGTTTGAAGTATTGCTTACGCCGTCCCAAACCAACTAGGGGTGGGGGGGAACACGGGTTTTAGTGAGTTTAAGAGTCTCACACTAGGTGACAAGAGGCTGTTCTGTCACGCATGTGCACGTTCCCGAAACCCCCCATAAAAAAAAAAAAAAAAAGGTTGCGAGGGCGTCCCCTCGATGGTCTAGTGGTGAGCGTCTTGGACTGCTAGACCGCAGAGACGTGGCGGATTTGGTTCAAATCCTGTCAGACATCCCGGAGCATAACTCCCATGTGTACTATGCGTATCGTTGAACTACAGGAACTCTACTGCGCATGAAACATGTGGATTGGGAAACACTTTTGCAAAACAGATTGGTTGCCGATTAGGCAATCGTCTTCAGTTCTCCAGGAGCATTGGCACCCATATATGGTAATGAGATCGTCGGTATTCGTCGGGCAAACAAAACGTAGTTACTCCGGTTACTCACTTGCCCCCGCTTAAGCTGCAAGCGGAAATTGCTGGTAACTTACCGCATAAGGTCCCACGAAGTAAGCTAGTTTCTAAACCGATATATACCACGAGGAAAGTTAGAGGAACAGAAAGAGGGGAGGAAGAACCAGTGTACAGTCGAAGGGAAATGGAAACGCTGAGGTGAAGGATGCACGCATTACGTCGAGGGCGCGAGATGGCTGATAAGAAGAGTAGAAAGGAAAGAAAGAGTCGGAGTGAGGAGACATTCTGAAGAGGAGGAAGAGATCATGTGTTGGGTGACGCGGCCTGCTCTGAAACGTTCAGGATGGCTGTATAATGATATACCATCTCGGCATGATCAGTCGTCCATCTGGTCTATCAGGATCTTGTTTTTTGGGCTAACTCCCGGCCTAACGTTCACGATATTTCTTGTGCAGGACGAATCCCTAAATGCAAATGTGCAACCGTGGAGATCGAGCTTGTGCACCTATGTGTCTCCTCCGGCTAAAAAGCGCGTACCAATGTACCCCGCCACCGGACTCGACGGCTGTATCAGAATCTGTTAGGTCATTGCGATTGCTGACCAGAGGTCTAATTTACTTGATTTTCATTACGGACTTATGCATCAACCAAATACATCAGCAAAGACTGCAACCGTTCATTTAAGTAGGTCACGATAAACATTCGAGTGTAAGCTGTTCTCATAAATGTATGTGACACTTCCTATATCAGAGACGACAGTCTAAAGACTCACAAGATGGTTTCTTGTCCACGGCCATCTACAAATTTCCCAAAATATCGAATGTTTTCAGAAAGGTTAGTTTCATCCGGTTATGGATATGATTCTTTTGAGCGACAAGATATTTCTTATGCTTGCATTAATGTGTAACTATTAAAAGAGGCAACAAATCCCCAAATTAATCGAAGAGCAGCGCATCACAACGGGTATTCCTACCAGCGAAGTGAGGCGAACTTGGCCACTGTCTGGCTCCTTTCCAAGCCGCCGGTGACGTATACCTACTACGAACAAAAATTGTATCTTCAGTAACCCTCTCCCTGCAGAGAGAAGAACAGCTGGTAAGAGATGTGCTTCGTATCTGACCATCCAGATTTCTATCGCCTGGCGACTCGCTTCGGGTCATCCGCGGGCCAGGCGCATTTTAGTGAGTTGTTGGATAAGTGCTACTTCATACGACGCTAGTGTTTTAGAAACATTCACCAGATGTGGGATACTATCTGGACAAGGGATACTATGTACAGAGAGTTAGGGATATCAGAAATTTCACAGGTGAGGTTCAGGAAATAGAAATAAACACGCGCACTTCTTGTAACGATACGCTTGCCACTGAGTGGTTAAACGTTCCAGCTGGATTCATCAATTAAGTTAAATATATATATATATATATATATATATATATATATATATATATATATATATATATATATATATATATATATATATATATATATATATATATATAACTTAATGTATATGTATATATACATCACTAGGCTTTGGCCAACCGCTAGTAATGCGGTCAAAGTGTGTACCGTCGTGGCCTGCGTGGCATCGAATCTACGAACAGCTCTAGGGCCCCATAGCACGAGCATGGGAGATGAACATAAAAATTAACGTGTCGAAAATAGCGACTGCCCACCGAAAGTCACCAGGGTACACTGAATTATTTCCATAAGTATAATAACTAGGTAATCATTCCTTAGTCACAATAACAGAATCATCTCTCCGCCTTTCCGAACCACCTGGGGAAGGTTGGGAAGTATGATACAGTGGGCTTGTGAGTCTCACACATTTAGTTGTGAAGGACTACTCAACAGTATGTACATTATGTATTCCCCTATCACAAATAACTATTGTATCCTTGTATTCTCACTATTGCATTTTGATTCATGTTCACCGCTTTATTTAGACCTGGTACATAGGACCCGGTAATGGATAACAAACCTGTCAATGTACTATCAGTGTCGTCTATCACTTCCATTACATTTCACTTTGAGTACAATTTAAATAGCATAAGCACCTAAACGGAGCCATGTCAGCGTACGTCCAAAATCTGTATCTTATTATATGTGTGGTGTCTTCGATCTAGGGGCTCTGCCGACCTAACGCCGCTGTTTTGAGCCCCCGTGATGCATAACATAGAATCAAAGCGTGATGTTGTTATTGGCGGAACGAAGGTGATCATGTCGCATTTCACTGAGTGAGAAAACGAACGAATTGTATTGTTCCGAATCCTATGTTGATCGACAGCAGTGTCCTTTATCTTATATATGTGTTGGTTGATCGAACTGAAACGAGCCAGCACCTGTCTACGTTAATTGGATTAAGAAATTCGATTCTTGTGATTCTAAAACGAGGCGGACGTTCTCCTTAGTACGGAACACCTTGAGCGAATTTAACTCGTTACATTGCTGTACCATGTAATTTTTAGATCACGTCTTCAAAAACGCCAGCTACTTTGTGATTCGGTTGTCTTCATTTCCGCAACTAAAGATCTTTCCGCGAACGAATGTACTGGTGTCGGTGTCTTCCAGTCCTTGCAGTAGCGCTCCTTCATAATGGTGAGTAATTAACGCGCCTTATTTTTCTGTACCAACATCTATATATATCGAACAAGTGTGAGCATATAGTAGCATATTCGGCCAGGGTGGCTATTAGACAGCCACCCGATAGATTATTTCTGGAAAGTGTACCAATGGATACACGTGCTGACGCGTATATAGGATCGGTGAAGATACCCGTGTACATCAGGGAGTCCCTCAGACCTGCATGCATTATATTTATGTGCTCATCAGCCCCATGCGACCCAAGTGATGCTAAATCGATAAGAAATTGAAAAAGATAAGACCGCGGGCCCTAGAAAAAGGCCGACCGGGAGAGGCTTATTCTCGAATCGGACTGGTTGTAGAGGACCAAGCTCAACTAAAGGCCCCCCCCCCCCCCGGAGGACTCTGAAGACATAAGTGGCTCCACGCCTTTGGGGGAAGTTATATAAATAAAATATTAGGGTAATATTGAAAAACAAAAAGCCTTATAACAAAAGGTTAACATTGTGGTGGCTAAGCAAATGTGTCTGATCACACAATGATATCATTGGAGAAGATAAAAGAAGATATCGTTCAGTGATGGGTTTGCACACCTGAACCCTTACATCGAAGTCATAGACCATTATTTGAAGATCTTTAACTTCTAGTAGCCTGCCGCTAAAAATTGTACTCTGCCAATTGTCCTCTTGAACAGGCGGTAGTGCGGTTTCGAAGCCGCAACCGGACACCCAACACGGGAACTATCCAGGTAGGACGCTTCTCGTACCACTCATCTACATATATTATGGCTATTTTCTGTGTTAGGCACTTAAGGTGAGTAAATATACACTAAGAAGACCGCATCCACCTGGTCGAAATGTTCAGCCCTACGATTGCAACTTCTCGGCGTTGCCCTACAGTACGCCGCCGTAAGGTCTACTCTTAATAACAATAATACTTTTAGTAAAATGTTTTATTGAAAGGCGAACACAGCTTACACTGTGCGATGCACATTGGTGCTTTTTTGTGCCGGGACATAGACGAGCTTGGTTGCGCATTCAATATAGTTTTCGAGGATGAATATGACTGCAATCGCTAAATATTCTCGTAGTTGATTCGTTTTATAGCCTTCCTGGCTCCAAAGAGTAGTCCTAATTCTGAAATATAAGAGACGTTCAGATCAGCGAAATACATTTTATAACGAAACTATATCTGCGCTCCCTAGCGGTGTAACAGCGTTGTATAAATATAGACACTTCAACGAATAGCTTGATTTGTTGACCTGGTGAAATGATTCCTTTCAGACTGCGGAATCAGATTCAGAGGCAAGGGTGATCCCCGTAACCAGACAAATAATTTAGCCCAACCTGGAGAATGGACTTGGACGGTGAGTTTTCAATGGCACTCACATATTGGACATAATAATTTAACGATTAATATATACCTCAGAAGAACAATGAATAGCATACATAGAAAAGCTTAGACGTAGATGAGTGAGGTGAATCCTGCCCAAACTGAGATCACAGTTTGCCTACATTTGATACTATTGAGTTGGCCACCTGTTTGAAAATGTAAGGCACAGCTCAGTTGTTGAGTGTTCTCGCTGAGTTGATTCTCGCTCTCTTGCACCAATAAGTATCATGTGGCCCCACTTTGAATAATTATACTGTTGAAGATTCGGTTTGGCACACTATCAACGAGATTTAGTAGGATCTAGACGCTGACCCTTCTCAGGCCTCCAGCAACGCTTCTTTTAGTGCTTCCACGGATGTGTGCTGTTGACCCGACGCACTGAACTAATTCCTTAAATGTGTGCTCTTTTTTAAAGATTCGTTAAGACATACGGGGGTGCCGGAAGTTTATGCACACCACTGTAGTGATCAGTGAATAAGCGCACTTTGTTGACAGATCACAAAATAGTTTTCGTTAATAATATTGAGCATCGAGAACTTGGTGCGGCGACTCCGTTATCTAAGATAAATTAAATGGCAGTTTTGCTTTGTTGCACCTTTAAGGGTATTACCTTTATTAAAATTCGGTCACAGATTTGGCAGCCTAGGCTAAGTTCCTGTGTCCTTCCTCACCTAGGTCCTTCAGGCCCAAGTTGTTCATGTCCTATGAGCTGATACCGTAATCGAAATGGTCTCGCGTTACGGACGAAGATTCGCCCTATAGATTCGCGGTTATTTAAGCTTTCTCTGCTTCGCCATCTCCCGGTAGATGTGCCCACCATGAGTCATAACCTTCTCACTTCTTTGATCCATCAAGTTCGTTCTCAGAATTTCGCTTCTATTCTGTATTATGGGTGATCTATCGGGGCGATTTAACTTTATGCCGCATCGATTATTCGAAAAACAAATGTCTACTGATAAATCTACTGTATATTTATCCAGTACCAAATTTTACCAGTGGCTGTCGATCTCAAGAGCGGGTGTCAAAATGTTCAGCGTGTATTATTCCCTTATATAAAAGTGTACTTGATTCAATATTCTGCACGTCATCTAACAATGTTCTAAACATCGGAATTAGGTGGCTCTAATGCGAGAGGTCGAAGAATATCCATTTTGTGCGGGCTCTCTCATCACGACTCGGCATATACTCACGGCGGCCCAATGCGTGAAATGGTGAGCTACAGAGGTGTTTCATTGACTTCTTATCATCCATTTGTCTATTGTTACCCTATAGAGTCATGTAAATTCAATGACGTCTATGGCATACACTTTTTAAGGGCTTGATATTTCAATTATTTGAATTAATTTTCTATTGTTTCTATCAGACACGATAACCATAGCATCGTTCTGCGTTGTTCTGATTGCAGGATGCACCCGTCGAAACTTAAAGTACGTGCGGGCTATTCTGATATCACGAAGGCCAATGAAGCGACTGACAGTCAGGTGGAGAACATCGTTATTCATCCGGAATATAATCACAGCAATTACTACGCCGACATAGCCATACTCGAACTGCGCACAGCCCTCCCTACAAATGAGCTCATTTCCGTTGGGTGTTTGCCAAAAAATGTAACAGATCATACGGGACACACTGGTACGCGCTACAATCGCGCATGAAAGTCATTTTACCCTGATAGACATTATTATAGACAACAATTATAGGGGATTCATAACTGCACTACTCATATCGGGCGTGTTGACTGCGATTTCTTTATTTGCTCCTGTTCACCAAGTAATTTACACGTACGAATTTTTACTTATATTATTAGGGTATCTCTTCCCCAGAGTATTAGGGTAACCAGTTCAAACTGTCCGCTCGATAAATGCCAATAACGTTTGAGCTAAATGAGTTAGAACAAAGATATTTTGGAACGAGTTAGAGGTACTCCCCAGCTTTATTGACACATCGATCCCGAGCGCTCTGGAAGTTTTGAGATAGCCAAATATCTACCATTTGCATTTCCATTTAAAATTTGGTTATTTTTTGCTTCTTTGTGTAAGTCGACGGTTGCGTATGGAACTCTACCTATTGCCCTTTTTAATGCGTCCAAACAACCATAATCACATGGGCTTAAATCAGGAGAATATGGGAGTTGAAGCCATCGCTCAATATTGCTCCCCTCCATCCAGGCCGTTATTTCAGCAGCGCGGTGAGGTCTTGCATTGTCGTCGAGTAACCACACTCGGTGCTGTCGATCCCCACACAATTTGTTCATCAATCCCTTCAAGAAGTCGAGATATCGGGGAACATTGACTTTTTCTTTTGCGGCTAATATTTCGTAATGGCAAACGCCCTTGATGTTCAGAGCGAGTATCATCAACACCTTTCGTCCGTATCTATCTGGCACTGACACAGACGTTGCCGCTTCACCTTTTCGGAGCCACTGTTTTGCTTGGTTCTTCTCAGGAGGTTTATGCAAGCTAACCCATGTCTCGTCCATCGACACCGTGAGTTCCAAGCAACTGATTTGTTGCGTATCAGTCTTCAAATTAGATGTCGAATACTCCACACGCATTTTCATCTGGTCAGCACTCAGTTTATGGGGAACCCATTTTGCATTGATTTTCTTCTTCTTCAGTATATTGGTGATAATTCTATGACACGTTGTCCGAGGAATCCCAATTTCGACAAATACCTCATGGACCAAGCTCTAGTTTGCTCAAAAGCTGCCTTGATTCTGTCAATCCGTTCGTCCCTTGTCGCACCTGATTGCCGGTCCCCGCCTCGATGATCATCGGTGTCCAAATTTCCACTATTAAATCGCTTACAGCAGCTTTGCACCCTTCGCAGGCATAAGGCAGATCTGCCGTACGCATTCACTAATTGTCGATGGATTTCAGCTGGAGGGTGTCCTTGGAGAAACAAAAACATGATGATTCCCGTTGATTTTTGGGAGGAACTTGAACTTTTTGCTGCAGCGTCCACCTTTCTGATCGAATCGAAACCACTTAGTGTTCGAACGTTCCTGCCTCGTGCCCACTTCAAAAATGAACGCATTGTATCGCGTAGTTCGGACTGTACGCCATTCGAATGGCGGGACAATTTGGATCAGACTCGCTAACCTAAACTTTTTCGGGCTAACTCTCAGCCAACATTTAACCTCCACGGTACCGCTTCGGCAATGCGAACCAGACACCCTAATAATACGTTATTCGTCACGTCTATATTCCGCACATAATCGTTAGTAGGCGAAATGTGCAGTGTATTTGCACGACGACCCCACAAACGATAGGGGTAGGTGGAACACCCTCCCACCTATAAGTTGCATTAATAGATAGGTAATAGCCCTTAATTAATAGTAGATAATTAATAGTCCTTAAAAGATGTGCGTAGCCACAGACCAAAGTTATGTAGTCACAGATGTTTATTATACGTTTAACTCGTTCGTATTTCTTCTCTACCAGGCTACGTTGTCGGTTGGGCCAATTCCGAGGAATTTGAGGGCGACGAAAATCGGAGGGATCTTCGGTACGAGAAGATGAACATCATATCACATGCAGTGTGCTCAGACAAGTTCGCACATGTCGGATACGAATTGATCCGCGAAAATGCTATGTTTTGCGCGCTGCGAAGCGGCGATCGGCTCCCGTTGTGTCGGGTTAGTTATGGTCTTGTAATACTGAAACAATTGATCACCAGTTTGCAGCAAAATGATATCATATTAAAAATAAACTTGTTCTTTTGCGTCAACTCTCTGCCTATCGCCACTAGATACTGTGTCACAATGGAACTTGCTATGTATACGCACATGTTGAATATTCATGGACATCCAGTTTCAAGCGCCCCTCATCTCTTTCCACATGTTCCGTTGTACAGAGGGGGTTTGCAACCTAGGCAAAGT
This sequence comes from Stratiolaelaps scimitus, assembly GCA_019614645.1. Taxonomy (NCBI): domain Eukaryota; kingdom Metazoa; phylum Arthropoda; class Arachnida; order Mesostigmata; family Laelapidae; genus Stratiolaelaps; species Stratiolaelaps scimitus. The sequence continues at coordinate 544,137 of JABWDB010000075.1, forward strand.
TACCCGTGCAGCTTTCTCAATTCTACTTAAAGTGGGTTCCGGACCGAGCAGATCTGTCCGATGCAGGCTCATCGGATATCCCGATGAGCCTGTATCGGGATATCCGATGAGCCGAAACCAGAGGACAGGTCCATGATGCAGACCGAGCAGTGATGCGCCCTGCTTTTGCGCGTCCCCGTTGCCTTCTTTTTTATGATTTAAGAGGAAAGACGGAATACCTACCCCGCTCTCCCCACGCGTCCCAGGTGGGAGGGAGCCCCCTGGAAATCCGGCATACCCTCATGGAGGCCCTGAAAATTCCCGTCCCTACCCCCATTGTTTGACACCCTTAGAGATCGTCATTCCCTTGTGCTCCGCCGCTCTAGTTCTTGTTTGTCTTTCAGCACCTGCTCGGTGTTTCTTCGAATGTTGGCCCATCCCCCTCTGTCTTTCATCATGATGGCGGCCATATCCTCGCACGAAATCAGGAGAGGCCGTGCGAGTCTCGCCGGTGGTTTTCGAGACGAGGGCATGCTTCGAAGGTGTGCCGCGCCGTATCATCGACTCCCAAGGGTGCAGAGCGTACACTTTGGGGACGCCGCCTTGCCGATCTTGTGACGGTACTACTGGAATTGTCCGTGGCCGGTGAGAAGTTGGGCCAGCGAGTAGGAGAGGAACCCGTGACAGGCCGCTAACTAGGCCCGGAGGTCCGGCAACAATGACCTCGTCCAGTGCCCTGGCTGCCCGGGCTGGATGGAGGACCAATGATCAATCAGATCGTCCTGGCTTGAAGGCGAGCCCGCTTCCGTCCGGTCCTCTGACGACAGTCGAGCATCCGGGCAATCGTCTTCTGCTTCTTGCCTGCTTGCCCCCAAAGTGGGGAGTCATAGAGGGCAATGCTGTCCTCGGCCTTGGCCAGCGGCCTTCTGATCTCATCCGTAGCTCCGTGTGTGCGTGGGAGAATCGCTCCTCCTTCTCAAGAATAACCCCCAAGTACTTGGCCGTCTTCGTTGGCTTGAAGCTATGGCCGGCTATAGTGAGTTTGATGCTCGGCTGACGTTTCCGTCCATTGAGCACGACCGTCTCAGTTCTGGCCGGCGCAAGTTCCAGTCCCAGGGGTCGGAGGCACGCCACGACGTTGGCCATAGCCGAATTCGCTGCATACTAAAGGAGCCGATCGTCACGTTTTCTGATTATTAGGGCCAGGTCGTCGGCATACGCACAGGAGGTCATAGACGCGGGGTAGTTGAGCCGGAGGACGCAGTCGTATGCAATGTTCCAGAGCGTTGGTCCGAGAACCGAGCCCTGAGGGACTCCCGCACAGGCCTTGTATCTCCTTCCCGCGTACACCACGCTGCGGTCTGAGAGGTAGGACGCTAGCACACGCCTCAGGTATGGGAAAAGAGCCTTGTTAACAGTATCCCACGAGATAGTGTTAAAGGCGGGATAGTGATAGTGATTGATCGGGTGACAGGGAAGACCGAGACAGTGCTCCGCGCACCGTCTCGGTCCTCATTTTTCCGTTGATGACGTGCCTCTCCACCGCCTTGGAGAGGCACGTTAGCATACAGATTGGACGGTATGTCGACGGTTCTCCGGCCTGTTTCCCCGACTTCGGAATGAGGGCCACCTTAGCTTAATTCCATTTTTGTGGAAGGAGCCCGTTCTCAGGATGCCATGGATCATCCTTTTAGAGACCGCCGGGTGCTCCCGAAGGAGCAACTTGACGGTGGAGGAGACCGCATCTAGTCCCGGCGCCTTCCTGGCCTCGGTTCTGTCCAGTACCCTCTTGACTTCCTCATCCGAGACTGGGGGGCAGTATGTCGCTCCCCGTGATTCGCACTGGACGAGGAGGGGCCATCGGCGGGACGCGGTCCGATCGTGGTCTGGGCCACTTCTGGCGGAAGTGGCGGAGCTCCAACCCCTGCCCGAAGGGTTGGTGTTGACCTCCTAGCAGAAGCGACGCCAGCTCTTCGTCTTTCTCTTCTCGATCTCCCTCTTGAGTATCTTGCACGCGGCGCGGTGTTGTGCCTCCAGCGCCGGCACGTCCGTTGGTGGCGCGCGCATGTGCGTGTGAAGCAACGCCTGAGCTGGTGGCACTTCCTCCGGAGCAGGGCGACCTGGTGGAAGCAGGTAGCGCCCGGGGTGTTGACCAGCCACAGATCGGTGGCTGCTGCCCAGTCTAGGAACGCCTTCCCCTTGCTGTTGGTTTTGCTGGACCCCCACGTAAGATGCTTCGCATTAAAGTCACGTGAGACGACCAGCCCCGTTTGGCGCCCATTCCCACGGATTGCTTCTGTCAGATCAGCCAGGAAACCGAAGTACACCTGAGGGGAGAAGTTAGGGGAGATATAAACCGAGTAGATATGGAGACCCTGAGTACTAATGTGAGAGTAGTTATTGCAATGACTAATTGAGGTGGGGAATAATGAGCTGATAATTAGATCTATGGCGGAGGTTTTGCTATCACCGAACACTATATGAGACGTTATTGTTTTGAGGGGGGGGTTCGGAAATGACCATCAGGTCTGCCCCCTTTTCGGAGGCAACCAGATAGGCCATGTTCCTCGCCCGGGGAGAATGGTTCTGATTTATTTGGAGGATCTCAACACTCTTCGTCAACGTCGCGTCACAACATCCCTGTTGCCTTGTCACACTGTATCACAACGAAGTTTTATTCATGTAGGATTGATTATGCTTGGTGTACAAATATACAAATGCCTAGAGAAGCACTTGAGGGCAGCGCTAATGCCTGCGTCCTTGTGCACTGCAGGAAGCCTCCTAACTAATATTTCGATGTCAGTCGCTGACTTTAAAACGCCAATTTCATCCCAATACTCATAAGCGCGTGTTCACTTAATTGGCAAACAAAAGGATTTTCCGCGAAGTTACCTAATTAAGCTAAATTAATTAAAGTGAATACATTAGATCTTAGTCAGATAAAATGATGGTGCAAGTTACGAAAACCTACGGAATTGCCAATATGATCATACTTCAAAATAGAATACCCGCAATGACTGCTTCTGTCTTCGAAACGATATACTCTTTGCAAAAACGGACCCTTCAGATAACTCAAAAGATCGAAGCAATCAATGTGACCGAATAGTTCGAAAAAACAAAGAACCTAGATACGATTTTGCCCCTACTCACTAAGAAACTAGTTACAATTAGATGTCGTAAAGTTGACTCCGACTCACAAATTTGAAACGTTGTCGAGAAAACCAGCAAAATATAATAGCTTCTACAGTTTTAATAAGAGTCTATGAGGAAGTTTGCTTAGAGATTTCCATAAATGTACCCGATTTGTTCCAGACATGCACTATCCATTGTTTTTAACCCTCTATGGTGTGTTTTCTTCAAGCCAAAAGAACTCCCACAAAGTCACTACAACAGTTGAAGCCCTTTAGGATTGGTGGCGTAAACATGTGCACAGACATATAAATTTACATCGCTTTGGCATAGGACTCACTTGAACAACTTACCTATGCGCTTTTCCCATGTGTTCTTCCAGGGCCATTCTGGTGGCCCTCTAATCGTCGAGGACGAACAGACCAAACGCTGGATTTTGAAGGGCCTTGTTTCCTTGGGAACGGGACGCTGCAATTCTACTAAATCTACCGAAGTGTATACGCGCGTATCGAACTTCGCTGACTGGATTTCCGCGAATGTAGATTTTGCTCGACAAGGTATGTTTCGCTAAAGACATTCATTTGAACGGCTACAGCAGATGGTCTCTTACAACACTAAACGTTATATAGTTAGTTGTTTATCCGTCAACAAAGTGGTCTATAAACGATGTATGATGCAGCTGTTGAATTCAATGCCAATAGTCTTTTATAATCGATTGTTTGGTGAACAGGTGGCGACTCTTTTATTTACCAGTTCCCAGAAGACGGGAACAATTTCGAGCAAGGTAAGAGCATTTCATAAAATATGCCACGGCGTATGTACTCTAGGAGGTCGTTGAAAGATGCTCGCCTTACGAGAGAGGACTGCCCAAATGGTTATGGCTGCTGAGTGTGCCTAAATATCAGGAAGCTTTGGTCATAATGGGACATCTCGAGATTTTCAGGTTGAGGTGCAATTATTGGTCCTTCGTGACAACAAAGGGCTGGTTTCTGCTTGGTTTTTAGTGATCTGGCCCCCGCCTCGGACTCCCTCGAGAGTCTTGCGCCCATGGGCGGAGGGGGGTCCTATTGACGAGTACGAGTACAGGTGCTGGGCCCTTACGCGCGCGGTTCAGAGGTAGTGCGGGCGGGCCTCGGGGAGCGCCCATGGGGAGAATTAAGCCAAGGCCCAAGCGGCGCTCACTCAGGAACACTCAGACGGTGAGGTGCGAGCAGGGAAGCAGGCAGCCGGAAACCCCAGCGAGGAATGCGGTCGAGAGTTCGATTGGCTCGGACAATTGTGCTCAGTCAACAATCCCGGCTATGTTTCAGCGAAGCCAGATTACCGCTGCCGCCGCGGAGGCAATAGTGATAAAGGATATGGAAGACGATGGCAGCCAGGTTCTGCAGGCAGTCACCGAGGCACTGGAGGTCGCGACAAAGCTTACCTGCGAAAAAGGGATAAGAGTGGGAACCTCATCAGGATCCACGCGGACATCCATGCGATGGTCAAAGAATTAGGGCCCGCAGTGAGGAAAGCTAGCGTCACGTAGAGAAAGAGACTTAAGACCGCGAAGAAGGCCGCGAAAGCGTGCAGGACAGGGGCGTCTCCGCTGTTGTCTCCGACTAAGGTGCATTGATCAAGATAGGAAGTTAGCCACGGTGGAATAGAGTATCCTCAACAGCCAAACCCGCGAGGACCTGGAGGGCCTTCTAAGCATGCACTGGCCGCCGGACTGCTTTAGATACACGCAGGAGATAGGCTCCAGAATCCTTGGGAAAAGTCCCCTGAGGATACTCGTCGTCAAGGACGACAACAGGTCCGATGAGCCAACGTAGAGCGTTATGTCCAAATTCTCCGTAACGGAGAAGTGATCTTAGACGAGTTATTTGAATTCGGCATGTACAAAAAGAGGATTTGTAATTATACCGAAAAGAACCGAGAAGATGAACATGAAATTCAATTTCGCTCTAACCAGATCGGTAACGACATCTATCGCTTGACAATGACTGGTGTAATAGCCGAATCAACATGTGTGAACACAAAGATGAATAATTGACTACTAAGATTGTCAAATTTGTAAACATGAGGGTTTCTATAAAATTATAAATCAATAACATCTCCATGTGGATCGAGTTCAGACATTTTATACTCTACTGAGCTCATATGGCCTGCTGTATATCTTCTAAATAAGATAATCGCTAACAGAATTGATAGTGCAGTTACAACAGCAATAACTAACAGAGTTTTACGATTGTCCATTGTTTGAGCAGACGGCGGTTACTACATCCATAAATTCCAGCAAGGTGAGTACATGTTTCCTTGCGCTGAACAAATCGTACAATAAACCCCTTTTTTTTAGAGTTTTTTTATCTTGTTTCTTCAAACGCACGGACACCACCAAAGACAGTCTCCATGAAGGTGGCCCGATCCAGTACAGGGTCCAGTGCCATGGTCCATTGGGCACAGTAAACCCTGTTTCAATTCGGGTGCACATTCTGTTGGCTGCACATAAATGCATTGTCTTTGCATAAGTGGAGGTTGATAGCAATAAAGTTGATGGTACATAAAACAAAAAATGGACAGAGGTTTTTCACGGGTGGCATATTTCTAGTTTCTATTGAATGTATTCATCTATTTCGTCTTTCTTCACTACTGGCGCAGTGAATTGAGTTCTTTCAATAATTGGATTTTTCCCACTGGAATATGCTGCACCCTCTCATCGCTTAGCTCTAAGGAGATGAACTTTATGTCACTGATGTTATACTAACGATGATCCATATATGACCTAACACAACGAAACCAGCACGATCAAAACGAAGTTATCTCATTTTGTGTATTCAAATATTAGCGATTATTTATTGCCCAATGTGCAAGTCGTAACATTTTAGCCAAAGACATCACTGTTCCTGGTAGTCTCCTTACATAACCTTGGACAGACTGCGTCGAGACCAATTACTTCCCTATTACAGGGGGTCTACTATCTTTGCTGTGCTTCATACTTTGTCGGTTCTGCCTCGTAACTAATATCGTCGGTACGCCCGTTTTAGAAGAACGATAGTCATAATTGAAACAACAACGTGATACTTGTACGAAGAGTTTTCGGCTTAAATGTTTTTACTTGCCTTGTAAACGTGGGCTTGTCTCTCCGGCGCCTGCTATCTCTGCTCAACAAAAGCTAGAGATCAACGATACTAGTTGACCAAAACACTGTTCTACTCAGTTCGGACTTCTATCTGAAGTTTTTTTTTTATTACAAACACTCCGAGGGTTGTAGCTATATCTATTAGGGTCATCAAAAATTAGCTGCGCAGCAAAACACTGTTAATCCTATAGCAACAAGTACAGTCGATCTTGATATCGGTTACGGTTACCTTCATTTCAGATTGTGGAGTCCGATTCAGGGCTACGGAAGGCCAACGTATCTTGGGGGGCAACCTAGTTCGACCCGGAGAATGGACTTGGATGGTGAGCTATCCAACTATCCATCCTATAACGTTTTCAGATTCACATGTGTAGATCGTCGTAGAACACCGTGTGCGTTGAATTGTCTTCCATTCTTCACGCAACGATAATAGCAGATGTCCAACCAGTCCAGTTGTTATATTTATTGATTTATTGGTAAACAAAGGGCCAAAAATTACACCCTTGACAATGTGTGTGGACAACATTTGGGTGTATTGATAATTATGGCCATGGTGTGCATTTAACGTGACCCCCCTGTTCGAATGTTTTATTTAGGTGGCAATTCTGCATGAAGGTGTTGATCATCCTTTTTGTGGCGGTTCGCTGATCACTGATCGGCACGTTCTTACGGCAGCTCATTGCGTCGAAGGGTAAGATTGCATGTATATCCTGAATAGTTACTCCGCTGGTGCGAGCACCGCCGAGGTATATGAGGGTAAGTTCACACGGGCCGACGCTATGAATGTTCTTGATAATTGCCAGAAGGTAAAGCTAAAGGTTTATTTGTTTATTTTAGGAACTGCAATTGGAACCTTTTAGAACTGACAGACCCCTGGACTTTGGGAGAAATCGTCCTCCAAAACTGGCAGTCGATTCAAGCCTTGATTAGAGCACCTAACCAAAACTCTACCTCATATGTAAGATGCGGATTGAAATATTAGCATTATACAGCAGTTGGCGAGACTAGGTTTCAGGCTGAGGACGTTGGAATACGTCCCCGAACGCGCTTAAATTAATGTGAAATAAGCGAGGTCGGACTCACGGAGCTGAAACTCCCTGATAAGAAATGTGTCGATTTGAATTGGTTGAAACATCTTTTCGGAGTTGATTTGATCGTTTTTTCTGCATAGATGTTCTGTAAAACCACCGTGAAAAAAAACATGTGTGTCGTGATTTCAGGCTCCAGGCGTCGAAGCTGAAAATACTAGCAGGTCAGATTGATCTCAATAAGGCCAACCCATCACAGTATGTCGAGGTGGATAATATCATTATGCATTCGGCCTATGACTCAGACACATGGGACGCCGATATAGCCATACTCAAACTGAGGAGAACTCTTCCCATGACTCCGCGAATTTCCGTCACCTGTCTCCCAGACGAACGAGATCATGCGGGACAAGTTGGTAAGCGCAATGCGAGCCGAAAGAAGAAAGCATTTTCCTCGTACTTCCGGTATTATTTCCTACTGATTTCCAATATTCGTCTGATATTGTGTTTTGTCGAAAATTAGTGCGGGTGTAATCGACTCAAACAATATAATGTGCTATTATTATGAGAGAAAATTTGTTCAAGAGTGGTCCCCACGGCGCCGCAGGCAATCGAATCCATTACCGGGATCTTGATGCCGGGATTTTTTAACAGGTTGAGGGATACCGGGTTGATACCGGGATTGAGAGGGGCTTAACGCCCTGCTCAAATCAAAGTATATATATATATATAGGAATCTCGTTGACATCAGAGGCTCGCCTCGTGTGCAGTGTACGTATACTCGCCGGGTTCTATGATTTGCACAAATAATATTATTTCGTATTAATTTCCAGATTTCCACTGTTGTTAATTATCCAATATCATCAGTCGTCGTCTCCCTTTGTTTATTTCTTGCCAAAAAAAACGTGTTATCTAAAGCCTAACTCAACTTTAATTTCAACCATTCTTGTGACTAGCTACACTCGAGTACTACACTGTTTAATTGTTTTCACTTCTTCTCTGCCAATTCGATAATGAAGGTGTTCCACTTCTAGCAATTTTTAACCTCAGCGACTAAAAATACTGCCCCACCCCCTCGCGATACTCCACTCTGAAGGTGCATTATGCGTGACGCTGTAGGTATCGATTTGAATAAACTACAGATGTGGATTTCAGTGAAATTCACTGCAACTGAACACAATGCCGCCATCTCTGATTTTAAATACATCCTTTGTTTCATCCTTTGTTTCACTGTATCTGGGATAAACGACCAAGAAGACCTCCGATCAGAATTGACATCTATTTGGGGGGCTCAGAGTTCGACATTTGCGTTCTCAGAGGTTAGCTTATCGGAAACACAGAGGGCCCTTGATTCAACTAGGGCCAACTGGACTGTGGGGGCCTTGGGCATCCCGAGCACACTTATTAAGTTGTCCTCGTGGGTTCTCGCTCGCCCTTTAACACATGTTATAAACTTGTCCCTTAGAAACGGGATATTTCCTTCCAGGTTGAAGATGGCCAGAGTTGTCCCGCTTTTTAAAAATAAAGGTGATCGAAAGTTTCCCTCGAACTACCGGCCTATCTCGCTTGTTGACTATCTTTCTAAAGTGTTCGAGAAGGTGGTAATGTCCAGGCTTGAAAGGCATCTTAACTCGGCGAGTTTCTTCTCACCATGCCAGTTTGGCTTCCGAAGGGCGCGCTCCACTGAGCTCGCGCTCGCGCTCGCGCATCTCTGGCAGGAAGTCGCCGACACTGTTGAGAACGGTCAACTCTGTCTTGGGGTGATGCTGGATGTGGCGGCCGCCTTCAATTGCCTGCGCCACTCCTTTTTCCTTCAAATGCTAGAGTGCCTTGGCTGCTCACCCGAAGTTGTCAGATGGTTTCACTCATATCTCTCAGATAGGAAACAGGCGGTTGTGGTTGGCGACATTTGGTCATCATGGCAGGTGGTTAACATTGGAACCCCCCAGGGGTCTGTGCTGGGACCGTTTATGTTTGTTATTTTGATCAATTTCATTCTGCTCAAAATCTCGTCTGGCAATTATTGTAAGACTGTTGCTTACGCTGATGACACCTCACTCCTATTCCGGATACGTCCGTCAGAACTGAACTCAGATATTCAGGCTGCGGTGGCGAAGGTTGAGGGAGTGGTGAAGACCTTTGAGCGGTTCGGACTTGTTGTGAATACCAACAAAACGGGTTTCATTCTGTTGCGCCCACTACAAAGGACTCCAGTGATAGATCCGGTGTGGCTTTGCGGGGAGCCGGTTCCGATGTCGTCTACGGTCAGATGTCTGGGCCTGACCATTAATGAGACACTGAAGTGGCAAGCCCATCTTGAGGCTCTCCTTCCCAAGTGTTATGCCGTTATTTCCTCGATCCGTCGCCTCAGAGATCGTGGTATTCCAGTGGAGGGGTTACTTTTAGTTTACAGAATGCTCCTGTTGCCTATCATGTGCTATGGGATCTCTATCTGGGGTGGTGGCTATAAGACGATCATTCGCAGAACCGAGATTGTTCAGAATGACGCTCTAAGAGCAATTTTTGGTAGACGTCGGCGAGACTCGGTTGCGGATGTTTTTGAGAAATTTGACCTGCTGCCTATAGGTAAGATTTACGTGGTTCATGTCGCACTCTTGCCTTTAAGATGATGAGAGGAAAAATTTCCCGTGATATTGCACTTCCAATCACCGCTGTCGTCAAAAGGTCTAACCGTCGGCCAACAACCTTCGAAACACCATTTGTCATAAGAGAACTCAGCCGCCATGCTCTTGCGCACCGCTTGCCTGCAGTCTGGGGCTCACTACCTCGCGAAATTAGAACCCTTACATCATCAAAGGTGTTTGGAGGTCAGGAAGATTGTTTGTAAATAATTTAGAGGTGTCCTTTGGAGTATACTATAATGAAACGAAACAGAGAAAGTCTGTTTATTTATAATTGCGATTAATGCATAGACTGAATATAATTTGTGTGGGCGTTGCCCCTTGTATACTGTTACTTTTATGATAATCAAAACATTGATGTAAATAATGCCGTTTCCAGAAATCGGTAGCATTTGAAATAATCCATGAGACGACACTTTTTCGCTATTATTTTTACGAGAACTTAAGCGTTGTGATAAGACTGCAGTTCCGTTAATAAACCAAACCTTGTATGTATTATTATTCACCCTTCACCGTCAGGCTACGTTATAGGTTGGGGCGCTACAACTCCCAGCGCAACCTTACCATCACAACGCCTGCTCCACCTCGCTATTGGGATCCAAACGAATGCCGAGTGTTCGAAGAAGCACGAAAAGAGCCAGCGACCTATCACACACAATATGGTCTGCGCCGGTCGAAGAGCCCAAAGCGGTTTTGACTCATGCGAGGTCAGTAAATAGTCTCAAATACAAAAAGGCACTAGAAAAACAAGCAGCAATAACACTGTTTAAACCACACCTCTCAGCGCTCGGTTTGAGCGCTGAGAGGTGTGGTTTAAACAGCAGCTTCGAATGATTTTTTTCAATAACTAAACCGAAATTAAGTAAGCGAAAACAAAAATGATAATATATAACATGTTCGATAATTGTCTATGAAATAATTATAATTACATTCGAATAAATCGGTCACATACTTAAAATGTAAGTGGTTTCTGCAGGACGGGGGGTCCAGGCTGTCAGTGAGTTCCATCAGGTGTACCTTATCTATGCTTTAATAAGTCCGAGTCCTCTAAAAAAAAAAAAATAAGTCCGAGTAGTACTCTTTTAGATGGAGTAGGTCTACAGTTGGCTGGGGTCAACTTTGATAAAGGTAAAGGTTTATTGGTTTATTAAAGGAGCTGCTATTTTACAATGCTTAATCAAGCCCACGCAGCGGGGCTCAAACCTGACAATAAGGGATAATCTATCTGTACGTTTTTGACATTTTCTGTTCTTCCAGGGTGACTCTGGGGGCCCTCTGATGGTTGAAGACATTCGTACCAAACGCTGGTTTCTGGAGGGCATCGTCTCCTGGGGACCAGTTCCCTGTGGCGATGGCAACAAGCCTGGCGTCTACGCAAGAGTGGCGAGCTTCATTGACTGGATTACCAAGAACGCTGTTTAAACTACCTCCGTCTTGTGTAGATCCAGCCCGGTTTACATCTAGCTATCATTAATTCAATCGTAGATAGAGTGATACGAAAACGCTCGCGACATCTGCACGTGGAGCGCATGGGCTCCAGCCTGAATGAGACAGCGAACCTATTTTGGCCCGTGCTAAGGAACCTAATCACTAAGGAGCTCCCTCACGCGAACAAAGCTGAAGATTTAAAGTACCTTTCGTTGAACCCGAATCTGTTTTAGATCGTGGATATTGCCAAATCTGTTCTTGCTCAAATTTGCAGAAAAACAAACCAATTTAGATATATAAATAAAGCTAAGAGAGAAATATAAAACAAACTAGTCGTTTATAAATAAAGCAAAAAGTAATTTATACTGACGTGTCCACTGTTTATTTGCCTATAATCACGTTTACGCAAATGTAGTTCAAATCAGCGTGGCTTCGTGCGTTGCGGTTCAATTAATCTCATGCGTTGTCATTTATTCGATTAATGCATTTATTGATCTGGGATAATGACACGGGGTTCCGTAAGGTTCGCAGCAGGATCCAATCTCGATCTTCAAGGTGGCACGGCCAACTATAAGTGGATTTGAACTCCCCCTTTTAGATATGTTTTGCGCACCAGAAAGGGGAGACCAATTCCATACATCGAGTTCCTTCGCTATAACCTGTGTAGCGCTATTAGTGCAGATTCAGTATTGTTTGTTGTTTCTAAACAGAGTGGTTCTAGCTCAATATTTTGTTCATCAATCTTTACATGCTGCTTTTGGCGTACGACTTATATCGCAAATGTTATTGTACCATCGAGGAAGACGTCCAACTTCCGCATCCAATGTATTACAAATGAGTCCCTTCCTATGAGGTTTTTCGGTAACAGAAGAACGCTGCACTTGCGAGCGGTCCAACCCAATATGGTGCACAGTAGTAAGAAACTATAATAGATAAAATAAAATTCAAGACAATTTCAATGGAAGCAGACTGAAGACAGCTCGATTAGAGAATTAATCACACGACTGAAGGTGTTAGCTGCAAATTCCCCTGACTTTTGTACTACTGACAGCCAAAAATAATTGCCGATTAAAAATATCTATGTTTGTGCATGTAAGTGCGTTCAGAACACGAGATTAGATTGTGGGTTAACCAAAATTAAGGAATCGCATAGCACAATTAGGTTGGACAATCTCTGCCCGCGGCCATGGCGTGGCGGTTAGGGAAGGCAATAGTATTATACTAGAATCAAAGGGAGATTCAAGCTGGCAGTCTGCTAACCTTGTCGTGTCTGTGCGGCAATGGGGATGTGTGGTGCTCGCGGCTGGGCTTGTACACGTCTCACCGCCCTTACAGAAGGAATTCAAAAGGCGATTACGGGATTCTGTTGAACGTCGTCAGCAGTTCCAAAAAGAAAGCCGGCGCGGCGGCAACGGTGTTGTTGTCATGCATGGCAACCCCCCCCCCGTTAAAGAAATTAGATTAGGCAATCTCTCGTCACAGAGGCAGGACATCACCAGGGTACTAACTTGCGGTAGCACGTTTTGGTGTGAAAAGATTCGACGGTAAAAAAAGCCCAGTGGTGAAACGAAACACTGGATGGATGCTCGGGTCGGTTCGAAAATTAAACAACAAATTTTCATCAATAGCGAGATATTGTATCAGACGTTAACAATAAGACTAAAAACATAGTTTAACTCGACAAATACGAAAGAAGAATAACAAGGATTACGAGTGTTCTCTTTAAATATACGTGGTGGCTACATTTAAAATAGTTTTTCTTTTTTCCTCGAAAAATGTTTGGCCACACATGCTTCAAATGTATTTAACCTTAGGACCATAGGAAAGAATATTCACTAAGAACCGTGACGGGTACGAGGGTGAGTTGTATTTGGAGAATACAAAGACGAGTTTTTTTCTCTGAATATCGCTGTTTTATTTTTAAAAAGTTTTTTCTCGTTTTTTTCCTCCTCCGGCTCCTGGCTCCGGTCGGCGACTCGCAAGTGAAGATTAAAGTGTAAAACTACACTCTATAATTTGAGTGACGTTGCCTAGGTAATCGATAGCAGCCTACAGAAGCCCATAGATTGTTTTTTATCGAAGGCCGTCCACGAATTTTCCCAAATATCGAACGTTTTTAGTGTACGGTATAACACGACTATGGGCATGATTCTGTATAACGACACATCCTTGTTATGTGAGTAACTTGACTTTTCGTAGCGTAATAATGTCTAACCTTTAAACGTGTTTGAAGCGCATCGCATCTAGTATGCCCATCAGCGAAGTAAGGCGAACATTGTGTACTGCTTGGCTCCTCTCTAAACAGATTGCATTGCTCCATAAATTCCCGGAAAACGTACAATCTATAACTCTCCCTCTCTCTCTCTATTCCTACAGGGGAAAGGGTAGAACAAAGGAGCCCTACTTTGATCGTGTAGATTTCTATCGACTGGCCAACCGCCTGGAATCGCTCTGGGCATCGCGTATTTTCATGTGTCGTTAGATTCAGTGCGACGGTGCGAAATTCCACAGGTAACAAAATTTTCACGAGATCCAATACAAAGACACACACACACACGAGAGTAAGATATCAGAAATGATTATTGTATTTTTACCACAAAAAAGAAGAGACACCCTAAACTTCGGCGATTTAAGGACAAAGTGATCACTCCTGTTTTTTTACTCAAATATAAAAAAAATGAATAGAACCCGTTCTCATGGGGGGTTCCATTTCTGTTCTTGTTCACCACCTGACATATGGGACCTGATAAATAACAAACCTGTCAACCTATTGTCAGTGTCGATTATTACTTTCATTTCAGTTTAAGTACAATTTAGATAGCATAAGCACTTCAACGGAGCTATTTCAACTTATGTCCGAAACGGACTTTCCCTTAGTACGGCGCACTTTGACAGAATTTAAATCATTACATACTGTACAAAAAACATTTTAGATCAAGTCTTCAAAATACGTCAGCCACTGGGTAATCCAGTTGTCCTGATTAGCGCAACTAAAGATCTTTCCGCGAACAAATGTACTGGTGTCGGTGTCTTCCACTTCTTGCCGTAGCACTCCTGCCTAATGGTGAGTGATTAACGCGTCTTATTTGTTTGTACCAACATCTATACACGTAGAGCAAGTATCAGTATGTGACGGCGTAGTGTCGCTAGCGTGTCCATTACACTTGTACCGATAGAGGAAAAAGTGATTTTTTTCGAAAAACAAATACACCAATTGATTTCTGTGCATTCAAACCATGGCCCAAGAAAAAACACTTCAAGAGGGAAATATAGTAAATTCGAACCATATAGGACCAGGTCCTCCTCTATAACCTCCGGTATAGTACTAAGAAGAAGTGTGGCTTTGCAGCTTCCAAGCGAAACCAAATGGGATAACAGAGGAGCTGAGACAGATGCTAGGTTATATGGCGTAATCAGCAAGATCAGACTCTGGAGGGTTCCCGGTATATATTAAAGCAGATAGTGAAGTGATGATCAGTGATGAGTTTGCATACATAACCGGCGACATCGAAGACATAGGTTATTCTCTGACGATTGTTGTTGTTCTCATAACTTACTAATTGTCCTCTTGAACAGGTGGCAGCGCGGTTCCACGGCCTCAACCGGACCCCCGACCAGGTAGGACTCATCTATAATAATTATATGACTAATTTTCATTTTCTACAGACTTCTTAAGTAAAGATGTATTATAGTCACAACAGCTATTGGCAACGTTCACATCAACAGAGGCATCAAAATGCCCCTAATAAATGTCTTTGCCATTTTACTTAACTTAAACTGAAAGTTCCTTAAGTTAATGTTATAAAAAAACACGTTATGAGAAAGCCACATTATGGTCCCAACAACGTTACAAACTACGTTATAGTTAACAGCACAACTTAAAGATCTGAATTTACAGTGAAAACAAAAGCTATATCAGGCTCGGTGCTTCCATTGGAGGAACAGGTTTCGAGTAGTTCCAAAAATAGGCTAGCCTATTAGCCTATTTCTCGAACTACGAGATTATACATTAGAATCTGACTGGGATCCAATGTATTACAAAGCAACACTATCCTGTGACATGAGGTACATCACAATAGTCATGGCAGTTTATTTCGCCTCGGCGATCGTTCACGCTGTCATGCAATGCTTTATCCTACATTTTCTATGTTAGTCACTTACTCATAATTTACTGAGACGCCAGTAAATAGATAATCACAACGTAGCGCCAGCGTGCTTTGACTGTTGAGCCCTTTGCTCTGCGATGCCAGGTTCTTGTCGTTGACCTGCAGCACCGCGCTGAAAAGTCTATTATAATCTATAATAACAATAATTGTTTTAGTGAGATGTTTTATTGAAAGATATCCGTTCCCTTAATATGTTCATAGAGAAAGCCGATTACATTGTGCGGACGAAAATTGTACTTTTTTGCGAATCGCATTTTTTTTTTCCCATCTATTTTTGTGAGGGGTTAACTAGAATGCATTATGCACATGCGTGTTGAGCGGTCCTTTAACACTAGTGTGGGACCCACACACCTACGATTGCTTACATCCCTCGCTTGGTTGCGCATTCAAGGAAGTTTATGAGGCTGAACGTGTGTGTAGTAACTAAATGCTCTTGTCGTTGGTTCGTGATATTGAGAAAATCGCTTTTCGGACATTGAAGCACACTGATCCAAGTCTATAATACATCTGTATATTTGGCTACTATTATGGCTACTTCTGTTAAATCTATCTTGTCTATTTATGTATTATGATTTTAGTCGCAAAAAAAAAAGATAAAAAAGTAAATTATCAATTTTTTATAAAAAAAAGACCAATTAACTAGAGTATCTGGGTATCACAGTCGTTTTCAGCGTAGAGAGCGAAACTAATCGCCTTATTTGTACTAGTTCTTTATTTAGACACACATACACACACACACATCAACGAAATAGCTTGATTCGACCTGATTATACCTTTCAGAGTGCGGAGTCAGATTCAAGGGCAAGGGAGCCCATCGTGTCCAGGCAGAAAATCTAGCCCGCCCGGGAGAATGGACTTGGACGGTGAGTTTTCAAGCGGAACTTATGTTATAACATCGTTATGTTATTAAACACAATATGTGTGTTTAATAACATAGCGATTAATTTTCCCAACATAACATGAATACTATAGCTAGAAGTGTTAAGGTAGATACGCGCGAGATGAACCCCGCCCAAATCGAGGTTGCAGCTTCTCTACATCTGATACGATTGAGTTTTCCATCTATTGTTGTGAGGGATTAACTAGAATGCATGATGCACATGCGTGTCGAGCGGTCCTTTAACACTAGTGTGGGACCCACATACCTACAATACCTTACATCCCTCCTCCCCCAGATAGCTCGGAAACCCAGAGGCATTACTCCGAGGATCCTCTCTGGGGGTTAAGGCTACACTATCTTTACATCTGGAGCGTCAGCGCGACTGAAGGCAGACCGCCCTTGTGTTCCTCCCCGTTCCCTCCAGTTCCCTCCTCAGCTCCAGTCTGTTGATTTGCAAGGCGGGTATCTTGTTCGAATCTGTTAACTTTCGGCATCCCCATCTTAGCTTTCTCGAACCATGAAATTCTCAGTTTACGAACCACGTCATCCAGATGCTCACACCATATGCGAAGGTCTGGGATAAGTTGCTTTATCCAGGTACCTTTTTCTTTGAGATATTTATGCCCCTAAGAGGAGTTTCTGTGCCGAAGGGCTGTCCGTTCCCCCGAAGGGACCCGGTAAGCTTCCAAACTTACCGGGTCCCCTCGGAGGCACGGCCAGCCCTTCCCCCAGAAAGTCCCCTCAGAGCAGCTTACCCCGGACCAATGGACCACTCCTCTTGCCAGTTACTGAGAGTAGCTCGTCGCGCCAAGGTGAGATCCAGGTGGACATCTGAGAATGTTTCGTTTCTTTCACCTGCCAAAAATGTCCCAGGGAAGCATTCTACAAAATATCAGTAAGGCCTCGGTAGAGACCATCCTGTAGGCGCAGTGAACTCCGATAGCGAGAGGTCTTTGGGATCAGAGAGATTCCTGTTATAGCTGAACCTTTGCGCCCTATCGGCCCGTACTGGGCAACTGTATGTAAAATCGTGGAGACCCCACCGATACAAACAGACGTCATCTGTCCCCGCACGCCCTCCGACGCGAGGTAGTAATTTGGCCAGATTCATAGCGGTCCAATGGATCGCTATGAAGGAGAAGACTTCATCTCCCATGTCCAGCTTTCTATCCCCAAGGAGGCAATCGACGGAGCCTGTACGAGACGCCCTTCTTCCGCAGGGCCCTCAAAATAGTTTTCCAACCTACGGAGTTAAAGTCATTCGTGACAATTATATATTCACGGTCACAGATTTGAGTGCCCAAGATAAATTCCTGTGTCCAATTTTACCTAGGTCCTTCAGGCTCAAATCTGCTTACGAACTTACGGGGCAGGCTATTCTGATATATTCAGGCCTTTTCAGCTTTCTCAATTTCGCCATCTCCGGGTAGTTGCGCCCACGACGAGTCATAACCTTCCCACTGCTTCGATTGATCGAGTTCGTTCTCAGAAGTTCGTTTCCAAATATTCTGTATTACGGATGATATGTTCGGGCAATTTATTATAACTTTACCCCACATGAATTATTAAGCAATCCCAGAAATAAAACGACTCATTATTTACCCAGTGCCCAAATTTATCAGTGGCTGTCAATGTTCAGCATATATTATTCTCTTATATAAAAGTGTACTTGATTCAATATTCTGCACGTCATCTAAATACCAATATTGTAAATACATGAATTAGGTGGCTCTAATGCGAGAGTTCGATGAATACCCATTTTGTGCGGGCTCTCTCATCACAAACCGGCATGTACTCACGGTGGCTCATTGCGTGGAAGGGTAAGCTACAGAGGTGTTTCCTTAACTTCTTTCTCGTCCATTTGTCTATTGTTACCCTATGAAGTCATCTATTATAAATGCATGGCGTCTACGGCATACACTTCTTGAACGTGTGATATTTGGTAAAGACATATCAAACAAGCCCCCGCGTTTAATAATGCTGAAATGCGTAACCAATCAATTTCCGATAGATTCTACCAAACCTTTCATAACATTAGCATCGTTCGACTTCGTCCTGATTGCAGAAAACTTCCTCGCGACGTTCAAGTACGTGCGGGCCATTCTGATATCATGAAGGCCAAAGAAGATAATGACGTTAAGGTGACGAAGATCACTATTCATCCGAATTTTGATACACATAGTTTGGACTCGGATATAGCCATACTCGAACTGAGCACAGCCGTCCCAATGAACAAGCGAATATCCGTCGGCTGTTTGCTCAAAAATGAGAAAGATTTTACAGGACGCATTGGTACGCGCTACGATCACAGACGAAAGTCACTAACAGATATACGACCACAATTATAGGGGATTCACAACTGCACTACAAATTCGTTTACGCTGTCTGCGATTTCCTTATTTGTTCCTCTTCACCAAATAATTTACACATAAGAATTTTTACTTGATTACAACTCACTTGTACGTTATTCGTCACCTCTATATTCCAATCGTTAGTAGGCAAAATCGGCAGTGTATCTGCACCACGACCTGACTAATGATAGGGATACCCTCCCTCCTGCAAGTTACCTTAGTGGAATAGATTGCTAAATATACAAATAATTGCAGTGTGTGTAGCCAAAGACCAAGTTTATATAGACACAAACTTTCATATTACGTTTTGACCTTCTCGTTGTTCAGGCTACGTCATAGGTTGGGCCACCACAGATCAGTTAGAGGAGCCATTGAAGGATCTTCAGCATCAGAAAATGGAAATCATAACACATGCAGTGTGCTCGGACAAGTATGCAGGAAGGGCACGCAGTGTTACACGCAATATGATTTGCGCGCAGAGAAGAGTCGGCGACGAGTTCAACTTGTGTAAGGTTAGTTATGGTCTGGTAATACTGAAATGATATAAATATTTATGCAAACATACAATAATTAGGAATTAGTTCTAGGGATCAGTTGGGGACCGGGGCCCAGGACGAGATTGTCCCGAGGAAGGCGATGGCATTGCCTCTCTGCACAGCGAGGGTCAGGCGTTGCAGTAGGAAAGATCCAGCTCGCTGAAATGATTGATCACCATTTGTTGCAGCAAAATGCTATCTTATTATAAGCAAGCTGTGCTATTACGTTATTTCTGTGGCCGTCAGTACGCAATGCTGGGCGATAGTGGAACTCGCCATGTATACCCACATGATTAACATGAGTGAACATCCAGTTTCAAGCACTCTTCACCTCTCTCCACATGCTCCGTGGTACAGAGGAGCACTGCACTTTACGTAAAGCTATACGTCCTCTTTTCTCAATTTAACTTGAACACCCTGTCCATGTGAACCTGCATCGGATAGAGCTAGCACATCTATCCGATGCAGGTACACATACCCGGTCGCAGATCTAAATTCTGCATGGCCTCTGGGAGGTGTGGATCTTTTCGACGGCATTTCTCATGGTAATGCGACCGTACAGATATGTACCAAGGAAAATCTTATGATAGAGGTGGGAGACAACCGATCCATGATACAGATCGAGCTGCCATGGAACCTTTTGCGTTACTTATTTGGCGCCGAAATATATCCTCGTAGTGATAGCTAAAGGTTCAGAGCCGAGGTTCAGGGTCAACGTCACCAAAGTCACGCCATTGTCATGCAGTACGATTGTCCTCAACTGTCAAAACTTGCATAGAGCCCAAAAAGTAGGGACACTTTGACACTGAAATGTTTCGAATGTTCTCTACTGTACCTCCGAGAAAAGAATGCACACCGCGTCAAAAAGATAACCCACCCCCATGTTTCTGATTTTTTTTTCTCCACCGTAAGTAGCACTGCAGTTTCGCTTTCACTCATCCAAATATATCACATTTCAAGAACATTCCTCGAATATTTGGCTATCTAACTCAGATGTAGACATTTGATATCGGAAATTGTCGCTTTGAGGGTGCGCCAAAATGATAGCCCACTTAGTGTTTGTTGAGTGGGACCACAGTTGACACGCAACGGAGTTGTGAGATCGTTCACGTACAAACTTTCTGGATCCTTTGTTAGTAAAGACTACGATGGACCGAGGACGCCAACTTAGTGAAGATAGACAAAAATTATTTTCAACCTCACTAAAGAGAAGAAATCAAAATCGGAAATCGCGTGAATTTTACAGAGAAGCAGCGAGGTGATTTCCAGTTTTCTTAAAGATCGTGAACTGTACAGTACCAAGAAGGCACCACGGCAGTACCTGTGCGAGAGCAACGCTTCCTCCTTCGAAGAGCCTTTAACAAATTTTTCACTTGTCGCGAAATTGCGTCCGAGGCTGCCGAGTCGAAACGGACGTCCGAAACGCGCAAAGATGTATTCAGGCATCAGAACATCTTGTCCATAGAAAACTCGAACGAAAACATCTTTTATTATTAAAGCACGGATCCAATGTTGAGCTTCGTTCGTGAGCAAATTTCGTTTAGAGGGGAGTGGCAACGTGTACTGTTTTCCGACCAAAAGAGATTCAATCTTGATGATCCTGGTGTACATCCTGATTATTTCCACGATATTAGGAAAGAAAAGAAACTCTTAAGTCGATGACAAGCGGGAGGTGGTGGTGTGATGATTTGGCAGCGAAGGGAAGACCTATTTAGTCTTCGTAAAAGAGAGAATGAATAGTCGTGCCTACGTTTCTATGTTGGAGGATCAATTTAGGGATAACGCCAAGAAGATCTGTGCTGAAAGATTCATCTTCCAGCAGGATAAAGCCGCAGTTCATACGGCGAAGATCGTCAAGGAGTTCTTCAAAACTCAAGACATACTGTTACTGAGCTGGCCCGCACTCTCTCTAGACTTGAATATTATAGAAAACCGGTGGATAATCTTATCTAGAGCTGTTTTTAAAGGTGGGAAACAGTATCAAACGTTACATGAGCTAAAAAATTGGTAGCCCAATGGCATTTTCTTGATCAAAACTTCATGCGTAAATTTCATGAATCTATGCCCAGTCGATTAATTTCTGCTCTGGAGAACGGCGGAGCCTGACAAAATATAAAATTTGTAAAAAAAAAATCGTAAGAGAAAGATGTCAGAATTCAGTTGTGTTCGACAAACTCTAAGTGGGATATCATTTTGACGCACCCTCAAAATGACAATTTCCGATCGAACTGTTTGCTATTTTTTGTTTCTGTTGAATGATGCAATTAGTCAATGACGTGACCGTACTCTTGTACTTCGAAACCGCACCCGGACACTCCTTATTCAGTGGCTTTATATTACTATCGATTACCTGAGGAAATCTAAACTCCATCTTTGCAAGGGGTCTCCTCCAGAAGTTTGAAGCAAACAATGATCTATGCGATCAAATATGTCTCATCACAGGAGATCTAGTACGATCGTGACATCCTAAGTGAGAAGCTATCACAATTAGATGTCTCACAAATTTCAAAGAGTTGTCGAGAAAACCATCAAAAAAGGAATCGTTTTCGTGATCTAAAGAGGAGTCAGTGGGAATCTTGTTTATGAATTCATATGCATGAACTCAATATTTTTCAGATATAACCGACACTGTCATATATATATTTTTTTTTGTTTTAATTTTTTATTTATTTATTTTTTACATTTTTTATCATATATATATATATATATATATATATATTATAACTAATTAATGTATATTGCCTGTGCGTTTTTCACATGTGTTCTCCCAGGGCCACTCTGGTGGCCCTCTAGTGGTCGAGGACGAAAGTACCGAACGCTGGATTTTAGAGGGCATTGTTTCTTGGGGAAGCTCGCCCTGTGGTTCTCGCACACATCCTGAAGTGTATACACGCGTGTCCAACTTTAGTAACTGGATTACCACGAACGTGGATGTTGCCCGATCAGGTATTTTTTTCTAAAGCGGTTCATTTGAACAGGTATTGGAGATGGCTTGTTCGTGTAAATCGACTCTCTACTTTTTTGCAACACTAATGTCATAGAACTTGCGGTTTATCCGTCGATAAAGTGGTCTACAAACGATGTATGAGGCAATTGTCAAAGCTAGTGCTAACAGCCCTTTATAATCGATTGTTTGGGAAACAGGTGGCGATTCTTTCATTTATCAATTCGCAGACGACGAGAGCAATTCACAGCCAGGTAAGAGCATTTCATAAAATAGGCCACGACGTGGCTGACAATGTAGTCTTTGTTTTGAGAGGCGGGAATTATTTTCAAAGGCGCGGACGTCACCAGACCCTTTAAAATCTTCACAAGAGTGGATCGACCCAGTGCAGGGTTGAAACGTCTCTGTCGGCTAAGACCAATCCTCTGCTAAGAGTCTATATCTTCCCTCGATTCGGCACACTTGGCATTATTCGATCTTTAAGGAAGATTTGGAACCCCTCCGGTTAATGTTCTCTAGCCGGGTGCGTTAGTCCCCTTAAATGTATTTATTTATTTAACTTCCCCCCCAAAGGCGTGGAACCACCTATTCAGTATGTCTTCTTCCCTTTAGTTAAGTTTGGTCCTCAGGAACCGGTTCGATTTCGGAAGAAGCCTCTCCCGTTTGGCCTTCTAGGTCCCGCCGTCTTATCTTTTCTAATTCCTCCTTTTCCGCATCATTCCGTCCAAGAAACCCGCGCCGTAGGACCAGCCGTCCGCTGTCGCAAGCATGGCGTCGACCACCTGCTTGACAGTACTCCATCGGCGAGCGCCCTGCAGGTCTTCTCTTGTCTCCTGCAGCCTGCCGCACGTGAATAGTGTATGTGTCTTGTGGCTTCCCTGTTGGGGTCCTATCTGATGTTCGGTCATCTAACCTCCATGCCAGCCAGAATGCGCGGAGAGAGATTGGTAAAGGAGAAGTCCCCTGCTATATTCCGGCCAATCAATCCAAGAGGTCCCGGCTGCTCCGTCCACCTAATCCCCGCTCGCCTGGTTTGGAGAGGGCTTTTGTGGCTCTCTCGGGCCCTTCTGTCTCGCTACTTGTTCTCCTTCAACTTAATGATCTCCCCCCCCCCCATCCAGTCTATGACCTCCGCTCACAGCTGCTCCTCGCACACGGCTGCAAACTATAATAATCGAACAAATTTTTGGAAGTCACTCATTCCCAATTTAAGGTAGAATTATCCAGTGAACGTTGGACCACTTGACTTAGTATTTGAAAACAGTCGTATTGAAAACAGAAAATATTCAGAAAATACTTTCTGAATCTCCAACCTTTCGCGAGCATGTTGGGTCACTTCCCAAGAGAGTAGCTGTACTATGTAATTGGATTCTTAGGGCTTTGAAGCTTCGAAGCACATCTATAAGAAATCGCCAACGACATGCATCACATAACAATGAATAGGTGAATCAACAATTGAGCGTCCATGCAAAAATGCCCCTATGTACATTGATCTAACCTCATACTGTTAATTCAAAAGATTAAAACAGACAACTCTTTCATGTGGATCGAGGTCCGATATTTTATGCTCACTGAATTCTTATTTCATATTTCACTGAGTTCATATGGCCTGCTGTATATAAATAAAATATTTATTAATAAAATATTCGCTAACAGAATTGATAGTGCAGTTAATAGCTATAGCTAACAGTGTTTTATGTTTGTTTTGGATGGTGTGAACAGATAGCGATGATGACATCTATTATTTCCAGCAAGGTAAGGGCATTTTTTCTGGCACTACACAAATTACGCAATAAACCAGGGTTTAGTGTCGATGCATATTATGATGGCTACAGATGAATGCATTGTCTTTACATAACTGGCGGCTGATAGTAGTAAGTTGATAGTACATAAAATAAATAATGGACAGAGATTTTCTAAGGGTGCCATATTCCCATTTTCTATTGAATGTATTTATCGATTTCGGCTTTCTTCACTATTGGAATAGTGAATTGAGTTTTTCAAATCGGATAATTCTTGTTGGGGTATGCTTCCCCTCACGTATGGAGGAACTCTACATTTATTCGCAGATATTTTGTAAGATTCCAGCCAGAAACCGCACCGTTCAAAGTGAGCGGCTTGGCTATATCGTGAACACGTCCAACAATAGAATAACAACGTACAATAACAACGACCGCCTCCATCGAGACCAATTACTTACCTGATATTCATGTAAACGAGGTCGAAACAGGGAGTCTCCTATTTTTGCTGTCCTTCGTACAAAAAAATATAATTACAGGAACTCCGAGCCATGTAATAATATCTATTAGGATCATGACAAATGAACTGCCCAGCAAAATATTGTTGAGCATATATGAACAAGCAAAGCATTGCCAGCATGTTTTCGTATTGAGGGATACGTTCCGTGAGGAACTGAGGGATAGGACATGATTGGAATCAACTGCTGGTCCCTGCAAGGCACTGACTGAAGTAATACTTTTGACAGTCCCTGTCAGTGCCCCAAGTCAAATTCGGTTCTGGGTTTCGTCAGTAAAAGTATCTGACACTACCAGGCAAATACCTCAGTTGTGAGGCCTGGTGTCCATGCAGGATTTACCTTTAACATCTTTAAAGAAACATGTTTCTGTAGACCGCTATCCCATTTCGATATCAGTTAAATCACGTTTATTTCAGATTGTGGAGTCCGATTCAGGTCGACAGAAGCTCAACGTATCTTGGGGGGCGACCTTGTTCGACCCGGAGAATGGACTTGGACAGTGAGCTACCCATTGAATTTGTAATATTTACAGATTCGTATGTGTTAATTATCGTAGAACACCGTGCGTTCAATTCCATTCATTAGGCCACGATAATAGCGGATGTCAAACCATTCCCGTTAATACGTGGTGATAATATACGAGTTGGACCGTTGCAGTTGGTTGTATTATACAATATGCTTCATTTTATAAATTAATACAGTTTTAGAAACGACTTGGAACACATCGAACATATGAGGATGAAGCGATCATATACATCTAACCTAAACACCCTTGTACGAGTGTTTTATTTAGGTGGCAATAATGCGTGAAGGCTTTAGTCACCCTATTTGTGGCGGGTCGCTGATCACTGATCGGCACGTTCTTACGGCAGCTCATTGCGTCGATGGGTAAGATTGCATATATATCCTGAAATTCTACATATATATGTTCACATGTTGTCGCTTTTTTTTGAAACAAAATTGATAACTGTCGAAGGGTGGGATGTGTGGCAACTATAAGCGAATCGGTTACTAATTACATAACAATACCGAGCAATATCATTGTGGCATGTCATTCGCGTGAAAATGACATTCTGTCCACAACTGCGTCACTAATTATTGTATATATTAAAACATACAATAAATAGATCGAGGAAATTATTGCGCTGAAACACCCTGAAACGAAACGTGTCGATCTTTCCTCATTGAAATATCCCTTCTGAGTTGATCTGTTCCTCCAAAACCACCATGACAGTCTAGACTAGAAAGCACTACACCTGCATGCATTACTGTTACAACAACAAACAGCCCACTATCGACGTAGTACCCACAATCTCGTATTTTTCGTATACGTAGAAATTTCGTAGGCCCTTAGTGTCAGACAATACAAGTGACATTGTCGCCGATATCTTCTATGAGGTTACACAGCGAGAAATTACTGTATTCGCTGGTTGCTAATTCTCAAATAGTGAGGCAACGGAGAGGTCCCGAAATCAGCATCTTTGATACATCACCGAACAGGCAAATACTTTTGTCGCATACTGTCATATGTCTACTAGACTGCCGAACGGGCGGATACTCTAATCTCAATGAAGCTCTTCTCGTTTTTCAGCAATTTCTGTTATTTTGCTATGAATGTTATCATTAGTAGCTAAATTATTGTTGATATTATGGGGCGGACTACATGTTGCAACTGCTCTGTCGTGATTTCAGGCTCCAAGCGTCGAATTTGAAAATACTAGCAGGTCAGATTGATCTCAATAAGGCCAACCCGAATGAGTATGTCGAGCTGGATCATATCACTATGCATTCGGCCTATGACGCAGATACATGGGACGCCGATATTGCCATACTCAAGCTGCGGAGAACCCTCCCCATGAATGAGAGAATTTCCGTCGTCTGTCTTCCGGATGGACGAGATCACGCAGGACAAGTTGGTAAGCACACTGCAAGCCAAAAGAAATTTTGCCTTAGAAGAAAGCATTTGGTTTTTGCTTCAGGTGCTAATATATAGTATCTTATACTCTGTTACAATACTAGCCTGATATTGTGTTGAGTCGAAAATACGTGTGCTGTGCAGGAAGTGCGAACAACCGAATTCATTACGGGGATCTTTATACCGGGATTGAGAGGGACTTTACGCCTTGCTCAAAACATAGTATATCTATATATAGGAATCTCGTTGATATCAGAGGCTCGCCTTGTGTGCAGTGTACTTCTACGCGCCGGTTTCTATGATTTGCACAGTTGGTATTATTTCATATTCATTTCCAGATTTCCACTGTTGTTAATTTTCCAATATCACCAGTCGTCAATTCTTGCTATAGAACGTGTTCTGTAAAATCTTACGCAACTTTTCACCCCAGCACTTAGCTACTTAGCATTCCTGATCTGCAATCTGCAAGTAATCCCGGTGTTTTGTCGTTTGCGTATATTATTTCTGCTGAACCATATTAGTTCTTGTTTCTTGCCTCTACACAATAACAAATATCTTTTTCTTCACATGTTTGCTTTCCGTCTTGTAGTACGTGATTGTGGATCCTTCTCGCTAAAATACTGCCCCACCCCCTCTGTTATTTTCCCATAGAGTTCCAGCTTCTGCTGCAATTTCTTTGTGGTTTCCGCCAGCAGACGCACATCTGAATCGATAACAGATTAAGCATCAAAGTCAGTGTATGCAATCGGGACGTCTTTATGTCGACTAGAGCTTCTCAGTGCCACCCACTTTGAAGGTGTATTATGCGTGACGCTGTTGGTATCAATTTGAATAAATTTCTGATGTGGAGTGCAATAAAATTCACCGCAATGAAATGCAATGCCGCCATCCAAGTTATGAAGAAAATAAAATAGTTGCTTTTAAATACATCCTGTATTTTACCCTTCACCGTCAGGCTACGCTATAGGTTGGGGCGCTACAACCCCCAATGGAACCTTACCATCACAGCGCCTGCTGCACGTCGCTATGGGGATTCAA
Source organism: Stratiolaelaps scimitus (assembly GCA_019614645.1). Classification (NCBI taxonomy): domain Eukaryota; kingdom Metazoa; phylum Arthropoda; class Arachnida; order Mesostigmata; family Laelapidae; genus Stratiolaelaps; species Stratiolaelaps scimitus. Next base: position 571,554 of record JABWDB010000075.1, read on the forward strand.
ACGAATGCCGAGTGTTCGAGGAAGCACGAAAGGAGCCGGCGACCCATCACCTATAATATGGTCTGCGCCGGTCGAAGAGCCCAAAGCGGTTTTGACTCATGCGAGGTCAGTAAATAGTCTCATATACAAAGAGACACTAGAAAGCGGGCCTTGAGCGGGCCGTGCCCGCTCAAGGTCTCAAAAGCAAGGGGGGAAAACAGGTGGGTTGCTTGGAGAGCGGCGTACTTCCTTAGCTTGGCCCGCTCCGCGCGCGCTACCCCGTAACCGAGGATGGTTGCACAGTGGTTAACATAGGAAGGTGCTAGAGTGTCAACCACAGTGCCGTCCCAAACCAGGTGCTGGCCTCGATGGAAGGGGATAAGGGTGAGGCCGTCAGGGCGGCGCCCGTCAGAGGTGTCGAGGCCCTGTGGCTCCCTTGTGCAAGGGATACCAGCGGAGTGGAGGGCCCTCACGAGCGTGCCATTAAGCATTGTGTGTCGCGGATGGCGACCGGCGCTGCGTTCGCACGAGAGTCCGTGATGACCATTCGTTGCGACGGGGTCCCCGCAGCGCTCGCAGCTGTGGGCCGCAACTACAGGGGCCCCGAGGCGGAGGCCCACACAGAAGCGGAGGGAGCGATCGTCGAGAGCAGTACCAAGGGACGAGGAGGGCAGCGCGTGGAGCCACGCCCCCGCACCAGGCCTGTCGACAGCCCGGGGGCGAGCTTGGTCAGCAACGTGTGGCGCTGAGGCCAGGAGGGAGTCCCGCAGCTCCTTGTGCAAGGCATCGGACCATACCCGCTGCTTGCTCTGTTTGTCCGGAGGGACCCGAGCGCGGACGCCCGTCTGGTCAAGGGCAGCTTCCCGGGGAGCGGAGAAGTGGGCGAGCGCTTCGGGGGGAGGACTGTAGCAACCATGTCGGCAACCGCCGTAAGCGACGCGGCGTAGCAAAGGTCAGCCAAGCGGCGTACACTGAGGATGCCGAGGCCACCGAAGCGGACCGGAAGGGTAGCCTGTGACGCCGCTTCCGCAGGAAGCGGAAGGATCGTGGAGGTTCAGGATCGTGGTCAGGGCGTCCAACACCAAGTCGTCATACTCGTGAAGGGCTGAAGCCTCAGTGCCGGCCGGGCATGTCCTAAGCAAGTGCTGCATGCGTGCCGCCGAGAAACAGGACCGAAGGAGGAACAGCCCCTGGTGAGCCGATAACAGGGGCAGTCGGTCGAGCATCACGGCCGTCCTCTCGAGGCAACGGTCCAATAGCGGCCGGATGGCCTCGTCCGTAAGAGGGGAGCCGACGAGCTCGAGGGACACCCTCTGAGTGAGACGGCATCCTGGGAGCGACCGCTGGAGGTCGGGCTGCGCGTCTAACGAGAAGATCTCGCACTTCGTGGGGTTGAGGGCAAGGCCGCTGCGCCCCTCGTAGTCGAGTACTCGCTGAACGTCGGAGGCGACGGTCGCCGGATCACCCGCCAACGTTCCGACGTCCATGTACCACAGCCGCAGACGTGACTGGAGGGACGCAGCGAGGGGCCGGAGGGCCAGGTACAAGCAGTAATAATACTGTTTAAACCATCCTTCGGCGGTTTTTACTCGGCTAATATATGTACGAATTATATTAATATAATTAAGAATGGAGCTTATATATTAATATATTTACGAATTTTGCAGTGGAGACAAGTGTTGATATCTTTGAAGCGCTAACCAAGCCCAATATAGGATAGTTGATTTCAGTTCTCAAAACGACTTGGAAAGCGGCGCAACTAATTCGTCTGCAATTGATCATGTCAGTGAATGATATTAGGGTGTTCTCTCACGGCCATATTTTTCAATGAAATCCCATCAAGTGTACCTTGTATATACTCTAACAAAAGTTTAACGGCGAGTAATATTTAATTAATTATTTATTAGTTAATTAAGCTGAACTAGGAGCTACAATTGACTGGGACCGACTATAATATGCGATAATTTATCTCTACGATTTTTTTACTTTCTGTTCTTCCAGGGTGATTCTGGGGGCCCTTTGGTAGTTGCAGACATTCGTACCAAACGCTGGTTTCTGGAAGGCGTTGTTTCCTGGGGACCAGTTCCGTGCAACGATAGAAATAAGCCTGGCGTCTACGCACGAGTGTCAAGGTTCACTGACTGGATTTTCGCGAATTCTGTTTAAATTCACCCGGTTTCTATCTAGCTATCACTAATCCAACAAATGGTGGAGTGCTGCAGCAACGCTGGCGACATCCGCCCGTAGAGCTCGTGGGCTCAAACAAAGATAACAAACCTAGTTTAGGCCGTACTACGAAAGTCAACCACTGAGGAACTTCCTGTGGGCGCAGAAAGCTGAAGAGTTCCTATCGTTGCACACGAAGTGGTATTACGGGGTAGATATGGCGAAATATATTCTTGCTTTTTCGAAATCTTTTCTATTTATGTATAGAAAAATAAATCAATTTATATATAAATAATGAGAGAAATACAAATCAACAACAACATTTCGACATCTTCATGAGTGTGGTATCTCGTGTTTATTAAATTAAATTTTAACATCCGCCTAGTTAGCCTAAGGGGATCGTTCCCAGCTAGCCTCCCGCCGCGTCTGAATTTCATCGCCTCTGCCGGTCTTGTATATATATATATTAGGTTGAGCCATAAGTTCCCGCCGTTTCATGAACAATGGAAAAATGACTCACTCACATCGATTTAAACCAATTCACATATTGCACTAACTAGATACTTTGATGAACGATATTTATTCAAACATACAGTAGTTCGGAATTTCTAGGGATTATGGGGGTGGGGGGGGGGGGGGTGAGGACGACAATGTCCCGAGTATTCACATATTTGTTATGTACTCCCCGTTGTTGTTCTTCACGAGCTCCTCCCACCTTTCAATAAGCTGATGGATCCCATTTTTCCAAAAAGAATTGTTTTTTGAGTTGAAATAGGCGACCAACTCCCGTTCAAGGTCTTCTGAATCGGCGAAATGTCGGTCACTCAAAAAATTCGCCAGTGAACGAAACACGTAATAATCCGTTGGAGCAAGGTCTGGGGAATATGGTAGGTGCCCAAAAACTTCCAATCCGAACGCTTCAGGTACCGCTTTGGTGTTTCTCATGGTGTGAGGTCTTGCGTCGTTATGGAGGAGGATGACTTGGCCTCGCCTCTCGGGTCCTTTCATCTGAATAGCCTCGTTTACACGATGCAACTGGGCTCAGTAGAGGTCGCCCTTGCTGTAGCGGAGACGGTTAGCCCACGGCGAAAGCCGAAAAAAGCAGGTGTCGGAAATGCACTTGTTTATTGACTGGAATTTCCATCTTTCGAGCCTGATTTCGAGTGGAAATCCAGTTCACAGCGAACATCGAAATCCGCAGGCTTGTAGAGCGGGAAAAAAAGCCTCGAAACCAGTCGGGTTCAAAATCAGTGGAGAGTGAATTGGTGCAAAGGGCAGCAAGTTCAAACAAACGGCAGGAACTTTCGCCTCAACTTAATATATATATATATATATATATATATATATATATATAAGTTGAAGGAGAGTCAGCAGAGTGACTACAGAACAACACGATACCATTTCTCCGCCGATCGCTGAATTGAAAGATGCATGGGTGAACAGCCTAACCTAATCGTCACGATAGTTGAAAAATCCTTGTCACTAATCCTAGCACATCCTGTTGAATCTCATCTGCCCTCACCAAGACGCAGTGATTGTACAAGACCACAAATAGTGGAGTACTTGGAGTAGTGAGACGTTCCTCTTCTGATGTCCCTGGCCTCTTATCAAATACTCTCATCCATACTCTCTCTCTCTCTCCCTCCCCACAATTGACGTCTTCTAATCTTCCTTCTCTAGAAAACAGTGAAATACAGTGCGACTTCTTGCTGGAACTGTTCTGTCTGTCTATTATTGTCATTTTATTTGCTTCGCTTGTTTTGATCGCCTTTAGAGTAGTGTGTAGAAGTGTGATGTTGTAGCAATAGCCACACTTGAACTCAAGGGAAAACCGTGACACTTCACGAAATATTACGTTGCGTAAAGACAAACGCACAGGACGGATATCGGATATATCGGTGAGCAACGGATTACCAAGCGCGTATCAACAGGGATGAAATCGAAATTTCGCTGGTGAGAACAGCCTCAGAAGTCAATCGCGATTTCGAACACACACATAAACGCGTATAGAAATAATATTTTCCCTCGCGAGAGCTGAAAGCTAGCCACAGTAGAAGCGGTAATCTCTCTTCTAAAAGCCTATTGTTTAGGGCACTTCGAGAACCAACTTTTTCCTGATGGTGATAGCGTCACTTCTTAGAAATCGTTTGGCTGCAGTGCAAGTGAATGATGATCTTCTCGTATTGCGTACCAATAGGCAGACTGGCAGTATCTGATACCACCAGATGTTGCTGTTACATCTGTCGTAGGATGGCGAGGTGTCAGGAATTTAATGAGAAACGTATTCGAATGTCAATGAAATTAAATTGTCTACCATTTGTATAATTAAATAAATTAAATAAGCAGTTAATTGGACGATTTTTTATATGATTACATCTACGTCGCTGCGTGGCAAGCTGGTCCTCGAGTTCCGTCCAACGTTGTTCGTTTTGTTTGACGTGGTACACCACTCAATCGATACCAGACAAAAATTCTTTCGGTGAAATATATTTCAAAGGAACAAAATAGGATTCTTTACGACACATTATTACATAGAATAATTTCATTATTGCACATTGCGGGCGGTAAGCGTTATTCAGAAGACAGATTATCATTATGTTGGTCCAACATAAATTATAGCTTTATTTCATTCGATTATTCTGGTCGTGCTCGATCTGAGCATGGTCATTGAATGATTCTCCGCTGCTGGCAAATTCTCTGGCTAGTGGACATCAATGCGAACACAATTGTACACAACAACCTAATGAATTTCTCTTGCGATACGGGCACTTGAACGTATAATGAACGTGTTCAGTGCAAATAGTGTCTGTCCCTACATTTGTCTATAGCTGTATGTGATCAGACGGGTTGGATGTTTAAAGATAAGGCGAACGCTATCCGAAAAAAGCAAAAATTTCTATACAAAGCAGTTTTGCATAGAAATTCAGACCCGAACCAAGCCCAAGTAAGTCCTTCAAAGGTCCAAGGCTTTTAGTGAGCACTAATGCGAGTCTCATACTGTTGCGGCTAATAGCTGTGTAGCAGTAAAGCCCGGTGTTTCTCCATAATGGATTTTGGTCTTGAACCTCTAACCCAAGCGAAAAAATAGCTATCCGAAAAATAGATCCCAATAGCAAGGTTCAAATTATTACAGAGCACCTATAATTTGTTAGCCATTTCAACAGTCACTGTCAGCGATTGCGTGTTCCAATTGACCGCGTCATTCGACACCACTTTTATCATTAAAATCCTCCCTCGACCGGATGTTTTCGCATCGACGGCTCCTGCTGCTTGTTGGAGCACTTCTCTCGGTGGAGGAGACCCAGGGAGGAGCGCCACCCCACACGTTTACTCAGAATGGTGAGAAGTCGGAGTTGGCTCCAGAACCACTTCCAGCATCTGTCGACAGGTACGAAGGTCCGCCCCCATGTACACTATGCGTATCGTTGAACTACAGGAACTCTACAGTATCTACAAACTGCGCATGAAGCATGTGGATTGGAAAACACTTTTGGAAAACAGATTAGTCGTCGGTTTTTGTTAGGCATTCGTCTTCAGTTCTCCAGGAGCATTGAGGAGACATTCTGAAGAGGAGGAAGAGATCATGTATTGGATGGCGCGGCCTGCTCTGAAACGTTCAGGATGGCTGTATAATGATATACCATCTCGGTATGAACAGTCGTCCATCAGGTCTATCAGGATCTTGTTTTTTGGACTAACTCTCAGCCTAACGTTCACGGTACTGCTTGTGCAAGAGGGACCCTTAAATGCAAATGTGCAACCGTGGAGATCGAGCCCGTGCACCTATGTGTCTCCTCCGGCTAAAAGGCGCGTACCAATGTACCCCGCCACCGGACTCGAAGGCTGTATCGGAATCTGTAAGGTCATTGCGATTGCTGAGCAGAGGTCTAATTTCCTATATCAGCGACGACAGTCTAAAGACTCACATATGTAGGTCGTTTCTTGTCCACGGCCATCTACAAGTTCCCCAAAATATCGAATGTTTTCAAAAAGGTTAGTTTCATCCGGTTATGGATATGATTCTTTTGAGCTACAAGATGTTTCTTATGCTTGCATTAATGTGTGCTTCCATTAAAAGGGGCGACAAATCCTCCAAATGAATCGAAGATCAGCGCATCACAACGGGTATTCCTACCAGCGAAGTGAGGCGAACTTTGGCCACTGTCTGGCTCCTTTCCAAGCCGCCGGTGACGTAACCGCCCCAGCACGAATAAAAATTGTATTTTCAATAACCCTCTCCCTGCAGAGAGAAGAACAGCTGGTAAGAGATGTGCTTCGTGTCTGACCGTCTAGATTTCTATCGCCTGGCGACTCGCTTCGGGTCATCTTCGGGGCAGGCGTATTTTCGTGAGTTGTTGGATAAAGTGAGACTTCATACGACGCTAGTGTTTTAGAAACATTCACCAGATGTGGGATACTATCTGGACAAGGGATACTATGTACAGAGAGTTAGGGATATCAGAAATTTCACAGGTGAGGTTCAGGAAATAGAAATAAACACGCACACTTCTTGTAACGATGCGCTTGCCACTCAGTGGTTGAACGTTTCGCTAGTAATGCGGTCAAAGTGCGTACCCTCGTGGCCTGCGTGGCATCGAATCTACGAACAGCTCTAGGGCCCCATAGCACGAGCATGGGAGATGAACATGAAAATTAACGTGTCGAAAAAAGCGACTGCCCACCGAAAGTCACCAGGGTACACTGAATTATTTCCATAAGTATAATAACTAGATAATCATTTCTTAGTCACAATAACAGAATCATCTCTCCGCCTTTCCGACCCACCTGGGGAAGGTTGGGAAGTATGATGCAGTGGGCGTGTGAGTCTCACACATTTAGTTATGAAGGACTACTCAACAGTATGTATATTATGTATTCCCATATCACAAATAACTATTGTATCCTTGTATTCTCACTATTGCATTTTGATTCATGTTCATCGCTTTATTTAGACGTGGCACATAGGACCCGGTAAATAACAAACCTGTCAATGTACTATCAGTGTCGTCTATCACTTCCATTACATTTCACTTTAAGTGCAATTTGGATAGCATACGCACCTAAACGGAGCCATGTCAGCGTACGTCCAAAATCTGTATGTTATTATGCCGGGGCTCTGCCGACCTAACGCCGCTCTTTTGAGCCAGCGTGATGCATAACATAGAATCAAAGCGTGATGTTTTTATTGGCGGAACGAAAGTGATCATGTCTCATTTCACTGAGTGAGAAAACGAATGAATTGTATTGCTCCGAATCCTATTTTGATCGACAGCAGTGTCCTTTATCTTATATATGTGTTGGTTGATCGAACTGAAGCGAGCTAGCACCTGTCTACGTTAATTGGATTAAGAAATTCGATTCTTGTGATTCTAAAACGAGGCGGACGTTCTCCTTAGTACGGAACACCTTGAGCGAATTTAACTCGTTACATGCTGTACCATGTCATTTTTAGATCAAGTCTTCAAAAACGCCAGCTACTTTGTGATTCGGTTGTCTTCATTACGGCAACTAAAGATCTTTCCACGAACGAATGTACTGGTGTCGGTGTCTTCCAGTCCTTGCAGTAGCGCTCCTTCATAATGGTGAGTGATTAACGCGCCTTACCTGTACCTACATCTGTATATATATATATATATATATATATATATATATATATAGAGCAAGTGTGAGCATATAGTAGCGTATTCGGCCAGAGTGGCTATTACACAGCCACCCGATAGATTATTTCTGGAACGTGGACCAATGTATATACGTGGTGACGCTTATATAGGATCGGTGAAGAAACCCAGGGAGTCCCTTAGAGCTGCATGCTTTATATTTATGTGCTCATCGGCCCCATGCGACCCAAGTGATGCTAAATCGAGCAAAGTCGGGAGACAGTCAGGACACTGTCAAATCCGAGCGTTCGTTCTACGCTACGAAATCGCGGTTTCAAGTATGGGGCAATTTCCCTTGCAGAAATATTAGTGATTGATTGTTTACGAATATCAAGTAGGGCAGTATGTTGAACCCTTTTCTGTGGTGTTTCAGCAAGGGTAAGGGTGTTGCCATAGACTCATTTATTGAGAAGGAAACCTCAGACTCTTTTATGGAGGAACTCTGCGACACCCTGCAATAAACTCACAAGACGGTATTCTCGTGTGCACACCGACGGCCCAGTCGTTAATGTACAACCAGTTTAAGGGGGATTTACGTGATGTCACCATGTCTCTTGTGGAGTGGAGGAAGGGCCCGTGGTAAAGGTGGCCCTTCCGTTGGATGAATGAAAATTACTCTCTACGAACGCAGGGTGCACCTTAACTCGCCGCCCTCCGGCAATTGATTTATCGTTATCCAATAAGCCCTGAAGTATGCTCCTTTGAGCGTCGCTAAGCCTTAGAATGGAATGATGCGGAAAAAGGGGAAATTGGAAAAGATAAGACGGTGGGACCTAGAAGAGAGCCGACCGGGAGAGGCTTATTCTCGAATCGGACTGGTTGAAGAGGACCAAGCTCAACTAAAGGCACCCCCCACCCGGAGGACTCTGAAAACATAAGTAAAAAAAAAGCCTTATAACAACAGGTTAACATTGTGGTGGCTAAGCAAATGTGTCTTCTAGTCACCTGCCGCTAAAAATTGTACCCTGCCAATTGTCCTTTTCAACAGGTGGTGAATCGAGGCCGCAACCGGACCCCCAACACGGGAACTATCCAGGTAGGACGCTTCTCGTACCACTCATCTCCATATATTATACCTATTTTCTGTGTTAGGCACTTAAGGTGAGTAAATATACACTAAGAAGATCGTATCCACCGATATAAATATAGACACTTCAACGAATAGCTTGATTTGTTGACCTGGTGAAATGATTCCTTTCAGACTGCGGAATCAGATTCAGGGGCAAGGGTGATCACCGTAACCAGACAAATAATTTAGCCCAACCTGGAGAATGGACTTGGACGGTGAGTTTTCAGTGGCACTCACATACTGGGCATAATAACACAACGATTAATATATACCTCAAAAAAACAATGAATTGCATACATTGAAAAGCTTAGGCGTGGATGAGTGAGGTGAATCCTGCCCAAACTGAGATCACAGTTTGCCTACATTTGATACGATTGAGTCGGCCACCTGTTTGAGAATATAAGGCACACCTCAGTTGTTGAGTGTTCTCGCTGAGTTGATTCTCGCTCTCTTGCGCCAATTAGTATCATGTGGCCCCACTTTTAATAATTATATTGTTGAAGATTCGGTTTGGCACACTATCAACGAGATTTAGTAGGGTCTAGTCGCTGACCCTTCTCAGGCCTCCAGCAACGCTTCTTTTAGTGCTTCCACGGATGTGTGCTGTTGACCCGACGCACTGAACTAATTCCTTAAATGTGTGCTTATTTTTAAAGATTCGTTAAAACATACGGGGGTGCCGGAAGTTTATGCACACCACTGTAGTGATCAGTGAATAAGCGCACTTTATTGACAGATCACAAAATAGTTTTCGTTAATAATATTGAGCATCGAGAACTTGGTGCGGCGACTCCGTTTTCTAAGATAAATTAAATGGCAGTTTTGCTTTGTTGCACCTTTAAAGGTATTACCTTTATTCAAATTCGGTCACAGATTTGGCAGCCTAGGCTAAGTTCCTGTGTCCTTCCTCACCTAGGTCCTTCAGGCCCAAGTTGTTCATGTCCTATGAGCTGATACCGTAATCGAAATGGTCTCGCGTTACGGGCGAAGATTCGCCCTTTAGATTCGCGGTTAAGATTTAAGCGTTCTCTACTTCGCCATCTCCGGATAGATGTACCCACCATGAGTCATAACCTTCTCACTTCTTTGATCCATCGAGTTCGTTCTCAGAATTTCGCTTCTAGATATTCTGTATTATGGGTGATCTATCGGGGCGATTTAACTTTATGCCGCATCGATTATTCGAAAACAAATGTCTACTGATAAGTCTACTGTATATTTATCCAGTGCGAAATTTTACCAGTGGCTGTCGATCTCAAGAGCGGGTGTCAAAATGTTCAGCGTGCATTATTCCCTTATATAAAAGTGTTCTTGATTCAATATTCTGCACGTCATCTAAGTAACATTGTTCTAAACACCTGAATTAGGTGGCTCTAATGCGAGAGTTAGATGAATATCCACTTTGTGCGGGCTCTCTCATCACGAATCGGCATGTACTGACGGCGGCTCATTGCGTGCACAGGTGAGCTACAGAGGTGTCCCTTAATTTCTTTCTCATCCATTTGTCTATTGTTACCCTATAGAGTCATGTAAATTCAATGGCGTCTATGGCATATACTTTCTAAGCGCTTGACATTTCAATTATTTTAATTAATTCTCTATTGTTTCTATCAGACACGATAACCATAGCATCGTTTCGCGTTGTCCTGATTGCAGGTCGTCTCCGTCGGAACTTCAAGTACGTGCGGGCTATTCTGATATCACGAAGGCCAATGAAGCGACTGACAGTCAGGTGGAGAACATCGTTATTCATCCGGAATTTAATAACAGCAATCACTACGCCGACATAGCCATACTCGAACTGCGCACAGCCCTCCCTACAAACGAGCTAATTTCCGTTGCCTGTTTGCCAAAAAATGCAACAGATCATACGGGACGCACTGGTACGCGCTACAATCACGCACGAAAGTCATTTTACCCTGATAGACATGATTATAGACAACAATTATAGGGGATTCATAACTGCACTACTCATATCGGGCGTGTTGATTGCGATTTCTTTATTTGTTCCTGTTCACCAAGTAATTTACACGTACGAATTTTTACTCATGTTATTCCCCACGTCTATATTCCTCACACAATCGTTAGTAGGCGAAATCTACAGTGTATTTGCACGGCGAGCCAACTAATGATGGGGACACCCTCCCACCTACAAGTTGCATTAATATAATTGATAGGCAGCCTTTCCTTAATAGATGTTGGTAGCCAAAGACCAAAGTTACGTAGTCACAGATGTTCATTATACGTTTAACTCGCTCGTTTTTCCTCGCTACCAGGCTACGTTGTCGGTTGGGCCACTTCCGAGCAATCGCAGAGCGAGGACATTCGGAAGGATCTTCGGTACGAGGAGATGAACATCATATCAAATGCAGTGTGCTCAGACAAGTTCGCACATATCAGACGCGATATTATCTTCAAAAATACTTCGGTTTGCGCGCAGCGAAGCAGCGGCGATCGGCTCCCGTTGTGTCGGGTTAGTTATGGTCTTGTAATACTGAAACGATTGATCACCAGTTTGCAGCAAAATTATATCATATTAAAAATAAACTTGTTCTTTTGCGTCAACGCTCTGCCTATCGACACTAGATACTGTGTCTCAATGGAACGTTCTATGTATACGCACATGTTGAATGTTCATGGACATCCAGTTTCAAGCGCCCCTCATCTCTTTCCACATGTTCCGTTGTACAGAGGGGGTTCGCAACATAGGCAAAGTTACCCGTTCAGGTTTCTCAATTCTACTTAAAGTGGGTTCCGGAGCGAGCAGATCTATCCGATGCAGGCTCATCGGATATCCCGATGAGCCTGCATCGGATATCCCGATGAGGTATGGGGAAAGAGACTTGTTAACAGTATCCCACGAGATAGTGTTAAAGGCGTTCTTAACGGCCACCATGACCACCAGGCGGTGATTGCGGTTCCGCCCTCCCTTCTGAAGAGCTGCCAACGCCCTTCTGATGTCCGAGAGAGTAGAGCGGCCCGGTCGGAACCCATATTAATCGGGTGGCAGGGAAGACCGAGACAGCGCTCCGCGCACCGTCTCGGTCCTCATTTTTCCGTTGATGACGTGCTCCACCGCCTTGGAGAGGCACGTCAGCATACAGATTGGACGGTATGTCGACGGTTCTCCGGCCTGTTTCCCCGGCTTCGGAATGAGGGCCACCTTAGCTTAATTCCATTTTTGCGGAAGGAGCCCGTTCTCAGGATGCCATCGACCTTTCTTTTTAGAGACCGCCGGGTGCTCCCGAAGCAGCAACTTGACGGCGGAGGAGGGGACCGCATCCAGTCCCGGCGCCTTCCTGCTCTTGATTCTGTCCAGTGCCCTCTTGACTTCCTCATCCGAGACTGGGGGGCAGTATGTCGCTCCCCGCGATTCGCACCGGACGAGGAGGGGCCACCGGCGGGACGCGGTCCGATCGTGGTCTGGGCCACTTCTGGCGGGAGCTCGGCGGTGGAGTGGCGGAGCTCCAACTCCTGCCCGAAAGGGTTGGTGTTGACCTCCTAGCAGAACTGACGCCAGCTCTTCGTCTTTCTCTTCTCGATCTCCCTCTTGAGTATTTTGCACGCGGCGCGGTGTTGTGCCTCCAGCGCCGGCACGTCCGTTGGGTGGCGCGCGCATGCGCGTGTGAAGCAACGCCTGAGCTGGAGGCACTTCCTCCGGACCAGGGCGACCTGGTGAAAGCAGGTAGCGCCCGGGGTGTTGACCAGCCACAGATCCGTGGCTGCTGCCTAGTCTAGGAGCGCCTTCCCCTTGCTGTTGGTCTTGTTGGACCCCACGTAAAATGCCTCGCATTGAAGTCACGCACGACGACCAGCCCCGTTCGGTGCCCATTCCCACGGATCGCCTCTGTCAGATCAGCCAGGAAACCGAAGTACACCTGAGGGGAGAAGTTAGGGGAGATATAAACCGAGTAGATATGGAGACCCTGAGTACAAATGTGAGAGTAGTTCTTGCCATGACTAATTTAGGTGGGGAATAATGAGCTGATAATTAGATCTATGGCGGAGGTTTTGCTATCATCGAACACCTTACGAGACGTTATTGTTTTGAGAGGGGGTTCGGAAATGACCATCAGGTCTGCCCCCTTTTCGGAGGCAACCAGACAGGCCATGTCCCTCGCCCGGGGAGAATGGTTCTGATTAATTCGGAAGATCTCAACACGCTTCGTCAACGTCGCGTCACAACATCCCCGTTGTCTTATAACACTGTATCACAACGAGGATGTTGTGACGCGACGTTGACGAAGCGTGTTTAATTCCGAAGATCTCAACACGCTTCGTCAACGTCGCGTCACAACATCCCCGTTGTCTTATAACACTGTATCACAACGAGGTTTTTTCCATGTAGGATTGGCGTATGTTTGGTGTACAAATATACAAACCTAGAGAAGCAATTGAGGGCAGGGCTAATGCCCCCGTCCTTGTGCATTGCAGGATGCCGCCTAACTAATATTTCGATGCCAGTCGCTGCCCTTGGGACGCCAATTTCAGCCCAGCACTCATAAGCGCGTGTTCACTTAATGGGCAAGCAAAAGGATTTTGCACGAAGTTACCAGATAAAATGTTGGTACAAGTTACGAAAACCTACGGAATTGCCAATATGATCGTACTTCAAAATAGAATACCCGCAATGACTGCTTCTGTCTTCGAAACGATATCCTCTTTGTTAACACGGGCCCTTCAGATAACTCAAAAGATCGAAGCAATCAATGTGACCGAATAGTTCGAAAAACCAAAGATCCTAGATACGATTTTGCCCCTCCTCACTAAGAAACTAGTTTCAATTAGATGTCGTAAATTTGACTCTGACTCACAAATTTGAAACCGTTGTCGAGAAATCCAGCAAAATATAGAGTCTGCGAGGAAGTTTGCTTAGAGATATCCATAAATATACCCGATTTCTTCCAGACATGCACTATCCATTGTTTTTAACCTTTTACGGTGTGTTTTCTTCAAGCCAAGACAACTCCCACAAGGTCACTATAACAGTTGAAGACCCTTTAGGATTGGTGGCGTAAACATGTGCACAGACATATAAATTTACATCGCTTTGGCATAGGATTCACTTGAACAACTTACCTATGCGTTTTTCCCATGTGTTCTTCCAGGGCCATTCTGGTGGCCCTCTAATCGTCAAGGACGAACAAACCAAACACTGGATTTTGGAAGGCCTTGTTTCCTTTGGATTGGGAGCCTGCGGTTCTAGTAAATATCCCGAAGTGCATACGCGCGTATCGAACTTCGTTGACTGGATTTCCGCGAATGTAGATTTTGCTCGACAAGGTATGTTTCGCTAAAGACATTCATTTGAACGGCTACAGCAGATGGTCTCTTACAACACTAAACGTTATATAGTTAGTTGTTTATCCGTCAACAAAGTGGTCTATAAACGATGTATGATGCAGCTGTTAAATTTAGTGCTAATAGTCTTTTATAATCGATTGTTTGGTGAACAGGTGGCGATTCTTTCATTTACCAATTCCAAAAAGGCGGGAACAATTCCCAGCAAGGTAAGAGCATTCCATAATATATGCCACAGTGAGTCTGCGTTTGTACCCTAGGAGGTCGTTGAAAAATGCTCGCCTTCCGAGAGAGACTGCGCGAATGGTTATGGCTGCTGAGTTTGCCTAAATATCAGGAAGCTTTGGTCATAATGGGACATCTCGAGATTTTCAGGTTGAGGTGCAATTGTTGGTCCTTCGTCACAACAAGGGGCTGGCTTCTAGTGATCTGACCCCCGCCTCAGACTCCCTCGAGAGATCCCTATGGGAGAGTCTTGCGCCCATGGGCGGAGGGGGGTCCCATTGGCGAGTACGAGTACACGTGCTGGGCCCTTACGCGCGCGGTTCAGAGGTAGTGCGGGCGGGCCTCGGGGAGCGCCCATGGGGAGAATTAAGCCAAGGCCCAAGCGGCGTTCACTAAGGAACACTCAGACGGTGAGATGCGAGCAGGGAAGTAGGCAGCCGGAAACCCCAGCGAGGAACGCGGTCGAGAGTTCGATTGGCTCGGACAATTGTGCGCAGCCAACAATCCCGGCTATGTTTCAGCGAAGCCAGATTACCGCTGCCGCCGCGGACGCAATAGAGGATATGGAAGACGATGGCAGCCAGGTTCTGCAGGCAGTCACCGAGGCGCTGGAGGTCGCGACAAAGTCGAGACCTACCTGCGAAGAAGAGATAAGAGTGGGAACCTCATCAGGGTCCACGCGAACATCCATGCGATGGTCAAAGAATTAGGGCCCGCAGTGAGGAAAGCTAGCGTCACGGAGAGAAAGAGACTTAAGACCGCGAAGAAGGCCGCGAAAGCGTGCAGGACAGGGGAGTGTCCGTTGTCGTCCCCGGCTAAGTTCGGCATGTACAAAAAAAAATGATTTGTAGTTATACCGAAAAGAACCCCGCTTGCTCATGTAGCCAACGAGTGGCAAATTCAATTTCGCTCTAACCAGATCGGTAACGACATCTATCGCTTGACAATGACTGGTGTAATAGCCGAATCAACATGTGTGAACACAAAGATGAATAATTGACTACTAAGATTGTCAAATTTGTAAACATGAGGGTTTCTATAAAATTATAAATCAATAACATCTCCATGTGGATCGAGTTCAGACATTTTATACTCTACTGAGCTCATATGGCCTGCTGTATATCTTTTAAATAAAATAATCGCTAACAGAATTGATAGTGCAGTTAACAGCAATAACTAACAGAGTTTTACGATTGTCCATTGTTTAAGCAGAGAGCGGTTATTACATCTATAAATTCCAGCAAGGTAAGTACGTGTTTCCTTGCACTGAACAAATCGTACAATAAACCCCTTTTTTTTTTGTTGAGAGAAGGAACTTTTCTTCAAAACGCTCGGACATCACCAGAGACATCCCAATCTCCATGAAGGTGGCCCGATCCAGTGCAGTGTTCAGTGTCATGGTCCATTGGGCACAATAAACCCTGTCTCCATTCGGGTGCACATTCTGTTGGCTGCACATAAATGCAATGTCTTTGGAAAAGTGGAGGTTGATAGCAATAGAGTTGATGGTACATAAAATAAAAAATGGACAGAGGTTTTTCACGGGTGGCATATTTCTAGTTTCTATTGAATGTATTCATCTATTTCGTCTTTCTTCACTATTGGCTCAGTGAATTGAGTTCTTTCAATAATTGGATTTTTCCCACTGGACTATGCTGCACCCTCTCATCGCTTAGCCTACTCCAAATCTCTGCTCCACACAAGCTAGAGATCACCGGTTCGAGTCCCACGACTACATATATGAGCAAACATGTGGCATTGTCTTGGTTGAGGTGTCTGCCGACGAAAAATAAGAACGATAGTAGTTGACCAAGACACAGTTCTACTCAGTTCGGACTTCTATCTGAAGTTTTGTATTACAGAAACTCCGAGCCTTGTAGTTATACCTATTAGGGTCATTAAAAATTAGCTGCGCAGCAAACACTGTTAATCCTATAACAACAAGTACAGTCGATCTTGATATCGGTTACGGTTACCTTCATTTCAGATTGTGGAGTCCGATTCAGGGCCACGGAAGGCCAACGTATCTTGGGGGGCAGCCTAGCTCGACCCGGAGAATGGACTTGGACGGTGAGCTATCCATTGAGTTTATAACGTTTTCAGATTCACATGTGTAGATCGTCGTAGAACACCGTGTGCGTTGAATTGTTTTCCATTCTTTACGCAACGATAATAGCATATGATCACCAGTCCAGTTGTTATATTTATTGATTTATTGGTAAACAAAGGGCCAAAAATTACACCCTTGACAATGTGTGTGGACAACACTTGGGTGTACTGATAAATATGGCCATGATGTGCATTTAACGTGACCCCCCTGTTCGAATGTTTTATTTAGGTGGCAATTCTGCATGAAGGTGTTAATCATCCTTTTTGTGGCGGTTCGCTGATCACTGATCGGCACGTTCTTACGGCAGCTCATTGCGTCGAAGGGTAAGATTGCATATATATCCTAAATAGTTACTCCGCTGGTGCGAGCACCGCCGAGGTATATGAGGGTAAGTTCACACGGGCCGACGCTATGAATGTTCTTGATAATTTCCAGACGGTAAAGCTAAAGGTTTATTTGTTTATTTGAGGAACTGCAATTGGAACCTTTTAGAACTGACAGACCCCTGGACTTTGGGAGAAATCGTCCTCCCAAACTAACAGCCGATTCAAGCCTTGATTAGAGCACCTAACCTAACCAGAACTCGAGGAATTTGGAATACGTCCCCGAACGCGCTTAAACTAATGTGAATTAAGCGAGGTCGGACGCAAGGATGTGAAACACCCTGATAAGAAATGTGTCGATTTGAATTTGTTGAAACATCTTTTTGGAGTTGATTTGATCGTTTTTTCTGCATAGATGTTCTGAAAAACCACCATGAAAAACAAACATGTGTGTCGTGATTTCAGGCTCCAAGCGTCGAAGCTGAAAATACTAGCAGGTCAGATTGATCTCAATAAGGCCAACCCATCACAGTATGTCGAGGTGGATAATATCATTATGCATTCGGCCTATGACACAGACACATGGGACGCCGATATTGCCATACTCAAACTGAGGAGAACTCTTCCCATGACTCGGCGAATTTCCGTCACCTGTCTCCCAGACGAACGAGATCATGCGGGACAAGTTGGTAAGCGCAATGCGAGCCGAAAGAACAAAGCATTTTCTTCGTACTTCCGGTATTATCTCCTATTCATTTCCAATATTCGTCTGATATTGTGTTGTGTCGAAAATTAGTGCGGGTGTAATCGACTCAAACAATATAATGTGCTATTATTATGAGAGAAAATTTATTCAAGAGTGGTCCCCGCATCGCTGCAGGGCATCGAATCCATTACCGGGATCTTGATGCCGGGGTTTTTTAAGAGGTTGAGGAATACCGGGTTGATACCGGGATTGAAAGGGGCTTAACGCTTTGCTCAAATCAAAATATATATATATATATATATATATATATAGGCATCTCGTTGATATCAGAGGCTCGCCTTGTGTGCAGTGTACTTCTACGCGCCGGGTTCTATGATTTGCACAATTAGTATTATTTCATATTAATTTCCAGATTTCCACTGTTGTTAATTATCCAATATCATCAGTCGTCGTCTCCCTTTGTTTATTTCTTGCCAAAATATAAACGTGTTCTCTAAAGCCTAACTCAACTTTAATTTCAACCATTCTTGTGACTAGCTGTTTGCACTCGAGTACTATACTGTTTAATTGTTTTCACTTCTTCTCCGCCAATTAGATAATGAAGATCTTCCATTTCTGGCAATTTTTGACCTCAGCGAGTTCCAGCTTCTGCTGCAATTTCTTTGTGGTTTCCGCCAGCAGACGCACATCTGAATCGAGAACAGATTAAGCATCAAAGTCAGTGTATGCAATCGGGACGTCTTTACGTCGACTAAAGCTTCTCAGTGCGATACTCCACTCTGAAGGTGCATTGTAGATATCGATTTGAATAAACTAAAGATGTGGATTTCAGTGAAATTCACTGCAACTGAACGCAATGCCGCCATCTAAGATTTTAAATACATCCTGTGTTTCGCCCTTCGCCGTCAGGCTACGTTATAGGTTGGGGCGCTACAACTCCCAGCTCAACCTTACCATCACAACGCCTGTTGCACGTCGCTATTGGGATCCAAACGAATGCCGAGTGTTCGAAAAAGCACGAAAGGAGCCAGCGACCTATCACACACAATATGGTCTGCGCCGGTCGAAGAGCCCAAATCGGTTTTGACTCATGCGAGGTCAGTAAATAGTCTCAAACACAAAAAGGCACTAGAAAAACAAGCAATAATATCACTGTTTAAACCACACCTGTCAGCGCTCGGTTTTCACTCAGCTTCGAATTATTTTTTTCAATAACTAAACCGAAATGAAGTAAGCGAAAACAAAAATGATAATATATAACATGTTCGATAATTGTCTATGAAATAATTATAATTACATTCGAATAAATCGATCACATACTTAAAATGTAAGTGGTTCCTGCAGGACGGGGGGTCCCGGCTTTCAGTGAATTCCATCAGGTGTACCTTATCTATGCTTTAATAAGTCCGAGTAGTATTCTTTTAGATGGAGTAGGTCTACAGTTTTCTGGGGCCAACTATGATAAAGGTAAAAGTTTATTGGTTAATTAAAGGAACTGCAATTTTACAATGCTTAATTAAGCTCTCTTATAGTACTTCAGGCGGGTGTTAGCGTCCTACCTCTCAGACCGCAGCGTGGTGTACGCGGGCAGGAGGTACAAGGTCTGTGCGGGAGTCCCTCATGGCTCGGTTCTCGGACCGACGCTCTAGAACATCGCATACGACTGCGTTCTCCGGCTCAACTGTCCCGCGTCTGTAACCTCCTGTGCCTATGCCGACGACGTGTCCCTCATAATCAGAGAACGTGACGACCGGCTCCCTCAGTATGCGGCGAATTCGGCTATGGCCAACGTCGTGGCGTGCCTCCGACCCCTGGGACTGGAACTTGCGCCGGCCAAGACTGAGGCGGTGGTGCTGAACGGATGGAAACGTCAGCCGAGCATCGACCTCACCATGGCCGGCCATAGTTTCAAGCCAAGTAAGAGGGCCAAGTAGTTGGGGGTTATTCTCGACAGCGGCCTCACGGGGGCCCCGCACGCAAATGACGCATCCGAGAAGGCGGAGCGACCCGCCACGGACCTCGCAAGGATCCTCCCACGCACACACGGAGCTACGGATGAGGTCAGAAGGCTGGTGGCGGAAAGCATTGCCCTCTATGCCTCCCCCCTTTGGGGGCACGGAGCCAAGAAGAATATGATTGCCCGGATACTCGACAGCCGTCAGAGGACTATGGCGATCAGGGTCGCGAGATCCCACCGTACGGTGGCGACCACGGCACTACAGGTTCTGGCCCACCAGATCCCGTGGTCGCTGACGATCGCCGAGTCTACGAGGGACGAGGAGCATAGCCGCGAGACGGAAGTGGGCTCGCCTTCAAGCCAGAACGATCTGATTGATTGATGGGCAGACAAATGGTCCTCCATCCAGCCCGGGCAACCGGGGCACTAGACGAGGTCATTGTTGCCGGATCTCCGGGCCTGGTTAGCGGCCTGTCACGGGTCCCTCTCCTACTCGCTGGCCCAACTTCTCACCGGCCACTGACAATTCCAGCAGTACCGTTACAAGATCGGCAAGGCGGCGTCCCCGAAGTGTACGCTATGCACCTTGCGAGTCGACGACACAGCACGGCATACCTTCAAGGCATGCCCTTGTCTCAAAAAGCACCGGCGATATCTCGCGGCTAGAGTCGCACGGCCCCTCCCGATTTCATGCGAGGATATGGCCTCCATAATGATGGGAGACCGAGAGGGATGGGCCAACATCCGAAGATACGCCTACGCGGTGCGCATTGACAAGGAAAAACTAGAGCGGCAGATCGGAAGGGGTGACGTTCTCTAAGGGTGTCAAACGCAGTCAAATTTTTGCAGGGCCTCCGTGAGGGTATGCCGGATTGCGGCGGTTTTCCAGGGGGCTCCTTCCCACTTGGGAGGCGTGGGGAAAGCGGCGTAGGTATTTCCGTCTTTCCTCATAAAAAAAAATACTCTCTTATATGTCACCACGCAGCGGGGCTCGAACCTGCCAATAACGGATAATCTGTCTGTACGATTTTGACATTATCTGTTCTTACAGGGTGACTCTGGGGGCCCTCTGATGGTTGAAGACATTCGTACCAAGCGCTGGTTTCTGGAGGGCATCGTCTCCTGGGGACCTGTTCCCTGTGGCGATGGCAACAGGCCTGGTGTTTACGCAAGAGTGGCGAGCTTCATTGACTGGATTATCAAGAACGCTGTTTAAACTACCTCCCTCTTGTGTTGATCCAGCCCGGTTTACATCTAGCTATCATTAATTCAATCCTAGATAGAGCGATACGAAAACGCTCGCGACATCTGCACATGGAGCGCATGAGCTCCAGCCTGAATGAGACAGCGAACCTATATTAGCCCGTGCTAAGGGACCTAATCACTAAGGAGCTCCCTCACGCGAACAAAGCTGAAGATTTAAAGTACCTTTCGTTGAACCCGAATCTGTTTAAAGCGTAAAAATTGCCAAATCTGTTCTTGTTCAAATTTACAGAAAAACAACCAATTTAGATACATAAATAAAGCTAAGAGAGAAATATAAAACAAACTAGTCGTTTATAAATAAAGCAAAAACTAATTTATACTGACGTGTCCACTGTTTATTTGCCTATAATCACCTTTACGCAAATGTAGCTCAAATCAGCGTGGCTCTGTCCGTTGCGGTTCAATTAATCTCATGTGTTGTCATTTATTCGATTAATCCATTTATTGATCTGGGATAATGACACGGGGTTCCGTAGGGCTCGCAGCAGGATCCAATCTCGATGTTCAAGGTGGCACGGCCAAACATAAGTGGATTTGAACTCCCCCTTTTAGATATGTTTTGAGCACCAGAGAGGGGAGACCAATTCCATACATCGAGTTCCTTCACTATAACCTGTGTAGCGCTATTAGTGCAGATTCAGTATTGTTTGTTGTTTCTAAACAGAGTGGTTCTAGCTTAATATTTTGTTCATTAATCTTTACATGCTGCTTTTGACGTACGATTTATATCGCAAATGTTATTGTACCATCGAGGAAGATGTCCAACTTCCGCATCCAATGTATTATAAATGAGTCCCTTCCTATGAGGTTTTTCGGTAGCAGAAGAACGCTTCACTTGCGAGCGGTCCAACCTAATATGGTGCACAGTAGTAAGAAACTATAATAGATAAGATAAAACTCAAGACAATTTCAATGGAAGCAGACTGAAGACAGCTCGATTAGAGAATTGATCACACGACTGAACGTGTTAGCTGCAAATTCCCCTGACTTTTGTACTACTGACAGCCAAAAATAATTGCCGATTAAAAATATCTATGTTTGTGCATGTAAGTGCGTTCAGAATACGAGATTAGATCGTGGGTTAACCAAAATTAAGGAATCACATAGCACAATTAGGTTGTACAATCTCTGCCCGCGGCCATGGCGTGGCGGTTAGGGAAGGCAATAGTATTATACTAGAATCAAAGGGAGATTCAAGCTGGCAGTCTGCTAACCTTGTCGTGTCTGTGCGGCAATGGGGATGTGTGGTGCTCGCGGCTGGGCTTGTACACATCTCACCGCCCTTACAGAAGGAATTCAAAAGGCGATTACGGGATTCCGTTGAACGTCATCAGCAGTTCCAAAAAGGGAACCGGCGCAGCGGGAACGGTGTTGTTATCATGCATGGCAACCCCCCCCCCCGTTAAAGAAATAAGATTAGGCAATCTCTCGTCACAGAGGCAGGACATCACCAGGGTACTAACTTGCGATAGCAAGTTTTGGTGTGAAAACATTCGACGGTAAAAAAAGCCTAGGGGTGAAACGAAACACTGGATGGATGCTGGGGTCAGCTCGAAAATTAAACAACACATTTTTATCAATATATAAGCGAGATATTCTATCAGACGTTAACAATGTAACTAAAAACATAGTTTAACTCGACAAATACGAAAGAAGAATAACAAGGATTACGAGTGTTCTCTTTAAATATACGTGGTGGCTACATTTAAAATAGTTTTTCTTTTTTTCCTCGAAAGATGTTTGGCCACACATGCTTCAAATTTGTTTAACCTTAGGACCATAGGAAGGAATATTCACTAAGAACCGTGACGGGTACGAGGGTGAATTGTATTTGGAGAATACAAAGACGAGTTTTTTTCTATGAATATCGCTGTTTTATTTTTAAAAAGTTTTTTCTCGTTTTTTTTCCTCCTCCGGCTCCTGGCTCCGGTCGGCGACTCACAAGTGAAGATTAAAGTGTAAAACTACACTCTATAATTTGAGTGACGTTTAATAGGTAATCGATAGCAGCCTACAGAAGCGCATAGATGGTTTTTTTATCGAAAGCCATCCACGAATTTTCCAAAATATCGAACGTTTTTAGTGTACGGTATAACACCACTATGGGCATGATTCTGTCTAACGGCACATCCTTGTTATGTGAGTAACTTGACTTTTCATAGCGTAATAATGTCTAACCTTTAAACGTGTTTGAAGCGCATCGCAGCTAGTATGCCCAGCAGCGAAGTAAGGCGAACATTGTGTACTGCTTGGCTCCTTTCTAAACAGATTGTCTCGCTCCATAAATTCCCGGAAAATGTACCATCTATAACTCTCTTTCTCTTCCTTCACTGGAGAGGGTAGAACAAAGGAGCCCTGCTTTGATCGTCTAGATTTCTATCGCCTGGCAAACCGCTTGGGATCGCTCTGGGCATGGAGTATTTTCATGTGTTGTTAGATACAGTGCGACGGTGCGAAATTCCACAGGTAACAAAATCTTCACGAGATCCAATAAAAAGACACACACACACACACACGAGAGTAAGATATCAGAAATGACTATTGTATTTCTACCACAAAAAAAGAAGAGACACCTTAAACGTCAACTTCGGCGATTTAAGGACAAAATGGTCACTCATGTTGTTTTACTCAAATATCAAAAAAATGAATAGAACCCGTTCTCATGGGGGGCTCCATTTCTATTCCTGTTCACCACCTGACATATCGAATCTGATAAATAACAAAACTGTCAACCTATTGTCAGTGTCGATTATTACTTTCATTTCAGTTTAAGTACAATTTAGATAGCATAAGCACTTCAACGGAGCCATTTCAACTGATGTCTGAAATGGACTTTCCTTTAGTACGGCGCACTTTGAGCGAATTTAAATCATTACATACTGTACAAAAACTATTTTAGATTAAGTCTTCAAAATACGTCAGCCACTCGGTCATCCAGTTGTCCTGATTACCGCAACTAAAGATCTTTCCGCGAACAAATGTACTGGTGTTGGTGTCTTCCACTTCTTGCTGTAGCACTCCTGCCTAATGGTGAGTGATTAACGCGTCTTATTTGTTTGTACCAACAACACTAACTGAATTTTTTAGAAATAATGTGGCTGCAGTGCAAGTGTTATGATAGATCTTCTCTTACTGCGTACCAATAGGCAGACTAGCAGTATCTGATACCACCAGATATTGGTGTTACATCTAATGTCGGAGGATGGCAAAATGTCACGAATTTAATGATAAACGGATTCAAATGTCAATGAAATTAAATTGTCTACCATTTGTATAATTAAATAAATTAGATAAATGGTTAATTTGACGATTTTTTATATGATTACATCTACGTCTCTGCATGGTAAACTGGCCCTCGAGTTCCATCCAACGTTGTTCCCTTTGTTTGTCCCTGCGAGCAGCTTGAGGTCATTACAAAAAAAATCATAAAACCGAAAATTAAAAAAATCAAAAACATAAAATTAAAAATAAAATAAAAAAACGGGATATAAAACACAAAAACCTAAAATTAAAAATACTATAATTGAAAATTCAAAAACTCAGAATTAAAAAAATTCTAATGCATAAAATTCAAATCGTAAACTGAGTTTTGACGTGGTACACCACTCAATGGATGCCAGACAAAAATTCTTTCGGTGAAATGTATTTCGAAGAAACAAAATTGGATTCCTTACGGGACATTATTGCATAGAATAATTGCATTATTGACCATTGCGGGCGGTGAGCGTTATTCAGAAGACAGATTATCATTATTTTGGTCCAACATAAATTATAGCTTTATTTCATTCGGTTATTCTGGTCGTGCTCGATCAGAGCATGGTCATTGAATGATTCTCCGTTGCTGGCAAATTCTCTGGCTAGTGGACATCAATGCGGACACAATTATACACAACAAGCTAATGAATTTCTCTTGCGATACGGCACTTGAACGTATAATGAACGTAATAGTGTCTGTCCCTACATTCGTCTATAGCTGTATGTCAGTTCAACCTCCAACGAAAAAATAGCTATTCGAAAAATGGATACCAATAGTAAAGTTCAAATTATTACAGAGCACCTACAATTTGTTAACCATTTCAACAACCACTGTCAGCGATTGCGCGTTCCAATTGACTGCGTCATTCGATATCGCTTTTATCATTAAAATACTCTCTCGACGGGATGTTTTCGCATCGACGGCTCCTGCTGCTTGCTGGAGCACTTCTCTCGCTGGAAGACACCCAGGGAGGAGCGCCACCCCACACGTCTATCCAGAATGGTGAGTAGTCGACGCCACTTTCTACTTACCTTGAGTAGCACCTTCATCGGCGCGAATCCTGAATATCGACCCTGGAGGTGTTTTTAAAACTGTCATATTTTTTCTATATCAAGGTGGCGTCGCTGTAGCCCTCCCTGCTACACCAGTGGATACATTCTTCGGTTACTCTCTGAAAATGTCTGAAGGTAGAAGAAATCAGAACTCGCTCAACAGAGTAGCAATTGAGTTGAGCTCCTAACCGAAGCACAAATAGAGAATAGGCTTGAATCATCATCGAGCTCTGTGTTCTATCGTTGTCCGTATGGTCGTGGCGCTAACTCGTTCAGGGACACCAGTAGAGTTGCCTCCCCCTGTTCAGTTCAGGATAATTTGGAATTAGGAAATGCTGAGGCCATAATGTGGGGGACGGTTTCTGTTTAATTATGCTAGGGCGCAGTATTCTAGCTTTTCAACTCATGTTGAAGACCTTGATTGCTGGTAAACATATCCAAATGTGGAAAAGCCATCTCTGAAAATCCCAGCAAAGGGAAGCGCTAGGTAGAAGATACACAGATGACTATATCGCGGAACTATATTGGACATGGGTCCAACAGGAACGCCATGAGTAGACTAAGTTAGAGAGTAAGTTACGCCATGAGATCGGCACATAGCCTGGACTGATTGACACAGCCGGATCAAACGAGGGTCTGAAGAGGCGAGACGCCTGACCCCATCGCTATCAGATAGAGATAGTTTCAGGTCATTCTAGAGGGTGATTCTCATCGGAGTGGCCCCAGATGGGACCCTGAAATTCCTACCCGAAGAAATACCCAAGCAGTCCCAGGCAGCGGCCCAAGCTACCGAAGTCCGGTTCTTAGCGGATGTGTGTCCTCGGTACCAGACAAATACCGTAGATGGGAAGCGTTGTCTGTCTGAGGTCAGGCATTTAGCCTTTAACTCTCTTTAGCCTTTTAAAAAAACATGGCTAGCGTACCCCAACGACAGCAGAAGATTCAGCAGGGTCAGAGAACTTGGAGCCTAAGACGGTCCTCTTAGCGCTAGACGCCGCCCGAACTGCCCCTCCCCATAGAAGCAGGTGGAGAACCGTGATTTTCCAGACCCCAATCAGGGAAATAGGCTAGAGGAGTATTGGCTATATAAGTGTCAAAAATGTACTCGTCAAAATTGAAACGCCTTGGTTCAGATGTCATTGCTGTTGCAGATCACGAATTGATTTTAAGTTATTAATTTGCCCATTGAATAGACGCTCGCACTAGCGTTCTTTAATGATAATGGGGTGCCCCACCTGGTAAGCTCTGTGCGCATCGCTACGTAAATGTGTCATATTCCTCTATTTCTGTGAAATATTGACAATCTCTATTCGTTCGCAATCACTCGTAGCAAGTGGGCGAGGCTCCGATACATTTGCTACAGTGATTTTAACTGTTCGAATAGATATAGCGATATAGTTAGCCTGAATGGATCTATGCATCTCTTACGTGGTGATGCCACTATGGGTTGCGCGAATTGTTGCTAACAGTAGTGTATCATCTTCGATTGTCCGAACAGGTGGTGATTACTACGTGAATCGATTCCGATCAGGTAAGAAGCGCCTTTCACTAATATTCTAATATATAGCGTACGACCAGCGCACATACGCAACATGGTAAGGCATGTGACTCCTGGTGATTCTTGTTCGATTATCTTATGAACGTAATATTATTGTAAAGGAGGTCAGTCGAATTGTAGCGATTTGGATTTCCTTCACCAGTGGAAGAATTAGAGGACTATCGAATTCTAAATCAAAATAGAGATTCGTGGCTTAAAAAATAGTGGCTTGTCTCGTCTGCCCCAACAGTGGCAGATCACGCCTACTTCTCTATTGTGAACAAGATGTTAACTAACATGGAGCGATTAGTGCATATCTCATAACCTTGATCTGCAGGTTCGTAAGGGCGAAACGATCTGCCTGGATCGAACGGGATCTAAGTAAGCGCCCGTACAGTACCTAGGTTTTGACTGCAATAGCCTAACTGCTCAAAATGATTGCTTCATGCGTTAACACTCATTATACCTAGTTTGCCTTTAAATAATAACGATGGTCGATTGAATCTCTCACAGCTGTAATTAGCAAGAGGTCGCCGTCTCGAGAGCCTTATCAAGTGGCGTCTCTACTCACTTTAAATTGTAGAAATTCTCATTCACGGCTGTACAAACACCTACCGTACAGCAAGAAATGCAAGTGGCGCCAACGGCCCTGGGGGATGACGAACACACAACATTTCAGGCACTGTCCAATTCAACGATCCTGGTTACATCGCTCGTTTCAGAATGCGGAAATCGATTCAGTGGCATCAATTCGAGGGTGTCCTTCGGCCTGCGGCAGAGCGATGGTCCGACCCACCATGGAGAATGGACATGGGTGGCAAGTGTTAAATTAAGGTCACATTTTTACAATGAACAGCACATGCCCTTATCGACTAGCGCAACCCGGAACGAGAACGGATTTTACGTGGGCGATAACTGCCTAGAGCTCTGCGTTATGTTATATGTGTCCCGCCGTTTTACACCAGACGAGGAGTATCCACATCTGCAAAATACTAAAAAACAATCATGAAAAAAGGAGCTCTGGTTGAGGAAAGGCGCAGCGTCGTACTTTAATACAGATGTTTATTCAACGGTGAAGCTCGTTCAATCTTAATTGTGAATCGATATTGTTCATAAACGTGGACTTAGGGCCAGGACTTAAGACTTAAGAGACTTCCCTAGAGATCGAAGTAATGCCAAGCGTGCCGACTCTGGGGAAGAGATACACTCTCAGCAGAGGATGGTTTTAGCAGGCAGAGGCGTTTTGTCATCCACGTCAACCCTGCACTGGATCGGCCCACTTTCATGGAGATTGGAATGTCTCCGGTGTTGACCGTGCGTTTGAAGAAAATTTCCTCCTCTAAAAAAAAAAAAAAAAAGGGCCAGGACTTAAGACCTACCCCGGTCGCCCTGCAGCGTTGTCGGATGATCAATCCGGTTGTCGACTATAAGCCCCCTTTTGAGTTTGCTGGAGGCTAATTAAATTATTATTATTATTATTATTATCCACTAAATACGTATATTGCCTGCAAATACTCTGCAATAATTACAATCAGGTGGCTCTTATTGAAACCGGCGCTGATCATTCGTTTTGCGCGGGCTCGCTGATAACGGATTATCACGTCCTCACATCGGCTCGTTGCGTGGACGGGTAAGCTAATGAGCTCGTCAATTTATCATGCTAAATACTCAACGCTTGATTAGGAGCTGCAGATACAATTCTAGAGAATGATTCGGACGCCGAACTGTCTGGCTGGCAATTACAGAGATGAGCGATTTAAATCCCGCGATGAAACGTAGACATCACGAAGTGTGTTAAATAATGAAGAACATGTACGTGTATAATTTTACAAGATTGAAAGGT